>OY776673.1:158691370-159891370 GCA_963675555.1 Leptura quadrifasciata
CTTGAATTTCGGCACAAGCATTTCTGATTCACTCAATCATATTCCCGTGTGTTGTTGGTACTTGTAAATTTTGTCTTTGAAATAGCCGCACAAAAAGAAATCTGGCAAAGTAACATCTGGTGATCTAGCCGGCCAATTTACCGGACCAGCTCTACCGATCCAGAGACCATTGAAATCACGATCAAGTACTTCACGGGCTACTATCAAACAGTGTGTTGGACAACCATCATGTTGAAACCACATGTTCCATCGCACAAGCTAAGTCTTCAAGTAATGCTGGCAGTTCATTTTCCAAAATGTCTCGGTACATTTGACCATTCAAGTTGCCTTCAATAATGTGTGGGCCGATGAGTTTGTTACCAATTATTCCACACCACACGTTGACAGTCCAAAGACGTTGATATTCAACTTGATGAAGCCCAGTGTAGATATTCAACACTCCAGTAATTCATGTTGTGTCGATTAACCCGTCCGTGGTTTATAAAAGACGACTACGTAACGAAAAAATATGGAGTTTCGATGTTATTTATTGGTTTTGCATGGGCCTTCTCCTTTATGCAACCTCAGTAGAAAAAAATCTAGCGGATTTAAATCGGAAGACCGGGGAGGCCACAAAATGGGACTAAGACGGCCAATCGATCTCTGTGGATAAGTTTGATCCAAATAGCTTTTCACACTTCTCGCGTAATGACTTGGATAACCATAATTTTGAAGCAATAATGCTTTGTGTGTCACCAAAGGTGCATCTTCCAAAAGATTTGGCAGTTCATCTTCTAAAAAAGGCAGAATGATCTCTTGCAGTGAAATAGCAATATCTTTTTTTCCAAAGTAAAATAGAAAATATTATATCATTTTAAAAACTACACTAAATGAGCAATTTTTTAAAATAACTTGCCAGGTTAGCGTGGTAATGTAGAGTCTAAGTTAGCTAATAAAAAAAAAACCCTATGGCAGGGATCAGTCGGTAAGGTAGATTTCGTTCTATATCGCATGTACATATTTGTTTCGAAATAAAATTTTGAAGATTTTTGAATGGTTTGAACCGCCGCCATTTTTTAAAATTTTTCTTATGCATTTTAGCAAAAAATGTTTTAGACAAAAGTTACAAGGATAGATGGGAACTATCCAACGAAGTATCACATGTATATATTTGATACGAAATAAAATTCTGAGATTTTTTTTAAATTTTGAACCGCCGCCATTCTGAAACGAAGAAGGCGATTTGGCCCATCTTCAAACTAAACTGAGCTCGGGACCCAATGCGCCCTCTAGAGTGTTTACAAATTTCGTTATATAGCATATATATAAATTTTTGAACGTGCCCCTTTTGGGATCTGGGGACCATAATCGTAGAAACTATAGTGAAATTTTCCCGAAGTCGTGACATGCTGCAATCTGCAACAGGTAGATGAGAAATCTACTTAGAAAACTTAACTCATGAATCGGGCAAAAATAGTACTATTAATTTTATTCTACACTGTGATCAATAGCAGGGCAATTCAGGGTTGCGTAAGAGAAATTAGAATTTTAAAATAAACAATTTTGTAACCGTGGCACTCGAAAAACTGATCTAAGGTGTCAATTTTTACGAAATTCATATACTTAAGTATCAATATCTCAAAAACTAACAATTATTTGCTGAGGTCATATTCTGATATTCTGGTCAGTCATGAGCTGGCCTATAATCCCTCCAAGGGACGACGTAGACTTTTGGGACACCCTCTATACTATATTTGGATGTAAATTTTTATGATAATTCGGATTTTGGAGTTTTTCACGACACCAATACTTTTTCTATTTGTAAATGAGAAATCGTCTTTGTACTCTTTGTATTCACTCTTTCTAATTGAATGTTAAAATGTATAATTAATTACAACGCATCCTGTATCATGTGTAAAAATATTTTTTTCATCATGTTAGGGTGTCGTTGATTTCGATGCGGATGAGTCACAAAAATTTAAAGTATTTGTGTTTTCTCCATTAGCATGTTATAAAGGAACATCCTGTATAGCGATTCTGTAACTAAACCTCACGCATCAAAGCCTAGAAAAACATATCGATAGTGTACAAAATTATTAATAATTTTGCCTTTCTTAGTTTATCTTTTTACCTGTCACTCAATTTTTGAGGCGTGTAAAATAAGCACACTTTGTATATAAGGAATGAAATTGTTCATATTTATAGCCTCTGGCACATACTGAGTCGAAAATTTAACAAACAACTACCTACAAATGTTCATTCCGATAATTTACGATTGTTAATAACATTATTATTGTCTTTTCTAGTTTAAATGGCCTAATGAACAAACAAATTAAGGCGTCAGCACAATATTTACTAGACTTTACTGTTTACTGTACAACGTTATTGTGCATACATAATTGACTGCTCACAGGATTCTGTATTCTAAATAAAACTGTTATCGATTTGAATGTAAAGTTAACCGCCTCGTTTCAAATATATTGGGTTGGCATTGCGCTCGAACATCTGATTCTAGAAACTTTCGGCCGGCTCCGTTGTCGTCCCGATGTTGTTAGTAACCAGCATCATGGCCTCCAGTGACTTGACGTTAGATCAAATTTATTATTTTTTAAAAGAAAAAGGTGGTAAAGTGAGAAATCGTGATGCAGTGCGGTATTTTAAAGGTTACTTAACTGATCCTCTAACTAAGGGTAAGTGCATTGATCTGTACTTGGTGTATTTTACGAGAAAAACGCTTTGTTTACATTAAGGTTAAGTCGACAACCTGTTGTAATGATTCACTTATATTTATAATGTTTACTAATTAATTTTATGGATGGGCCTCTTTTACGTTATAAGTACTGATTTATAAACTGATAGTAAATATTTACGTAAAATCATCGCCGGCGTAGCAAATTGTTTGGTTTACGTGCCTAATTATTTAATCAATTAACGGTTATTGGTTGTTAGTCTATTAGTACTTATTGCAAATTATATTGGCACTGAATAATATTTACTTTATTGACTACATACAGCTTTTAACTAAAGCTATGTTATAATTGTAGAATTAATCATTTAAGTACCTAAATAAAATATTTAATATATAGATACCCAGATATCTGTATTAGAAAATAGTAGATGACAAATAATATCGTTGTACACACCTAGACATATATCTATTACTGCCATTGACTAATTTGTCTGAGGTACCTACCTACTAAATTTCTTTTTCCGGTTTATGTCATAATATAGCAGTTACATAAAAATTAAAATAAATTTACTTAGGAAGTTACTTTTATGAATTCATTTTTATCACTGCAGTACATTAGTGTATAGAGGTATTATTTTTTGAGAAATACCTAAATAATAGGTAGGTAGAAATAAGTAAAATAGAATTGGAAATCAAAGATTAGAAACTGGAATTATGAACGAACTAAACAACTCCTTACAAACACAGACCGAATTAATTATGTTCTTGTTAGGTAAAATAAATATCACAAAGGAAGGGTTACAGCAAATTATCTAAATACGATGGTCAGTGTTTCGGACAGTCATTATCTCCCAAAATAATTTAAAACTGAGTATGATGCTAGTTTATTTACTAGTACCTAGAGATTAAAAATGCCAAATAGTTTCATACCATTTGTATATATTTTTTAAACATTAATTCACTGTTGTATACCTACATACATAACACAGATAACTGCGAGCTTAATAGTAAATAAAGTAAAGAATGTTTTTAAATAGACGTTCTGCCATGTCACTTATCGAAATTCTGACATTGAGAAAATTTACATGTTGGTTTTACACTCGATTCTAAAGTTGAATATACAGTGGTAGTCGCGTGGGAGAAATTAAAAAAAAATGAAAATACAGGTAGTCCCAAATATTTTCTTATGTAACATGTTATTTATACCCTCAAGATCATTCAGCCAACTGAAGTAATGGCTGCTGGCCATGCCCTTTTTTTTAACCACCCGTTTTTGGCCAGTTCCGGTAGCATATACTTTTTTTATTTGTAATTCATTAGAAAATAAATATTTTGGCCCAACAATTGGTTCCTGTAAGTTTTTTGGGTCGCTGATTACGACTCTGAGGTAAATTTTCCGAAAAATTAACGTGAAAAGTGGAAAATCGTGAAAAATTGTTCGTATTTCGACCCTTTCGCAATTTAAAGATATTAGTTAAAGTTTTATATCGTTTTTATGTTTTTTAAAACGCTGATTGCGAATTTTAACATAAATAAGTGAAAATCTTGAAATATCCCTGGGAAATTGTGGAACATTCTTGGAAAATGTGAAAACTATCATTACAAGACAGACCGTGTTATATGTCGTTTTCGAGATTTTTTTGGTCACTGATCACGATGATATATTCAAAACGGTGAAAAATTTTTGATTTTCCCGGAAAATTGTGGAAAATTTCTCTATATAAATTTGTGAAGTTAAAATGGAAGGAAATCTTTGAAAATTTCGGAAAATATTAAGAAAACGCAAACATAAAAATCTAAAATGATTGTGTAACATATCAAATGTTATGTTTTACAAAAATCACGGAAAATTTAATTTCATTCCAAGATTTTGAAGGTGTAACGTATAAAAGGTTGAATGATTACAAATTTAAGCTAGGAAAAAACGGAGGTATAAATAAACAAAATGTAATTAAGCAATTTTTTTTCTAAAAAATTATTAATAATATTTTATTAATTAATTTTATATACAAATATTAAAAAAATTAAGTTGACAATTTTAAAAGTCTTCATCATCGGATTCATCTTCAAGAATTGGAATTTCTTGTCCACGTTCTCTTGTATACTCATCATTGTTGTCAATTGCATAATTCACATTAACTTCTGTTATTATTTCTAATTCTTCATCAAGAGGTGTGTCTCTTGAGTGAACATTCATACAATCATTCAATTTCTTTTCGTTTATAATGTTCAATACGTCATCAGCGACTAAAAAAACATAACATTTGATATGTTACACCGAGGGGTCAACCACCGATGAAATTTGTACACGTAGGTATTCCAGGAAGGAATACTGTGTTCCTGAAGTATTCTCGAGTATTCCCGTGGTATTCTTCAGGAATACAGAATTCCAGGAGTACTATATTCCTGAAGTATTCCCGTGGTATTGCTTAACATTTGTACACGTATTTACGGTAGTGGTTGACCCCTCGAGATTCTCAATTTCTTCTTGATCTTATCAATTTCACATTGATTCAAATTTTGTAAACCTGTTAATTAGACAATTAATAATTACAAAGTACATTACATACATTTATTATTTTAAACTCGATTTAATATATGTATATATATACATATGAAAAATACTGGGTTCTCGGGTTGAACCGCGTCTGAGATTGTTAATGTCTCGACGTTTCGGCTCCCGTTTTGGAGCCATTTTCAAGAGAAAAAGTGAGTCAAGTAAAAATTGTCAAAGAAAATAATGCTAGGAGTTCGTGGAACTGGTTCGATTCCGGGGTCTCAATCTGCCTACTCCCCAGATCTCACCGTGATCCGTCTCTAAGGCCTCAACCTGCCTACTCCTTAGAGCGAACTCGCTGGCAGTATCGGACGAAGTGTTATTTATACGAAAGCTGTCTGTGGGTGGGAGAGTGGTGGGGGGTTGAGGGTCTGTTGATGGAGGCATCAGAGCAGAACGGCTGCTATCAGGATTATGAGGTGTGGATGAATATTGTGGGGCTAGCCTGGAGATCAATGATTTCCAAGCGACTGGAAGACGATGACCGTCATCCCGTTTGTTTAGACAATTGGGACGTTTTTCAATCTCAATTGCTTCGCGGATGATTCGTGGTTTCTGGAAAAATGATGGTGCTATGGTTTTGGTGTTATCGAAGTCTATATTATGGCCTGTTAGAAGGCGGTGTTGAGCAAGTGATGATGTGGGATCGGATTTTCTAACTGCAAGACGATGTTCATATATTCTATTGTTAATCCGTCTGTTGGTTTGTCCAATGTAGGTTTGGGGACAGTTTGAGCAAGGTATTTCGTATACACCGTGGGAATCATTAGGTATTTGGTCTTTTGGGGTTCTGATTAAATTGGAAATTGTTTGGTGTGTTGTGAATATGGTTTTTATGTTATTGGATTTCAGGATTTTTGAAATTTTGTCTGTGACACCTTTGATGTAAGGTAGGAAAGCTTTTTGCTGAGGAGGAGTTTCTGTCTGATCAGTTTGGGAAGGATTTTGTGCTTTGTGTATGGATCGCGTTATATGTCCTTTGTCGTAACCGTTTTGTAGAAGTGCTTCTTGTAATGTTTGTAGTTCGGATAGTCTGTTGTGATTGTCTGTTAGTCTGAGGGATCTGGTTACAAGAGTGTTGACAACGGAATTTATTTGTGATGGATGGTGGTGTGATTTTGAGTTAAGGTAACGGTTGGTGTGGGTTGGTTTTCTATACACAGAGTAGGAGAGTTGATTGTTGTTTTGTTTTGTAATGAGGACGTCTAGGAAAGGGAGAGAACAATTGTTTTCGATTTCAATAGTGAACTGGATCTGAGGGTGTATATGATTAATGTGAGACAGAAAGTTGTTTAGAGAATCTCTACCATGTGGCCAGATAACGAAGATGTCATCTACGTATCTTAGCCAGCAAGTAGGCTTCAGTTCGGATGAATTCAGGGCTTGGGTTTCGAAGTTGTCCATGTAGATGTTGGCTATGACAGGGGACAGAGGTGATCCCATTGGAGCTCCTCTCACTTGTTTGTAATAGTTGCCTTGAAAGAGAAAATAGGTGTTGGACAGACAATGTTCTAGAAGGGTCAGAGTGCTGGGAGAAATATTGTGTTTAGTTTTGAGAACGTTTAGGGCTTCAGTGAGTGGGATATTGGTGAATAGTGACACAATATCGAAACTGACTAGAATGTCGTTCTGGGAAATAGAGTAATTTTGAAGAATATATATATATATATATATATATATATATATATATATATATATATATATCTAGAGGGCAGAAATATTTCAGTCGCAAGCTCCTCTATAAAATCCTTATTTCACTATAAGGAATGTAACCCAGACTGCAACCAACAGCTACTCTCCGGGCTATGTGCCTCGCCGAGCGCTGAATTACAAGTTACAAGCCTGGCGCGTTAAGTGTAATAATCGCATATTACCAACAAAACGCTAATGCTTCGATTGCAACAAACACCAGCCGAAAGACTGATCCTACTTAAAGGAGCTCTCGTGCCAGTCGTCCCATACCACTTGCAGACTGCAGTTTCGAGTTTTGACTCTCGTCAGTGCAAGGTAGGCATGTGACGAATGACACGAGGATCCTTGACTATTTGGTACATCTCGGTATTTTTATGATAGCGAGATGTAAAATAGTAAGCAGGCGCCATCTAGCGGTCCAGTGTCTGTTGCAATCGAAAAATAAATAGCCTGACCGCGCTTAGCATAGATCAAGTGTGCCTCTAGAGGGCAGAAATATTAAAATATAATATTTCAGTCGCAAGCTCCTCTATAAAATCCTTATTTCATTCCCACAAAATTTTTATTTTCCATCCGATTTTAATTTCTTTTTTTAATGTGGAGTGTAAGAAACTGCACTATAGGATAAAGTGCCACATTTTTTTAACAAAAACCAAGGCCTACTGTGTAATTCCTTGGGAGTGAAAGTTCACGAAATCGTATTAACGATTTTCTAATAAAACATCTAAGTACACCACTGGATTAAGCGCCCTCTGTGCCCGTACAAAATTTCATAAAAAAATATTGCATAATAATTCTGTGGTCAAAATAAAAATTATATTGTTCTTATTATTTTATCTATTCTTATCAAGTAATTCATGGAATAAAAATTGGAAACAATTGAAAAAAGTATTTTTGTTGGTAACGACATTTAACAAACTTATTGGAATGCCGAAATATAATATAAACGCTAATTATACTTTTCTTTCTTCCACCAATCCGCCGTTTTTTTTCGCAACACATCAAACTTTTTCGTTCATTTTCGGCTACTTTTCTGACTTGTTCTTGGGTAATACCTGCACATGTTTCAATTATTCTAGCGCGTAGTTCGTCGACTACGGTCTTGACTTGTAAACTACTAGCTTTAGTGTACTCCACAGGAAAAAATCGAGTGGCGTCAAGTCCGGGATCTTAGCGGCCATTCAATAAGTGGACTGTTTCGATCTATAAACCGATTTTCAAAATTTGTATTCGACCATCCCCTTACCACTATTGCATTATGCACAGGAGACCCTTCTAATTGAAATTTTAAATTCTGATGTGCTTGAAAGTAGTCATGTAGTGCATCCCAAAAGTCATTTTCCAGAAAATTCAGAAATACGCGTTAATTCAAATTACTGTCAGAAAAAAAGACCAATAATTCTACAATCAAGTACTCCGCACCACACGTTTATTTTTTCTGAGTACTGTGTCTTTACGTTTATGATCCAATTAGGGTTTTCTACCGTGAATTTTGAGACTACACCACTCCATTTGTGGTAAATGTAGCTTCGTCGGTGAACAAAATTTCCTTTAAAAAATTTCTGTTGTTCAGATATTCTCCCTGGGCCCACAAACAGAATCCCAATCTTCTTTCCTCATCTCCCTGTTCCAGATGTAAAATTTTCGGCTAAAATGGTTTTTTTGTAACCTAGCGCCGAAATCAATTTACCGATCTCGGTCAAATATGATATTTAGAGTCCTGTTAATACAAACATCTCTAAACTTTTTGTAATTTTTGGTAGTTCACTAGGAAAAAAGAAATCGATTTTCTCAATGACGGCTTTAACAATTTAAAATGAGTCTAATCATACTACTATTTTAAAAAGATTTTAGACTGAAAATATTTACTTATAGCTCAAGTAGGAAGAAACTGAGACATAAAAAATATAACGACCTCATTAAAATACTCTTTTTTGTGCTGTTCGCAGATTGACTCGCTGACCTTTATAGGTTTTTAATGTGTGTCGGGAATGTTTCATGTCAGGCTTGGCGCCATGGCCCGCGGCGATATAATTATGTCGTAAATTTTTTTTGCATTTTTTATTTACTGGGATCTATTTATTTCAACTAGTGCCATGGCCCGCGGCGATAATAATTATGTCGTTAAGTTTTTGTTGGGTTTTTTCTGTCTCGGGAATTTATTACTTGAACTATACCATATTGAAATTTTAACACAATAACACTAAGTGACGAGACGGGCACAAACAACCACTTAGACGAGCCAACACATATCTTATTGCCTTCTTGACTCGATTCTCTACTAATTCCGGAGTATTCCTGAGTATTCCCGTGTATTGAGGATCATTACGAAGTATTCCCGAGTATTCCAAATTTGTACACGTATTTCCGGCAGTGGTTGCCGTGTGTCGTGTTACACAGTTATTTTAGATTTTTATGTTTGCATTTTCTTAATATTTCCCGAAATTTTTCAAAGATTTCCTTGCATTTTAACGTCATATACTTATTTATACAGGGAGTCTCGAAACTCCCGCCTTCCCCTTTAGGTGCTAATCCTCCATGCAAAAATAGTAAGAAAAGTTCCTATGATCATGTGTCCGAAAATGCTTCCTAAGGGAGCAAGGGCCCTCTAAGGATGGCACAAAAATAGTTGTTTTTACTAATCATCTCGTAAATGATTTGGGACAACTTTATGAAACTTTGTAAACTATTTTCGATTATTAAAGGTTAATGTCTTACAGTATTAGCCAAAATTTATTTTATCCAGGGGCTGAGAAACGAGGGGTCGGAGTTCTTTGTTTCTACATATTTATATTTCCATTTTGCATTTTTAGTATTTTAATCCCTGATTATGATTCCCTGGTTAATTGTGCAAAAAAGGTCCTCTTTACAATTAGCCATATGGGAAGCCGTTTTCGAGTAAAAGCGGTCTTAACGAAATATCACGTATTCGTTTGCTAAATGCGTATTATTTATTTTCAAAGTAGGCGTATGTCATTCAGTAACAGAAATGGCAGATCTCACCACACAGTAGTACCTCGATATGATTATCTGTTATGGTATCGGATTTAAATCCGGCGATCGAGGAGGCCAACTATTGGGCCACTTCTTCCTATCCACCGCCCTCAAAAAACTGTTCAAATGACGCCTTGCTATTCTAATAAAGGGCGCCGGGGCTCCATCGTACATAAAAATCTGATTCAAGCGAGAAAGCAGCGGGATTTCATCCAGTAAATCAGGTAGTTGTCTCCGGAGAAATAATAATAATAATAATAATAATAATAATCTTTATTTGCCAACAACATATTTTACAGAAATTAATTACTTACAAAAACAGACAAAAGGGCGAAGTTCAACTTGTTGTAAACAACAGCTGCTCTTCCACTTAACCCATGGTAGTGGCATATTGTGGGCATATTCAATGAAGTAAACCGTATTTAATTGTTTTGGTATATAAAATACAATATTATTTGTAGTACTAGCGGCAACATATAAATAAAGTTTATAACAAGATAGTCACACTTATATAAATGGTTCAAGGGCACAACAGTGCAAGATTTGATGTGAAGGGGTAAGGAATTGTACAATCTGGCAATGTTAAATGAAAAAGACCTTTGAAATAAGGCAGTCTTATGAGCGGGGGGTGTTAAGGTACCCTTAAATCTTATATTTATTGTACGAACATCAGTGCGAAATGAAATTTTTCTGTAGAGATAAGTAGGCATTTTATGAGTAATAATTTTATGATACAGAATTGCCGAATGTAATTTTCTCCTATTCTTCATATTAAACCATTTTGACTGAGTAAGTTTATGACTAATTGGTTTATGACTAATCGTACATAATTCGGTCCATTAAGTCGTGCGGGAAGAAATATGGGACCAATCTGCAAAATTGGTTATTTTCAAGTTTTACTTAACCTATTAGGTACCCAATGAAAACGTAAACGTACTTACCATTAGATTCCCTATTTGCCCCGCCCAAACAGTAATTGAAAATCGGTATTAAAAATGTGTCTGTCGAATTAAATGAGGATTTTCATGGGCCCAGTAAACAAAATTCCCTGAATTAAGTACTCCATTTGGGGTAAATGTCGCTTCATCAGTCCACGATATCTGATTAAGAAATGAAGGATTGACCAAATGATTCGGTTTGAATTATAAATTTATCACATTTGTTAAAAATTTGTTTTTTATTTCATGTAGATACTGCTTACAAAATTCAGCTTACTTGTACAGAAGATCATTCAAGGTTCATGGTCTCGCGGCAAGAGTTGCTGAACCCGTCAATAACGATAACAATGGTGGAAGGGTTCGATGAATACGTGTTCTTGTAGTCCCCAGTAGTTTAGCAGCTCGCCTAGTACTCAACCTTGTCTGATCAGCAAATGCATCAAGAATCGTCTCTTCTTCAGCTACTGGAATCCCTCTTGGGCTACTGTTACCTCGTCTATTAGGTAGGACATTTCCACTGTCCCGTACACGATTGAGGCAGCGCGTGATAACTTTTGCGTCGAGAAAAGGTGCTCGTTGCGGGAATTGGAACGCGTACCGTCGTGCGGCTGGTACAGCAGTTCAACAGATAATCATATCGAGATACTCCTGTGAGGCGTACTCAGCCATTTCTGTTACTGAATGACATACGCCTACTTTGAAAAATAATGCGCATTTAGCAGACGAATACGCAATATTTCGTTTAGACCGCTTTTACTCGAAAACGGTTTGCCATATGGCTAATTGTAAACAGGACCTTTTTTGCAGAATTAAACAGGGAATCATAATCAGGGACTAAAATACTAAAAATGTGAAATGGAAAAGTAAATATGTAAAAACAAAGAACACCGACCCCTCGTTTCTCCGCACCTGGATAAAATTCATTTTGGATTATACTGTAAAACAATAACCTTTAATAATCTAAGATAGTTAACAAAGTTTCAAAAAGTTGTCCCAAATCGTTTCCGAGAATTAGTAAAAATACCTATTTTTGCGCCATCGTTAGAGGGCCGTAGCTTCCTTAGGAAGCATTTCCGGACACATGTTTATAGGAACTTTTCTTACTATTTTTGCATGGAGAATTAGCACCTAAAGGGGAAGGCGGAAGTTTCGGGACACCCTGTATAAAGAAATTTTCCACAATTTTCCGGGAAAATCAAAAATTTTTCATCGTTTTGAATATCTTATTCGTCATCAGTGCCCAAAAAAACCTTGAGAACGACATATTATAATGTGTTGTAATGACAGTTTTCTGCATTTTTCCAAGAATGTTCCACAATTTCCCAGGTAGCCCAATAAAATGGGACGAAATTTGTCGATTTGGAAGAAATAATTCAGAACTGGCTGAAATTTTGGGAACGGGAATATTTTGTGCTACTTTTTAGCATATCAATAGTCCCCACCCGTAGACACCGGCGGAGGGGTGGGGGGGAGAAAATAGGTAAAAAAAATCGATTTTTCGCAAAAAAACGGAAAGTATCAATTTTACTGTAAAATATGTACCTACACATGAAAATTATAGGTAATAAAAATCTGCACAATGTTGTTTTTTGTTTAACTTCGTTCGACCTATTGGAGCCGAGCAGGATTTTTTTGAAATTTTGACTGTTTTGCGATGCAACGAAAACGCGCGCGTTCTTCGCTAAAATCTCAAAAATGGTCGTTCGGGTCGCAAAATGTCAAATAATAATATTATTTCAATTTTTCTGAACAAAAACGGCTTTCAAGAACCCTTTTTTAAAAGAAAGTATACCTTGCGAACGACTTATGCTATTGCAGTTTTATCGATTTTATCACGAAACAAGTGTTCTGATAGCGTACTATAAAGATGCTTAAAAATTCATATATCTGCCAATATTGATGGAATGGAAATGAAAAATAAAAGAAGTTGTTCGTAATCGAATTCTCTACAACATTCATTTGAAATATTTTGCGATGAATGACAATTTTCGAGATTTTAGCGAAAAGCGCGCGCGTCACAAAACTGTAAAACATTTTAAAAAGGCTATCTCGGCTTGAATAGGTCGTACGAAGTTAAAAATAAAACGAAATTGTGCAGATTATTATTCTTTTACCTATTTTCTCCCCCCTCCCATCCATCGGTGTCTACGGATGGGGACTTTTGATATGTTAAAAAGTACCACAAAATAAGCCTGTTCCCAAAATTTCATCCAAATCGACAAATTTGCTCCTATTTTAGTTGGCTATTTGGAAAAATCTAAAAGCAGTGATTATTTGAAATATTATTTATTAAATTATTTCTAATATAGCTCGCATTGAACCAACCACAAATTCAGTGCAGTGTACAAATTTTGATTTTTATATAAAATTAGAACCATATTCGACTTACGTACGGTATTTTTAGTGTGCTTTCGGACTATAGGGAGTGCTGTCTTTGTTATTCCGATTAGTTTATTATAATACAAGATATTCGTAGCTTACATTGAATTTGTTTCAAGCATCGATAATTCTAATGTAAGAATTTTCTTTCAGATGAAAATAGGATCAAATTTAAAACATTCGTCAATACACTTGCTCACACCAAGACAGAAGGAGATGAAAAACTGTTAATATTGAAAACAAAGTATCTTAATTCTCTAGACCCTCCTCCATCACCTTCGTATACGTCTGTTATATCATCTCCTCAATATGACCCTCGTAATTCCATAGGAATTCCTATTTCTCCAGCACATTCCGATATCATCCCGTCCACACCGCGGCAACCTCCTCCTTACAGGCCTCCTCCGCCGGTCTGTTCACCCAGTCCTTCTTTGGATAATGTTTCTTTGGGTTCTCTTTTGTCCTTGAACGAAACTCCACAAGCTCCTCCTAGAAGGAGGGATTCTGAGAGAGCAAAATCCACTTCTGAAGATAGCACACCGAAGAAAGCTAACACCGACACTGATCACAATTCCGACGATAAACAGACTGTGAGCGTTAAGGAGAGAACGCAGAAGTTTAATAGATTAGCATCTGTAGAAGACGAATTGAGTCCTCGCCAACCAAAATCTGCTGAAAAGGAAAAGAATAAGAACACCTGGGTAAGCACTTTAACGTAAACTTTGTTTATATGTACATTCTGCATTTGTGTTCCGATCCATGTGTATTTCAAAGTATACAATGGATCCTAATAGTATCTAGTTGTTACCAGTTACATACCAATTAATACAAGTGAGTTTTTTAACCATTGTTTTTCTGTCGGTCTGTTTGCATAACATCAAATTCTACCACAGAACAAGGAATTACCAGTAGCGATACTTTTCGCACCGCCTTTCATTTATCAATACAGTTTGTTGTTCGAGCAGTTCTGTTTAAAATAAGTAATAGAAATAAAGAGCAGGTAAATAATAATTTATTATTGACATGCAATGGAACGAAGTGGTTTAAAAAGTCCAAGTTCTTACAAACAATTAAAAAACACAACACAAAAAATAACAACTTTGGCTCTGTTCAAAAACGAGAAATGTAGGGAATAAAATGATTCAGAAATCTATGCATAAATTTCAGTTTTTACCGCAATATACAGGGTGGACCATTAATAATAGGCCATAGGTCAGGGGTTGATTCTTTGGGCCAAAATATCAGGATATAACCAAATATGCTTTAGTAAAATGTTGCTGTGGAAAAAGACGCAGGGTGTCAAAGTTCAAATTATTATTTCGTTTTTTTTTTTCAATAACAAAAGCCTCTTGACTGATCTTCGCCAAATTTGCTAGAGCAACATTTTTTATTCTAAGAAACTATAATTTATGTATTACATCACATTAGATCATAGAGGGCGCCGCAGGACCTGTATCTGACGATGAATTTTTTTCATATTTTTTTTGGCGATACGTTGTGGTATAGTAAATACGGCCAAAATTGAAACTGGTCAGTTTTAAAGCACAGGACCGTGCGCACTGAACTTGATATTTTGTCCTATATATTTGGCAATGGTATCGAGATTCGAACGGTAGTTGAAACTGTGCGGGCGAGTCCGAGACTGGCAATGCAATCAGCCTGAATGAACCATCTACGACTGCACTGGTTTAAAGGTAATAAAATGGACAGGCCTACTAACACAAAAAAACTCGTAAATCGTTTCTTATCAGTCAACGTGAAGTCTAACAACGTGCTGTCTATGTGCCAGTACAGTGCATAAATACCTATTATAATATCAAGCGTAGGAGTTTAGTTAGTTACTGTTCATATTTATAAATGTTTACTACTGTATAAAATAAATAAATACACCACAGGTAATGACGACCCCCTTTATCCCGGAAGGCTCTAGAAGAGCCTTGTGTGGGAGGGGGCTACACATTTAGAGATAAGGGACACACACCCAATATTCGTGTATAGTGAAAAAATCCCTCTCACAGTATTTTCCACTGCCACGACCGGGGATCGAACCCGGAACTTTTGGGTGAGAGGCAAGTGTGCTCACCTCTCGACCATCAGTCATACAATAAAAGGTAAAATATTTTAATTATTTACTAATTTACCATGGCTTTCTGGAGACCATTTGAAACAAATATAATAACGCCCGAAAATCCCGAAATAGTTGAACCGGTTATTGTCGAAAAAGCCGAAATAAATTTAGTGTTTAAAAACCAAGATTTACACGTACAAAGTCAACGTATTATTTTAAATATACATGAATGTTCGAAAAGCGAAAGTCCTGAACAAAGTGAGAAAGAAATAATACGACGTATTAACGAATTAACTAAAATATCAAAATCAACAATTTATCGCGTAATTCAAGAAGACGATATTATAGATCACAGCGCAAAGAGGAAACGGAAAAATACGAAATTAAAAAATATTGATGATGCCACTAGAGATGTAATACGGCGTATAATTTATAATATGTATGAAGAAAATATAGTTCCTACGTTAAAAATGATTCAAGAAAAATTGAGCGATTATCCTGATTATAATTATAGGTCTTTAGATACACTACGAAATGTCTTATTAGATTACGGTTTTAAACATAAAAAACTTGACAGTCGTATGGTAATTATGGAATCGCGACGTATAGTTTCACTTCGAGTAGATTATTTGGAAAAAATTAGAGAATATCGTAAATTAAACAGGCATATAGTGTATCTAGACGAGACGTGGTTTGACACGCATGATGTTGTTCAGTATGGTTGGGTAGATAGTTCGCACAATTGTGTTTTAAATACTCCGTGTTCAAGAGGAAAACGCGTTATCATATTTCATGCGGGGAGTGAAAATGGGTTTGTACCCAATGCGTTGCTCTTGTCGGCCAAAAAAATATCGCAGTCTTCTGCAGACTATCGCGAAGACATGACAGCCGATCTATTCGAAAAATGGTTTTCTCAACAGCTTCTACCAAATATTCCACCAAATTCGGTAATTGTACTAGATAATGCTTCTTATCACTTGCGTATATTAAATAAAATACCAAATAACAGAACAAAAAAGGAAGACATGTTGAAATTCATGGAAAAAAAATATGGAAATTCCTGTAAAAGTTCCAATAAAACGCGAATTACTGAAAATAATAAAAGAACAGAATTTCAAAAAGGAATATGTTATTGATAACTTATCCAATATACACGGTCATACACTTTTGCGGTTACCTCCATACTATTGTATATTTAATCCCATCGAGATGGTTTGGGGAACACTAAAAGTACGTTTACGAAAATGTAATAACTCTCCAACGTAGCGCGATGGTAGTTGATCATATAAGAGAAGTAATAAATGACATTGACAATAATACCGATTTATGGAAAAATTGCGTTAGGCATGTAATTGGAGAAGAAAATCGATATCCAACGCTACCCCCTAGTGCGCCGATTTTAATTCAACTAGATAATGATTCCTCCTCAGAAAGTGAAGAATCGGACGCGTCAATTAACATTTAACTTTTCTTCATTTTTTTATTCACTTTTTTATTGTTAGATTTTGTGGAATATATTTTATTTAGTGGACAAGAAATTTTAATTTAAGTTACTTCATTCTAGAGAAAAATTTTAATTTTGTTTTTATTTATGTTTTATATAAGTATACAAATATTTATTTTTGTTTTCATATAATAATTCTTTGCTTTGTTCAAGAAACTTACGTTTTTATTTTAGAATAAACTTAAATTTTTATTTTATTTTTGACTAAAATCGTTGCCCCTCGTTAACCTAACCTGTCCCATCCCCTCCTGGCAAGATATGTTCATACCTTCTCGTTGGTCCTTGCTGAGCAATAACATATTTCAATATAGTATGGGTTAACTTTAAAACTAAAACCAATAAATTTAAATATTTAGACTTTATATCTAAAACTGATATAATACCTCAAAAATATGTTATTGACGAAATGAACCTAATAAACAAAAAATAATAAAAATGAATAGAATTTTAACATTTTATTATGACAATCATTTCTATTTACCTCCGCCCATGTACAATAAAGAAATACCGACTGTTTTTGCCGGCTTTTAGTTTTTATACGGCTTCAATTCCGGTCGTATACACTTTACCTCTGGCGAGAAAATCTGATGAGGGCGTCATTTCCACGTATAATAGGTACTGGTAGAACTTGATAACTTCAACCGTTCTTGAGGAAAGTGCCGTTAAACATTTCAATAAATGTTTGAAAGACAAATTCAAATTTAATGAAACAAAGTGTATTTAGTGAAAAAAGTACAAAACGTAAGAGAAAACAAAATCATAATAACAGCGTAAACTCTTTCTCACTTTCTTATGAACTAATGGATTATTTTCATGGTATTGAGATAAATACATGAATCAAAGGATTGTCTAAAATAAGGATATAATCTTATTAGAAGACCAAAAAATAACGTAAAAGTTGACTTAATAACATTATAAACTTTTCCCCCATGCAAAAATCCCATTGCTGCAACTTAGAGTAAATGTTCGATATGGTCTCCACCTACTTCTATGCCTTTTCTAATTCTATTCATAAAAGATTTTCTTGCGTTGAAAAAAACATTTTCCTGTCCTCTAATAAAATTCGCTGCGTTTTGTATTTTGTCCCACAGTTCTTCTGTAGAGTTGATAGTATTTGCGTATACTAAGGACTTCATATGTCCCCACACATAATAATCCAAAGGATTATAATCAGGACTCCTTGGTGGCCAAGCAAAGTCACTTCCTCGACCGATCCATCTGCGTGGGAAGGTCTCATCAAGATAATTTCTGACTTCAATGGAGAAATGAGGGGGAGCCCCATCTTGCATGAACCATATTCTGCTCCGTATGTCTAGCATGAAAGTATGTAATATATCAGCAAGAGCATTTTGAAGAAAAAACAGATAAGACTGTCCATTTAAATTTCGAGGAAGAACAAATGGTCCCAATAATTGATCGCCGATGATACCACACCAAACGTTAATCTTAAATTCTTGCTAAAAATGCCTTTCTTTAACGGAATGAGGATTTTCTACTTCCCAGTAAAGGGTATTTCTCCGGTTAAAAACGTCGGAAAATAAAGTGCTCTTAATAAAATTTCGATCCCTATTGTGTTTATTTAGAATAAATTGACAAAATTGTAGCCTTTGTGGAAGATCCCTTCGAAGTAAGTTTTGGACAGGAGTGAGATGATATGGGTAGAAGCGTTGTTTACGTAAGACTCTTAGGACAGATTGTTTACTCACCCCTGTTGCCACTGCTAAACGACTTGAGCTGACTTGAGGATCTTTATCCACACGAACTAAAATTTGTAGTTCTTGATCTGGAGTAATTTGTTTCGGTCGTTCTACATCGTTTTTATGGCGAAATGAACCCGTTTCTCCCAAACGACGAAACAGATCTTTGAAAATCTTATGGTCTGGCTGTATTCTATTTGTATATTGCACGTCCGCTAAAATTATTTTGTTTCTTAGAATCAAAAAAGTTCCTCTAGCAAATTTGGCCAAGATCAGTCAAGAGGCTGTTGAGTTATTGCAAAAAACGAAAAAATAATTTGAACTTTGACACCCTGTATCTTTTTCATAGCAACATTTTACTACAGCATATTTGGTTATATCCTCATATTTTGACCCAGAGAATCTACCCCTAAACTATGGCCTATTATTAATGGTCCACCCTGTATATTGTCTAAATGAAGAAAGCATATAGTTAAAAAATCTGTTTTTATTTATAATTAAATTTAAAATTTGCAATTAATGCAAGAAAAATCGTGTTACTGTAAAAGTCATAACATTAAATGAAATACACACACAACTTCAAATTAATGTAAAATTCAGCTGAACTTTTCTTGCCAAGTTCTCACAGTTACATCATTTTAATCACACAAGGTCGTACATAAAGAAATATACATATTTTCACCTAAAAATGCTTATAATTTACAATAATAATAAAATATTTTTGGGGATCCGGGAAAATCTAAATATAATAATGCATTTTCCTATCTCTCTGCTTGAACATTCCTGAACATTACAAATGGTTCGATCTTTTCCACTCATCGTAACTCAAAAAATGAGTCGCTAATGGTAACTAAAATAATACAGAAATCTAAGGCGAGAAGACTTTAGCACAATAACAGCGCAATACGTGGTAAAATATAAGCTGACATTATGTCACAAACTCTCAAAATGTTAGGTTGTCATAATAATAAATTAACTGATGGAACTACCAATAAAAAGATGGCTCCCAAAGAAGTCAATTTTGGCGGGAAGCCTAAGTGGCGCTTCTGGTAGTTCCTTGATCTCGGATTTTACTGTTACAACAGATGAATATTATGTATTATTTGTGTTCGGTTCTTTGCTGTCGGGCATTTATAGTAGTAACAGCTTAGTTCATTCCCAAATTGCATTTTAGTTGATTCTCAGTTGAAGTGGCGTTCCGGCAAATTTTTGTTGTGTCCGGGATTTGGAATTGGGGTCCCAAATTTTTTTTTTTATTGAAAAACATCAGGTTTTTCGTGGCATGTGTGGCATTTTCTTTCACAATAAAACAGATTATTTCCTTGTGCGGTCTTCACGATGCCATGTACCCATGCCTTCCAGTTAATATTATTTTTTGTTAAAAAATCTATTGAGAAAATTGAAATAATTCGCTTACCATTGATTTAGTAAAAGGTAGCTTGTTCATTACCAGTTTTATTGATCGGTTGTGGGTCTGAGAAGGACCTAGGGCCTAGTCCGCGTTTTCGGACCTAGCCAGGACGCCACTTTTCAGCTGGATAATAACATATTAGCATTAAATTGTTTTCTAAATATCTTAAATTTTCATTAACGAAATTACCTTTATAATACTAACGGAAAGTGCTTGATTCAATATCGAAATCGTTTGCCTTAAGTAGTCGAGAAGACTCAATGCCTGTATCGTCTTGGAATCTGAAAGCAACGTAGGTTTCATATCCTTAAGTACCTTGGTTATTAGGACTACCATCTTGAACCTTATATCGGGTATTTAGATATGTGGTTCACTTTTCCTCATTCAAAGCCATGTTTGTCTCGGCACGTGAGGGACGATGAGGAAGGACTATGTCAATATTTCTATTATGAATTTGCCTAACTGTCAGGAACAAGTAGGATGTAATTCAAAATCGCATGTGAAAAGTAAACGTGTAACTGATTCTGCGCCAGTCGTTTAGTTCAGCATTTGATGTCACCATTTAGACCCATTACACAGATCTACGTAAGACATGGAATAGATAATATCATTCTGACAGATCATAGTACCTCCCTCGGTCTCCGATCGAAGCCAAGTGACTGAACAGCGGAAATCCAGCAATTCCAATGGAATCCAATTCAATTTTGAATTCAATAAATCTTTATTTAAAATATAATAATAGATACCTTCCCAGATACTTTTATCTATTACAAAAGAAATTTAAAAAAAACTTGAAATACACACTTCTTTTAAAAAGCTATGCACTTTTTAACATTTTTACAGTTGACGCAAGATTTTGTGATGAGAAATGAATGTAGAGACAAAAATGTACAAAAAGAAAATAAACGCGACAAAAAGGTTACAAACAAAAAAAAGAGGGGGACAGGAAAGATTTAAAGATACAAAACATATGAAATATCAGTAAAGGTGGATACGGTAAGCGGAAGTTATGTTGGTGAAGTTTGGCTACAGAGGTTGCCGGAAAATCGGTAAAGTCTGGTACAGTAAGGGGTGTTTAATCCGTAATGGGGTATTATGCTGTCTAATTTGCGTTGTGTCTTGTTAGCGGACTATCGCCTCTGATCGAAATGGGTGTCATGATTTTGTTCACTGTGACCGACGCGTGAAGACTATCGCCTCGAACTTCTCAGCGTTGACCTGAATCTTCCGCTGGTCATAATAAACTGTGCGTGGCTCGAGACATGTACGCCTTCAGCAGCATATTCGAACCTTGTACGTTGAATGCGTGTACATGGCTGTGTCATCGGCGTACTTGGCCAGCTTCATATGAAAGGAAACTCTGGGAAGTCGCCAATGGACCAGTGCATTCTAGGTCTTATGAAAAACACATTACGTACTTCATCCATATGTTGCCTTAACAGATTTTTGTGTTCGACTGCTTTAATTTGGGTTATGAAACGATTTAACACAAACCCTACTAAGTGCGTCAACATTTTGCCGGCCTTTTTGTTTGATGTCGAATAGGTAACCAAGTCCGTTTTACAACGTTGAACAATCCTGCATCAACTTTTATGAGGAAACCAGCTTTTCACTAACATCAGATGCAGCTTCGAGCTTCGTCTTCCCTCTCTTGATTTGGGAGATACACACTAGGAAGTACAGGGTAAATGTTTCTGTCAATATGCATAATTTTTTGAGAATTTAATTACTGTCAAATTGGCGTAGCTAATATACTTACCTCTAATGTATCTACACATAAGCAGTTGAGCAGAATCGAAACAAAAAGCATGTTATTTACTGGTGGCTTCTTTTACTCTGATAGTTTTAAAGACCTAATTTTTAGGAACAGTTGTATATCTTTGTCGCGAAGAGAACCCCTTTATAAATCTGTATTGCACCCTGGATGTCATGCTGTTACATACCCACATATGCACTAGTCTCCCCGGTGTATTTGGATGCTATTTTGGACTATGCCATTTTTAGTCATTATCAGCTAGACAATGGTATTATATCATTATATTTCCATTAGTTTTTAATAGCTCCGAATAAATAATAATGTTAATAAATGATTTAATTACGTTAAGTATCTATTGTTTTACGTGTCTCATTAATCAACTATATTTATACACAATGTAGGTATTTGTAACTGCGAAAACATGTTTAAAAGTGTCTCTGTTTTGGTTAAGTAACACAAAGGAATATGATGCTTAAGAAGGCTGACATTCTTTCGTGCATTAATTTAATCTCAAGCGGATTGAATAGACCTTCAACCGTACTAGCTGTGATTGATGATATTTAATCTATTAATTCTCAAATCGACCTTTTAACAAATTACGGAGTCATCCAGGTACAGACAGTATAATTTGGAATGCCTAATTGAATCTAGTATGGTACGATACGCATATTGAATGCTGTTCTTTTGCATGTAATCATCGCTAAGAGTACACCTCGTCGCCGCGATAACGTATCTGAAATGACTAATGACCCAACCGTAAGAATGTGGACCGTCATTCAGTCATTTACTTTTTGTGTGTGTTTATTTATCCCCGCTGCGATCACAAATTAGTTTACGGAAACCCACGTGCCCTCGGCGCGGCCATCTTGTTCTAATGGCGTATGGAACAGTATGGACCGTTGTATTTATGATGTCAATTATGGGCCTGTCAAGTGACTTGCACATTCAGGGAGATGGCGAATGTTGGTTGGGAACAGGGGAACTTGTTCTCCATTGTGAATGTTTAACATCGTGACAACATTTTGACGAACTGCCACTCACTTTTGTGTTTATGGATTGCAAAATATTTTTACGTTGAAGCCAGTGAATGTTGGTGCAAGGTTATAATTGTATGAATTAAGCTTTTTACTTGTTAATTCTTTCCGATCTTATCCGGTAGTTAAATTTACTACTTCCTCGAAGGGGTTTATATTTGTTTCTGAATTTTATTCGTTTATTCGTTATTTTTAAAAATATCTCAAGACATATTTTTATAATGTTTTAAACACATTTAATCGCCAATGATTTAATTTTAAAGAATAGGTATTTAATTTTTTTTTAATAAGTTTTTCTTTTGCAAAACTTCAAGGCAACAGTAATTATTGGTAATTAACACACAGATTTAGTGAATTTAACTGGAATTTTATAGAAGCGTTTAAGAAAATATTGAAAACTATACTGGATGTACCTTTGCATCCTAATAAAACCTTGAACACCACCTCCATTATAATTAACTAATCAAATCGCATTATGTCACATGAAACATTTTTTTGGATAGAAACAAAACACTGATATTATTTTATTAATTTAATGCAGTATCTGCACTATATGATATATTGGGAGATATTAAAAATTAGTGCTGATAAATGATCTCATTTAAATCGAAATTACTACAGTATACAGTGTGTGGGAGTTTAATACCGCAACACCCTGTAATTTTGGAACGCGCTTCCCGATTTTTTTTTTTTGGACAGTATTCGATGAGCTATTCGACCATTTAAAAAAAAATCATTTTCATATTTTCAAGGCCTACTAAGGTCCTCTAAATGGATCGAAATTAAAAGACTATTAGGCATTTTTTTATTGGAATAGTGGATAGCATATTCGATTCGTAGATATCTCAAATAGTCTTACGCAAAATTTTAGCTCTCGATATTTCATATAGGGTGTTTGTTATCCAATCGCAAAATTTGAAAATTTTTCAATTATCGACTGGACCTGTTTGAAAGTTTCTTTTTTACTTGTGGAAGGGAAACTCGTTGTGAGCACCTGAGCTTATTTTCGATTGCTACAGGTAGTGCCGGACTCCTACCGGCAAAACCCCCTCTCTATCTTCTGCTGCACGACCTGGAACCGCTTTCGCATTACTACTTTTACCGTTCTTCCTACCTTTTTCTGCCCTTTTCGTCCTGCTCTTTGGTTTTCAGAATTCTAGTCTCCAGTTCTCCGACGATTTCATCATCGATACTGTTATGTTGTTGGGAGTTAGGTTCTCCACAATTTCCGCCTCTGTGCTAGATTACAATTTAATACGAAAAGATAGAGCAACGCGCGGTGGCGGAGTAGCCATTTACGTATGTCACAAGATCAAGGTTACTGCTCTCGACTTGCATGTCCAATCAAACTGCGAATTTCTGACAATTAAAACAAATATCTCAAACAACAGTCTAGGCATTTCAGTCATTTACAGACCCCCCAGCAGTCACTACACCGACATAGATATATTGAGAGATATTTTTTGCCACTTCATGGAAAACAATCTATTAAACTTTATTGTACTAGGCGATATAAATATAAATATGAGGTTAAAAAATACCGATTCTGACTATGTAAATAATATTCTTCACGAATTTTCATGTAAACAATTAATTCAATCTCCTACAAGAATAACAGAAGTGTCAGAAACCTTAATTGACGTGATAATAACAAACAGCGAATTAGATATACTTGCAAGTGATGTCTTAGATACTTGCTTATCTGATCATAATATAATCGCTTGTGATATAAATCTCAGCCTTGCGAATTCGAATCATATAAAAATATCTCGATCATACAAAAACTTTCATGCAGATTCCTTCCAGAATGACCTGAACACGATTGACTGGAATGCTATGTACCGTTTGGAGTCTCTAAACGAAAAGGTAGAATATTTTAATAAAAAATTATTACACTTATTTGACCTGCACGCTCCTATCATCACTAACTATAGCCGAAATAAAAAACCCAACAAGCCTTGGTTCACGCAAAACTTAAGGCATATGAAGAACATAAAAACTAACTCTTGGAGCCGTTATAAAAAAACCCAGCTTCCATCGCATTGTGAATATTACTGTCAAGTTAGAAACCTGTATACTAATACCATAAAAATTGAAAAAAATGCATTTTTTAAAACCAAGTTGAACGAATTTAAATCGGACTCAAAAAAACTCTGGAGCACTTTGCAAAATCACGGCGTTGTAAATAAGCCACCTCCTATCGTTTTGCCAGAAAATTTCAATAACCCTGATCTAATTAACAATCATTTTATTGGCTCTGTTCCACCCCTTGTAACTGATAAAAGCTACCTAGCAAATTTTGATAATAAATTTTTTCAACCCGACCTTTTACGCTTTCAATACTTACCGATCCAGCCTGAATTCATTGCAAAAGTAATAAAAAAACAGAAGCCCAACACTATGGGTTCAGACGGAATTTCTGGCAGAATGTTGCAGCTTAGCCTCCCGTCCATCTCTTTGCCTCTCTGTCACATAGTAAATACATCTTTTGAGCAGGGAACCATAGCCGATTCGTGGAAAACATCAATTGTAATTCCTATTCCGAAAAAGAGAAATCCTAACAATCTAAGCGACTTGAGACCAATATCTTTATTGTCAGTACCACTTAAGATTGCAGAAGCTGCACTATACGAACAACTAGCGGCCTATACTACAAAAAACAACATTCTGCCTCACATTCAGTCCGGTTTCCGTGTAAAACACAGCACCACTACCACTCTGACAACTATTGTAGATGACGTTATCAGTGCTCTGAACCAATCAAAAAATACATCCTTAATATTACTCGATATGTCTAAGGCTTTCGACTCCATCAGTACCGAGGTCCTACTTGTCAAACTAAAATATTATGGTGTTTCTGACATTCTTCTTGGCTGGATGAAATCATACCTAGGCTACCGTCAGCAAGTCGTTCGCCTACAATGTTCCACCGGTCTTGTATACTCAGAGGCAAAAGATTTAATGTCAGGAGTTCCACAAGGCTCTGTCCTTGGGCCTCTCCTCTTCAGTATTTTTACCTCTGACGTGCAAAACGTACCTATCTACTGCAAAATGCAACTCTATGCAGATGACATACAATTATATTTTAGTTTCCTACCCCACGATTCTACTGGCGCTCAAAACAAAATCAACTCTGACCTATCAGCAATCAGTAAGTGGTGCAAGCAAAACTCATTGATACTAAATGCGAAAAAATGTCAATATATTCTCTTCCAGAAGCAGGACTCCCACCTAACATTACGCATAAATGATTCAGATCTGGAACCCTCGCACTGTGTTAAAGACCTTGGTCTGCTAATTGACAACAAATTAAAGTTTACCGAACAAGTGAAAAATTGTCTCAAAAATGGCTATTATAAACTAAAGCAGCTATTCCCATTTAAATCGGATTTAGACAGTAAAACAAAAATTATGCTAGTGGAGTCTTTAGTTCTTTCCAACTTAAACTATTGCGATACCATAATCGGCCCATGCTTAACAGCAGATGACAAAAACAAACTGCAAAAACTTCAGAATTTAAGCATGAAATTTATTACAAATATTCCATTACACGCCCACGTAACACCATATATTCGACAGTTTGATCTACTAAAAATGCAAGAACGTAGATGCGTTCACTTTTGCTGCCTACTTTACAATGTCTTAAAATTCAAACTTCCAGTTTACCTAGACATAAAATTGGTAAGACGCAATGAAACTCACGAGCGACATCTTAGACATGTTTCAAACACACTCGACATACTACACCATCGGACCACTAGCTTTTGCTCTAGTTTCTCCTACCTAGCTCCACACGTGTACAACGAGCTTCCTGTTAATCTGTTCGAGGCATCATACACAGAGTTTAAAAAAAAGATAATAAATATTATCAAAGAAAATGATACCAGGGTTAATCTTAACCTCTTTTAGTACAGATGCGTATTTTTTAACCTCTTTGACATGACCCTTTTATAAAATATTGTATGTATTATTTCTCCCTTTTACACTTCTATTAACATTTTTATTTATTTTGTTCATTGTTTATAATTCAGCTTCTTATCAAAATAGTATTGTATATGTCTAATATTGTGTATATACATGTGCACTATTCTTTACTCGTACGCAGGTATTTAACTGTTAGGTTTAGGTTTTAATATCAGTATTTTACTGTACCTTTTGTGTTTTGTTTGTATCTTTTTTGTACTTTTTAAACACAATAAAACACTTTCTATTCTTTCTATTCTCTATTCTATTCTATCTCAGTAGCTCAAACCTCTAGCACTCTCTCCTTTGTTGAGATGTGGAGATGTGGAATCTGTTGAGATATTCCTGGAATACTCCATGTCCTGTCAGCATTTGTGTTAGGCGGAAGTTCATCTCCTCATGTGCTGAGGTCTGGAATGATTTTTTTAGTCCATTGCTGCCGCAAGTTTAGTATATGCTCCCTAGTCACCTATTTTTCTTCTCTGCCTCTCTTATGCAGTTCTTCCCTTTCCGCTGCCAGCAAATCGATGGGTGGTGTATCCGCCACAATCAAGACGGCCTCTGTAGAGGCTGTGCGGTGAGCGCTGCATATGCGTAAGCCCATACGGCGCTGCACCTTTTCTAGCTTCGCTCTGTATTTGCCATATGTCATTGCTCGTTTCCAAATTGGCGCGGCATACAGGATCTTCGAGTATATTGTTGAACAGAATAGTTTTCTTTTAGCCATCCCTGCTGCTCCCCAATTTGACATTAATCGGCCTAAGGCCATGGCTGCATTTTCTACTTTTGATGTCACATTTTTTATGTGTTGCACCATTCATGCGTCCTTGTCTAAGGTAATGCCTAGATATTTCAGAGACTTGGTTGTTCTTATCACCATCCCCTACACTTCTATGTCCATTTCTTTAATGGCTCTTCGCCCTTCTAGTAGGACTGCCTCATTTTCTCAGGAGCTATCTGCACCTGTCTTCTTCTATTCCATTGGGCTATCTCAAAGAGTGCTAGGTTTGTTACCGTCTCTAACGCTACTTGCGACCATGCCTTTGCCGCTACTAATCTAAGCACGTTGTCGTAATAGACGTTCCATATGAGCGACCGCTGTGGGACACAGGGACACCACAAGTAACCGTAAACTTCTTGTTCCTTGTCAGTAGGGTCCTCTTACTCAGATAGCTCTCTACCTCTTTCTACAGATAGGGCGATATTTCGCATTTTAGCAGTTCCTGCATTATTCCGGCTCATTGTGCTGACTTGAAGGCATTTTTGATCTCTAGCGTCACTAGAACACAAAAGTCTCGCGTCTCTTTAGCAGAATTTCAAACAATTTGGCCATAGCGTTTAGAAAGCAAATTGGCCTAAATAATTTCTCGGTCTGTCCCTGTTTTTGGGTTTCCATGTTTCCGGGGAACGTCTCTTGGGTCAGCAATCCATTTAACAACTTCAGGATGTAGCCAGGATAACCCTCTGTAGTCGATTTGATCAATTCTGGTGGAATACAGTCCGGTCCAGGTGCTCTCTTTTGTATAAAAGTCTGTTATGATCTAGTGAAACAAAAGTTGAAAAATTTGTGTTATTAATAACATGAACAACATCAAATAATACACCAGTAGTAAACACTAATTTAAAAAAGAATAACTAACATACACAAATGATTGGAGAAAATCGGAATTCGGCCAACAAACGGATGGAATAACACAAAAATTTAACAAAGTATTTCAAATTTTTGTGTTCTCAATATAATCTTCTTCACACCTTATGCATTTTTCATAATGTCGTTTCAAATTTTGACGGATCCTCATTAGTTGTTGTGGTGTTATTTCCCTGCACTCTCGTTCAAATCTTTTTCTTAATTCGTCAACATTTTGTGGTCTCGTGCGGTAAACTTTTTATTTTAAAATCTAAAGGTGTTAGATCTGGCGAACGTAGCGGCCAATGAGTAAAAGGGCTAATTCGTCCATCTGTTTGTAAAATTTCATTTTTAGTAGGCCTTGAAAATAAGAAAATGATTTTTTTTTAAATGATCAAATAGAGCTCATCGAATAATATATCCTAAAAATAATAATAATAATAAATCAGGCAGCTCGTTCCAAAATAACAGGGTGTTGCCGTATTAAATGACACACACTGTGGAAACAAATTAATTGTTGGACATTTTGTTGCATTACAAAGGACATAATCCATTTTGTTGCGGTTAATATTGTACATACTGCATTTTGTAACAGCTAGATACTCAATTGATTCCTTACAGAATTACTTACATGGCAAAAGTTTATATAATAATATTGAACAAAGAAACTAGAAACATAATAAGTTCTTTTATTATATCAAAATAACTAACAAAGACTTACAAGGAAAGTTATGATATTATTATTGAACAAAGTTTGATATCAAATATGTTTTCTGCAGTAGCATTCAAGGCACAGTCAAAGAAAACCCTGAAGGTAATGAAATGTCTGCACCAAACCTTGCTTGAAGCAGTTTTCGCACATCATGCTTTTTGCCCTGTTTGATTGTAATTTTGCGACATCTAAATTGATCTCAGTATGTTGGCAGAATGGGTGAAAATTGAGAAGTAAAGGATGATTGTCTTTATATCTACGAGGAAAATAAAATGTAAAGATTTCAGTTCAACACACGATATATTTGAAGAAAAATATTTTTTACAAAGAAACCTACCGTCGCAACCTTTTTCTTGACCTTTGGGTATGATCACGAACAGTGACACTATTATTTAGGTTATTCATTATTAATTAGTATTATTGGTATTAAATTCAACCAAACTTCCTGCGTAATCAACTTTTAGGTTAGACTAACAGATGTTTTCAATGTCTTCTTCATTCATTTAAGGAGCCTCCTAGTGGACAATTGACATGGTTTTTAAACTGACTATGTTGATGGACATAATAGCAACATCAGACTCTGAAGTGGAACCACATTCGGAATAGTTTAAGTCTCTGATATGAGAATAATATCTGTTAAAGTTAAGCTTTTGTTAGTTATTCTTGTGGGAGTGGTAATTATTTGTTTCAAGCCCAAACTATCTATAATATAAAAATTTAAAACATCTGGAGAATTTAAGTCTAATAGATTTACGTTGAAATCCCCAAGACAGATGATTTTATCAGATACTGGTATTAAATTCATTATTAAGATGTTTTTTTTTGGGTACTTATATGCATCTATAGTCATGAATATACTGCCATCCTGGATAATTAAAATTTGAAAGGAGGAGGTTGTGATTTCTTGATAAAACATCCCCTTTTTATAGCATGGATGCATGTCCAGAAACTGTATTTTGTTATATTTTTTTACTCGTAATTGTTATTGACTCAAGTATATTTATATTTCTTATACGAAAGGATCATGTGGTTCATAAAAAGGATCAAAACATGAAAAATAACAGTGCAGGTGTTGCAGTTTCTTGATAGAAACGGTCCCAAACATCACGAATTCTATTATTTTGACATTTTTAATCCTTTTTGAAAACTACATGATTCGTATAACGAATATAAATATGGACGAATCGATAACAATTACATTTAAAAGGTAATACGACAAAACAGCCTTTAAACGTAGACTAGTCTAGTAGTTGCATTTTCCTACAGTATTTATTCCGATTAACATTCCCACATTATCGGTCCCATTATAGTAAATTTGCAGGAATATTCGCATACCTTGTAATGCGTACTCGATATAGATGCAACGTACTGCACAACCTCGGGCTTACATATTTCACACAATGCATTTAGTTGAGCGCCTAGGGCATCCCCAGGGCTTGGCGGCCAGCCGAACACACAAACTGCACGCGCGGGAAAAATTCGCCACATATTCAACATGCTTGTTATCCGGCTAATATTCACCCACTTGAATTAAACAACACTAAATCATAAACTTTTCAAGCGCATACATGAAATGAATTAAAATTTTACAGCAGTTATTCAAAACCGTGTCAGTTTCTAGCGGGCGTTTGTTGTTTTTGTCATTTACATTTGGGAAATTAATTTGTGCCACGATGCCCATAAAATTAATGCAGATAATATTTATTTGAACGGCCCCTCTCGTCGTAAATTACAAAAACTAATTTTTGTTTGTTGGATATTAATACTACTAACAAAAACATTTTATTGCGTTATATATATATTATTCATATCCTAGATGTTTGTGAATATATGACGAATTTTGTTGGTGAAATAAGTATTTTGATGAAATGTCCGATGTCAAAGATATCGTGATGTTCACGTACACCATTAAAATTTAAAAAAATGAAATCCCATTGGGTCAGTTGATAATAGAAAATCTACAAGTAGAAAGAGTTAATACATATGCATATCTATAAAGTACTTAATGGTCGATGCAACTATTAGGTCCATTCCCATATTTAAGAAAACATGGTTAATTAAGGTTAAGAGAATTTCTTTCTTAGTAGGTCGAATAATGTCTCATACATGAGAACGCGTTTTTGGCAATTTCTTGTACACTTTATGGAGATGGATTTTATAAGCTCTAAATATCACAAAGTTCTTGCTCATGTGTAGATGGGAAGCTATTTTTCTAATAGACCACCCGGGAGATTTCGTAACAAACTCATACATAGCTCATTAGTAACGTGAATGATAATGATGATGGTGGTAATAATAGCAATAAGAATAGTAATAATAATAATATGAGACAGACGCTGCTTTCAGAACTAAAGATCATACCGGCATGCCGAGATTCGGCAGAGGTCTTAGCCGGCAGAATGCAGAAGGCTGTCATCCTCTGTACATTGCGTCTACTCACGGCACACGATTAACGGATCCGGTAGTCACTCACTCCACAGGCGTGGGGAGTGGCTATTGGTATTTATTACCAGCTCTCCTCTGTGAGGTTCGGAGCCGCAGAGTAGGGTGACTGGTTTTTTGTAAAAAATAATAATAATAATAAAAGCATTTTCCCCCACTCTGTTACTAAAAAGCAATTTGTATTGTTACTTCTCAACTGGAAGATAACTCTGGAAATATTCTTGATGGAATATCTGTTAAAACAATAAAATCCATACACTTAAATATTCTAACTCCTCTTACATTTATATTTATTAATCAAATTATTTCCAAAGAACGTATTCCTCAAGCCATGAAAGAGTCTATCATAACGCCAGTATATAAAAAAGGAAATAAAGTAAAGTAGTAAATTTTTTAGAAAGTAAAAAATTAGTAAATAGCAAACAAGGTATTCAAAATGTAATTATAGAGTTTTTAAGCGAGATTGTAAGTGGTTTTAATGAAAATAAAAAATGTTTGGCAAAATTTTTGGATTTAGCTAAGGGATACGATACCGTTAGCCATAAATTATTATTGAAACGTTTGGAATCCCTGAGTGTAAGAGTCGGATGATTAAATATTTTCCAGCACTACCTCACAGAGAAAAGTCAGAGAATAAAAATTAATAATATATACAGTGATCCCATCCCCGTCACAATGGGTATTTTTCAAGGTACTGTACTGCGACCCATATTATTTTTAGTTTATATAAACTCAAGTACAAATAGTAAGTATAAACGGGGAAATTATATCATTTTCCGATGATACAGCTATTATTTTCGTGAGTCCTGGGAAAATATACAGGGTGGGGCAATAGTGCGTCGGACCTCGATATCTCGAGTTCTACGATAGCTAGAAATTTTTTTAAAAATTGCAAGTAAACTAGATAAAAAATTCTATAATTGGAAATTATTTTCGAACATACAGGACGAGCCAAGACGAAATTACAGGACCAAGTAAGTGCCTTTTTTTAAAATGGAATGCTATGTATATCAGTACATTTTTGAAGCCTCTTTTTAGGCTCTATTCATTCCTTTTTTAGCATTAAATATCTCCCAACCACTTGAATGTAATGATTTTTTTGTTGAAATAATGCAATCTGCAGATGGATATTTAAAAAATCACCAGTCATAACTATGGGTTTTAAGAAAAACTTATGTGAATACCAGTTACGAGACATCTAATTAATGTTTTTGAATCATCTCCATTTCCTAAAAATGTAAAGGGTGGCCAAAAATTATTTTTCAATTAAGAACATTTTAAATTGAATTTTCTCACCTATATATTTTTCAACTATGTGATGTAGAAATGAAAAACGAAAATTTTTTGTAAGTACTTCCCTAGGGCTAGAGGTTTCTTCAAATAACTCTGTAGAAAAAATTATAATATATATTCCACGTGTTGCCCATTTTGATTGACACACATCTCTATACGCCTTTGAAATGAGGTTCCCACTGTTCCTAAAACTGCCTGTGTGATAGATATGTAAGGCAGTTATTATTCTTTCCTTCATATTCTGTACTATTCTGTGGTGTGTCTCTATAAACAATTTCTTTCACATATCCCCATAAAAAGAAATCCATTTTTGTAAGATCTGGGGATCTAGCAGGCCATTTAGTGGGTCCATTTCTTCCAATCCATTGATGAGGGTAGGTATTATTTAAGTGGTCTCTAACTACATTTAAATAATGTGGTGGAGCACCATCTTCCTGAAACCACATCCTATTTCGAATTCTCTCAGAGAGATTTACCAATAATTGTGACAGATTGTTTTCCAAAAAATGAAGATAAATGGCTCCAGTCAATGTACCATCAAAGAAATGTGGCCCTATTACATGTTCTCCAATAATTCCTCCCCAAACGTTTATAGACCATGTCTTGGTGATCAACTTGTCAAAAAAAAGTGAGGATTTTCCGAAGCATAATAATGGAAATTGTGCCATCAACAAATCCATTTTTATGAAAATTTGCCTCATCACTGAATAAAACAGTTGATATCATGTTGCATTTTACCTCTGATTCAATTACAAAATTGTAGGCGCTTTTGAAAATCGTCATCAGATAATTCCTGGTGCATTTGAATATGATATGCATGCAACTTATTTGTTTTTAAGATTCGACCCACAGACTCACAGTCTACTTATTCCTACTAATGTGCTCACTTCCCTTTGACTAACATGGGATTCTCAACCGTTGCCAACACCACAGAAAGCTCATTTTCTTCGTTCACAGCACGTTTTATTCTTTGTCTTTTTTTATATTCGACATTTCCAGTTTCCAGAAATCTATCGAGAAGGTTTTGGAAGCTGCTAACATCAGGAATTCTTCTTTCCGGATAACGTTGGTGATAAATTCTATTGGCAAATAAACAATTTCTGCCTGACTCGCCCAAAACAAAAGTCAAGCCTACAAGTTCCGCTTTATTAAAATTCATATTGTAAAATTCCAAATATGTTAAATTCAATACAAATTGTAACGACCGATAAGTGTGATAAATGCTCCATTGTACACGACAGTTTATACCAAACTGAGGTTTTATTGCTTGTCGAATAACGAAAACAGCAATAAAATGTACAAAAAAACATTACAGTAAAGGACCGGTTAAATACCATTTACTCATTTCAATGGATTGGAAGAAATGGTCCCACTAAATTGCCTCATTTCAAAATTGCATAAAGACGTATGTCAATCAAAATGGGCACGTCGAACACCTATTATAAATTTTTCTAATGAATTATTTGAGGGAACCTCTTTTTTAAGTTTATTCTTGAATTTGACACTTATTTAAATCGTTGCAATTAGTCATAGGGAAGTACTTACAAAAATTGGAAATGAAAATGATTCAAAAACATTAATTAGATGTCTCGTAACTGGTATTAATATAAGTTTTTCTTAAAACCCATAATTGTAACCGTGATCATTTTTTTAATATACATATGCAGATTGCATTTTTTCAACAAAGAAATTCATTACATCCAAGTGGTTGGGAGATATTCAATGCTAATATAGGAATTAATAGAGGCTTCAAAAAACGTACTGATATAACATACATATATGCATAGCATTCCGTTTAAAAAAATGGCACTTGGTCTTGTAATTGCGTCTTGGCTCGCCCTGTATGTTCGAAAATAATTTAAAGTTATAGACTTTTTTATCTAGTTTACTTGCAATTTTTAAAAAAAATTATATATATCGTAGAACTCTCGAGATATCGAGGTCCGACGCACTATTGCCACACCCTATATACTCCACAAGAAGCAGAGATCATTATCAAATTGAAGTAAACCAGCTTTAAAAACTATTGGAACGAAGCACTATTCTTATCTAGCTCCCAGGTTATGTAATTTACTACCAGATACCATAAAACAAATCAACTATTTTAAACATTATAAATTTGAAATAAAAAATTGGATTTTTGTCATAAAATTATTCATAAATTTATAGAAACAGGCCATCTAAATTAAAACTAAACTAAGAAACTAAAAAATAAATAGCGAAATACAGGGTGTTGCATCATGAGAGGGACATAGCTTAATAGGAGGTAGAGAACATCAGTGGTAACCGGAACCTCCCATAGAAATGTCTCATTGGGCCTTCATTACGAAGTTACAGGGTGTTAAATAATTTTTGGCCAAACCTGTTTTTTGTCATAACTTTGACAGGGAATGAAATAACGGATTCATATTTGGCACGGCTAATGTACTAACGAGCCCCAAGAGGTACATGTATAAAAAAAATATATCCAGATCCGGACTCACTATAATTTATGTTTCTTCTTTGCATCAATAAAACATCACCCTGTATATATTTTTTTGAAATTTCGATACGATATTCGAAAAGAGCAAGAAAAAACAAACAAAATGGCCTATTTCATTTTTTTGTTACACCTTCGTGGTTATTTAAATACGTTGTTAAATGTGCAAGAAAATGGATTACAGAACCCTATTAAATGAGAGGCACGTGAAATAAATAGTTTTATAACTAAAATTCTATTGAGCATAGGTGGTCTGGGTGAATCCTAATTCCGGCACGTTTTAAAGGTCCATTTTGGTAAAAAACTGTGGTCCTAATAAGTAATCGGGTATGAAATAACAAAATTTTTAATCAATCACAGTAGGCTTGTTCAAAGTGACAGATAATAAAAAGAAATCTCCTAAACAGTTGAATAATTGTTTGTTAGTAATTTAATGTGTCAATAATCCGCATTTAGTTAGTGAAAACTTGTGAAAATATTTTAACTATGCCAGTAAAATTTACAAACGTGGAATATGCTGACATAATATTCATCTATGGTTTCTGTAATGGAAATGGTAGGTCGGCGGAAAAAGAATATCAGCTGCATTTTCCTGGTTGTCGTTGCCCTAATCATAAAACCTTTAGTACGGTGTTCCAGTATGCAAGACAACACGGAAAGTTTCCTAATTCTGCAGTTGTGGAGCGTGTTTTGCAACAAGGTGTGCAGGAACAAAACAATGTTATAAACGTAGTTCAAGAAAACCCAAATATGAGCACTAGACGAATCAGTTTGGCAACTGGTATTCCTCATTGGCGAGTATGGAGAACCCTAAAAAGAGAACGTTACCATCCATATCATATCCAGCAGGTACAGCGTCTTCAACAAGGCGACGATATCCCCCGCCTGGCATTTTGTCATTGGTTGTCTAACCATCGCCCAGTCATTTACAGAACCTTATTTACGGATGAGGCACAATTTACAAGGGGTGGAGTAAACAATTCACGAAATAATCATAAATGGGCACAGGAAAACCCACATGCGGTACGCCAACGCCGTTCGCAACACAGGTTTTCTGTAAATGTTTGGCTCGGACTTGTGAATAGACATTTGGTAGGGCCACATTTTTTTGAAGAAAGATTGAATGGTGAAATTTACTTTGATTTTCTTCAAAACATTTTACCGAATATGTTAGAAAATATCGGTATAAGAGGCATGTTGTTTCAGCATGATGGGGCCCCACCACATTTTAACCTTCAAGTAAGAGAACACTTAAACAATGTGTATCCTAATAGATGGATTGGACGCGGGGGTCCACATGAATGGCCACCAAGATCTCCTGATTGTAACCCTTGTGATTACTTTTTATGGGGCCACTTAAAAAACGAGGTTTATAGCATTGAAATTGAAAGTAGACAACATTTAATCCAGCGCATCGTTACAACCTGCGACGAAATACGGAATAATCCAGAAATGATACGTCGAGCAATTGGTGACCTTTCTAAACGCGCAAGAAAATGCACAGAATGTGGGGGAGGACATTTTGAAAATTTACTTTAGTGTCAATTACGTTTTATTTTTAAACACATTTAGCTATTGTTTTGTTATTTATTGTTAATTGAATGGAAAATATTTTATTTATTTAGATTTTAGTTTGTTCTCTTTTCCAATTTTTATTAAGTATAAAATGTTGATGATTTTCTTGATCAAAGTAACTGGTTGCTTAGGCCTAAATGGTTTAAATTATCTGTCACTTTTATTCTTTGAACAAGCCTACTGTGATTGATTAAAAATTTTGTTATTTCATACCCGATTACTTATTAGGACCACAGTTTTTTACCAAAATGGACCTTTAAAACGTGCCGGAATTAGGATTCACCCAGACCACCTAGGCTCAATAGAATTTTAGTTATAAAACTATTTATTTCACGTGCCTCTCATTTAATAGGGTTCTGTAATCCATTTTCTTGCACATTTAACAACGTATTTAAATAACCACGAAGGTGTAACAAAAAAATGAAATAGGCCATTTTGTTTGTTTTTTCTTGCTCTTTTCGAATATCGTATCGAAATTTCAAAAAAATATATACAGGGTGATGTTTTATTGATGCAAAGAAGAAACATAAATTATAGTGAGTCCGGATATATTTTTTTTATACATGTACCTCTTGGGGCTCGTTAGTACATTAGCCGTGCCAAATATGAATCCGTTATTTCATTCCCTGTCAAAGTTATGACAAAAAACAGGTTTGGCCAAAAATTATTTAACACCCTGTAACTTCGTAATGAAGGCCCAATGAGACATTTCTATGGGAGGTTCCGGTTACCACTGATGTTCTCTACCTCCTATTAAGCTATGTCCCTCTCATGATGCAACACCCTGTATAATACTTAATGTTTCATATCAATATCTCCAAACAAATCAATTTAGATTTAAGTCAAGTGAAGGTAAATTGTTAATTTCACATTTTCCGATATTTATATGAATAATGACAATACCTCTTAGAGTAGGCACACACATGTATATTACTATTTTATTATATATCCTTTTGCAATCAAGCCCTTAGGCTTCTGCAAATTATCCTTATTTGTTTATTAGTTTAAATTTAATGTTATATAGAATTAAATTATTGTTACTTCTATCTTAAAATAAATAAATATATTATATATTATTCTGAGTAAAAACAATGTCTTATCTCACTAAATTCTTTAATCTTATAATGGCGACCTGTTTCGTGAACTAAGACTTGCTTCACATCATCAGGCCACAAGAATTTCCTGCCTGATGATGTGAAGCAAGTCTTAGTTCACGAAAACAAGAATAAAGAATTTAGTGAGATAAGACATTGTTTGTTTTTACTCAGTATGAACAACTCACTTGGGGTCTATTCTATGAAATTATTATATTATTGATTTGAATATGAATTGAGATACCATTTTGTCCAATATAGGTCTTTGCCTTATTTCCGAAGCAACTTTTGGTCTAAAATGATTAATATTCTTTCCTATTATTTGGGTTTTCTACCACATGTATTATTATCCTCTTCAAAACAAATCACCGAATCTACAAAATAATAGAATTATTGGAAAAAAGCCTCTGCGCCCGTAACGTTTACGCCAAAGGAAAAGTCAGAGGTTATGTTTTGCAAATAATATACATCGGAATAGACAGAGAAATAATGTATTTTGCTGACGTTTCGGAAAGTAATCTCTTTCCGTTTACAAAGCTATTTTTTGGAAGAACTCTTATTTTGCTATGTATGTCAAATACACAGCTTTAAGATTCTGTTTATGTTATTTCCATAGATACTTACTACTTACACAGAACATAGAACTGGTGATATTTTCTTTTAGATAATGTTGAGTTTGTTAAGTTCTTCTTTTAACATTGGTAGCCAGGTTGTACAAATATCTACAAAACAATTCGATACGCACTTATCTTAATTTAATAAGATTACTGGTGATTCTTTAATTTTTCTTTTTTTGGTATCTGTTTCTTTTGTTAAAATTTTTGCCGAGTCTCAGTTTATTCTATGTCCGTTTTCCCAAGCAAATCTTTGATTTCTGAATTTCATTCTTTCTAATGTAATTCTTGTGCTCATCCAACCTCACACTGAAAGGTCTGGATGACTCACCCACATGACATTTATCACATTCGCACGGGATATTGTAAATACAGTTTTTTGAATTCTGCTCCCTGTTTATCGGTTTTGTTTTTGTTAAAATAGATCTTAAAGTGTTCCCCGTTTGAAATATCGTCCTAACATCAAATTTGTCACCTATGCGGCGTAGCTTTTCCGATAGTCCGTATACATAAAGAATTATTGCTGTATAATGACGTTCAGGTTTTTGTCGTACCTGATTGTCCCTATTTTCAACATTTATGAAAACTCTATCGACAAAGGCTTCAGGATATTGATTTTGTACTAGAACCTCTTTGATAAATTTTTTCTCGTTATTTAATATTTCATTATTAGATGAAATTATTTTGGCCCTATCGTATAAACATTTTACAACACCCCTTTTAACGTTTATTGACTGATTTGAGTTAAAATTTAGATATCTATTAGTATGTATTGGTTTTCTATAAACGCTTGTTTCAATTGTATTATTTACCCTTCTAATTAAAACATCTAAAAACGGTAGTTCATTTCTACTTTCTACTTCTAATGTGAATTTAATAGACGGTTCCTTACTATTTATATTTTCCGTTGGTTCCATCACATATCAAACGTGGAAGTACTCAGGAGAGCAAACAGCCTTCCAATTGAGGTGCTTATTTCAAGAGCACGCCTAAGATGGGCAGGTCACGTTCATCGTATGCATGATAACCGCCTTCCTAAATGTACACTTTATGGTGAATTGCTAAGCGGTAGAAGAAAGCGTGGCGGTCAACGAAAGAGGTTCAAAGACGCTCTCCATGAAAATCTAAAATCCTGCGGTATTGCAGACGAGCAATGGGAACAACTTGCAGCGGACAGAACCGAATGGCGAGGGGTTGTGGCCAGCTATCAAGGAAATGTTGCTGCAAGAAGGCCGAATCCAAGACCTAACCAGGTCTATGTTTGTCCTGATTGCGGTCGACATGTGCTCTCCCGAATTGGCCTCTATAGCCATAGTCGTGTGCACCGTAGATGAATGGGAATTACAATAGACTACACCTTTTACTTGTTTTTTATTGTACGCAATTTATCGACTGTAACATTTCTATACTCGGACTCGAGTAACGGCTAATAATAATAATAATAATAATTTATATTTTCTAAAAAACTATCTAGTAAATCGACACCATGAGGCCAAATTGCAAAGATGTCGTCAACATATCTCCACCAGACAACCGGTTTGTTTATACAATTTTGAACATGTGTGTTCTCAAAGTTCTCCATAAATATGTTGCTTAAAATTGGTGACAATGCAGACCCCATAGCCATACTAAAATCCTGCTGATAGAACTCATTGTCCAATTGAAAATAGGTTGTTTTTATACACAGTGTTAAGAGTTCCATTATGCTATTTACACTTAATTTAGTTCTAGTTTCCAAATGATTATCATTTAGCAACCTGTCTTTAACTATTTTTAAGGTTTCATCTACCGGAACATTGGTGAAAAGACTAACTACATCAAAACTAACCATCAGGTGTGATTCATGAATATCGTTTTCATAAATTTTGTCTATGAAATGTTTACTATTCTTAATATATGAATCGGTATTTCCAGATAATGGATCAATAACTTAAGTACAAATTTTGCCAAATTATGACATGGTGAATTAATAGAACTAACAATTGGTCTTAAAGGAATATTTTGTTTATGTGTCTTTGGTAAGCCATAAATAATGATTAACTTCACAATTAAGTGACAATTTCTTGTGTCTTCATCATTTACAGTTTTGTTGCCGTACCTACCGCTGCCACTGACGATCTCCGACTTAAATAAAGATACATATTTTTTATTTTCCCTTAAGTTACAATGTCAAGCAATTATATCGATATATAACATGTACCGTTATAGCTGTGGGAATTTCGGGGTTGGAAGCATCGCAGCGAAATATGATTTCAAACAATGTCATTATTATGGATTATAATTTAACGAAGTCCTGACTTTTGTCCTCGCAAATTATGAGCAGTTATACTTCGACGGCCTATATCCACGGCTCGTGCGGATGTAAGCCATATGAGGCCCTCTGCAATTGTCAAAAGAACAAAGAACGCGTGCCGCATTACAAGTGGGCGCCTCGGGCCATTGTTAAGCTTCTTCAAAATTTAATGACCACTTGAAACATATCAATTAGGACACATTAGTGGTTATTGTTGTGGAGTTGTATACATACTCCCGCCATTCGAACACCTACATTTTGTGAAATGCACCGCAACTATAAAATGTCTACGTCAGTGGGAAAATAAGGCCGTAAATTACATATCGCAAATACAGACAACGATTTATAATTAGGCCATAAATTTTGTGGAAAACAAATGACGACAGGAATGCATGTAGACCAATAGGGAAGGCAATTTGTGACAAACAAATTCACATGCTAAATAATCCGCACAAGGTTTGTATACGTGACAACTACACGAACGATGAGAGAAGTATTAAATTGGTATGAAACAATTAACAAAGCGGTTTAGTATGAAATAAAATCCATTAAACTTTATTTGGTTTGGTACTGAAAAAATAAAGTCGGTTTCATAAATCCGAATATAAACACGAGTCATATAATCCACAGTCGGTAAAATAATTTTTAATTAAATTATCTCCAAGACTCGAATTCCACATCCACAATGGACTTAGGGGGGGTTAATTGTAGTTAGCAATCCTGAAAGCTGTTGTTTCATGTTTGTTAATTTTACTATAATGGATGAAACACTAGTAAATTTGGATACTCCTTTTTACTTTCTTATAATTATATAAATTGGCGACCCATCCCGGCTTCGCCCGGTGTCATTTCGGCCTCTTTGTGATATGTCTAAAGGATTCCTCTGAAGACAACATTTGATATTTTCTATTAGATGCCAACCTGAAAAGACTGTGTTTGGGTATAATAATAATAATATTTATTGACTTTAAGACCAAGAGTTACAAGGCATTAGTCTTGTCCAAGTGACAGACGTGATCGAAATAGTGTCATAGACACTTTACAACTAATCATTTCTTATACAAAAAATACTTAGACAAGAAACATGACTAGATAAAAAATATATAAAATATAACAATACACGTTAAAAATTATTTGTAACAGGTGTTTAAGTTTAATATTCCAAATATTCATCTATAGTGTAGAAATTTCCATCAGCAGTTTTTTAACCTTATTCTTAAAAACAATTCTGCTATTTATATCTTTTATGGAATCGGGAAGTTTATTATACAGGGTGGGGCAATAGTGGGTCGGACCTCGATATCTCGAGTTCTACGATAGCTAGAATTTTTTTAAAAAATTGCAAGTAAACTGGATAAAAAAGTCTATAACTGGAAATTATTTTCGCACATATAGAGCGAGCCAAGACGAAATTACAGGATCAAGTGCCTTTTTTTTAAGTGGAATACTCTGTATATCAGTACATTTTTTGAAGCCTCTTTCTAGGCTCTATTCATTCCTATATATCTCCCAACCACTTGGATGTAATGAATTTTTTTGTTGAAATAAGAATCTGCAGATGGATATTAAAAAAATCACCACAGTCACAATTACGGGTTTTAAGAAAAACTTATGTGAATACCAATTACGAGACATCTAATTAATGTTTCTGAATCATTTTCATGTCCTAAAAATGTACAAGGTGGCCAAACATTATTTTTCAATTAAGAACATTTTAACCCTGTATATTTTTCGACGATGTTATGTAGAAATGAAAAACGAGCATTTTTTACTTCTCTATGGCTAATTGCAACCATTTTCGTTTTATAAATAAATAAGTGTCAAATTCAAGAATAAAAAAAGAGGTTCCCTCAAATAATTCATTGCGAAAATTTATAATAGGCGTTCGACGTGTTCCCCATTTTGACTGACACACGTCTTTATGCAATTTTGAAATGAGGCCATTTAGTGGGACCATTTCTTCCAATCCATTGAAATAAGTATTTCACCGGTCCTTTACTGTAATGTTTTTTTGTACATTTTTTTGCTGTTTTCGTTATTCGACAAGTAATGAAGCCTCAGTTTGGTATAAATTGTCATGTACAAAGGAGCATTTATCACACTTATCGGTCGTTACAATTTGTATTGAATTTAAAATATTTGGAATTTTACAATATGAGTTTTAATAAAGCGGAACTTGTAGACATGACTTTTATTTTGGGCGAGCCAGACAGAAATTGTTTACTTGTCAATAGAATTTATCACCAACGTTATCCTGAAAGAAGGATTACTGATGTTAATAGCTTCCGAAACCTTCTCGATAGATTTCTGGAAACTGGAAATGTCGAATATAAGAAAAGTGAAAGAATAAAACGTGTTGTGGACGAAGGAAATGGGTTTCCTGTGGTGCTGGTAACGGTTGAGAATCCCCATGTTAGTCAAAGAGAAGTGAGCTCATTAGTAGGAATAAGTAGACGGTCTGTGGGTCGAATCTTAAAAACAAATAAGTTGCATGCATATCATATTCAAATGCACCAGGAATTATCTGATGATGATTTTCAAAAGCGCCTACAATTTTGTAATTGGGCCAGAGGTAAAATGCAACATGATGTCAACTTCTTCAATACTGTTTTATTCAGTAGTGAGGCAACTTTTCATAAAAATGGATTTGGTAGTAGGCACAATTTCCATTATTATGCTTCGGAAAATCCTCACATTTTTATGCAAGTTGATAACCAACACAGATGGTATATAAACGTTTGGGGAGGAATTATTGGAGAACATGTAATAGGGCCACATTTCTTTGACAGTACATTGACTGGAGCTATTTATCTTCATTTTTTGGAAAACTATCCGCCACAGTTATTGGTAAATCTCCCTGAAAGAGTTCGAAATAGGATGTGGTTTCAGCAAGATGGTGCTCCACCATATTATTTAAATACAGTTAGAGACCACTTAAATAATACCTACCCTAATCAATGGATTGGAAGAAATGGACCCACTAAATGGCCTGCTATATCTCCAGATCTTACAAAAATGGATTTTTTTTTATGGGGATACGTGAAGGAAATTGTTTATAGAGACACACCAACAACAGTACAGAATATGAAGGGAAGAATAATAACTGCCTTTACATCTATCACACCGGCAGTTTTAGGAACAGTGGGAATCTCATTTCAAGAGCACATAGAGTTCTGTGTCAATCAAAATGGGCTACATGTGGAACATTTATTATAACTTTTTCTACTGAGTTATTTGAAGAAACCTCTTTTTTTAAGTTTATTTTTGAATTTTGTAATTATTGAGGTACGTAACAGGTTACTTCTCATACATTTGATCTCGTGCCATCAATCTCCACTAATTGCTTTCGATCATATAGATCCGACAACAACCAGTCTCCTAGCCTTTCTCTGAATCCATAATTTTCAAGTTTGTTTATAAGTAAAGCGTGATGAACAATATCAAATGCTTTACTTAAGTCCATAAATATACCCAAACATTTTTTGTTGTTACCTAAAATCTCATATAGACTCTTCAGGAAGCCTAGTATAGCTGTTTGTGCTGATCTACACTCTCGAAAACCATCCTGAGTCATATTTAATATATTGTACTTATTTAAAAAAATTTCATTCTATTCAGTCTAAGGACTGCCCCGCAGCTTTTTGTAACCCGCTCTGTACTATTTTTAATCTGATATTAAAGACGGCGACTTTTCCAGACACGTGGAAAGAGTCGAGAATTTGTCCAGTGTTTAAAAATGGTAATAAGCATGACATTGAGAATAATCGTCCTATCACAATTTTATGCAATTTTGCAAAGATTTTTGAAATTCGAATTTACGATTACATACCATTGCATACTAAAAGTTCAATAATAATAATAATAGAGCAGCATAGGTTTATGCAGGGAAGGTCAACAGTATCGAACCTTGTGTGTAAAACGCAGTATATTGCAGAAACTTCAGATCAAAAAGGTCAGGTAGATGTCATTTATACTGACTTTTCTAAAGCGTTTGACGGATTGGATCACGGTATACTTTTAAATAAGTTGCACAACTTTGGTTTCAGTGATGCTCTCATTAACTTATTTATTTCTTATTTATCCTATCGTACTCAGGGTTCCATATTTTTTGTACTCTTTATTAATGGTATTATCGACAATCTCGATAAAGTAAATAGGATACCTATTTACTTTACGCTGACGATCTCACGTTGTATCACTGCATAAACTCTGAACTTGACTGTTTGAGACTCCAACAAAATATTGACTTGCTCAACGCCTGCAGCGCTATTCTTGACTGTTCGCATTTTTAAGAGTTACTCGCATACCACCATAATGCGAATGAAAATTCATACTAGATATTTTTGATCATTCGCAAAACATTCCAGTATTCACGTTAAACAGCGAGTGGATTTTGACAATCGGTAAATATGCGAATGATGACATAACCTAGTTTTTTATTTCAGTATCTTTAAATTTATTATGTTCGTGATATGGTATAAATCAAAAACTCTCTTGTGTTAATTTGTTGATAATGGACGATTTACAATATATTGTGAACGTTGAAAATATGGGAAATATATTTATTTCATAATATTTCCTCCAGTTTTCTACGATGCCCATCTTTTTGAGTAAATTCATTAGAAAATATATCAGACGCGAGTTTTGGATTTTTTTTTATAAATTCTAGTATTAACCGTTTTTATTCAGTAGAAGCATTAACAGTTCTGCGTGGAGTCTCCATTACACATTAAATTATTAGCAAACAAATATTTTTATTTGTGAATACAAATATAACCTACAACAAACTAACAATCAAGAAATGTCAATCGGCAATGCTGTCTTGTCATCCCTAACAGAGTGAAATTAGGTATTTCTCGAAAGTAAGATGTTGCCAAATGAGATTTTACGTGCAATTAATTTCGTTCATGTACATATGCGAAGTGCATTCGAGAATACCATCTGTTGGAAGTGTTCGCAAATACCCCGCTTGCATTAACACGTATACGCACAACTGCGAAGTATGTCAAGAATAGCGCTGCTGGTGCGTCTGTAACCGTCTTTCTTTAAATGCTAGTAAATGTAATGTCATGTCTTTCTCACGTAAGTCAGACCCCATATTTTTTTATTATAATTTGGATAACTGTCTTTTAGGTTTGTTAAGGACCTAGGAGTTATATGCGATTCAAAATTAACTTTCTCAAAGCATATTCAGGAATGCGTAAGTGGAGCTTACAAATCCCTAGGTTTTATTCTGCGCAATGGTAGAGATTTTAAAAATGTGTCTACTGTTCATCTTTTGTTTATTGCATTTATTAGATCCCCCTATGCCTCCATTGTTTGGAGTCCATGTTATAATGTGCACATTACATTAGTTCAGCGATGAAATTGCACAAATAACACCTCAACAATTACAGAATGTTAGACGTGCAACGATAAGTCGCGCTACTCTGTGTATTAATCATAACGGTGAACAGTTTGAACAATTTTTATAATGGTTTATTAATTATAATTTAGGTTTTAAATAGTTTTTTCTATTTCTATTTATTCATGGTTGTAACGTTTTATTAAAATTATTTCTTGTTTAATTTGTGTTTACTTTTTAAAAATACTTCTATTATTACGAAGGATATCGTTAAGAAATTATTAATGGCGAAAAAATTATAGTTTATGAATCATTATTTCTGATCAACCAAAACTGTTTAAAATATTTTTTTATCAGATAGCTTTGATAATTAAGATGTACACAGCCATCATATCTTTATTTTATTATTTTATTTAATATTTAGAAAATCACAAGTTGCACGCCCACTAAAACTTATATCATTATAATTGATGAAAAGGTATCTACCTGGAAATGTAAAAATATACAGGGTGATCCATTAAAAAAAACGGGAAATATTTAATGTTACGTGAGTTAGGTCATCAACACACCAATTTAACAGAAAAATTATATTAAACAACGACATTTTTTCTTCACACCCGCTATCATTCGCACGACAGTTTATAAACAAATCAGCGACAAAATAAGTTTTAGTGACAGCAAAATATGGACATTGCATGACACAAGAATGCATCTTACGACACAAAAAGCATTACGTGGGAATTAATGAATATTGCACGACAGGATAATGCATTGCACGACAAAAAGAAACCATCTTAAGAAGAATGGTGAAATGAACAACTAAAATTAGAGCCAATAAAACGCAAAAGACAGCCCAAAAATGTGTCGCGCAACGTAAAAAATTATTACCTGACGAACAAAATCACTAAACGGAAGGAAATAATTTTACGATAATTTTATATATCTATAAATATTAACGTAGATAATACAAACAGATTTTGTAAACTAAAAAACTTCTAGATTTAAAAAATAAACAGACATTTTTAGGATATTTAAAAAAGAAATAATTTTCTTTCCATTTTTATAGCACAATTAAAGCTTTCCGTGCCTTTGCTGGTCGTCCAAGTTTTTGTCCCAGTGGTGTGCATTTTGATTGACTTACATTAGCATAGTAAATACTTTGCACGCCAAGAATTCGAATCCACATACGATGTCAATAGAAAAATAAGACAATGTTACGATAGAAAAAAATGTCTAGCATGACAGTATTATCACAACAGAACTTTAAAGCACGTCAACGTAGACCAATTGCACGATAGCAAACAAATCAGCCATAAAATAACATTTTTCGACGGCAAAAAATGGAGATTGCGCGACAGTATGAGAAAGGCTTCCAGTTGGCAATTCTTAAATAATGTTTTGGGCCCACTAACCAAATGATCAAAAGAGAGATCCTGAATTTCCAAATTTTTAAAAGTTTTATGGAAAGGCGTCAATATATCAATCAACTAATACTTACTAAGGGGCGATGTCAAATAAGAAAGTTTTACGAGAAAGTAAAGATGGAGATTGTAAATTATTTTATACATGTCCAAAATCAAGTACTGAATCAATAATCACCACTCAGCTGATTTCTGATTTAAAAGGAAAGGAAGATTAATTTGAAACCTTTGATGATTTAAAAAAATACAATTACAGCATTTGACTTATTACCATTTAATTTGAGTGTACGATCATTTCCTGTCGTTTAACAATTTTGTTTGTCTGGTAATAATTTTCCACGTCGCGCGAATTATTTTTTGGCAGTTTTTTGTATTTTATTGGCGCTCGAAATAACATTTTAGTCGATATTTTCGCCTTTTTTGCCGGGCTCATAAATCTCACCCTAATAAAACTACTGATGACGTCATATCTCGAAAATAGGGTAGCTGTTGGAAATCAAGTCATTGAGTATAATAAAAATACTACAAAAACTTTTGTTAATGGTATTTTTTTATTCCAAATTATAGTTTAGCGAGAGGAATCAGGTGTTTCCACACATTTGTCCAACCCTGTATAATATTTAATGTACAGTATACCGCATTCCCTATCTCAACGCTTACGTGTTAGGTTTGCGACCAAGGAATCCCGGGTTCGAATCCTTGCTAGTGTATGGATGGGTAGTGGTATTTTTCATGAGTTACCGAGTTGGTAGCAGTGGATTAGATGAGGCTATGTGAGAGACAACACCGCTAGTTGCTGTACTACTCCTGAGTTTGAATCTGCGGCAGAAGGCAATGTCGTAGGGAATGGTCGTTGTATAATTGTCTGTGTATGTGTCCTGTTTGAATGGTGGAATAGCTAATGCTAAACTTCGCCAGGACGTTAATCTAAATAAGGCGTTAAAATAAAATAAATAAATAAATAAAAATATGAATACGTTACTTGGTTTTGCGAAAGAGACCTTATTTCAATATATGACGTGTTGCGGATATGATATACTACAAACTTCTTGGAATTTGAGGGTTATTTAACACAGCCGACAATTAAATTATAGTTTTCTATACAGGGGGGGGACAATAGTGCGTCGGACCTCGATATCTCGAGTTCTACAATAGCTAGAAATTTTTTAAAAAATTGCAAGTAAGCTAGATAAAAAAGGCTATATAACTGGAAATTATTTTCGAACATAGAGGGCGAGCCAAGACGAAATTACAGGACCAAGTGCCTTTTTTTAAAAAGGAATGCTATGTATATCAGTACATTTTTGAAGCCTCTTTCTAGGCTCTATGCATTCCTTTATTAGCATTGAATATCTCTCAACCACTTGGATGTAATGCATTTTTTTCGTTGAAATAATGCAATCTGCAGATGGATATTAAAAAAATCACCAAAGTCACAATTATGGGTTTTAAGAAAAAATTATGTGAATACCAGTTACGAGACATCTAATTAATGTTTTTGAATCATTTTCATTTCCTAGAAATGTGCAGGGTGACCAAAAATTATTTTTCAATTAAGAACATTTTAAATTGAATTTTATTAATTTTTTCAAATGGAACACTCTGTATATTTTTCGACGATGTGATGTAGAAATGAAAAACATCGTAACTGAACATCATGGTATGAATTTGAAACTTCTGACTTTATTATCCGTTCAGCCCCACCCACAACTTGTTAATTGAATGTAGTGTCAAAATAATTTATTGTTTTCGAAAAATTCGTGGAAATGCTTAACATGTATTTTTCACATGGCGCCAGAATTGCCTAGTCGAAATAAGGTGCCAGAATATAAAAATGTCGCAATATAGGAGCAGTGGGATTCTTGACCCGACCTCCCATGGCCAGCATAGTTCAGCCTTTTACCACGAATGAATCGTACCATTTTTCTAACCATAACACTGCTGTTCGATATAACTGTCATACTGTCACCTAATCGTGGTACGGATAGAGAGGCAATTGATTTTATAATCTTTTCAATTTACTACATGTTATTGGTACGACACAATAGAGATGGACAAGGAAGATAGCACGGAATCTTGACAGCCCGCAGAGAGGATTTACTATGTGGCAGCGATGGAAAAGAATTTTCTGATGAATAACGGCGCCTAAACGTCACATTGTAAACATATGCATTACTAAGGGAATTTAAGTTGACGTGTATGTGACACAATACATTGTGTCAAACAGAAAAAGTCCTGTAAAGGTTACAAATTGCCGATCTGAGATACCGCAGATACGGTCACCTTCGTAATTATATTCTATGTACGCTGTCGCAAATATTCAGACCTAATTCTTCTTCTACAATACGAAAAAGTTCCTGTAAACATTTGTCTGCAAATGCTTTATAAAGTTTAGTATACTTTAACGTGTCGTGTGTATAAATTGACATTGCGCTGGGCTTCATTTTCTCTTGAACACAAAGTTAAAGCGTTAGCCTAAAAACATTGTTCACATATGTCTCTCTCGCCTCTTTTGAGTCGAAGCAGGAAATATACATTGAAAGAAGTAATAAATAATGTATGTTTTAATAAGTTCAGCGAATATTTGTCTTCTTAGAATTTGTCAATTGTTATTCTGAATTATTATTTATTTGGGATGAAATATTATAAATTCGTCTTTATATGAAGTATTTATTTTCAGTGGTAACTAGTGGATATTTATACGACAAACGGAATTTGCCAAACCACTGAAGTTATTACAATTTTTTAGTACCTACATATATACTCGCTTTATAGCAGAATTGTTGTCTTCCTGTGGCTCAGTGTATAAGATACTCTATTAGCAATGAATACCGGAGGCGATATTCTTCAAGCGGTTTACTGAAAAACAGGGTTTTGACCGAGGGGCCAACCACTGACTCGACATTTGTACGTGTACGCGTATTCTAGGAATAATATTTTTCTGAAGTATTACTGAGTATTCCAGAGTATTCCCGTGAATTGTATTCCTTATCATTTGTACGCGTATTTGCCCCCGCGGTATATTCCCAATCTTATCAAGTTCACATTGATTCAAATGTTGTAAACCTGTTAATTAGACTATAAATAATTACAAAGTGCACATCCAATGCACAATATTTTTAACTCGATTTTAAAAAATATATACAGTATGACCCATTTGAAAGCGGAACACCCTCACAAAATGTTCATTTACTATCCGGTTTTAATAATTTTTGTTTTAAGTAGAGCGTGGGAAACTGCACTTTCGGATAAAGTGTCACATTTTTTTAACAAAAATCAAGACCTACTGTGTAATTTTTAGGTGGTGAAAATTCAAGAAATCGTACAAGCGATTTTCTTATACAAAAATTTGAGTACACCATGGATTAAACGCCATCTGAAATGGGTCCGTTTTCGATTCTCATCAAGTAATACATAAAATGAAAATTTTAAAACAATTGAAAAAGGTATTTTTGTAGGTAACAACATTTAACAACATTAATGGAATGTTGGAACATAAAATAAACGCTAATTATATTTCTATCTTCTTCCGCTAATTCGTCATTTTTCCCAACAGTATACCCCACAGGAAAAAGCCGAGTGGCGCCAACACGGGGGATCTTGGCGGCCACTCAATAAGACGACTATTTCGACCTATTCATCGACTTTCAAAATTTGTATTCAGCCAACCCCTTACCACTGCTGCGTTATGCACAGGACACCCATCTAAATGAAATTTTAATGTCATATAGTGCATTCCAAAACTCATTTTCCAGAAAGTTCAGAAATACACGTTGATTCAAATAACTTTTAGAAAAAAAGGACCAATAATTCTACAATGAAGTACATGTATATTTTTTCTGAGTACTGCCTCTTTACGTTTATGTTCCATTTAGGATTTTCGACAGACCCGTACCGTTAATTTTGAGACGACACCACTCCATTTGTTGTAAATGTAGCTTCGTCGCTGAACGAACGAAAGTTTTTCTATTGTCTCGTTGAAATATGAACTCTTTTTTTTTTAAGGATATTGGCTTTGGACATAGTTCATTCAGCCACGAAATTTAGAGATATAGACCTTACCGAAAAGAGAAAATAGCAACCAACAGTGAAACACAGGGAACACACGCTTCACGTCGAGATGCCTTTCATGACGACTTTCGAAAGAGACAAACAAAAAGGGCAACGGAAAGTATAGGTTAATTCGCACAGGGCAAAAACAAAGGAAACGACAGCTAAAAGATTCTAGATCTCTACCGTACACAACTTAATAAATTTGAAGAATTTAGATTTAAGGAGATCGTTTCTAACGACCAAATATGAAAGTCATGTACTGTGTTGTGGTAACGGTATGCCATGATTTACCGGAAATAATTGTGACAGAAGGGAGCATAATATTGTCTAAAATCCTATTATACGTTTCACTATTAAATCGTTCCTCAATATGCCACAAAAGACCAGGACCACGTGCCGATATCCAAGCCCACATATTGACGGAAAATCTACCACTTTTATCATTGTTAGATATATATTTCTCATCGAATCGAGTATTCGGAGGGCGGTAAATACGAATACGACCGCTGTGTGTTGACTGGAAATTTTTTTCGTCTGTAAAGATTTACATTGTTCCAAAAATTTACATCATGCGCTAAAAACTCAAGCGCAAATCCTACTCGAGTTTCTTTATGTTTAGCTTTAAGTAAGTAGTTCTGTGCTGCTGCATGACAGCGCAGCGTAGCTCCGATTCTCTTACTCGCCGGCGACCAGTACTACTCGATCCAGGAAAATTCGTTTCTTCAGCAGCCTGAATAACTGAGTAAAATGGATTTTCTACTAAAGCATTTACCAATTATTGCAAATCTTGTTGTTGAGTTGATATCCTTCGTCGCCCTGATCCAGGATTTCTACTAATCGTACCGTTTATTCTCCACTTTCTTAAAATGTTACACACCGAATTTTTGTCAATATTATAACGCAGTGCAATTTGTCTCATTGACCATCCATCTTCTGCTCTAGCAATAACTCCAGATTTAACTAAATCGCTTATATCAGGCATATTAGTTTTTTGCGCATTTGCAATAAATTATGACAACTAATTGACAATGTCACAAAAATTAAAGTAGATGTACATAACTAGATTTTAGCAAAATACCGCTATAAGACTTGTCCTATTTTTTTTTGCTCACGACCGTACCCTATCCAGCCTTTCATTCACCACATCGCTTAACATTGTGGTTGACAGGCTAACTCCAGGTTAGATTCGGGGAGCACATTTGTACATTAAATTAAAGTTATTAATAAAATTGATTTGAAAAAAAAAATTGAATTGAAGTTCAGGCTAAACTTCTATGCTACAGTAATTATTTAATACTTGTTATTGGTTTTTATACTTCGCTGTCTCTTTCACATATGTATTATTATAGTTTCATCATTAGTATTGTCATACAAATGTATTTAAAAGATAAAGAAATGTATCCTTGAATATTACCAGCATTTTATGGAAACAAATTTTACATAATTAATTGTTATACCTAATTACTCTAATGGCTATCGTATATAATATAGCCCTCATGTAAGTATTTCTTCAAATCAGTTGTTAAATATAGTTATTATTTACTATGTCAGTTATTAAATGTGAACACTGACACAATCTGCATATGAATATGTAGTACCCATATATCAGCAAAGAAATTAATTAAAAATTAGATTTTTCCGTTGTTACCGGCTGCGTTTTCATATAATTTCAGGTTTACTTTTAATGAACGCTTTGCTGGCATAATTTAATCATAATAATGTAGGCATTTTTTTCTCAAAATCCCTATTTTATTTAAAAAAAATATAAGTACCAAGAAACATTTTTTTTTAATTCGTTTAGAAAATGTTATGATTAATGTGATGAATACCTATTATTATTTTATATATGTAATAAATATTTTATTTTATTGTCTTATTTAGATTGCCATTAAGTGATCTGTGACTGAGATTGCAGCTCAACCTAGTTAGACCACAATTTTTTACGTCATTTTCTGTTACTCAAAATATTGTCATATATTTGCAAAGGTGTGGACGAGTAATTTATTAATATATTTGTAATTGCTTGAACTTAAAAAGAAAAGTATACTAAATTTATAAATGTATATTACAATTAATGGCCAGTTTAACAGTAAATTATAAGTAAATGTTATGCCACTCTCCGGTTTATTTTGCGATTTTTTAGGTATGAGGTCGTCGAAAATTTTTTAAATGACGACCTATATTTTTTCCTTTTTTTTTCTCTTTTTGACCATATAAAATTTTGTATAGGTTGCATAATAAAAATTTTGAGCAAAAATAAACATCATTTATTTATTTAATTATGGCGTTGCCAGAAAACTGGGTAAAAAATAATCCTAATGAAATTTATTTGAAGAAATGTCTAGAGGGGTCAGATCCGGGGAATGCACAGGCCACTCAATAGCACATCTTTTTTTTAATGCCTTGTTTATATTTACGTCCTGGCGCAGTTTAGCTGCTCTAGCTACTCTTCCACTAAATCAGGACGGCGAAATGAGATGCCGTTCACCCATCCAAGTGACCAACACGACTTTTCAATCCAGCGGTCAGGACAGATAAGATTAAATATTGTCGAACTAATATTACATAATGAGTGGGGTCCATTTTGTTGAAACCAAACGTTCTTCAGAACTTCTTCATCCCCGTTCCGCAGAGCAGGATCGTTCCGCATGAACTGTAAATACTGTAAACCGTTTAATGTCCCGCCGATAAAAAGGGTCAACAGTGCGTCCTTCAAATATTCCTGACCACACATTTATTTTTTGAAAATGCTGAGTATGAACTTCTTTAATCCAGTAAGGATTCTCTCTAAACCAATTGCGACAGTTTTCTTAAAATGTTTTCTTAACCGCTTCTCAAGTTATCGAAGTAACCCTCTGGAAGGTCTCAAGGATCTTGTGGTAGGTAAAGAGAGACGAGGCCCTACAGTTTATTGTGGATTCCGAACCACTCTTGCACAATTTTTATTTTTTTTTAATTAAAAATGATTTTGCCTGGTAGGTATCCCCACTTCGAGGGGCGAGCGTAGGTGCGTCTTTACTATGTACATACTTCGGTATGCGATGTAAAGCAACGACAGGCGCGGTTAGTACTTGGATTGGTGACCATTCCAACGGAAACCGCGTTCTCGCCTCACACATCTTCCAGCGGCTTGTATATCAGTGTATGCGCGGAAGCTATACAACCTTAGGCGAGGGTTGTACAGGAGATATACCATCCTTCGGAGGGGATGTAAAGCCGTCGGTCCCTTGTCTATTAAATGTTAGGCAAGTAAAAGATCCCTACTCTTCTTAAGGGAAGAGGTTCGGCAAAATTCCTGGTTGGGGGTAGCTCGTCTACAGGCGTCGGTGTTAGGCCTCAGTAGCGGAAATAGGCCGACGTTAAATAAATGTAAAAAAAAAAAAAACCCACTTCGCTAATCGATAATAGCAAATCAGTTTGCTAGCCACAATTACCAATTACCAATTAAAGTATTTTTATTAGACTTGAATGTACATTTCATTTCATTTGTTTTATTTGTGTACACGCTTTGGCACACTGAGCTACCGACCCCGATTAACTGTTAAGAGAGAATGTTGCTTCGACAGATAAGCGGTATTTTACGCAACATTATCATCATTCAAAACTCAACTCTTCTGTCAAAATCATCCTCAGAGACCTCCTTTCTGCACCAAGTGGACTTTGCAGGGAAAGAATTTTTCTTTTTACAAAATCCTATGTACTTTGAGACGACTTAAATCTTAATTTAATGCTAGCTGCGTGATCTATGTTTGTATCAATTTTCATCGAGTCTTAACAAAATATTCAACGTCCTCTTGTCATTGGTTGCCGATTTTGGTCGTCCAGTTCTAGGAGCATTTTTAGTAGAACCAATATTGTTGAATTTTATTTTTTTAAAGCCTTGCCCACTGCAGTTTGAGTCAATGAATGTCGATTGGGATATATCTGATTAAATAAGTTGCATACCTCTTGTTCTGCTCTTTTACAGTCTCTAAAGCCGATCATCATTCATATTCCAGTTCTTTGTCGTTGCGAAAACTGCCATCATTTTGTAATCGATAGCAATACATGGAAAGAAATACTCAAAGTATGAACACCAATTAATGACGATTGTCGTTTTTATCACAAATATAAAAACTGTCAAATCTGACAAACATAACGAAGATAAACATTGATAAAAAAAATAAGGTTTTGGCTTTATTGGTTATCCGACAAACCTTATGCTACACCTGGTTACAGTTTTTGTATTCAATTTACTTTTTGTGGGTTTTATTTCGAACATTAATTTAATTTAATTTTGGAGGACCAAAGAAATAAAATTATTTTTGGCCATAACTTTTTTTTTGATTTTGGCAAAAACAGTATAAGATTACCTAAGTAGAACTACGACAGATGTAGTGATATGAATGTACACTCAATGATGTCAGTTGTTTGCTAAATTAGTTAATTTAAATTAAGAAACTATTTTCTTACTACAACAAAGTGCCAATCTTCATATCTTGTAGTTTTAAATTAAGTAGTTTTGCAAACAACTGAAATTATATTGTCTGAAAGTTATTTGTGCCATTCTACTAATATTCTTTCCTTTTATCTTCATTTAGTAATATTATTGCTGATTCTTTAATTTTTCTTTTTTTTGTTATCTGCCTCTTTTGTTAAAATTTTTGCCGAGTACCAGTTTATTATTCTATGTCCGTTTTCCCAAGCATATTCACAAATCTTTGATTTTTGAATTTCATTCTTTCTAATGAAATTCTTGTGCTCTTCCAACCTCACACTGAAAGGTCTGGATGACTCACCCACATAACATTTATCACATTCGTACGGGATATTGTAAATACAGCTTTTTGAATTCAGCTCCCGGTTTATCGGTTTTGTTTTTGTTAGAATAGATCTCAAAGTGTTCCCCGTTTGAAATACGGTCCTAACATCAAATTTGTCACCTATACGGCGTAGCTTTTCCGATAGTCCGTATTATCCGTATTCATAAGGAATTGTTGCTGTATAATGACGTTCAGGTTTTTGTCGTACCTGATTGTCCCTATTTTCAACATTTATGAAAAATCTATCAACAAAGGCTTCAGGGTATTGATTTTGTACTAGAACCTCTTTGATAATTTTGTTCTCGTTATTTAATATTTCATTATTAGATGAAATTATTTTGGCCCTTCGTATAAACATTGTACAACATCCCTTTTAATATTTATTGACTGATTTGGGTTAAAATTTAGATATCTATTAGTATGTGTTGGTTTTTTATAAACGCTTATTTCGATTGTATTATTTACCCTTTTAATTAAAATATCTAAAAACGGTAGTTCGTTTCTACTTTCTACTTCTAATGTGAATTTAATAGACGATTCCTTATTTTGATTTATATTATCTGTAAAAATAACCCCTGACTGTTCCTTTGACGTAAACGTCACAGGTGTAGAGGCTTTTTTCCAATAATTCTATTATTTTGTAAGGGGCGAGCGTAGGTGCGTCTTTACTATGTACATATTTCGGTATGCGAAGTAAAGCAACGACAGGCGCAGTTAGTACTTGGATGGTGACCATTCCAACGGAAACCGCGTTCTCGCCTCACACATCTTCCAGCGGCTTGTATATCAGTGTATGCGCGGAAGCTATACAACCTTAGGCGAGGGTTGTATAGGAGATATACCATCCTTCGGAGGGGATGTAAAGCCGTCGGTCCCTTGTTTATTAAATGTTAGGCAAGTAAAAGATCCCTACTCTTCTTAAGGGAAGAGGTTCGGCAAAATTCCTGGTTGGGGGTAGCTCGTCTACAGGCGTCGGTGTTAGGCCTCAGTAGCGGAAATAGGCCGACGTTAAATAAATGTATATAAAAAAAATATATATATATTATTTTGTAGATTCGGTGATTTGTTTTTGAAAAGGACAATACATGTGGCAGAAAACCCAAATAAAAGGAAAGAATATGAAACTGAAATTATTGAGTGAAAATTCATATCATTACTCCTGCCGTTCTACTTAGGTAGTCTTATACTTTTTTACCAATATATGTATTAAACAAAAAGTTATGGCCAAAAATAATAAATATTTGATTATCGGATCTCTCTCTTTGATATGCCTACCTTAAAATTTTTATTATGTAAGCAATACAAAATTTTATATGAATTAAAAGAGACTACTACTTTCTCAAGTATTTTGAAGATGGCCGATACCATTGCTATTTGCCAATTTCTAAAAAAATTTAAATATATCAGTATTAAGAGATCAATTAATTAAATATGTCAGTGAACCTTTTATAACGTGCTTAACAGATTTAAGAATATTTGGACTAACATCGCCAATCCCAGACGAATTTAGGACATAACAATATTAATAATTTCATTTTCGGTTATAGATTTTTCAAAAATTGTTGAATAATTATTATTTACTTTAAAATCATAGTTGTTGGCGTCTACATTAACCGTTTTTGAAGATGATTTATTGAGATATAGGATGGAAATTGTAGGTCTTTGTGATATGATGTGTTTATGTTCCTTTTGTTGTTGTTTCTCTTGTTCTAGAGTTGTTTTTCTTGCGAGCCTTTTATTTCCTCCTGATGTATAAATCATTGCGATGTCTTTATTTTTTATTGTTATTTCACAGTCTACTTGACTCATGGTACATTGATGATCCTCTCAATTACATTTATCTGCGTGTAGTATGGTTACCCTACTTTTAGGTGGTGCTTTCTGTAGTAGTTGTGTTTGGTGCCTTCTTTGAAAATGTTCTCAGTACATTTCTTGGTACATTTCTACCGTTTTTATAAATGTTTCTTCCTCTCATTCATATCGATTTTATTTTATCGGCTTTTGTCATTGTTGCTTTTTTAACTCTAAATGTAATCGTTACAAACATGGAGGTCAGTTATGTCTCTTTGGTCAAATCTCATGGTGGTTTATTTTTATCGATGTAATGTAGAATTGGCCATGTAGCACTGTGTGCCATTTTAATCAATTTTTTTACAGTTTCTCTCATTTTCAGTTGATTTGTCAGATATGTTTCTAGGTATTTCAGTTTCTTGGTCGTACTTGTGGCCTGTTTTGTGTTTTGTCTCACCATTATTATTATTTTTTCTTTAGGAAGTGGAGAATATTCTGTTCCTCTTTCGTGACGATCAGAGGAACATCGGCGTCAATACTTCTATCTTCATTTATTATTTATCCCCTCTTTTACTGTACATTTATTAATTTGATCCGAGACCGGATGAATATTCAGGTAGGGGGCATCTTCGATATCCTCCCGTTTGGCTTCCATCGTCTATCCCAACTACAAAAAATATTGAAATGCCAGATCTTCTAAACCCTTGTGGTAACGGGAGAAACAACAAAATAAAACGATTCCAAAATACTCTAATTTGTTTCAAGTAATCAAATATGAGATTTATACAATAAATAAACAATTATATCAGCCACAGAAAAAAAATTATTTGACGAATGATAATGGGCACAATGATAACTTATACAATAAACTAGAGTCTAGCAGCATATATTGTGGTTAATAATCCGAGTCATGTTATGCCATATAACTTTTTAAATCAGCATCAACAAAAATATCATTTGACCCATCTTCTTACATGCAGGACCATAGAACAATGCATTTTTTGGCATCCCCTTTGATTATAATATTTTAATTTATATAGCAGTGGATATGAAACTAACAATATCGCGTGCCATGTAATTTATATATTTAAATATTTTTGCAATTGCATTTACTAGCAATGTAAATGTAAAATTCATATAAATGTATAAACACCACATTTCATACCTGCTACGGGTACTGCTTCTTACTATTAGGATCTATAAACTCGGCACAACATGAAACAAATACAAATTAAAGATTTCTATTTGTAAGTCTTGTTTTAATATGCATACGAGCAACAGATTCTATCAGCAACCCTGACTTATGGGTTGTGCATAAAAAATCATGATTTACGTGTATCGTATTGCCGTCCGGTGTCATGGCAGTCATAATTCGAGTTATCTTCTTATTTATTATACACGCAATCATGCTTGCTGTTCGATGTACAAAAAAAAATAAAACTTGTAATTTAATACCTTTCAGCTTCTGTTAGTTTATTTTAATGAATTTTATTGACGAACACTTCAGCGATTGCTACGAGTAAGAAAATTAATCACTGAAAAAATTATAAACGATAAAAATAACTTCGAACAAATATTATTACTCAGGTAGAGGAAATTTAAATTAACTGGGACAGTTACTTGACTAAATGGCTTTGTTATGTAAATGCTGAAAAATAATAAAAGTGGATGTAGTGGTGTGGCGTAATTTATCAAAATAACAGGTTCAGCAATAATGTGGATTTATACCCCAATAAAATAATTGTTTTTCTGATCTGGAAAAAAATATCCTTCTTGAGACTTTTGTTTTTCCTTTTGCTTTCCATCATATTATTTAGGGAATTAATGGACAGCAAATAAGTTCGAGCAAATATCTTGGGGGTTCACCCTTAAATTCTCCCTAATTTTTAGACCTCTTGATGACCAATATTTTGATTTCCCACACATTAAATTTGGATAAGAAATAAGCAAGATACGATTCGAAATTCAACCTTATTGTAGCATTTTCGGAGAACAACCATTCAGGTCAAAGGGTAAAAGGACATTCGAAAAAGAGGAATTGTACCCAGCATTTATTTCGTTTGGTCTTTCTACCAATGGAAACCAGTTAGAAATACTAATTTAATGATAAGCATAATCACGATAGCACTAGGGAACGATTTACATTTTTACCTCAGCAAAAAAAGTTGCCTGATAGTGCGAGAGAGCTGCTAAACATCTACTTACTCTTAGGGCTAACAGAAAGTTAATACAGCGTGATTTAGAACAGCAAACGGGTAAAATGGTAACTTTAAAAGATTTATCAAATCCTCACAATAAAATAGTATTTGACCAATAGGTAAAGGAAAGAGTTTAGTAAATTGTGTCAGGTTTCCTAGAAATTTAAAAAAAATCAGATGTAGCTATTTTTAAGGTTAATGACGATTCTAAAGGTCTGTTTGTGCAAACTTCGAAATACAGTGAGCGCATTTCCGGAGTTTTTAACTATTGGCACCACTAATAAACTCCTAAATATAGATTTTTCAGTTTCTTCAATTTCAGTTTCCTTGCTAATGAAAACAAAGAAATTCAGTGGTTTATAGACATCTTTAAATTAAAAAATAACAACTAGAGAGATACAAAATGTATTATAACCGATAAAGACTTATTCGAACGAGACGTAATCAAAATTTCTTCTTCTAACTTGCTAACGTAATAATTTGTATTTTTTTTCGTGTAATTTTGTATTTGTATTTTTAGTGTAATAAATTTTTTTTTTGTGAAGTAACGTGCGAAAAGATGAATCTTACCTCGAACCAACGAAAGCAACGTCTAGTTAATTTATTGAAAATCTAACGAGTTTACTAATTCATATGAAGTTTTAAAGGAGTCAAAATATAAGCAGATGCTTATTTTTTTGAAAAATTGGCTAAAAATTAAAAATAAATGGTCCATAAATTCAGAATATTGTAAAGGGTCGTTCCTTAATACTACTAATAATCGAATTTAAAGAGTATAAAGTCAAAACTGGAATAAGTCGTGAAGAGAACAGCAGTTTGGAAGGTTTTATTCAACCTTGGTTTGTAGTTATACACTGGAATTGAAAGAGATTTCAAAGCAAATTACCAATTTCAGAGAAGAGAAGTTACTGCTTATGATCCTGTTAGTGATGAAAAAAAAATTCATAGATTTTTTAAAAAGTGAACCAGCTAAAATGGTTAATAACCAAACAAATTGCAGTAAAGAATTAAGAAAAATTGCCAATATGGTTAACAATTCAGCTAATATCAACACCAGTTAGTTAAAGTAATCTAAATCTGTACCTATAATTTTTAACAAAGGAATGTTGAATGTAGAGGTAAACACATATTGGCTCTTCATAGAGAGCTAGCTTTGTCAATTTTTGATAGAAGTATCATACATCCCTATTGGTGAAAAGACTATAAGAAAGTTAAATAAAGATACATGGGAAACACTTCGATTAGTCAGTGTCTAGAATCAAAAATTGGATATTTCTGTTGGTGTTTCATACACAACGGTACCAGTAATATTATCATATGCTGAAAAAAGAAAAACGGTATTGCAAGGAACAAATATTTTCACCGATCTTCTTGTATTAGTTTCTAATACCAATCATATACATATAGAGTGGTAGATTTGCTTAGGGCTATGGACACATAATTCGAAACGTTTCTACAAAAAGCTTAATATTTATTTTAATTTATATTCCATTTTTAATCAGGAAAAACCAGTCTAAAGCAAATTTACCACTCTATCTGATAAAAAAATAAAACATACAGGGTACTATTTGAAAAATTGGAGTTATGACTAATTGAATTTCTATGAAATGGGAAAATAGGAAAAACATTTGTAAATCCAAGCAAATGAAGAAAATAGGCCAATACATTTAATTTGTTGAAAAATACCCTTTTATTCAAATTCAAAGTCTACTTTGAATTTTTTTAAATTTGTTCTTGAATTCCAAAGCCAACTGGAAATAGCAAATAAATGCCATTTTCAAGGTTATTTTTCATCCAATTTTAAATCTAGCCTTGGAGAGAGAAATTACAGCTTTATGTGAAAAGTGGCTTAAATATACAGTGTGCTATTTAAAATAAGAAAATTGCGGCAATTTCCGGCCATACCGGAAGTGATTTTTTTACTGCCGAATTATCAAAATGTGGTAATTGATTCCTTCATTTGATTTCCCAAATTTCAGAATTTTATTTTTAAAACTGTAGAAAAAATGAGGGCGTAGGTACTTTCTGGGTCACCAGATATATTGACAATATATACATTTGGTAACCTGCTATGTCTTTATTTCAAACATATACAGGGCGATGCTTCATTTATGACAAAGTAAGGTAAAACCATACAAAGGAAGAAATATAAAAGGACGCTTTTCTTTCTATTATAATTTTTTATGATTTGTTGATTTTATAAGTTTTCTGGAGACGGTTTCTTAAATATTTTACCGATTTAGTTCAAATTTCATAAGTACCTAAGTATAACACCGTAAATATTTTGATGTGTCTCAGTTTAAGTTTTGATTGCTTAAGGCTCTGCCAAATGTACTCGCTATGATTAAACCAAAGAAGATTTTTTTGTTTATTATTTATAAAAAGTTTTGATGCGGCTCACAGTTGCAGATTTTAATTTTGCAGAAAAGGTTATGCTTAATGATTTTTGTACGTTGTGAAGTTTTTGAAGAAATCATAATTTCTTGTACTTGTAGTTGTAATCCATATGAGTTACCTGCTAAATTTTGGATGTTTTAGTTTACACAAATAATGGACCTAATCTACCCAAAATTTAGCAAAGTTAATACAATGTAAGTTCTTATCGGACGTGGATATTTAAATATATTTGATAAATGAATTAATTAATTTATATATTTTTAATTTATTTCGTATTTTTCAAGTTGCAAGTAATTTAAAAGTAAAAAAAATACATTATATAAAATCAGCCGTTGAATGTTCCACAAATTGTTGCGGCTAGATGTGAATAATTAATCATCTTTTCTAACGTAATAAACACTATAACGTTTTGTAATAATACCCAATTATGCAGATTTTGTGATTATAATGCAATTAAATCGTACAAATTTGATATTCTCATCTTCAGGCTTTGTGGTTTTATTAAATTAAAATAATAAGTTTGATAGACGTAGATTTATAGATATATCGCATGATCTGAAAGTAGAACATGCATGTTATATTGTACACATGGGTGCTGTATATATTGTTTTAACGGCAGAATATGTGAAATGTTTATGTATTATAATATGTCTAATGTATACGTACATTATACCAACAATTTATTATGCATGGGAATTTGATATTTTTTACTAGTTCACCGCTTCTTTATGATACGAGTAGTTGAAACTTCAATATAGTAATTTAATGCCTACCAAGTGTTATGAAAGGTTATCGAAACAATTGAAACTTGCGATAGATACTTTTAGTAATAGAGACCAATCAAGGTCATATTCATTTTTCGCCGATTAACAGCAAAGTACTAACTTTGATGACTAATCTCAATCAGCAAAGTGTCACTTTCTCTGCCTAGGCCTAGGCAGGTGATATTTAGTTTCCATGGTAACCAACTACTAACAACTGCGATTTTAAATGAATTTTTATTGAATTTATTACAACAAAAGTAGAGAGATTGAGAATTGTAATAATTTCATTATTTTAGAATATATTTAAACAATCGACGAAAAAATTATATGTTCAACTCAGCAGCAAAATAGATTGACTGCCTTGGCTGAGTTCGGTAGATGGCGCCTGCTGACTATTTTACATGTCGCTATCCGAAAGATACCGAAATGTACTAAATAGTCAAGTGATCCTCGTATCGGTCGTCACATGCCTACCTTGCACTGATGAGAGCCAACAGTTCGAAACTGCAGTCTGCAAGTGGTGTGCGACAACTGGCACGAGAGCTCCTTAAGTAGGATCAATCTTTCGGCTGGTGTTTGTTGCAATCGAAGCATTAGCGTTTTGATGGTAATATGCAATTATTACACTTAACGCGCCAGGCTTGTAACTTGTAATTCAGCGCTCGGCGGGGCACATAGCCCGGAGAGTAGCTGTTGGTTGCAGTCTGGTTACGTTCCTTATAGTAAAATAAGGATTTTATAGAGGAGTTCGCGACTAAAATATTATGTTTTAATATTCCGCCCTCTAAAAACACATTTGAACTAATTACCATATTATTTTTCCATTTGTTATACAGTGTGTGCCCAGATGGGGTACCGCACCCTTGCAAAATTTTGTTGTTTGATTTTATTTATAAAAAGTTTTAGTTGTCTTAGGAAGTCATAAACAGTTGCCAAACTTAAGATAAATTGTACAGGGTATTCTAAAAATTAAAAAATATGAAATCGACTTTAATCAAAGAAGAAAAGTTTAAATACGAACTTTAACTGCAGAATAATCAAAAACCTCTTTTCAGAAAAAAGAAATAACGTTTTATTTACGGAAGCGCAGAAGGACCAAACATATTTTTTGTTATGCCTTGTTACGACTTATATCTGTAATTATGACTTGTAACTCATAATTATGACATCTCGTAACTACAAGCTATTAGTCGTAACTACGAAATGTAAATGTCATTACGAGATATAATAAATATAAATAATAAATATAAATAACACCACAGAAATTAGACAACCCCCAATTCCAGAAGCCAGGGCTTGTGCGGAAGGGGGTTACACATTGAAAAAACGCGGACATACAACCATTTCCTCCGACAGTGCCAGTACCGGAGCCAGGATTCGAACCCGGTGGTGCGATGTCCGTGTGAGATTAATCGCGATTGCCACCTCGCGCCTTAACCCACTCGGCTATCGACCAGACAAGTAATAAGTCGTAATAATGAGTTATAAGTCTTAATTACAGGATATATGTCGTAATTTTGAGTTATGAGTCGTAATTACGAGATATAAGTCGTAATTATGAGTTATAAGTCGTAATTACGAAATATAAGTTATAGTTACGAGTTATAAGTCGTAATTACGAAATATAAGTCATAATTATGAGTTATTTATTTATTTTTATTTATTTATTTGTTTTTACATACACTATCCAACAGGTCCTAGGACTCAATTTTTGGATAGGAAGCAAAAATTATAAGAATAGAAGAACATGAATATAGCTATACTTAAACGTTAATGTGCATACACACAAACAATTTAACACTTAACTAAGGTATGATATATTAACTAAGATGTTTAATATGGTATAATATAAACTAATAGAGGATTTCCAAAACACATGAAAATCATTGAATTAGTGAATAATGATGAATTATTGATAATAGATGCATGTTTTTAGGGAAGGAATTGAAGTTGAAAAAATATCGATACGATCATGAATGTTATTATAAGTATAACACATGGTTTTAAGTGGGAAAATTTTTGTTATATTTGTTCTGGGCGTGATCAGTTTAAATAAATCTGTCTGGCGTGATCCAATTCTGTGAGCATGAAGCCTAGCATATTCGTTATAATAGTGCTGTCGGTGAGATTATGTATCAATCCGTAAAGATATGTAAGGTAGGAGACTTTATGCTTATAACGATACTACTGAGAATCTAACCAATTGATGGATATAAATGATGAGTATTTTAAACACCTTCGTTGAATGTTTTCTTCTAAGTTATCTATATGCGTCATTGATATGGTCTCCTTATTACAAGGAGACCATATCAATGACGCATACTCCAGATTAGACCTTTCAATAGAGAAATACGTAGTTTAAGACCAGTGGCATTACTGAGATGAAGAGTTTTTCTAATAAGAAAACCTAGCATGTTATAGAATTTTTCAATGATTCGATTAAAATGGTGAGTTAATGATAGCTTTCCATCAAATGCTACACCTATATCAGTGAATGTATATGGTCTAGAAAGTACACTGTTTTCAAACGAGTAATCATATTTTACAGCATATTTCTTCGTTGTTATTGATAAAATATTACACTTCAGCCGATTGAGGGGCAATTTGTTTTTTACACACCCATTATTTATTATATCTAAAGTATGTTATATAATTAAACAGCCTTCGATGGATGTAATTCTACAAAATATTTTAAGATCGTCAGCATATTATTATTATTATTAGCCGTTACTCGAGTCCGAGTATAAAAATGTTACAGTCGATAAATTGTGTACAATAAAAAACAAGTAAAAGGTGTAGTCTATTGTAATTCCCATTCATCTACGGTGCACACGACTATGGTTATAGAGGCCAATTCGGGAGAGCACATGTCGACCGCAGTCAGGACAAACATAGACCTGGTTAGGTCTTGGATTCGGCCTTCTTGCAGCAACATTTCCTTGATAGCTGGCCACAACCCCTCGCCATTCGGTTCTGTCCGCTGCAAGTTGTTCCCATTGCTCGTCTGGAATACCGCAGGATTTTAGATTTTCATGGAGAACGTCTTTGAACCTCTTTCGTTGACCGCCACGCCACGCCTTCTTCTACCGCTTAGCAATTCACCATAAAGTGTACATTTAGGAAGGCGGTTATCATGCATACGATGAACGTGACTTGCCCATCTTAGGCGTGCTCTTGAAATAAGCACCTCAATTGGAAGGCTGTTTGCTCTCCTGAGTACTTCCACGTTTGATATGTAATGGACCCAACGGATTTTCATCATACTTCTGAGGTGTCTTTGCTGAAAACGTTCTAATTCTTTCACATGACGACGGTAAGTGACCCAGCTTTCACATCCATATAGCAGTGTTGGAATGACAACTGCTCTGTAGACAGCCATTTTCGTTGACAAAGCAAGGTCGTGGTTGTCAAATACTCTCTCGCTAAGTCCCCAGAGTGCTCTAGATGCAGCGTTAATTCTATTGCGAATCTCGCTGTCCATGTTTGCTTTGTCATTAACAACGTTGCCTAAGTAATTGAACTGATCCACCACTTCAAGAGAATTTCCGTTAAGTGTAATGTCTATTTGGTTCACTTGATGAGGAGTTGACATAATCTTAGTCTTTCCAATGTTGATTTTAAGTCCCAAGGAATCATAGCTCTAGGCATACACATCTAAAAGTTCTTGAAGCTCTTCCGGCGTAGAGGCTAAAAGTGCACAGTCATCCGCATACTGGAGATCACAAATGAATCGTGTGCGTGTCTTCGTGAAAGCTCTAAAGCGCCCTATGTTAAAGAGACCGCCATCAAAACGGTATCTGAGACCTATTCCTCTGACTGTCAGTTTGTTGTCAACAATAATTGTTAGAGCAGTGGTAAACAAATTAAAAAGTAGGGGTGCCAGGACACATCCCTGCCTAACTCCAGTGAGGGTTTGGAAAGGTTCGGTTGCCTCATTATTATACATAACCTGGGCGTTGTTGTTTGTAAGTAGACTGCGACATAATTCCACAAATTTTCTAGGGATACCTAAGCGGAACATAATTTTCCAGAGCAATTCCCTGTCCACCGAGTCAAACGCCTTGGTTAAATCAATGAAGGCCATGTGAATTTCTCCTTGATGTTCGAGTGCTTTTTCTTGAAGCTGTTTAAGTGTGAAGATTAAATCCGATGTGCCTCGGTTTGGTCTAAAGCCACTCTGTGTTTCAGGAAGTAACTTTTCCATAACAGGTGTTAGCCTATTTGCCATCGCTTTAGTGAGTATCTTCCCTCCAACAGCCAGGAGAGCTATACCCCTGTAATTTCCACAGTCCGCAGTGCTCCCTTTGTTTTTGAAGAGGTTGATTAAAAGTGTATCTCGAAACTACTGCGGAGCTTGACCACTTTCCCACACGGCATCAAACAGTTTTTTGAGGTAGGGTATGAGCTCTGACGACACAGCTTTAAAGATCTCAGCTGGGAGTGAGTCGGCGCCGGGAGATTTGTTATTGTTTAGCTGCCCAATGGCGGTTAAGATCTCTTCCGTTGTTAGTGGTTTATCTAAGTCTTCGAAGGTGTCATAGTGAGGGATAAGATTTATAATATCGTGATCGGCTTGACTTTGCTGGTTAAGAATGTTAGAGTAGTGTTCTTTCCATCGGGCTCTTATTTCCTGGTCTTCTTTGAGGAGATTTCCATTTAAATCTTTAATAGGGCACATATTTTTCCGACTGGGGCCGTACACTGCTTTTACTCCTTGAAAGAAATTCCTGTAGTCGTGTGAATCGGCGTACCTTTGAATTTCTCTGGCCTTGCTTGCCCACCACTCGTTCTTTATTCTTCTGATTTCGCGTTGCGTTTCATACTTAGATTGGGTAAAAGCTTCTGCTTTTGATGAGTCGTTGGGGTGGTTGATAGCGTTTTGGAAGGCAATATGTTTGCGGTCAAGAAGTTCTTGTATAAAAGTTTCATTATCATTGAACCAGTCCTCCTGTTTTTTACTTGCTGCAGTGCCAAGAATTTCCTCACTCGCACTTTTTAAAATGTCTTTAATTTGTGTCCAGGTAGCAGCGACATCTACAGAATTGGTTTCTTCTAGTGCACTCAAATTCTCTTGAACTTTTTGCTTTAGCTGTTCGACGGTTTGTTGGTCACGCAATTTACTAATACAGAGACGGAGTCTACGTTTTACTTGAGTTCTTCGGTGTTTGGGTCTCATAACAATTTTCATTTTAGAGACAACAGGACGATGATCGGTCCAACATTCGCTGTCAATGCGCGCCATTGTAATTTGGACGTCCTTGAGATGCTTCCTACGTACGATAACATAGTCCAGTAGATGCCAGTGACCTGATCTGGGGTGACGCCAGGTGCCTTTAAATTTATCCTTTTGTCGGAAAATGGTGTTTGTTATAACTAGATCATATTCGGCGCATTTAGTTAGGAGTAGTTGACCGTTAGCGTTCATGTTGCCCAAACCGTTCTTGCCTATGATGCCTGGCCAGGTGTCTGCATCTCTCCCTACTCTAGCGTTAAAATCACCAAGAACAACGAGTCGTTCCGTTTTAGGTATCCTACAGAAGGTTTCTTCCAGCTGTTGATAGAAGCTTTCCTTGGTTTCGTGACTTGCATCCAGAGTGGGAGCGTAGGCGTTTATTAGATTTACCGCGTTGCCATCTGATAGCTCATAGCGTAGCAGCATTAGACGCTCGGATAGGCCTTGTGGTACTTGTGTTAGGTTGGATACAAGTTGATTCCGAACGGCAAATCCTACTCCATGTTGTCTTCTTGAATTGGTGGGAAGACCTTTCCAATAGAAGGTGTAGTACTTTTCTGTGAGAGAGCCTTCCTCCAAAAATCGAGTTTCGCTGAGAGCTGCAACGTCAACATTGAGTCGGTGAAGTTCTCTATCTATTAGAGCAGTTCTTCTTTCAGGCCGATCGGTGCGATTGCTGTCGTTCAAAGTACGAATATTCCAAGCGCCGTAGATGAAAGAATTAGTTTTGTTGGATTTAACTTGTCGGTGTTTTTTCGACATTCGATGAGGTGTCCCTGTGGGCACCCTCCCCCGGAGATCCGATCGGGAGGGTATTTTACCTCCGGATGATTTTGTCCCACTTAACGCTCCATCATTTTTTTAAAGCCTTAATCGACTGAAAACGAAGCTGCATTTGAAGTTTTAGTTGGAGCAGGTATGCGACTGACCAGCTCGGTTGCGGAAGGCGAGTGGTGTGGTCCCATGGCACAGAAGGAGACTGCGACGATGGGGTAACCAAACGATTCCAAAAGCAACCTTTGTGTGCGGTGGGTTATTTTTACCGCACTCTTCGTGAGAAGGTGGATGTGCTCACGGCAAAAGGTAAGGGTTATTCCGCCCTTACTCGGTCGTTAGAGCCTCGTTAGTGAAAACAGGGTGCACCAAGTTCAAATTGAACTCATCGCGAAGGTGAGGTTAACAGTTGAGTAGGAGAGGCTATAACTTGCGCTTCACTACCCCATTACACAAATTTTATAGTGACCACGGCGCAGGAAGTGGTTGTCCCCACCACGCGACCCTGGTCCCGACCTCGCACGGGGTGCATCAGTCTTCAAGGTGAAAGCGCGCCTTCGTCCGGCACACAACTTGATGACCCTGACACTGCACCACCATGCGGGGGCCTCGGGTCCAAGGTCAAGGCGCTGCCATTCACCGCAGCGATCGCTTGGGGCAGCCTTGACTTCGACCGTAGCATATAGAAGACAGTTCAAGGTAAGGTTAATAACAATGTCATTGATAACCATAATGAACAAAAGTAAGCCCAAATTAGACCCCTGTGGGCCACCTGATGTTGGTAAAACTTCGATCGACTTATGGCCACAATATAAAATATACTGGGTTCTGTTGTTAAGGTATTAACAAGGTCACCTGAAAATCCAAATATGTGTAAATTTGCAATAAGATACTATGGTTCAGCTTGTCGAAGGCCTTCGAGAAGTCTGTATAGTTTATGTCAAATCATAATTACGAGTTATAAGTGGTAATTACTAGATATAATTCGTAAACACGGCATAACAAAAAATAAAAATATGTGTGGTCCCTACTGCGCTTCCTTATTTATTCAATCAAGTTCAACATTATTCTACAGGTAGACCTACTAGTACACATTTTTTAAATGTTTTTCTCAATTCATTATACTCAAATGAGAACACATCTTTCTAGACAACACATCTTCTAGTAGAATAGTGTTCAACGTATGCGAAACTCTCTGCATATACTGCTGATCTATTTCTGATTATCTAGTAGATTAATAAAACTAAATCAATGAAAAGATTTTGTAAAGATACTCTCCCATACGAGTCAAGTCAATAATAATCTGAAAACAATTATAGTAAAACTTTCATACACTCAATATTTAATATCTAATATCAATAGACATGTTATTTATTATTATTTGTACATACTGTTGATCTATTTCTGACCATACCAGCATGTTTTTATTATCTTAAAATAAGGAACTAAGACGGTCAAGGGTTTTTATAAATCGTTCAATTGTTCATTTAAGATGAGAAAACCGCGAAGTGATATTAAATTAGAGGGCGCAAATTAGAGATAGGAGTGAAAATACAACCCTTTCAGTTTTTTAAATATAACTGGGAAACGAAGCAATATTCAGACATAGTAATACGAAACTTTTTGTAGAAAATCAAATTATCCATTGAAGTGTATAATTTAAAAATAAAAGACAATTTTTTTTGTGCGAAAAGTATAAAAAAGCAAAAAAATCCAATTCTTTTTTTTTACTTTTTTGCCTATAACTTTTTTTTGAGTAGAGATAGGTATGGGCATTCTTTGTAGAAAAAAAGTTGATGAAATTTCCTTTAAAATGGTGGTCTGAAATAGTTTTTTAGATGAAAATTGACTGAGATATAGTCGCTCAAACTTAGTCATTTGTTTTCGATTTTTTTATCGCGTTTACCTTGATATTGAATCCTATTTCTTTATAACAAAATTGATTTTTACTCAATAAAGCAATGTGTTTCAATATGTTAATAATGAATAATTATTTTCACAAATGTGTAAAACTGCGAACTTTTGAGACCACGATTTTAAAGGAAATTTCATCAGCTTTTTTTACAAAGCAATACTTATCTATACCTATCTCTGCTCAAAAAAAGTTATAGGTAAAAAAGTAAAAAGAAAAATGAAAAAATTTGATTTTTTGCTTTTTTAAAGTTGTTTTTTGAATACTTTTCGCACAAAAAATTGTTTCTAATTTTTTTAATAAGCCAATTCGATGGGAAATTTGATTCTCTCCAAAAAGTTTCCTATTAACTATACCTGAATTTTGCTTCGTTTACGAGTTATAGTTAAAAAACTGAAAGGGTTGCATTTTCACCCCTATCTCCAATTTTTGCACCCTCTACTTAACAGCACTCCGTAGTTGCGTTTTTCGTGCCCCATTGAGTCTCGTACCCCGTTCTAAAATGTCTGGAAAAGCTGGATATCGCTCCGTGCGGGCGAGGATGAGTCATCGATTGCGAAATACTGCGCAATACTTGAAAAATTGAAATTTCGAAAATGAAAGTTATATGGAAAAATCGGCAATGAAAAGGGAAATTTTTTTCGTATAAAAACGAAGTTGATATCTAATCGAGTTATCGTTTGATTGATCGAAAAATTAATAATCTGAAACGACCCCGTAAAGTAATAACGGAGGTCCCATGTTTACTTAGTTGAAATGATATGAGAATGTTCCCGATAGATGTGAGGTGTCTGGAAATAAGATATGAGAATGTTCCTAATAGGCACGGGTCGAGTTTGAGGGGAGCAAGGGGAATCGAGATATTGTATGTAGTATTACGAGGGGTGATCAAAAAGTGGTGAAATTTAAAATAGCAATCGGGTTGCAAGAAATTGATGAGACTAAATGGAACGTTAAGACTCGAGGTACGGAACGTGGTTTAATGTATACGGGGGTGGTCAAAAAGTAGTAAAATTTGAAATGTGAATTAGTTACAAGAAGTTGATGAAATTATTCAGAATATTAATATTTGGAGTACGGAACGTAGTTTGAAGTATACGAGGGGTTGTCAAAAAGTAATAAGATTTTTGAATGTGAAATGGTTTATAGAACGAAGTAAAACGTTGATGCGAAACGAAGTAAAACGTTGAAATTTTAGGTACAGATAGTAACTTTGGTCTTGTCGATGAATATATGGGGACTGTATTTTTAAGGGGTGTTTTTTGTAATGAATCTTTTGTAAAATGACTAGAATTAATGTTTAAAGTTAGATATCGGTGAATGTACGTTACTTTAAAATTATCGAGTGTTTGTGAATTTTTTCAGATTTTTGTAACCTTGAATGTAGTTTTTTTGATGTAAACTGTGTCTGGTTGACTTTTTTTATATAGTTTGCCATGGTGCATGAATCGATATGATTTTTTGATGAATTTTAATTTTTTTGTTTTTTGACTTGTAGGGGACATACCCTACAACACTTGAAAGGGTTGCCCATCCAAGTACTAACCGCGCCTAACGTTGCTTTACATCGCATATCGAAGTATGTACATAGTAAAGAAGCATCTACGCTTGCCCCCCGAAAACAGATGAACTATAAGTACTTTACTAATTAACCTTATAGCTTCATTTGGTATTAAAAAATGACATCTTTTTCTTTCTGCTGTAACAATTATTTAAATTTTTTTGGGTATCTAGCAGATAACTATCATTCATTCAAAAACCAATATGAAAAACTCTACATATACTGTTGATCTAATTCTGATCAGCTAGAATATTAATAGAATTAAATCAGTGAAAAGATTCTGTAATAATTTCCCCCTTACGAGAAGCCAATAACGATCTCAGAAAATATAGTAAACCCTTCACACTGTATATAAATGAAAAGATTATACGTAAAGACAATCTCCCCTGCCAGATTTTTCATATTATATTTTGAATGAATGATAGTTATCTGCTAGAAACCTATAAAAAGTATTTTTCTAAATTTACGGCTTTGCAAATTGCAAGACTGAGAACTGTCTCATCGTTTTCAATCACACTTTTTGCTCTTGGTTCGTACCACCATCACGTCAAAAATATTCAGTACCTTATACAGACAGACAAATTACCTGAATGTCTCATGTAATTCGTTAATAAAAACGGCGTGACTAGTCCGTTTAGCGTATGGCGATGTTATCGCTAGCAGTCGCTAATTTATACACGATGCTCTTTTGTTTAGTATTGTGTTTTGTTCACAGGGGGCCGACGAGGACGACGGCGCCTCCGTCATCCCGGTGAGTATTCCGTGCTTAATGTTGTTAGTTTTTAGTTTAAATTGAATTCGTTACTATTTCGAACGCTATCAGCGTTTCTTATACAATATGTAGATGTGTATCTTGATTATTAATTGCTGAATTATTATAACTAGTATTAATTTAGTTTATGATTAGTATCTCGTATGGTACGGTACACTTAATTAAAATATTAAAATGTCTAGAAGTAATTACTTTTAGTACAGTGTTGGTCTGTACGAAGACTTTTATTTCTGCTTTAATAAACTGTCTAATATTTTTATCGGTGTAACGAAATCTAGACGTTCACATTGAAGTAAATTGGATAAGATAAATGGGTGTACATTACTTTTTACGTTTGATGGCGTGTAATAGGGGAGTTATTATTTTAAATTCATGTTTCGCCTGCGTTATTCTTTACAAAAGGAAGAACAGTTTAGTACTACAATAATATTTAACATACAGGGTGTATTTAAAATAAATTGCCCTTCTTATGTATATTACAGTAAATTGAAATTTAAAATCGATCTGTAGTCCTTAAAGGCAAGTATGACTTGGTATATGCTAATCAAATTTAGTATTGATCCTATTAGGCTACTGCAATTGGCTGAAAAATAAACAAATTTAAACAAAATTTGCCGGAATTGTTTTATCAACGTAAAATATGCCATGTGTCTCAGGGTCGTTTATAATAAGTCTAATAATTCAACAAACAAATATGAGGTAGTATAAATTACCCAAGCAAACTGTGTCAGTCTCTTCTAATATACCAAGTGAATGAAACTTCCCAGAACGGTCAAATATTTCGAGAAATACACATCGGATCGAAAAACAAAAAATACGTATTAAATATTTTTGAAAAAGCTATATAATGTTACCAAACTTGATCCCCTACCCCCACCCTAGGGGCGAGAAAAACTTTGAAACCTTAAATAGAAACTCTATTATTGATTGCAGATTCGGATTCGGATTTTTTTATGATTCGCGATGGCATTGTAATCGCAAAAAAATTCTTCCCAATTCTCGTGAAATACACTGTGGATTGAAAAATAAAATAATACATGTTCAATATTTTAAAAAAACCTATCCACTGATAACCGTTGACTTTCAACTCTGAAAAAATGGGAACTTCCATCATTGCAGAATTAGATACTAGGCGTACCTACTAGTTTACCGTTTTCTAATGTTTGTTTCAACCCGCTTCAATATAGTAATCCATTTCACTAGTTTCATTTTCCAATGTTCGTTTCATTTCCAGCTTTCGGGGAGACTACAGCTCAATTTGTACTTGATTTTAAGATCCGTCTGCTGTGCTTACCCATCACACTATTTTGTGGTTATCTGTTTCGATTTGTCGTTTTCTGTTCATCCACTAATTATTTTGCAAAATTTATTTGTAATGCCTCTTTCAGAAAGGGAAAGAATAATAGTCCTTATGATGCGGGAATATGGAAACAAAAAAGATCATTCTGGTTCTGTTAAATATGAAGCAAGATCTGGAAGACCTAGAAACGCTACAAATGAAGAGAAGTCTTTAGAAGTGTTACTGCATTTTCAAGAAAATGGTCATACATCGAGTAGAAAAGTAGCTCAACACGTCGGAATAAGTCAAGGTTCGGTTCTTAATGGTATGCAGTTGCATCACCACCATCGGTATAAAATCAAACTAGTAGTAGAGCTTATGTTATATCGTTTTCATCGTAGAGTTGAATTTTGCAATGAAATGATGCAGCGATATGTTGTTGATAGTAGGTTTTTTTTGGACTTGCTTTTCTGATGAAGCCACTTTTCAATTAAATGGCTCTGTAAATCGGCATAATATGAGGTATTGGGCTATTGCGGAATAATATTTTCCCGGAAAGAGGTGCATTAGAATGGCCACCAAGGTCCCCAGACTTGACCCCTCTCTACTTTTTTATTGGGGATATTTAAAAAGTAAAGTTTACGAAACCAGACCCGACAATATTGATGAGTTGAAAGAGAGAATACGTAAATTTGCAAATTTAATAACACCAGACATATTACTTCCACGTACAATGGAATATTGTAACGCACGAAAAAATATCTATTTTTTTGTTGAAATGGGCTTAAAATATCATGAATCGTCGAGATTTTAAATTTGAGCGAAAAAACAAAATTCTGTCTGTTGGTCTGTCTGTCGATCTGTCTGTAACTTTTTTTTGTGCGCACGTTTACTCTTGAACCGTTTATGATATGGACTTGAAATTTGGTACACTTATGTATGATAACGAGATCTGGAACTAGATTATATTTTGATCTAATTCCGTTGAAGAGGTCGGGGGATGAATGGGACAAATAAGGGTAAATAGGCAAAGCAAGCAGGTAAGAGTCCACAAAATTGCAATTTAGGGCATATACGAAAAGTTAAGGTCTCAAATTTTTTTTTGTATCAACCAGCACCCACTATCATCCCCATACTATTATGAAAGGGAGTTATAAAAAAATTAAAATGTGATTTACTGTGTATACAAGAACGAAACGTCTCAATTTTTTTTTTGTGTTAGCCATCCCTCTAACCCCCATCGCCATCCCGACCCCATTATTAAAGGGAGTAATAAATTAAATTGGAATTTAGTGTTTATACGAGAACCAAGGGAAAATTTTTTTGGCATTAGCCACCCGCTCTACCACCCCCATTGTCACCCCCACCCTATTATTAAAGGAAGTAAAAAATTAAATTGGGATTTAGTGTGTGTACCAAGGGTAAAATTTATTTTGATGTTAGCCACCCCCTCTACTACCTCCATTGCCACCCCAACCTATTATTAAAGGAAGTAAAAAATTAAATTGCGATTTAGTGTGTATACGAGAATCAAGGACCTCTAAAAATCTTTTAAAATTAGCCCTCCCCTCTACCACCTCCACCCTATTATTAAAGGGAGTAAAATATTACATTGGGATTTGGTGTGTATGAGACTTGGATACAAAATCTGGATGTGGAAGTAGTGATTCTTTGGGCAGCGGTTTGGAAAATGTTTCTCAACAAGTTTACCTTTGGTTAGTATATTGCCAAGCGCAGGAAGGTGATCAATTTAAACATCTTATGACATAAATTTTTACTTATTTCGTAGTTTAATGAGAGGCGAGGGGACTCACATACAACAAGTACTTCAATGGTGAGACGCGAAGGGAATCACCTAAAACAAGCACCCCGAGGGAACAGAAACCTACTAGGTCCACGTCGTTGTTCCTTGGTAACGCTAAAAGTAGTTTCTTGAACAAATTAAACGCTATCACAAATGGAAACAGTTGTTTCAGTTAAAAGTCTACTAGTCGAAGTCGTAAGGGGCACCTTTTATTGCTAGAGCGCCAATCTAGAGACCCCCCCCCTGTTTTCGAGGTCGCTGAATATGATGGTGGGGTCTCACAATTTTTTTTCCTCGGAAACCCCTTCAAATTGGCCAAAAACCACCCCCAAATCGCCCCCCCGCTTACAAATGATTTTCGAATCCCCATTTGGATTGGCATTTTTAAGACTTCCTCGATTACAGAGGTTCGATCTTCCAGGCAGATGAGGAATTTCTTCAGCCACCCCTACGCCAGGCTTTCACCCCTCTAGGGGGTTGGAGAATTGATATTTTTTTGTGGAATTTTTTTTATATTTTACAGGAGGTGTTTCTGTAAGGTGGCAGGTAACTAGGGTTGTGTAACCATCCCCGGGGATTGTTTTTACCCTTCAAAGGGGTGGAAAAAATATATTTTTTCGGGAAAAATTATTTGTAGGAGTCGTTTCATTGAGGAAGGTGGTACGCCTACTGCAAAATATTATTTTATAGTAGGCGAACCACCGTATTATTTTACTCAGTTCAAAAAAGACAAAATAAAATCCTCAAAATAGCATATATTATTATTATCCATACAAACACTACATGATCTCTCAAGTACTTCTACTTTATCCAACTTTATATTAAAAACCCTGCTGCCAAATTTCGTAAACTCATTAGAACAATCAGACAATCCATTCCTTATTAATCCCCTCATTTCCAAATCCCTCAATGCGTCTAAATACCCATCCTTAAACTATATATACACTCCCTAGAACATCAATAGAAAATAATTGTAAAGTTTATTGTTGAAAGAATAAACAAAAATACAAAAAAAAAAAACAAAATACAAAAGTATTGTATATAAAGTGGAGGTGCGCCTCCAGCATTTGACTTGAATTTTTTTGAGATGTTGACAGAAATTGAATTTCCTGTCTATCGTGAGACTTAGGTATTCAATTTCGTGGTGCTAGTTAACCATACGTCCGTTCATTCATATTTTGGTTTGAATTTCTCACTTTGGCTTGGCTCGTGTCGGAGTTATACTCCGACGCTACGTGCTATACTGTTGGTCCTCGAGAGGTGTTTTTATTTTGCCTCTTCCTCCCAACTGTGCTGGAAAGAGGACCAGCGAGCTTTTACGGGATTTGACAGCTTAGACATTGCAAAATTTAAACATATTGTGAAGAGTGATAAAGAGCATATTGTAAATAGTCCAATTTATTGATTCGTCGAACACAACTAGAGTTTATTTAGAGATATGGATTACCGGATTGATCGGATTCGTTGAGCCATGACATAAATTCGGCATAAATATACAACCGTTTGTTAGGTTTACTTTAGTTTATTCATCTTGCGATTATGCTAACATGGTTAAAGAACAGCGTGTTGAGAGTTGTATTTAATCGTAATATTTTGATGTTTGTGGAAACTACGTCAGATGCAGTACCAAAGGTTCTTCTTGCCCCTACACATTCCAGGATTCAGAAACCCTGAACTCCAAGAAAATTTAGTTGTGTGTAACATTTTTATATGAATCTGACGTAGCTTCTACAAACCAAAACACTCGAATACTCTAGTCTAACTGAACTCAAACCATATGTGTCAGACAGTAATCATATCAGAACAAAGGTTCCAACATTATCTAGGACTTCAGGAGCAAGGACCTTATTAAAGATTACATGTATGTACATGTATGTATTGTACTTTTTTTTATACATTTATTTAACGTCGGCCTATTTCCGCTACTGAGGCCTAACACCGACGCCTGTAGACGAGCTACCCCCAACCAGGAATTTTGCCGAACCTCTTCCCTTAAGAAGAGTAGGGATCTTTTACTTGCCTAACATTTAATAGACAAGGGACCGACGGCTTTACATCCCCTCCGAAGGATGGTATATCTCCTATACAACCCTCGCCTAAGGTTGTATAGCTTCCGCGCATACACTGATATACAAGCCGCTGGAAGATGTGTGAGGCGAGAACGCGGTTTCCGTTGGAATGGTCACCAATCCAAGTACTAACCGCGCCTGTCGTTACTTTACATCGCATACCGAAGTATGTACATAGTAAAGACGCACCTACGCTCGGCCCCAGGTATTGTACTTAAATTTCAAATGTGTAGATAATTTTCGATTTCATTGTTTTAAATCTATTATTTTTTTTGTCCCAATACCTTTTCGCATTTTAAATCAATAGTTTATAAATCATGTGTTATTTTTTATCGAGTTTTTAATTTAAAGCACCAAGGATTTTAAAAACGCTAATTCCATTTTAAGGAATTGTTATCTTTTTACATAAGTGTGTTTCTTTAATTAGATAATATATGTCGAGATAGTTTATATATACCTGCAATTAAAATTGCACTTTGTTGTTTCGATTAGAAAAGTAACATGTAACAGAGTAATGACAATGCATTGAAAATAAACCCCAGTAAATCGGTAGTGATGTGTTTTGGAAACGAAATAGTAAGGAGAAAGATGACAATGTTATAATAATGACAATTAGTTGTCAGTACTTCTATCTAACTAAAACTTTAAATTAAGCAGATTCTGCAGTGATAAATCATTTAGCGCGTTTCAAAACTCGCTCCCAAGAAAATTTAAAAACACATTCGCATTCACATTACTCTCAAAAAAGAAAGGACCAATTATTCAATTATTTTGTTATTTAGTATTCAGCACCAAACGTTATTTTTTTGCGAAAATTGTCTCTTTGCATTTATGACAAATTCCGGATTCTCGGCTTACCTTGACGGCAATTTGGACTTGAAACCACCCCGTTTGTGGTAAATGTGGCTTCAATAACAAAACTTTAATTATTGTCTTTGCTCATCTTCCACTTCCAGTTTATGCAAAATTTCTGGCCCGTCAACCTTTATTTTGCTTTTTTTTTTTGAGGCATCTAATATTTTCTGTAGTGTGGTAGTGTGGATATTAAGGTTTAACCGGGTGTTGTTAAAATGTTCTAAAAGGTCATTAATTCTCAAAACATCGCGACGTCCATTATACCTGGTTCTAGGCAAATCTTTTAAAACGACCTGTCTCATTGAAAACTTTATTAATGCGTTGTACATTACTTCATCTTACTCGTCTTATCTGGGTGTCTATTACTGAATTCAGCCGCAGATTCTCTTCTTGTACGCACATTATCGCCTACAAGACATACCTTTTCTATTTTTTCTCTTACAGTTAGGCTTTCCATGACTATTAACATTAGACATTGTAATAACTTTCCTACACCTTAACTTTTTACTTTTGACATTATGAGGCGAATGCATAGATTTTTCTAAAAACATCGCTAATATGAATTATTAAAATTTTACTCCTAAAACTGACGTAGTAGGCCTTGGATTTTGTAGGAATCTGGCACTATTTGCTCCAAAAATACAGTTCATTCAACAAGCTCTGCAATTAAAAAACGATGAAAATCGCACACTAAATAAAATACTGAACTGAATTTGTGGTTGGTTCCTTGTGAAACATCTTAACAATATTTGTTTTAAGTAAACACTGCTTTTAGATGTATCAAATTACTATGTTTAAAATTCTCTACAAATGTTTCGGCTTTTTAGACCTTTATCAAGAAAGGACAAAGTATATACACTTTGTATTCTCTTGATAAATGCCTAAAAAACCGAAATATTTGTGGATAATTTTAAATGAAAATGAGCTTCATTTGACATCAGCAAGCAATCAAGGTTTTCAGCAAATTGCCCTTCGAAACGTTCGCAAAAATCAACGCGTGTTCCAAAATCTTTAGGCAGAAGTATTCGTACGATTTGATTTTGGTATGGATGGAAGTGTATCTCTTTCAGAGTGTCGCGATAACTACGATTCGAAATTTGAGTGCTAATATTTGTCGTTTTACAGATCGTTTAATACATCTTAGAACAACTGCTGTTACCTTTTCGAGTGTGCGTACAGAACGAGTTCTTCCTTTTGGTTTTTCTCTGGCGCATGAAGAAGTACTGCGAAACTTGTGTACCCACTTTTTAATTGTTATTCAACTAGGGACTGGATCTCGTGGATTTAAATGAAATGGTGACGACGAAATAGACTCTGGGTTATTATAACAGAATAGTTATTTTTTATGTAAGCTTGAACGGCAAAAGGCCGTTGAATATTTGACCAACGCTCCATTTTCACAGCTAAACTGACATTTATCGCAAGCGCTTTGACGTTTGCCTTAAATTTCCACTTATTACTTGATTTGAATTTATATCTCATTATATTGTGTGTTGTCCAGGTTAATTTTTTCGTCTATATGGAGCCCAAGATACTTTACTTCATTTTTCACAGGTATAGGAGCGTTGTTTATGCTGACTTGTAGACAATTTCATAAGCTCATAAGTGAACTTTTCAATCAACCACTCGCTGGAAGGAGATTAAAAAGATTGTGGCCAGAAGACCTAGCCGGGTGAACCTCAGAGAACCATCAGTGTATGGTGCCTGATTCAAGCCTCACTCCTTACATAACATTTACTAATTACTTTGTATTTGTTTTTTTTTTTAGTAGTAGATTGTAAATATTCAGTAAATAAAGAAAAAAAATATTATGACATGAATTAACTTTGAAAATGGATACTTCATTCTCCTCCCGGATCCGTTATTATTTAACTAGTGATGTCCCAGACTATAAGAGATATAGTTCGGTGAAATTAGCAAAGTTGTAGATATCGAGTCTCTAACATTGACTGGAATTTGGTGTTTTCGTTTTTCACAAATATTTCAAATACGAGTAATCGTACGGAAGACATGACTTTAAACTTTTTCATGAACGTTTTAGTAGTATTGTTATTTTTTTTTCTAGACCATTCAGTGTTTGAGATGCGACCTACAACTTTTTAGTTTCTCAACGCCATCATATGTGGATTTATGTGTATTTGATAACATTAAATTCTGGTTCTGATGCGTGACACGTACAGTATATGTTGTTGGGACGCCAAAACAAGACCTTTGTTTTCTTGTTATACAGCGTGTCCCATTTTGCTTGCAACCACCCCTATAAAAACTTTATCCGATTATTCAGATTTAGATAATAATGTTTTTTAAAATATACATCTTTGAAAAGCGCATCTTTGTATTATATTAAATTTTACAAAACATACTAGCGTGTAGCGTATAATTTTTTTTAGTGGTGAAGTAATCTTATTAGCGATGTTTTAAATTGAAATCTGAGTGCGTCACTGGATTCAGCAACCCCCCCAAATGTGTTTGTTGCAAATTTCGTTGAATAAGTCGTATTTTTCGATGTTTCCGGAGAGAAATAAAAATTCAGAAATTGCCGTAGAAATTTAACTGTTGCCTGGTATTGTGTATTTATGAAAATAGTGCCTTGGCTGAAATAACTGTGTAATGAATGATTTATTGTAGGATGAGTAGATATTGCTTATTTATATTTCTGGTTATAAAAATAGGCATTGTTAAAATTGTTGGTGATAATGTGAGATTGGGGCGAGCGTAGGTGCGTCTTTAATATGTACATACTTTGATATGCGATGTAAAGCAACATCAGGCGCAGTTAGTAGTTGGATGGATGTCCGTTCCAACGAAGACCGCATCCTCGCCTCACAAATCTTCCAGCGGCTTGTATATCAGTGTATGCGCGGAAGCTATACAACCTTAGGCGGGGGTTGTATAGGGGATATACCATCCTTCGGAGGGGATGTAAAGCCGTCGGTCCCTTGTCTATTAAATGTTAGGCAAGTAAAAGATCCCTACTCTTCTTAAGGGAAGAGGTTCGGCAAAATTCCTGGTTGGGGGTAGCTCGTCTACAGGCGTCGGTGATAGGCCTCAGTAGCGGAAATAGGCCGACGTTAAATAAATGTATAAAAAAAAATAATGTGAGATCGTTAACAAACCTAAACTTTTGCATACTTTGGAATTAGGCGGAAATAGGTGACGAAGAAAGAAAGTTTGAGTATTGCTTGTGGGCTCAAGAAGAGTACTTGAATGACCCAGATTTAAAAAAAAAATCATCTCTAGCGATGAGACTACATTCGCCACAAACGGTGTGGTTTCCTCATAGAATTGTAGATTTTGGGCAGAGGAAAATCTTATTTGGGTAATCAGTTGCAGAAGTCAATAGGTATTCACAAAATATAAATGTCTGATGTGATATTTTGAATGAGCGTTTAATTGGTCTCTATTTTTTAAATGGAAATTTAAACAGTTTAAATCTTCTGGAGTACTTGAGAAATCAGTTTTGGAATGAGATTCAAAACCTGCAGGGAAGACAGCAGTTATATTTCCAACTAAATGGATGTACACCATGCAGTAATTGTCAGGACGTGGCTCAACCAAAATTTTCCCGGTAAGTGGATTGGACATAGTAGTTCATTGATAACCTGGCCGCCAGGATCTCTGGATTTAACACCCCTTGATTTTTATTTGTGGGGTATTCTTAAAAGCAAAGTTTATAAATCTCGACCATAAAATAGGCAGGAACTATGTGATAGAATGGGGAACATTCTCTTTTATTTCATCCGCCAGAGTGCACCAGCTGTACTCGGTTGTTTTTCCACCAATCTCAATACGAAAAATATGTCTTTAAATAAACAAAGTTAATAATTAGGATGTAAAATGAAAACTTGTTGCTGTGTACCAAAGTGCTCTAGCACAGTAGGACATTTATTTCCAAAAAATGACCGTTTCCGACAACTATGATAAATCTGGTGTTTTAAAATTGTAATCTATATATTCATCTTCAAGTGTACTCACTAGAATATTGTGATAATTGATTAACCTAGAATAAAAGAGGATTTATAAACAAAAAATTCAACAACTTAATAAATGTAATTATATACCTACCTTTCAACGAAATCAGCTTTTTTCCATGAACTCTAGCACCTCTTTTTCTCAGCTCCGCTTTTAAACGATTTAATGACGATAACTACCGTAATCCTTTTTATTTATCAATTTGGCTTATTTCTACGAATAACAGATTGGAAAACTATGATGAAAGATGGAGGGCTTATGAGATCAAATGATTAAAGAAAGTGAGTTAGTGCCTTATTCCTCAAAAGAAACAACAATGCAGCTACGGACACGTGTTTTGGAGTTATTGATCCTCATCAGCGTAGCGTAGCTTAGCGAATATATTTTAGGTGAGCAAAACTATTAAAGGTAGGAAAGTACAATACACAGTACTCCATTTGCACTTTCATACCTCATGTGCCACAATTTGGGCCACAAATGAGAGCAGTCAGTACAAGGACCCAGGTAGAACATAATATTGGCTGGATCGTGGTTCAATATTGGATCAATATAGATACATTGAAATTGTAACAAAAATATTGAACTAATATTAATATACACTGGTATTAAATTATCGGCGTGCCTATGTTGGTAGTATATTGTTTTAACACATTCCAATCCAGATATACGCAGACAATATTGATAAATATCTATTAATATTAATTCTACAACATTGAAAAGTCTATATTCTCGTTATATTGTTATTATATTTTTTGATAATATTATACAAAAAATATCGATTTATAAAGATAAATATTGATTGTAAAATATTTGAAAATTTATATTTAACTCATATTTTTGTCAACTATGTGTAAAATTATATTGTTTAGAGAATATTTTCTAATAGCAATAAATATTGATTTTCCAATATTGAAAAGTGTATATATTATTATGTTCTTATTGAACTTTTTAGTAATACTGCACAACAAACATCGACTGATAACGACAAAAATTAATTTTAAAATATCGGGATATTCATATTGAGATTATATTGTTAAATTCTCTTTTAAATAATATTATTTAACCGATTTATATCTATATTGGATAGTCATACTGCGCCTAGGCTGATTGCAATAAGTTGCATAGATGGCGCTCCTTGCAATATGCTTGTACAAGCGTACAATTTCTGACTTAGGGTCTCCAGGCAATGTGATTCAATAATGTCAAAGAGAAGTTCACTGTGGTGATGCTCACCTAATCTGTACTAACAGAGGCCCAAGATGCTTTTAGTAATTTTACAGATGATGTAGTTGTACCTACCATACATAAGTTAAATATTTCAGCTGGAGGTTTTACTACAATCACTTCTAGATCTTCTTAGTGAGGTTCTTAAAATAATAATAATTATTAAAAAATTGTACTTTATGAAAATTACAAAAAATGGCTTTACCATCTTTGGGCATTAGGCTAAATTTTCATTAAATATTGGGCCAATATATGGTTTCAAATAATAATTTATATTGGAATAAAATATTATATGATATGATTTTTAAATATTTGTTGAATATAGCTTAACCAATATTGAGTCCAAATACAAAAATGTTCACATTTTTTATTGGTTCAATGTTGCGTTTTTTACATTGAGCCAACGTTTTTGTAATATTAAACTAATATTGGTTCAATATTAGTGTTCTACCTGGGGAGCCCTATGTGTACTGCTCTATTTCCACCTGGCCTGGTCTTTTTATCAATTTAGCTCATTTCTACGAATAAGAGATTGGAAAACTCTCAAAAATCGGGAAATTTAAACAATTTAAAAGTTATAATATAACTTTTAAATTGTTGTTTAATGTCATTCTCAATTTTTATCATATATTATATGATACAAATTGAGAATGACATTAAACCGAGTACGCATGGCGTCATCTATTGGATATATTAGGAACTGGCTTGGATTGTCCCCCATTACATTACCTTATTACCCCATTACCTGAAGAAATTTCGAGGGAAGGACTTAGAAATGTCGTTCATAATAATCGTGAGAGGATAGATAAATGTATAGAAGTTGAAGGTGGCTTAGTAGAGACAACCTATGTTTAATTGTTCTATTTATTTATTTTGTAATATTTTTAGGCGAACTTTTGTGTGTCACCTCTTATTGATTATTTGTTAGTCATTATAATGCAAAAGGATAAGAATTGTTTGATAATTAAAAATTTCTAAATGGAGCATTACTGTGTTTTTAACAATGAATCATTCAATTGACATAAATACATAATCCCATGCAATAGTTAAATTTCTTCGGCAATTCCTGAATTTTTCTTTCTCTCAAGAAAAATCCAAAAATACGACTTTTTCCATGAAATTTGGAAAAAACACATTTCGGGGGCGTGCTCAGATTTGAAATTTAAAAAATCGCTAATAGGATTTCACCATTTTCTGACCCGAAAAAAAATTATGATTATGGTAGGGCCACGCTATTATGTTTTGCAAAATTTAATATAACACAAAGATGCGTTTTTCAAAGATGTATATTTAAATATATATATATATATATATATATATATATATATATATATATATATATATATATAAATCGGACATTAAATAAACGTTTTATAGGGATGGTTCCAAGCAAAATGGGATACGCTGTATGAACAATTTTCAATTACAGATTAATAGTACATCACAGTAATAACATCAAGATAGAAATATGACTATAATAGTCATATTTCTTAAAACGTATGTCGGAGATTCACAGTAAACTACATTCTGCTTATTATTTTTATTTTTGTGCATTTTTCTGAAGTAGTCTTTTATTTATGTTATTTTTTTTTTTCATAATGTTTACTAGGATTAGACCAATTATTGTTATCCACCATACCACGACAGAAGTAGTTGCCAAAAGTAAATTATTAACGGTTCTGTAGCAGCGGGATAGTATATTAAGATGTTACTTAAATTTACATAATATTTTCCGTAAAACTGCCTTTAGGAATCTTAGTAATTAGGAATAAGATCGATAAAATAATTACTTGTTTATAAAATGATATCGGCGATCTGTTTCCTCTTATCTCAGTATTTAGATGTTTTCCGTTCATTATAAAATTAGTGCCTTAAACAGATCACTTTAATTAAAAAAATATTACGCTCGTAATGTCTTTTTTACTACCAGATTGTTTATTTTATTGGAGAACTGTAACTGTCAATTTGTTCGGACCGCAAAGGCGTCCATAAAATGTATAAAATATTGTTACAGCTGGAGCCGAAAAAATGCATGGAGTGGTACGTAACGGCGAGCAAAGGAGATTATCAGGAACTTTTAAAACTGGCCAACGCAGAGCCGAGACTAGTAAATAAAAAGGTAAGTGCAATTTTGTACCTGTTAGATTAGCATTTTGCTTAGTGTGACATTAGGCAGTAGTCGGTCTGTTTTGTGTGCCTTAAACATGAGCATATTTATAAGAAATACGTCAAGCGTCAATGGAAAAAAATAGTTTTTCTTCAGATGACAGAAAAACATGACATTTGTTAACTCATTTCATGACATTTGACATTTGACATTTTAGAGGGCTGTGCGTTGCCATTAGCAGCGGAGGTAAAAGTACTTTTTCTGACGCTGTGAGCGCCATAAGGTGTAATTTTAAAATAAAAAATTAACCTGTCTGGGGATTTTGCACTACTATTAATCGTAGGAAATTCGCTACATAGGGACCATACTTTATATACCCCGAATGTATTCCATGTTTTTACAAAAGTCGCATTTATCTCGTTTGCATCGCTTGTTTTACAAACACAGCACTATTAAAATCATTAGAAATAATTTTTTTCTAGAAATTGTATAGTCTTTTCCAAATTTTTCAAAATCTCGAAAATATAGACATATGTATGCGTTTTTAGACGGTAAACTTAATGTTTACCACTTTTTTGTAATTAACATGAATGAAAAGCATCAGAAATTGTAAAATCTATGTATACAGGGTGTCCCGAAACTCCCGCCTTCCTCTTTAGGTGCTAACTCCCCATGAAAAAATAGTAAGAAAAGTTCCTATAAATATGTGTCCGGAAATGCTTCCTAAGGGAGCTACGGCCCTATAAGGATGGCGCAAAAATAGGTATTTTTACTAATTATCTCGGAAATTATTTGGGACAACTTTATGAAACTTGGTTGACTATTTTCGATTATTAAAGGTTATTGTTTTACAGTATTAGCCAAAATTAATTTTATCAAGAGGCGGGGAAACGAGGGGTCGGTGTTATTTGTTTCTCCATATTTACTTTTCCACTTGACATTTTTAGTATTTTATGATTATGATTTTATGATTCCCTGGTTAATTCTGCAAAAAAGGGTCCTCTTTACAATTAGCCATATGGTAAGCTGTTTTCGAGTAAAAGCGGTCCAAACGAAATATTAAGTATTCGTTTGCTAAATGCGCATTATTTATTTTCAAAGTAGGCGTATATCATTCAGTAACAGAAATGGCTGAGTACACCTCACAGGGGCATCTCGATATGATTATCTGTTATGGTATGATTTCCTAAAGGAACTATTTTCAATTATCTGGTAATAGTGGTAAAAGAAACATTGTGCAAAAGTTTAATGAACATTTATGATTTAAAAAACAACATGAATTAAGATGATTATTATCACAAAATGTGCTCAAAATGGTTTCCTTCCTGCTCAATAGAGGTCTCAAGACGGCGAACAATATTATTTGTGGCTATTTGCGCCATTTCCCTGGTAATAGTGTCAAATGCCGCAATTATGTCGGTTCGCATGTCGTCCTCACTAATTGTCTCATTAAAATGAACCAAAATTTTCATATGACACCATACAAAATAATCCATCGGATTTAAATCCGGCGATCGAGGAGGCCAACTTATTGGGCCACTTCTTCCTATCCAGCGCCCTCGAGAAACTCGGATTTAAATCAGATTCAAGCGAGAAAGTAGCGGGATTTCATCCAGTAAACCGGGTAGTTGTCTCCGGAGAAATCGTACATTATTGGGTCCATTAAGTCGTGCGGGAAGAAATACTTAACCTATTAGGTACCCAATGAAAATGTAAATGTACTTACCATTAGATTCCCTATTGTCCTACCAAAACATTAATTAAAAATTGGTATTGAAATTGTGTCTGTCGAATTAAATGAGAATTTTCATGGGCCCAGTAAACAAAATTCCTTGAATTAAATACTCCATTTGGGGTAAATGTCGCTTCATCTCCACAATATCTGATTGAGAAATTAATGATTGACCAAATGATTTTCCAAAAAATCTGTGAAATTTAAAAAAATCGGTCGGTTCAAATGATAAAATACTTTGAATTACAAATTTATCACATTTATTTAAAATTTGTTTTTTGTTTCATGTAGATACTGCACACAAAATTCAGCTTACTTGTACAGAAGATCATTCGAGGTTCATAGTCTCGCGGCAAGAGTGGCTGAACCCGTCGATAACGATAACAATGTTGATTTTCACGTCGAAGGGTTCGATGAATACGTGTTCTTGTAGTCCCCAGTAGTCTAGCAGCTTGCCTAGTACTCAACTTGGCTGATCAGCAAATGCATCAAGAATCATCTCTTTTTCAGCTACTGGAGTCCCTCTTGGGCGACCGTTACCTCGCCTATTTGGTAGGATATTTCCACTGTCCCATACACGATTGAGGTAGCGCGTGATAACTATTGCGTAGGGAAAATGTGCACGTTGTGGGAATCGGAACGCGTACAGTCGTGCGGCTGGTACAGCTTGTTCATCAGCCATACGAAAACGATTGCCATGTGGCTAATTGTAAAGACGACCTTTTTTTCAGGGAATCATAATCAAGGATTAAAATACTAAAAATGTCAAATGGAAAAATAAACATGTAGAAACAAAGAACACCGACCCCTCGTTTCTCCGCCTCTGGATAAAATTAATTTTGGCTAATACTGTAGAACAATAACCTTTAATAATTGAAAATAGTTAACCAAGTTTCATAAAGTTGTCTCAAATCATTTCCCAGATAATTAGTAAAAACACCTATTTTGTGCCATTCTTAGAGGGCCGTAGCTCCCTTAGGAAGCGTTTCCGGACACATGTTTATACGAACTTTTCTTACTATTTTTGCATAGAGAATTAGCACCTAAAGGGGAAGGCGGGAGTTTCGAAATAGTATATAAATTTGTTTTTTGTTAAAAATTATCTATATAATAATTTTTTTATTAAATAAAATTATTAGAAAATCGAATTTTCCATTGGCTTTTTCAAGATCTCAAAGATCTATGCAGGAGTACCTCTTTTTATTTGAAAATCCGTAAATTGTTTCTTATTATATATTCTGTAAATATCGCATATAAAATATGTTAATTCTTACTTTTCTATGTAATACATTTTTTATAAATTCGGATTTTCTAAAAGATATTTCAAAAATGAAGGGGCGTATTACTTTTTTCTTACATTTTTTATTTTATTCACTACAAACCAAATAAAGTAATTTTTTATTTAACTTTAACTTGGTTCAGAATTTTGCGTTTTATTTTTTCTTTAGCTTCGTCTACTTTCTTCCACTTCATGTCAATCAGAGGCCATGCCAGAAACAGCTCCATTTTGCGAATTTTCAACCGCCACGTTTTCTTCAGTTTCATCTTGATAATCAATGTTCCTAAATCAATTCCGCATCAACTTCACAGAAAGGAAAACATTTCAGTCCTACTTTTCTGCTTTTTTACGATACATTTGCTATTGCTGGGGTTCGGGAGATACGCTCTGATAATTTTATATTTCAAGCAATTAACTTTTTGCAAAAATGTTTGTTAATAAGGCCTACTAGAGATGGTACTACATTTTGGGTCTTGATGTTTATAACCTATATTTATTTATTTATTTATTTAACAATACACTGCCCAACAGAAGATTCCAATTACTGGGCAGGAAATTACAAGTAAATGATTACAAATGTTTACAAATTACAAGTAAATGTTTACAAAATATAAGAAAAAGAAATGTAAGAATGTCAGATAATTAAAAACAGAAATAAAAACAAAGTATAAGCTAAGTTTAAATTTATACAATTGATCTTTTTATCTCAGTTACATTGCAATGGAAAATATCAAACCGGCCTTGAAGATTATTGTAATTTTCACACATTTTATATAGTGGCGAGAATTTCAGAATGTTAGTTCTGGAATTCGGCAGATAGAATAGTGAGTTTTGCCTAGAACCGGGTCTAGGTATTCCAAAATTTGATGAGTTCAATATAGCGCCGTAATCTCTAAAAGAAATATTTACTGTGCTATAGTTTTACGTGTAGTATGAGGAAAACCAATAGCAGGGTAAACACCATCTTCCTTATAGCATAATGTTTTTAAGAAGCGCCTCTGAATGCTCTCTATGTTTTGTATATGTATGTTATAGTGAGGAGACCAAATAATTGACGAATATTCCAATTTGGATCGAACAAAAGATTGATATAGTAATATCAGTGTGTTAATGTCATTAAAGTCATGGGAACACCTTATTATAAATCCGAGTGTTCTAAAGCTTTCATTTGTGATTGTATTTATATGACAATTAAATGATAGTTTACTGTCAAGTGTTACACCGAGGTCACGAAATGTTGATGGACGTGTCAGCACTGAATTTTCTAAGCTATAATTAAATTCGATATATTGATGTTTGTTAGTAAATGTGAGAGTATTACATTTTCGTATATTTAACTGCAATTTGTTTAAGTTACTCTATTCACTGATTTTATCTAGGGCATTTTGTAAAGCCACACAATCACTTTCATCATTTATTTTATTATACAATTTCATATCATCAGCATATAAAAGACACTCAACGCCCAATTCAACTGCAATGTCATTAATGAAGATGTTAAAGAATAATGGACCTAACACAGACCCTTGAGGTACACCTGAAGTAGATACAAATTCAGCAGACCGTTGACCATAGTATTCGATATGGTGGTGTCTATTCTCCAGATATGAATTGAAAAAAAAACAACAAATTTCTTGAGAAGCCAAACTTCTGAAATTTTGAACATAGAATACCATGATCAAGTCTGTCAAATGCTTTAGTGAAGTCCGTGTAAATTACATCAACTTGTGAGTTACCGTCTATAGCCTCAACTATATATTGGGTGATACAGAAAAGATTGGTTGAAGTAGTATATTAAAAATTTAGAAAAAGGAAAGTAAAACCATAGAAACCTAGACTATTCATCTTGGTATTAAATGACTTCTCTTATTTTTCATAAACATGCCAGTGAAAACGGATTTGCTAGATTTCGACGACGGCCACGTCTGGACTCATCTGTCTCTCTGGATTAAATCATTGAAATCATCATCAGTCATGAAATGATGAAAAATGAAGACCTACAGTTAATGATGGTTTGACGTGTTTTATTTATTTTTATTGATGTGAAGAATGAATACGAAAAAACAATTTGTCAATTCTTTGAATTGCCATCTGTACAGGATATTGAAGAAATATATTATTTGGGAATTATTCAAGCTAAACTTCCCACTATACCCATCTATCAAGTAATGAAATGAAAATAATGTCTATAAAAGGATAGGCTTAGCATGAATGTTTGGTTACTACCTATCTATTTAGTCAAAATAATGCAAACTTTAACTTGACAGTATAATATATTGACACAATTTGAAAATTGTGTCCATTTTTTAACCAAAGAAATGGATTAATTAACATAAATCATCCAGGCGCCTGAAGATTTTTAAAAAGAGTGAAACCTTCTGGGCAGAATCTTGGGGTATTATTTTTGTTGATGATTTAACTTCTAACTTGAGTGAATATTTTTCAGTAAATTTTCTGAATTTTCATTTTAGAAACCAATATTTTTTGTTGAATTTCGGTCACACCCATTTGAATGTATTCGAAACCCAGTGACGTAGTCGGATTTGAGATAATAAAATTGCGAGCGCTTTTTTTTCAACTCTTGGTCTTAAAAACATATCGAAGTGGGCCTTGAAATTTAAAATTTCGTTCTGAAATTTTGCCCCACAGTAGAGTTATTGAAGCTCTATCATTTAAAAAAATCGTTTAAAATCTGTCAGTAAATACATTTTTGGAGAGGTGCGCCGCGGAGACCATTTGAAACACATGATAATATAATAATGCCCGAAAATCTTATCATTTTCTTATGACAAGCATTTCTATTTACCTCCGCCCATGTACAATAAAGAGATGCCGACTGTTTTTGCCGACTTTTAGTTTTTATACGGTTTCAATTAAATTCGTTTACACTTTATAACAATTCAAAAATAAAGTAATACAATCTAATTTCTATCTAAAAATGACCAAGAAATAGAAAATAATTTCAATTATTTCTGTTCCCACAGGGGACTTTTAATTCTCTTTTTCTTATTGTAAAAGACTTTTCACGCAGAAAAATCGCACTCGGAAAAGAAAATGTTTTCTCTGGCGATCTTCTCTAATTATCCTATACTGTAATGGAACCGCAGCCCTGTGAACATGGTACTCGAAAATTAATTTTTATTCTGTATCTCGGAAACTCTTACAGGAATTCGGCCACGCCCTCCTTTTGTGTATAAAATCTGCACCAGAAGTGTGTAACCGGTATCTTCGGGCACCCTGTATAAACATCTGAAATTAACTGCCATGCAACATTTCTTTATCACTTTTTATAATTTGAGTGTGAACTTTTATTTCTCAGCTGAAGTACTTATAATATCGATAAATTCTCAAAGCATTAACTTAATTGAACAGTTTATTATGTGGTAACGGTCAACGGTAACAGAATATCATTTCATACAGTTTATAAACGATGGACGGGTCTATTTTTCTTGTGTAAAACAAGGTAATGGAATACGTGATCGTAATACTTTAAGAGTTAAATTAATTCAGACCAGTAGAACAGTTGTTTTGATAACGTTGAACAGGTAATAATGATAACACTTTACGAGTATAGTGGGTTGTGCCTTAAGTAAAACAGTCGTGATACTTTCTGATGCTTAGTAATGCTTTCCCTTTTTTATGCATGTATTAGATAATTGTCAGAACCTCCAGATAACTTATCTAATTAATGTATACGATATTCCTATTTATTCCCAAATGATATACCTGTTACGTTCATTAGCATGGAACAGAAGAATTTTATTTTCAAAAATTAATTGTAATAGTGCGGGAAGTTGCGTACCGTAATTATAAGAAAATCAAACAAAATTCTTTAAAATCATTCCAAGTTTTGAGGTGCCGCTAAGACATTGATTTTCTTTTCTATTATTTTTAAAGCTAAAAATTATTGTAAGCGTTTTAGTGTCACATTTTTCAAAAAAATCCAATAAAAAAATCGCTCACGTGACATATCAAATCACTGCGGATCGCATTTTACGTCACATGTCGGGAGTGAGGCACCTTCTGATTTGATTTGATTTATAGTAGGTATAGTCTAGTGCAGATTTACTAGACGTTCAAAACTCGCTTGCCTTCATAGGTTTTCACATGACGTACATGTGAAAACCTTGTTTGATGACAACATGCCGCATATCCAACGGCGGTAATAATGAGGTCGTAAAGTTTTTGTTGCGTTTTTTGAGTGCGTAAATTTGTACTCGACTATACCATACATAATACATATAAAACGTAAAGGAGACCGAACGCATATCAGTTTCAGTTTAGTTATAATAGAAGCCATGAAGCAGGTGTTCTGCTTCTTTTAAATCATTGTAAAAAATGGTCATACATATATTCTAACAAGTTGAGGACGTAGGCTAGTCCCACTTCTATGTAATTGCTTAAAATGTGTGCTATCAAACTGATGAGTCGTCGAATGAACTTCTCTAGCCAACGTGGACTTCTTGGGGTGGACTAACTGTTTCTTTGCCATGAAAGTTTAATGAAAAATTTTACTGAATTTTCATATTATTGCTGAAGTAAATAGTTTATCTTGACATTGAACACTAAAACTAAAGTACAAGAAAATTAATTGTTAAAAATCGGTCCAACACAACTCTTACAAACTTTTCCATTTAGGAGTAAGAACAGCTTTGGAGAAAATAATTTTTGAATTATTTAAATCCTACCTTCCACAAACTTTCTCACTATTCTAGGCGTAACTAGTTATACCATCGTACACTGATACTGGGAAAGTGTTCAAGTGTTACTTGTAATTAAAATTGTTAGAGCGGTTTTAAAGAGAAAAAAATTCTTTAAACTTTATGCCCTCAAAGCCCTCGCTGTAATTTCTAGGAGGAACTTGTTACGCCATCCTATACTGGTACTATGAAATTATTTATGTGTTAATTTTAATCAAAATTGGTTCAGCCGTTACTGAGAAAAAAATATTAAATTCTTTAAAACCTGCCCTCTTAAAGTATAAACGAACTTAATTGAAACCGTATAAAAACTAAAAGCCGGCAAAAACAGTCGGCATCTCTTTATTGTACGTGGGCGGAGGTAAATAGAAATGCTTGTCATAAGAAAATGATAAGATTTTCGGGCGTTATTATATTATCCTCTGTTTCAAATGGTCTCCAGAAAGCCATGATAAATTAATAAATAATTAAAATATTTTACCTTTTATATAGTAGTAAATATTTATGAATATGAACAATAACTAACTAAACTCCTACGCTTGATATTATAACAGGTATTTACGCACCGCACTGGCACAGACAGCACATCTCTAAGTCCGCCGTTGAAACGATTTATGAGTTTTTTTTATGCTAGTAGGCCTGTCCGTTTAATTATCTTTAAACCAGTGCAGTCGTAGATGGTTCATTCAGGCTGATTACATTGCCAGTCTGGGACTCGACTGCATAGTTTCGAGTACCATTCGAATCTCGATACCATTGCTAAATATATATGACAAAATATCAAGTTTAGTGCGCACGGTCCTGTGCTTTAACACTGATCAGTTTCAATTATCCTCGTTTAAAGTATACAACCATGCATTTTCTAGGAGGATGGCCATGCCATTTTATACTGGTATTAAGGAAATATTTACGAGATAAATTTAATCAAATTCGTTCGAGCCGTTTTAGAGAAAAAAATATAATTTTTTTACCGATTTTTAGGAGCTAACTCCATATTTGAGGCAAGACCAATTTGCGCGATTGCGCCTCGAGGTGTAGCCGTCCTGAATGCATGCCTTTTAACAAAGTCAATCTAGTAGTTGGGCTCTAGGTGCGACCACAGACGACGGACAAACATTTTTTTAAGAATCACTCTTTTGGGTTCAGGGGACGTGAAAATGTGTAAAACCACCAAAAACTTCAAGTAGATTTTTTGCACGATCAGAATACTTACCCTATATACTTTGTATTTGGGAAAATAAAGTGATGAAGCGGTTTTTAATTAACCCGTGAATGAACGCTCGACACTGTGGAACCAGACCATGCCATTTCGGGCAGCAACACGATATTGTTCCGTGTAGACCACTTTATGAAAATACCCGGCAAAATATGGCTTTTGCGCAGAGAATTCTAGCAGTTATAATCACATGCCGACTGAATGAGAAACCGGTATATATAGGAATGGTAGATGCGCACTGGGAAATACATGAAAAACTTTTAAATTTTATAAGTGAAAAGTGAATGCCACTATATAATTTTAATGCGCTGGTAAGTGATGTGTGTGTGATATATTTATATTTAATTTTGTTATTTGGTGAGTATTCAAATTCCTTAATTCATTGGTTGAAACTGAAAATATATTTTAAGTCCGGTCCTGTGTACTGCTACCATATAACGCCAGAAGCGGTATAATAATCACAAGTGGTCGACTCCCTTTATGCTTTCTTGCGAGCATTTTTATATCGCTGAATTACATATGGGACCAACTATACCAGTGTACGGTAGGCATTGCTCCTACTTGAAAACACCGCCGGGCCGGCAACGTCTACGTTGGATTGGACTAAGGTTAAGTGGGAAATGGAAAGTTGAAATGTGTTGCCATATTGCGTCGTATATGGAGCGTTTATGCTCCTCCCTTTGTATCTTTTGAGGCTTTGTTTCTTTTCTGATTTCAGCAGTGCATACATCATTGTGATTTTATTCTGGTGTTCCTGTTTTCTTCTTACTTTTTCTTCGTATCTAGCGTGCTTGGTTCTTTGCCCATGTTCCTCTCAATTGTTGCTGTACATGTTTAGGTTTCCTCTTCTAGTTTGTAACTGTTAAGTATTAGCACATTCTTCAGTAGATTTGTTTAATCCTTTTCTTCAACTTGTCCGCAGTACTTCATTGCGAGTTCCCATTATTTTACATCCTATTAGAGTTCTCGTTTGTTGCCTCATTAGTTTTGTTCATAATTAAGGTATTTGTGTACTTACATTTTTAAGTTTTCATTATAGGTATTTTATATTTGTAGTCAGACCTTTTGATTTTGCTGTAGATTTCCGATAATTTTTTGGCGGTATTTTCCCTGGAAGATGGATACGGCGACGAGGACTAATTGAATGGCCACTGCGTTCACCGGATTCAACCCTACCGGGTTTCATCTTGTAGGGTTATTTAAAGAGCACGTTTATGTTTAGTAGATCAGATAATTTAGACGATCTAAATCGTTTCGAAATGGAAAATATCCCGAAAATTATTGACCTTTAGGTACAAAGTGATTACACACGTGCCATGCACGAATATCACATTGTTAATGGGGGGGGGGGGGGCATTTTGAACAATTTCGTTAAATGTTAATGATATTTTTCAATTTTATGTTATCAAAAATAACATCTCAGTATTATGTTACGGGCCTACGGTGAACTGGCCACGCCCCATCAAAATATAATACCGCTCAATCATAGACGACCCACTGTACCTCATAATGTACTTAAAATAGCATACTCATATCGTTGACCATAGAGGATTCTGAATAACTTCCATCTCGACCATTATTCACTTGATATCGTTTTGAAAAGCGCGCGGCCGTTCTCTTCCAATTACCAAATTCATCTATAGTCATCCTCGTGGAATTTGTGAATTTAGGCGGTCATCAGAAGTTTTCCCTTATTTTGGATATTGATTTATTTTGTGGAACTAGTCTTGAGGGAAAATTGTCACTATTTAGTGGGATTTTAGGTGACAAAACGGTAAGCATACTTTCTCCATTGTTTCCCGTTCACCTGCTGATTCTTGCTATTTTAGGCAGCTCCTGCTACCGGCACGCTATTAACACCTACGATTCTGGGTACGCTGATGTACGTTTTTTTTTTTTTTAATATCACTTTTGATTTATTTCCTTATATCCTTCTGGGTATGATTCGAAGAGCGCCTTCGCCGCCGTTTATGACCACATCACGGTCGTCGCCTCGGCCAGACCGCATTACCAAAGGCCTACGGAATCGTCGAAAACCCTGTCCTATCTTTGGGGGCTCATCGCTGAGGATTCCTGTTGGTAAATACTGTATGTAAAACTTCATTTATACTGAACTGATTTCATATTGTATTCGCTGCATTTTAAATTGAAAACAACACACCTGACCATTGAAGTTTGCGTTCCCCCGGAGGGGGATACTCGTGGCTTTCCACCATAGGTGCTTGCCACAGGTTGTGTTAGTTTTCGTTATTAACGTGCTTTAAAGCTAGGCCGGTGTAGCATGCTGTGATCTGATGTTTGTGGTGGCAAGTGTGTAATTGGTTGAATACCTTCTTGGGAAATTAATTGCTACTCATGCTACACAGTCCCAATAATGTAAAATGTGGATATTGAGTATCCCAGTCCTGATAAAGGTAGATTCATTGCTCCACAAAATTTTGTTAAAGAATTGAGGGTCCACACTGTTCCTACGCAGTATTTCACTCAAAGTTGCACTCTTTTGTCATAGTCAGCGGGTAAAAGTGCTTGCACCTGTTGCACATAATACGGGTGCAATCGGGCCCTTTTCAAAATACGATGTATGGTGGACTTCGGAACTCCTGAATGTCTTGACATACGACGGTCACTTGTAGACGGATCTTCAGTCATTATTTAAATTATTTCGTCTTCGTCGATGTCAATTCGAGGTCTTCCTTCTCTCTGTGGATGTCCAGGGATTTCGCCTTCACAGTATCACCTATGTATATCTTGAAGCACCCTATAGTCAGGGTGACATTCTCCGGGGTATTCGATATCTCTATGAGCAGCCCGACCATTCCCGTTAGAAAATGCGTACATATAGCGCATATCTGCATAATCTCGACGGAAATTAGATATTATTCACAAGATGTATCTGATTTCAAATGACAACCATTAACGATAATACTATACGCAGGTAGACAAATTCACAAAAATAAACATGATTTAATTTAATAATGTCCATTTGACAAATGGCTGTTTGATCAATTGTTGCATGATATCATGTACAGGAAAAATGTTTTTTTTTTTTAATACATTTTAACAACATGAAGCAAGTAAATCTTATTTGTTCCCTTTGTCCGCATCTAACTCTCTCACACACTACCACTTATGGAAAAAAGTATCGAATTTTCGAAACATCCAATTCCTCACAAACCCGAATTACTTGTAAAAAAATATTGATAACAAAATCTGTCCTGAATAACCCTATGCGTTATACCATGTTAGAATCTGCATTAAATGGACAACTTTTTCTGATAGTTGGTCAAATTTTAGTAGTACATTTTTTATCCGTTGACGTCACTTAAAAATTAACTAAACCATCCCATCACCCCACTTATGGGACATTGTGTATGAATGTATAGTCATTTTGGCATGCATTTTTTTATACTTTTCATGTATTATTATAGTAATCTCTCCACGCTGTGAATAACTGATTACATGTTGACAATGGTTGCACTTAATTGAATAAATGTATAAAATGTCAATCTTATCCGATAATTTTTTTTTCTTAAAATCAAAGTGGACATTAATTCCAAGAAAGTCTTACCGAGTAAAGTTTTGAAATTTTAAGTCTTCCAGTTAAGTCTTCTTACTTAATATGCCCGATTTTTTCCCCAATTAGTAAAACTTTTAAAAAAGTAAGATTATAATATCGCTTACGGCGCCTCGTAGAATTTCCTGTACCGGGACATATTACTGATTTTAGTCTAGACAAGAGACCAGAAAAACAAACGATTTGTCCGATTGCCTTAAAGATAAGTGAAGTGGAGACGTATCAATCGGCTATCTTACCTGGAGAGGTCCAGCGATAGCTATCGGTCTGGTTTAGTCCTTAAAACAATAGGGACCCTTGTTTAGGCGTGAGACGTTCGTTTGTTTTGGGGGCGTGGAATACTAAATGTATCTGAGACGCAACTGCAAGGGATCTCTTTAAGGCAAATAAAGTATATGTACAAATGACAGCCTTTTAAAGGGATACTGCAATTTAACACCACGTGGCATCTTTACAAATGGACTGGAACGTCGCTTCGGGTGGATGTTGTAAATTTTAAGTAGCTAGGTAAATTATGTTTTGGTATGAATTTTTTGCGGTTCTGCAGTAGGTTGGGCAGGTTAGAACTGTGACCTGATGGATTAGAAAGCATTTCCGGCTTATGAGATAGACGCGCACAATGATTTAGCGTTAATTTTTTGATTGATGATTCTCCTTAAACAAAAAAGTATTGACGTTATAATTAGAGAACTTCACTTTGTTAATTACTAATTGTTATGGCTATGCCCTGTTCCTGTTATTCTCAGTGTTCTAATTTTTTTCTTAAATGATGCCTGTTTATGTGTATTTATTATAATTTTTTTTACTAGGGAGTGGAATGCACTGTAGATAATTAGCAAGAGAGATATTAGTTAAAGAAAAAAGGATAGGTATGGTATGAAATCCATAAAATTAGAATACAAAATGTTTCTTTTGGAATATTTATTCAGGACATCAAGATCATATTTTTTTAGAAAAAATTATTTCTTATCTTTATTACCGTGGCGCTTATATACAGGGTGTCCCGTAATAACGTGCTAAAAATGTAACTGTAGATGTTCTGTCGAAAATTAAGACGGGTTCTTCGTATATATTTTTTCAAAATAACCCTTTCCTGTCCAGCAACACCCCCTCCTTAAAGGGGTGTGCCAAAAAACGGTTTTTAATTTCTGTCTCAAAATAACGTAATCGCAAAAATACGGAATTTGGCACATCTCGGCTACTCATCAAAAGGCATCTAACGAAATTATTTCATCCACCCAGCGTGTACACAAAGGGGTGAAATTAACTACCCTTCTTGTAATTTTGTATATATCTTTCTGCCTGCTATTTTTTTTTCAATTAAAAAATAACTAAATTGTGATTCATTTAGAAACTTTTTATCTCTTGAAAAAATTTCGTAAAATCGATCATTTTTTAGAAAAAAATTAAATTACATCTACCTAAGTAATCGACCAAAAGCGATGAGCACAATTATATTATAATACAATACAATACGTTTATTGAAAAAAAGCAGTACAGGTACATACATTTTTCCAAAAGGAAGTGTATCAACAATGTTGCCTTACAACACTTCCTCAGTACTGAAATATCTATACATGTAAAAAAAAATATTTAATTTGGATCAATTGTACATTAAAGTTTTCTAATCTTGATAGGACGATATCTTCCTGTAACTTACATTTTACAGTTGCCACTGATATGTTATTAATAATATATGCTACTATGAATGAAAAGGAAGATCGAAAAGATGCATTTTTGTGAGCGGGAATACATACTTTATTTTCAACATGTCTTAGATCCCTATGGTGGATTTCAGAACGCCTATGTATTTTATTAAATAGATAATTTGGTTTTTCTGTTTTGAAAGTGTTTAATACGAATCCTACAATGTGTATAAATCTTCTTTCGCATATATTTAATAAGTTGAAAGCACGAATGCGATAGAACCATACTTTCAGAAAGCAATATTTTAGTATTTGTGTCTAGATATTTTTTGAATGAGTGAACTGTTTTAAACAATAAAAAGCTTTTGGCTTATGATCACTATAACAAATAAATATACGACTTTCTAAAATATGCTTGAAAAATTTAATTGATATGTATAAAGCCAGCAATTCCTTGTCGAAAGCGGAACATCTTTTCTAAGCATTATTTAATTTGCGAGAGAAAAATGCTGAAGGTGTAGCCAGATTTCCAATTTTTTGTTTTAATACAGCACCCATAGATGCATTTGAGCAGTCAACAGATAAAGTAAGTATTATACCTTGATATTGATTTTTAATAATAGATGTTTAAATATTTAGAACAATTATTAGGAATGTATATTTTTAATCTCGTGGTCACTAGTAATGTGCTATGTATGTGTTAGTGTCACATTCACCAATACCTTCAGCTTTCTTCGTATTAACTTCGTATGTACTGAACTCGTCAAATAACAATACGGTAAAATGTTGTCATGCATACGTCTTCAAGCTTTGGCATATCACCTAGAGCCAATCCTGTTTTGACGTCATTTATTACTACCGATCTCTAATAAATATTTTTTCCATAATTTTTTTTCTAATGTTCTATTCCAAATAAGTTCCAAAATTTCTTCTTGCAACGGGATTCAAGTTATTTTTTTATTAAATGTCCTAAATACTTACTCAAAATTATTTTCAATGGGAACTTTCAGTATTTTGAGTATTTAAATAATTTTTGAAATTAAAACCAAAAACAGGAAAACTTGTTTAACAAAACCAGTTTTTCCAAAAAAATAATTTTGCAACTCGAATGTTTAATTCATTTTACGAAGAATTTTTATGCATTTCCACTTTTGTAGACACCCACAGTGCAAGTGTCCCTTATTTTACAATTCAAAATGAGGTAACGCTGTTTGCATGTCAACATTTCTTCTGTTATCTTGTATTATGTTAGGACACTTTATTGTAATTTTTAAAGTGATGAAGAAAAGATAGTGTAGTAAGGTAAATCTTTAATTTATCTCATTTTATTTATCGTGATGCTTTCTAATAAAAGTTAATTGCCGTCAGACCAGAATTTAAACTGACCTTAAAACTCCTTTAATTATTTTATTGTTAATTGACGATTTGTGTTTTAATTATTTACCTTGTCGTTATGTAAATTTTTTGTTGGAAAAACACTGGAGGCTTAATTAATTTCATTTCCTATAGAATTGCGCAGCTTAATCAGCGGTTGCAAGAACAGCTCGTTAAACACACAAACCTTTAATGAATCACACACAGGGGCCAAATAAAATGAATTAATTTTTTTTTACCGGTCCAATGAAAAAAAGGGCGATATATCAGCTGAGAGCGATCTCGCCCACTTCTCGTTCCGCTATTGACCCGACTGCGCCATATAATAATTAAGATAATATATTATTTATTGTAATTAAAATCTATTTAGTACAGACTATATACAACTACCGGCGATAAATTTTCAAGTTCGTTAATATAAGAAGCAACAGGAAAAATTATTTCATTGGACGTCTTTGTGGGTATATTTTGTTCATTAGGAAAAATTTCTCTTAACGATTTGAGATTTAATTTTACCACTATGCTATGCACTACATTTTACTTACCTTGTCGAATGGTTGGAGACTTTAAATATATCGCTACAAGAGGTAGCTTGGAACACTTTATACAGGGTGAATGAAAATATGTGGAGTAGCGGTTTTTTCTATTAATGCATATTACAGATTAATTAAATGATATAAATGTCTAGCTTTCTCGCTGAGCATACCTAAGGAAGTGGGTTCGAGCCACACGTACTGGGAAGTAAATTTCAGTTTTATAAGTTATCCCCAAGAAGTGGTTCGGATCCCACTATAAACTGTATGGCTCCGTCTCCCCATCAAGACAAATTTTGATCCCCTAGACTTAAGAGAGTCATTCAGGTGACCTGGAACATGTGCATCGTAGAAGCATTTTTTAGGTCCTAAGTTATTTGTAACTGTAAGTTGGAATCTATAATGTGACCGGCACGGCAGCTCAGTTAGCTGGAGCACGCTGTGTGGCGAATTCGCTTGGTCAGTCTCTGCGCTATGTTCAATCCTCGGCACCGACACTAGCAATCTCGGTAGGTAATGGATTAATCCGGTCATTAGAGAGTTTTGCCCTGCAAAAGGTAGGGTGGTAATAATTTTTAAATATGTTTTGATGGTCTGGGCCGTGATACAAAAAATTCGTTTTTTGAAAATAACTCCGCAGCGATTGATCCAACGACGAAAATGTCTTCAACAAACTTAAAGTAGAAAGTTTAATATGTAACGAGTTACAGCGGCGAGAAAATGATCATTTTCCCAAAAAATAGTCAAACCCAATTTTTGTGACTTTTTTAATTATTTTTCACTATTTATTACGTAGTTATATTAATTTTATAAAGCCAAAGTATACTCATTTCCACACCACCTTGAGTTAGAGTAAATGGCGCTTTTTTTCTATTGTAGTACCACCCCAATTCACAGATTTGCGATCTTAGATGTAAATGACGCTTGAGCGTATATTATTGGTGTTTCCCTTTTTTGATGGTCCTGGTCGGTTGATGTCCTCGATATCATGACATCACTGGTGCTTTTGAAAATCCATTGTTCTTCCATTGATAAATCTTCGTCATCTTCGTTCTCACTGTCGATACAAACACCCCGCTTTCTTGCAACCACATGCTCCGCCGTATCCTTTTCGACAAGTGCATGAAACGAATTTCAAGTTCCTGAGTGCTGATTGCTCTGTTATTGGGATTGGGGCGAGCCCATTGCTGCCACGTTTCCAGCCTCAGTTTTCTGGAATTTTTTGAATCCCATACCATTTTTGAACTTGGTCTTGCATCCTGATCTTCAAAAATGCTAATGGTGACACTGAGTCCTGCGGTTTTCTGGATAAGCGAAAAAAATTTTGTTTTTCCTTGGTTAAAGATGGACGATGTCGTGTCGCAGCCACTAAAATGGAGAAACAGAATGTTCTCCGCCACTTCTCCACAATTTAAACTATTCGCGGAATATAGTCCTTCAGGAATTCTGCTTCTTCCTGGTTTGCGAAGATAGATCTTACTTTGAGATGGCGCCAATACTGTCAGCAGAACAAGAAGATCAACGACTAAAGCAGCATCAAATGTTGAACAAAAGGAAATCGCTGTGCTGACAATCAACACATCAACACGTTGGGATTTGCCATAGCAAAACGTGGCGTAACAGCCGGACTGTAAGCTACGAGCACACTGAGTCACTATAAAAAAGCGCGCGGTATCCTACCGTACTCCTCGCCCTTTGGAGTGGAGAAAGGGCTACCCTTTTCAAAAGAAACAAACATACTCACGAGGAAAGGACTATACTTGCTCTAGGAATCTTCTGTTCCACAAACTAGAAAGACACTTCAAATGTACAAATATTCTCTACTAACTTATATTACGCCACTGCGACGGTAAGAAAATTTTTATGTAACAAGAAAAATCACTGTAATTTGAAATAGATATCACTGTAAAATCTTATTGCAGTGTGAAAAACACATTTAAAATAAGTGTAATTTTTTCTTCTAAATTTACTGTCAAAAATGAGAAACATGTTCATCTTCCCGCCACTGTAACTCGTTACATATTGGATTTTCAAAAAAAATATATACAAGAAATATAAGGAATTTTGTATTCTTTAACTTCGTTGAAGACATTTTCGTCGCTGGATCAATCGCTACGGGGTTATTTTCAAAAAAATAATTTTTTGTACCTTTTATTCAAAATGGCGGGCTGGAGTGCTTCTCCCCCCTAAGATCGAAAACTTGGATTTTTTGTTAAGGCCCAGACCTGAACAATATATTTAAAAATTATTACCCTACCCTACCCTACCTTTTGTAAGGCGACGGCCTTTTTTGACCCCTACTGACTGAATTAAACGTTTTCTGCGTTTTTTTTAAATGTGTAAGCCCCTTCTGGACAGCCTTCGCTTTGGAATTGGGGGTTGTCTACTGCAAGATATTGTTTAAAGATTAATTGTGGTCATCTCTTAACTTTAACTCGTTAAACTATGTGCCATATTTTTCTAGAACGAGATCATCTCAATGCGATGTTTGGTGATCATTAGCAACATTCATTGACTGTCGATCGAAGATTTTTAATTGAATGTTCTTTTTATTGAGAGTGATTAGTAATACCCTCATATTGTTAAATGTCATCTTCCCCAAGTTCCTAAAAAAAATATTGCCTGTTTTTTACTTGCAATTATAATTAATTAACGTTATTAAGGAGACTATTTCGAATTTTTTTTAGCTATTTGTATTGTTAAATGAGATACAATTTTTTTTATATAATTTGTAATTGCGAGAAATTTCAATCACAAATTTATTGAATTCTTAAAATCCTATGACAGTCAAATGTTCATTCATTTTGTACCATTCGCGTATTCCAAATAATTATTAAGGAGTCGATTAAGAAAAAAAAAATGCGGCAACACCACTTACATGCATATGATATCCGTAACTCTTAAGTTATTACCATACATTTTTACCACCCTTCCTGCTAAGTGGCGTAGTGAAAAATTATTTAAAAGTTCAACGTTATGATTTGATGAATTGACAATAAACGAAAAGAAAGTAAAATACGATAGAAATAAGTCCAAAATTATTAAATAAAATGTTAGTTAAATAACAAGAATTTTGAAATTCAATAAGGGTCTTAAGTAATGGTTAGAAAATTAAGAGATTATACATAAGTAGTCATTACTAATTAATGCACTGAATTAAATCTACAGTTGACTACATGCGAAACGTTAGTTAATATTTGACAATGTGCCTTTTAGTGATTCAGAAAGTTTTATTAAATCTTAAAATTTATTAAATAAAAAAAATTGTCATTCGATTAATTGTACTAAGAACGTTTAAGAATATTGTTTGGCATATTTGAGATGCATTAGATTTACTTTACCTGTCACATATATTCAGAACAATATAAAAATCATTGTATTGTAATTTAACCAATCCGTATATTTATTGTATTTTAAGGCAGTTCACGTGTTCCAGTGAATTCCAAACACTCCAACTGGTTTTGATTTCTTAATTTATTATATAATATACCAATATTTGTGTAACTGAAATCTGGTAGGGTGTAACTGTTATGCTATGAAATGTGTGTTGTAAAAATAGAATTTGTTTTAGTTTCCTAATAAGATTTTACAGTGTTACGAAGGAGGATTGTTACCAAATGTTATAATACATTTATATCTAGAATTTATTAGCCCCTTTCAGTTTATTTCATAGTAGCTATAATTAGGTAAATGGCAACATATTTTTCTTATTGGTCTGTATAATAAGAAGGACAATGGGATATGGCATTGAAACAGAATGTAGGGTACGTGTAGATCAACTCAAAATATATCTAACTTACCTCCATATCAAGGCTTGACCCTTGAGGGGATATAGCCTTCCAAATTTTCCACAAAAATATTTTTTGTATATATATATATACATATATTTATGCCGGGTGACCCAGAAAGTAACTACCCCCCCAATTTTTTCTGCAGTATTAGAAATTTGGGAAATCAAATATATAGTTCAAATCATAAATATTTTCGTTCACGTCATCATCCTTTAATTTCCGAACCAAATCTTTTCAAGGTCATACAGAATGGCATGCATGGGCATATCAACTATGTCTCTGGCTACTGCATTCAGTATTTTATCCACCGTACGCTACTGAGTTGACAGAGAATTGACAGAATGCTCAACGTTGGTTGCGGCTACAACTAACGCTTGTAATATTCATTTATAAAACGAATCGTTATGCTCGGAACTTCTGTCGGGGCCCCAGCAGACGTGACTTTCTGTTATTCACATCCTATGCGCTTTGTACCTGCAAATATAGAAAAATCGCATGTTGTTGATAAGTACATAAATTGATGACGTGAACGACAACATTCGTGATTCCAACTATAGGTATCAATAGCCACATTTTGGCCATTCGGTGGTAAAAAATCACTTCCAGTTTCGCTGGAAATTGCCACAACTTTCTTATTTTAAATAGCACCCTGCATATTTAAGTCAAGCAGTAAGCTATGAAAAACCAATTTATAAGTTATGATACGACTTAACTAAGTACCAAACCAATAACGGGTACTCAAAATGACGCCCACCCATTTCAGAACACTTGTTCTCTCTTCGAATAGTTTCTCTCATAACACTTTGTAACGTGGCTGGAGTTACGGATTCGAAGGCATTTAAAATTTTATTTCGGAATTTTTCTAATATTGCAGACGGCGTTGAGTATACTTTGACCTTCAGATAACACCAAAGAAAGAATTCAAGTGGAGTTTGATCTGGTAACCTATCAGGCCATCTAATAGTTCCATTAGTGGACATTACTCTGTTGTCAAACTTTGCACTAAGGTAATATCCCACAAAACCAGCATTATGCGGCGGTGCTCCATCTTGTTGAAAGTACATATTTTTGAAATCTGCCAAGGAAAGCATCCAGTTCGTTTTCTATTTCATTTTGCAAAAAGCTTATGTAACGTGCTCCGGTTAGTGGTCCTTGAAATAGTATGGGACCAATAATTTTTGTACTGAATATTCCAACCCACATTCACTCCAAATCTGTCCTGATGGTTACCTTCAAACATTTCGTGTAAATTTTCTTTAGGCCAATAATGTAGATAATGTCTATTGTATATGCCATTATTCGTAAAACGAGATTCATCACTAAATAAAATTCTGTTGTTTAAGTATACGTGTTGAGTAAACCAATTACAAAAGATCAATCTTCTGTTTCCGTCGTTTTTATATAATTCTTGATGCAATTGGTATTTGTAGCATTTAAAACCAGGTTTTTTAAATATACGTCTTACTGTTTCACGACCAATATCTATTTATTTTGCCCGGCTCTCTTGTAGAAACATTTGGGCACACATATGTGTAAGCCAAAACATTTGTCTCAATTTCTTCGCTCTTACTATAAATCTGTCCTCTGCTACCTCAATATTTTCTACATTTCGGAATGAATTTTAATATACTGCTGGTATGGCTGACGATGATAGGGATATCTTTCATAATATAGACGTGTAGCCGCATGGGCATTTTTTTGACATTCGTTGTAAATTAAAAGTAAATCTACCTTTTCATTTTGTGTATATTGCATCGTAAATCGTATCTTATTTTGATTAAAACATCTAATTATAAATTTACAAATAATAAATACTCAACATTAACATTTTGACAGATACCGTTTACAATTTTTCATCTGTTTTCATGGCTTACTGCAAGATATGTACACAATTCGAAACTCCTCTACAAAAAGCGTAATATTTATTTTAATTTATATTCAATTTTTAATCGGGGAAAACTAGTCTAAGCAAATTTACCATTCTATCTGATAAAAAATAAAACATACAAGGTACTATTTGAAAAATTGGAAAAATTGAATTTCCATGAAATGGAAAAATGGAAAAAACATTTCTAAATACAAGCAAATGAACAAAATAGGCCAATTTTACCCTTTTATTCAAATTCAAAGTCTACTTCGAAATTTTTTAAATTTTTTCCTGAATTCCATAGCAAATAAATGCCATTTCCAATGTTACTTTTCAACCGATTTTAAATCTGAAAAAAGCGGTGGAACTAGAAATTACAGCTTTATGAGAAAAGTGACTTAAATATACAGGGTGCTATTTAAAGTAATAAAGTTGTGGCAATTTCCAGCCATACCGAAAGTGACTTTTTTACCACCGACTGGTCAAAATGTGGCCATTGATACCTATATTTGATTTCCCGAATCTCAGAATTTTATGTTTAAAACTGTAGATAAAAGTAGGGGAGTAGGTACTTTCTAGGCCACCCGGTATATATTACTATGATATCTCGCCCGAAGGGCGCTAAGATATAACACAAAATGACTTCTAAATTTAATTCACAAGGTTGAAAGTTCGAAATCAATGAAAAGAAACATATTTCTCGTAACACACAACAATAAAACAAATTCAAATCAAACTGAACAATGTATGCGAGAACAATATTCTATACAACTAAAAGATAAAATTCCCTGTCTAGCGAAATAAAATAAATACGATACTAAAATTATATAATTTGGATAGGATTAAGTTTAAAATTAAATTTGTTAATAAAAATGAAGTTAATTGTCAAAATTTCCAATTTAAAATATTGTTAATTGTTTCCAATCTCCTAAGCTCCTTCACTTTCAAATGATGTTCCGTTTCCACCAGGATATTTTTCTTGATCTTAAATTAAATTATGGTTATACTTTTTTTTTCTACTTGTTAAAATCTTTAAAAACTCGATTTTCTATTTCTTTCTTCCAAATTCTTTAGCTAGTTGTCTTCGTTTTACTTTTCTTCGATTAAGGCAGGTTTTCCTACACCTTCGCCAGTCGCTGACGACTGCGACCGAGTAGTCGCGACCGATTCGTCAAGACATCTCCAATGCATTTAAACCTGAACCACAGACTACCAGACTAGCAACTTCCCTGAGAAATTTATCCGGTCAAGGTCGAGGCAACAGAAGCCAAGTTCAGATGTCGCTCTTAACGCAAATGTCGTTTGTCACGTCAAACGTCATCCATTGTTATTTATTGTGTACTGTGATTGTGTTGTGCTGGTGATAGTATTTTTGTAGAAACTTGACTTTTTAACATAGAATACGTAGTTTTTAATGCCCTTTAAAAATTTCGATTTCCAAAGAGGAGTTAGGTGAGTGTTATTGTGCAAATATACATTGGATTACAGTAATATATAATGTATTTTACAGATTATGAGATTATTTCTTTAAATGGCTTCTGCCTTCTGCATTGTTTGTGGAGCTGAAGAAGTTGATGTGCAAAAATTGCACTATTTTCCTAGGAACCTTCATAAGTAAGTGTGTATTTGCTCCAGTCTTTGTTTTCAGCTTTTGGTTTTTGCACAGTGCAATATATATTTCTAAATATCGTAAGACTACTTTAAATTATTGTTCTGCCTTACCACAGTATCTACTTCAAATAAATAAATAAATATTATCGTTTTCAGATCGAAAATGTGGCAGGACTTAATGGGAATGAAAGTGTAATAAGCACTTCACACTAGAGTCATACTCAAATGATACCGATTACATCCTCAATAGAAATGCAGTTCCTACCCGGTATCCATGTGGAGACACAGTAGAAATACAAAGGGATTGTACATCTGTACCCATACAGGTCGAGGCACCCAAAGAAGATATATGTCTACCATCGACATCACGTGGTCTTCGTGTTTCTTCTGCACATAATGAGGAATTAGAAAACCCACATCCAGAAACATCTAGTAGTGTGCCAAGTACTCCAGTTGATTGTTCATCAACATCTCTATCATCGTATACCAAATCTGGGGGATTCAGAGGCCAAAGTTCAATTTTTAAAAAATTGTGTCAAGAAGATACAACCCCAAGGAAGAAAGTTATGTTTAAGGTAATTTCAAAAAAGGCAGATCACATACGAAAATTAAAAAAGTTGTGTAAAGAGCGAGCAAATAACATAAAGGAAATGTGTGACCTGAGTAACTCTGATGTTGTCAGAAATATTTTTAAGGACCTAAAGTCAAGTACTATTGACTTTTTAATATCTCAACTACGCTGTGCAAAACCATATATTTCATCAGGTCCAGCGGCGGGATTCTAAGTTGCTATCGTATCAAGTCGATACGATACTAGTGGTTCTAACTATCTTATAACAATTTTAAATCTTAATCGACAGAATACGCTCGATACCAAAGAAGTTATTGTTTCAGTCTTACGATATTATAACAGTTTACTCTATAACAACTTAGAATTTCAAACGACACGTGTTTGAAATTAGTTGCTATCGTATCGATTCGATACTGTAGTCATGTTTGCCTTGAGTTTTTTTTATTGAAGTACTAACCCCGTTATCACTGAAAATTCGAATTTGGAGAACATTGTTATCATGTAAGAGGTTGCAAGGCGAGTATTTACTACAATTAATAAATGCACACGAAAAGAAATTAGCAAGAGAGTTATTGTAAAATATAAATATGGTTCTCTTGATATTGATAATTTAATCGAATATAATAAAACAAAAGTGCCTTAAATATTAATAATAATAATAAACTGCCTTTATTTGTGGCGGAGTTCAGCAAAGTTGCTCTTCCACTCGACCACATAAAAATACAAGTTTTATGATGTAATTTTTAAAGTATCTATTTAGGTTAAGGATATGTGTATTTTTAATTTTTATGCTTTCTTTTACTATGTATTTTTCCTTTGTCATACTTTTTATTACATGTTTATTTATGTCTGACAAAATAAAGTTCTATGATGTATTACAAATTTGACTTTTAATTTCCTATAGTATATATATATATTATTAAGATTAATCATGAAACGGCATTGCACTTTGATCACAAATTTTAAATGTCAAATATGTTCATAAACTGTAAGTTAAAGTAAACAAATGGTCAAATCTCCCGCGTCTGCAACTGTGGCGCCCTCTGAATTTGGCTTCCACAAATCGGAGAGAGAGAACGATAGATTTCTGGACAAAAATTTAACATTGAGTTGCCAGTCTGGTAGTCTGTGCCTGAACGTTCTCCTACCTGCTACTGAGTAGCAGCGAATGAGCGCCGTTCGTTCGTTCGCGAGTCGCCGCTCATCTCCGAGAGTAGTGCTGCGACTAATTCGTCGACGAATATAAATTAAAAATAATATTTTTAGCAGGTACGTTCGTAGTTTTTACTTGTCATATCTATATGAAGTAAAAGGATAGTACACGTATATTACTATATTTTATTATACAATGCATATTTCATTGGTGGGTACACTGACGAGCAGTTGAAAGTAAATATTTGTTGTTATTTTGTAATTGTGGCTTATTGCCAGTTAATGGAATGACATAGGTTTACAGAGTACTTGAAAGCCATACTAAAACAATAACTAAAGAAAAAAATCATTTACTGTAGTATACATAAAAAACTTGATTTTAGTCAATAAAATTCTAATTTCCAGCAGTAATGGCAGACGGTACCATAGATGATGAACCACTTATACTACACATATCTAAGTACCCAGTAATGTATGATGCCAAAAACGAAGTATATGTTACACACAAAGAAGGAGGTAGAAGTCTTTGCTCCTATGTTTTTCTGATTGTAATGTTAAAAAAAGAAGTAGATTTTCCTCATGCTCCTGATAACTTAATAACATTAAAATTAATGACTTTTTAAAAATATTCATTTTGTCGCGAGCACAGATCATAAGAACGAGAAACACTAATTGGCGCAGGCTAGGAAAACGGATTTGAGCAACTAGGTCGTGGCTACTACCGGTCGCGGCTACACGGTCGCAGTCGTCAGCGACTGGCGAAGGTGTAGGAAAACCTGTCTTTAAACCAACAATAGTCTATTTTCTCTATTTTACTCCAATGTTCTATTTTCTCCAAAATTTTCTCCCCTTTCAATTTCTCAATTTTGTTGTTATATTTTATATCCTCTAGCAATCTCCAATTTTCAATTTATCTACAATTTTCTTTATTTTCCTCAAATAAAATTGCAATTACCAACTTGAAACTTTCGCGATATAAACTTAACAAAACGGATTAGCTTCTTCTCTTCTCATCACGCGATATTGAGCCTTTTTCACTTTTATCAATTTCCCGCACAAATTGGTTAAAAATCTACTAGAACATATTAGATGCGTAAACAGTTCGAGATGTTTTAATAATTAGTATAATAATAACTGAGTGCATTTATTTAAAATAACTGATTCTATTTGTCATTAAATTATGTCATAAATATCTATATCTGTCTTTAATAGCTGAAATATAAAAATTGCATGTATTTATTGGAAATATCTGTATATTTTATCAAACTGAACAAATAAAAGAAAAACAGAAAACATGCATGCAACCCTCCCTCTACTTGGAATAAAATGCACCTTATTTACAATACACAACTCAAAATTAATGAATGTGTTATTTAGCTTAAGTACAATTGAAAATCATATCAAATATTTATAATATACCTATTTAATATAGCTATAAAATAACATATTAGAACCTTATAGGTTCCAATATAAATTAAATTTATTACCAAATTAAATATAATAATTATTTGAAATATGAAAAAGCACTATTTGCGTGTTTCCAAAAGTGAACAAATTAAAAGTATTTTGCGTAAAAGTGTTTTACCCATTATGTTATATGCTATACACGCATTAATTTCTTCTTCGCGTAATTATTATGCGAAATTTTATTTCCGATGAAATGTATTTTTTATATTGTTACAAGTAGATGAAACGAAGCCGTTTTACGTGTGGTGAACTAGAAATTAATAGACTCGGTTCGGAATGAATATTCAAAACTACTACTGCATGGCTAAATAAAAAAGTCCTAGTGAATTTGTTTATGACCGTGGCTGAGGACCACCTAACAGAACAAGCGTTTTGTGTTCCCTTCCAATTATTTCCAACATGAGGTGTTATTAAAGCCGCGGCTCGTATTTCACTAGTAATGAGGCAACACTGGTAGCCAGCGTTCTGACGAGAATGAATGGCAATGCCTACAGTCCTCTCGTCCATCTCTGACAACACTCAAATATTTCACTAATGCTATCTCAGTTTTTGTCGTATTGAAGTTTTTGTTTTTATTAATTAAAGTCGCCAGGCGAGTAAGTTTAGGTACGCAGTTTTGTTTATAATACCACTTAAGATGCCTGAACTGATAAAAAGGGATCCATTCTTTGAGATTAGTCTGCTTTTGTTGGAAATTTATCTGTTGGGTTTTTTAAATTGATCATCCTATGTCTCTTTTCTTGGGCTGTTATGGCATAAATGATAAAATTGACATATTCTGTTATATACAGTTGGAGGCAGTGTTTTCGTCAAAAAAGCCCTTAAATTTTTATTGATAATAGTCGGAAGTTAAAGCTAATAACATATTCCATATTTTTTATTAATATGGTTAATATTAGAATTTGACCTGGAATGCAGCCTTATATGTAACTAACTTTGCAAATTAGTGCAATAGCTCGTTTACATTTTTTGTTCATGGCGCTTTTAAAATTGCAAAATATCTGTCGATAATCGAATGCGGGTACTCTTAAATTACAAATTCTATAACATTTTATATACAGGGTGTTGCATCATGAGAGGGACATAGCTTAATAGGAGGTAGAGAACATCAGTGGTAACCGGAACCTCCCATAGAAATGTCTCATTGAGCCTTCATTACGAAGTTACAGGGTGTTAAATAATTTTTGGCCAAACCTGTTTTTTGTCATAACTTTGACAGGGAACGAAATAACGGATTCATATTTGGTACGGCTAATGTACTAACGAGCCCCAAGAGGTACATGTATAAAAAAAAATATATCCAGGTCCGGACTCACTATAATTTATGTTTCTTCAATAAAACATCACCCTGTATATATTTTTTTTGAAATTTCGATACGATATTCGAAAAGAGCAAGAAAAAACAAACAAAATGGCCTATTTCATTTTTTTGTTACACCTTCGTGGTTATTTAAATACGTTGTTAAATGTGCAAGAAAATGGATTACAGAACCCTATTAAATGAGAGGCACGTGAAATAAATAGATTTATAACTAAAATTTGCAAAAATTCTATTGAGCCTAGGTGGTCTGGGTGAATCCTAATTCCGGCACGTTTTAAAGGTCCATTTTGGTAAAAAACTGTGGTCCTAATAAGTAATCGGGTATGAAATAACAAAATTTTTAATCAATCACAGTAGGCTTGTTCAAAGAATAAAAGTGACAGATAATTTAAACCATTTAGGCCTAAGCAACCAGTTACTTTGATCAAGAAAATCATCAACATTTTATACTTAATAAAAATTGGAAAAGAGAACAAACTATAATCTAAATAAATAAAATATTTTCCATTCAATTAACAATAAATAACAAAACAATAACTAAATGTGTTTAAAAATAAAACGTAATTGACACTAAAGTAAATTTTCAAAATGTCCTCCCCCACATTCTGTGCATTTTCTTGCGCGTTTAGAAAGGTCACCAATTGCTCGACGTATCATTTCTGGATTATTCCGTATTTCGTCGCAGGTTGTAACGATGCGCTGGATTAAATGTTGTCTACTTTCAATTTCAATGCTATAAACCTCGTTTTTTAAGTGGCCCCATAAAAAGTAATCACAAGGGTTACAATCAGGAGATCTTGGTGGCCATTCATGTGGACCCCCGCGTCCAATCCATCTATTAGGATACACATTGTTTAAGTGTTCTCTTACTTGAAGATTAAAATGTGGTGGGGCCCCATCATGCTGAAACAACATGCCTCTTATACCGATATTTTCTAACATATTCGGTAAAATGTTTTGAAGAAAATCAAAGTAAATTTCACCATTCAATCTTTCTTCAAAAAAATGTGGCCCTATCAAATGTCTATTCACAAGTCCGACCCAAACATTTACAGAAAACCTGTGTTGCGAACGGCGTTGGCGTACCGCATGTGGGTTTTCCTGTGCCCATTTATGATTATTTCGTGAATTGTTTACTCCATCCCTTGTAAATTGTGCCTCATCCGTAAATAAGGTTCTGTAAATGGCTGGGCGATGGTTAGGCAACCAATGACAAAATGCCAGGCGGGGGATATCGTCGCCTTGTTGAAGACGCTGTACCTGCTGGATATGATATGGATGGTAATGTTCTCTTTTTAGGGTTCTCCATACTCGCCAATGAGGAATACCAGTTGCCAAACTGATTCGTCTAGTGCTCATATTTGGGTTTTCTTGAACTACGTTTATAATATTGTTTTGTTCCTGCACACCTTGTTGTAAAACACGCTCCACAACTGCAGAAGTAGGAAACTTTCCGTGTTGTCTTGCATGCTGGAACACCGTACTAAAGGTTTTATGATTAGGGCATCGACGACCAGGAAAACGCAGCCGATATTCTCTTTCCGCCGACCTACCATTTCCATTACAGAAACCATAGATGAATATTATGTCAGCATATTCCACGTTTGTAAATTTTACTGGCATAGTTAAAATATTTTCACAAGTTTTCACTAACTAAATGCGGATTATTGACACATTAAATTACTAACAAACAATTATTCAACTGTTTAGGAGATTTCTTTTTATTATCTGTCACTTTGAACAAGCCTACTGTGATTAAAAATTTTGTTATTTCATACCCGATTACTTATTAGGACGACAGTTTTTTACCAAAATGGACCTTTAAAACGTGCCGGAATTAGGATTCACCCAGACCACCTAGGCTCAATAGAATTTTTGCAAATTTTAGTTATAAAACTATTTATTTCACGTGCCTCTCATTTAATAGGGTTCTGTAATCCATTTTCTTGCACATTTAACAACGTATTTAAATAACCACGAAGGTGTAACAAAAAAATGAAATAGGCCATTTTGTTTGTTTTTTCTTGCTCTTTTCGAATATCGTATCGAAATTTCAAAAAAATATATACAGGGTGATGTTTTATTGATGCAAAGAAGAAACATAAATTATAGTGAGTCCGGACGTGGATATATTTTTTTTTATACGTGTACCTCTTGGGGCTCATTAGTACATTAGCCGTACCAAATATGAATCCGTTATTTCATTCCCTGTCAAAGTTATGACAAAAAACAGGTTTGGCCAAAAATTATTTAACACCCTGTAACTTCGTAATGAAGGCCCAATGAGACATTTCTATGGGAGGTTCCGGTTACCACTGATGTTCTCTACCTCCTATTAAGCTATGTCCCTCTCATGATGCAACACCCTGTATATATCCTTTAATTACAATGTCAAAGTTACGTACTAATAGGAAGCCTTTTCGTTAATCCATGTTCTGTTGTAATACAGTGCGATACGAGATTGTACATGGTGGTTCCTTAAAAGGGTGGTAATAATTATTAGTTTTTCTGCAATATAATAATAATAATAATAATAATAAGAAGGAACGAATTCTCGACTACCGTAAGTTCAACTTAGATAAACTTACTCAAGACATTAAAATGAGACTACAAGCGAGGGCTCAGAGGCTGAGAAGGTATAAAGAACGATGCCAGCAGTTTGCGCAGAACAAAATGTACAACGAAGATAGTAAAAAATTCTACCGCGATCTACATAAGCAGCAAGTCATATCCGAACCTCCTTCTCAGCAATCAATCGAGACTTTTTGGCGTGGAATTTTAGAAGACGATGCGCAACACAATAGCAAAGTCACCTGGATAAACGAAGAGGAGAAAACATATCAGAGAGTAGTACCGCAGCAGTGGAGAGAGCTTAGTACAAACGATGCACTCAAGGTAATCAAGAGAGCCTAGAACTGGAAGGCCCCTGGTCCGGACAAACTGCAAAAATTCTGGATCAAGAATTTCAGCTCAGTGCACCACGACCTAGTAAGAGCAATTAACGAAGTTTTGCTAAATCCGATGAAAATTCCTGAATGGCTGACCTCCGGAACCACATACCTTATGTATAAAGGCAAAGAATCGAACGACCCGAAGAATTCCGCCCAATTACTTGCCTACCAACAATGTACAAACTTCTCACAGCAATAATATCAGAGAAGTTGTACGATCACTTAATGGCCAACAAGATCCTGCCAGATGAACAGAAGGGGTGCAGAAATGGAGCAAGGGGGTGCAAAGATCAGCTCCTTATCAGTAAGATGGTCATTAAAGACGCAAAAAGGAGAAGAAGAACCTAAGTATGGCATGGATTGATTATAAAAAAGCGTTCTATAGTGTCCCGCATCCATGGATTCTGTAGGCTCTCAAACTCTACCACGTGAGCCCAATCATTGTCCGCTTCGTGGAGGAGTCAATGAAAGAATGGAATACTGAGATCTATCTCTATCATCAGAAAGGTAGCATTCAGACGGGACAGATAGCCATCAAACGGGGAATCTTTCAAGGAGACTCACTGTCGCCACTGCTTTTCTGCATGAGCCTAATCCCCCAATCTAACATGATCAACAAGCAGGGATTGGGATACGAGATTGATGAGAGCAATAAGGTTAACCATCTGTTCTATATGGACGACCTCAAGACTTTTGGGAAGAGCGAAGAGCAGATGAGACGGACAATGCAGATCGTCAAGAAATTCAGCGACGACATCAAAATGGAGTTTGGCCTGGATAAGTGCGCTACAGTTGTATTCAAATGTGGGAAATGTGTCCAAGGTTGCAACCTCCAACTGAACGACGGCACGAACATCAAGAATCTGGAGCAGGACTATGTATACAAGTACCTGGGCGTGGACGAGAACGACGAAATCCAGCACGATCAAATGAAGACCAAAGTCAGAAAGGAATATCTCCGCCGAGTGCGACTGGTACTGAAGACAAGGCTCAACTCAAAAAACAAGATCAACGCCATCAACAGCCTAGCAATACCTGTCCCCACATACAGCTTTGACATAGTAGATTGGAGGAGAGATGAGATAAAGGATATGGACCGAAGAACCCGTAAAATGCTTACAATGCACGGCATGCACCACCCAAAAGCCGATGTGGACAGACTGTATATCAAACGTAGAAATGGCGGCCGCGGGTTAATAGAACTAGAGACCGCATATGATATCGCCATTGTTGGCCTGAGTAGTTACATCGAGCAGGGCACATACAAATTCACGAAGATGGTAAAAAGGCACGAAGCCAATAAGTCCAAATACTCTGATCAACATTGCGAACGACATCCTCACACGATATCTACCACAAGGTCAGTTAACGGAGGGAAATTCAACAAGAAACTCACGAGCACTGCAGAACAAAGCAGAAGAACGAAGACTTGAGTTATGCAAGAACAAACCACTGCATGGAAAGTTCCTCAAACACCTGGACAATATACAAGTGGATAAAGAAGCTAGTGTAGCATGGCTGCGCAGCTCTGACTTGAAGGCAGAAACTGATAGCCTAATTATCGCTGCTCAGGGCCAGGCACTGAATACAAGATATCACCAGCGAACAATTATGCGCATGCAAGTCGATAGTAAGTGTAGAATGTGTGGCACCAAAGAAGAAACCATCAGCCATATACTATCTGGATGCACTACTCTTGCTGCCACTGAATATACACACCGACACAACAAGGTAGCCAGCTATATTCACTGGGCGATATGCAAGGAACAGGGCATTGAGGTATCAAACAAATGGTATGAGCACGAACCTCAACCAGTCATCAACACACAGGACAGTACCATCATGTGGGACCACAGTGTCAGGACAGATCGAACTATTGGAGCCAACCGGCCAGACATTGTGATCCACAATAGAAGAGAAAGGACATGTCTACTCATCGACGTCGCCATCCCTGATGACCAAAACATCATCGTCAAGGAAGCCGAAAAGATCTCTAAATACAAGGATCTGCAGATAGAAGTGCAACGGATGTGGAATGTAAAAGCGAAAATAGTGCCACTGGTAATTGGATCATTGAGAACCATCAAGAAAGGACTCCATAAACATCTGGAGCAAATTCCGGGTAAACCAAGCGCATATGAGGTGCAGAAGATCGCGCTGTTAGGGTCTGCCCATATTCTTCGGAGAGTAATTACATAGAGGAAAGCCTTAGGACTTTTGTTGAGTCCCGGCAACAAACCGACACATGGTCGAGACAACTATAGATAATAATAATAATTATGTCATTATTTTCGGCAGCAATAAAAAAAACATTTACAAAATAAATACATTGAGACAGAAGATTACCGAAAATAGGCGAAGTTCACAATTAAATGTGCTCTACCACTTAACCTATTGTATTTAAATTAAAATAAGATAATCTAAAGAAAACAACAACCATAATAGTAACAATAATACAATAATGACAAAACATTTAAAAAAACATCTAATAAGAAATTAATTTCCCTGGACTAAAACCACCCATTAGAATATGTAATTACGATTATTACATTACAAAATCACTAATTACTGCAATTGACTAATACATTTTTTTAATTTCTTTTTTAAACTTGGATATCTTGAGAGATTTTATTTCAATCGGAAGGCCATTATAGAGAAACGCAATGTTGTATAGAAAACTCCGCTCATAAAGGTGGGTTCTGTGTGCAGGAGGGGTAATTAAACCTTTGAATCTAATATTGACGTTATGGACATCGCTTCTGAAAGTGACTTTATTGTATAGATATGGTGGCGACTTAAATAATAATAGCTTGTGATACAAGTATACCGTAGATAAAACGAATGCAAGAATTTTGCACTCTTTGAATACGATTCATATAATCTTGATCCAAACAGGGTGAATATACGGGCGAGCAATAAATGAACTGAGAGAGCACAAGAGCATCACGAAACGATTTTTTGACCTTTGCATGGAAATGACGTATATGCAGAAAAAGCAGTCTAAGAACATTATAAGCATTTTGGATATTTTTTTGGGTATGTTGACGGAAACGTAATAAAGGGTCAAGAATAACACCAAGGTTCTTAGCACTATCCGAAATTTGTAAAGGCGTATTATTAATTGTGACATTAAAACTATTTCTTAATAACAAGCTATCATGCCTTTTCGCGAATAACAGTAGACTAGATTTAGAAGGATTTAGTAACAGTGCATGCTTAGAAGACAGCTCAGCTAAGGATCGTGAATCATTATTAAACCTTTGTTTAGCAATCTGTGCATCTTCGAGGGCAAAAGAATAATAGATTTGCGTATCGTCAGCGTACATATGTATTTTTGAGTATTTTATGAGCTTATGAAATTGCGAAGTGTAAATAGTGAAAAGTAAAGGCCCCAGAATAGATCCCTGTGGCACGCATGTCAACACAGTTCTGCTAGTGGAAATAACCCCATTTATCCGTACATGCTGGCTACGTTGTTCTAAATAAGATGACAATAAACTCGTTGCATCATTATTTACACCACTTGACTTCCGAGTCCCTTAAAATATCAAATCAAATTCATATTTTAAACATAGTCATAGGCCATCCGGACACTAGTTTACATTGTATCAGTCAAACCCTGCCTTCTGCTTAAGGGTTAATTATAGGAGGTGACTGTCAGTGATTTTTTCATAACTTTTTAATTTTTTCATATTTCAAAAAATTATTATAAAAAACTAATTTTCATATCATTAGAAATAAAAAAGGTATTCCTATTCCATTTCGATAAACTGAGCCGTTCTCGAGTAATTTATATTAAAAAAACAACGTGCATTTACATTTTATTAATAATTTTTTTTACACATAAAGAGTGCTTTTAAATATTACTTTGATATTTCTGTTATTTATTAGACTTTGATTCTTTTTCTTTGCGATAATTTCAGTTCAATTGTTAATACTACACTAGAAAATAGCGACACTGATTTTTTATGTTAAGCTTGATTACTTTTTAAACAAAATATGCAACAGCAATCATTATAAAACCATAATCCGTGGTGACTTTAACATTAATTACTTGGATTCAAACAAAAAGAAAAGAATATTGTTGATATCCTTCAACAATATAATTTTTGTATGAAAACGAATTTACAAGATATTCTGATAATCCTACTTATATCAACTACATCCTGCACAAATTTTACGGATCATATTGATGATAACTACAAGGTGATTCATAATAATATATTAGACCACTCTGCACAAATTATTCAATTCAACCTTATAATAGCAAATAATATTACTTCCGAAAATAAGTCGTATATTTTATCAAGAATATTTTGTTATTCGAACTATAACACTTTTTTTACACTTGGCTGAGAAAATGTGGAATGATTTATATATGACTGATACTGTGGACCAGGCTTCTGAAATATTTTATAACACATTAACATTTTATTCTGATATGAGTTTTCCAGTTAGCGTATTAAGACAGGGCACAATAGAAATAAAAAAGATTGGATATCGCAAGGTATACGAATATCATCGCTCAAGTTAAAAGAACTATACAAAAAAATGGTTCATACTAAAAACTAGTCTGATAAATTCACCAAGTTCGCTTACCTCTCGATCATCAGTCATACTCATGCAATGACTTCAGAATAGGATAAACAAGGCATCCTCTTGGTTTGTTGTGTATCATTTATTTGTTTACATTGCTTTAAAAATAAATACTGGTACTCAGCAGTCTATTGGCTAAAGACACGTGGGTATATGCGCACGCAGTCCCTCTCAACACGTTTTGTTTATAATCCAGTTGCAGTGTTAGCCGCCATTAAAGTGTTTGAGATAAACCGAAGTTAAACGTTGTAATTACAGTGGTTTTGTAGTGTTTTTGAAGACAGAATTTGTTATTGGGAATAAACAATGGGAAAATATTGTGTTGTATGTAGATGTCTCTTTAAAATTGGAGTTAATCGATCTTTTCACAGGTAGGTGAAATTATCTCATAAGCGTAACCTCGGGTTGGAACTACAAATAAGTAAAATTGTAAATATTCAATGCAATAATATTGGAAGTATATAAAATGTTTTTATGTTTTAAAATTGAGTTATATAGTTAAATGAAAATGAAGTTGAAGGACAAAAGGAAAAGATATTATTTAAAAGTGCAATATTATATTATTTGTAGAATTCCAAGGAATATTAAACGCCGAAAAATATGGGTCTGTCGCATTTTGAAACATTTGGGAAATGAAAATATCCCTGAAGATAGTGTTGTGTGCTCAGATCACTTCTCATCAGATGATTTCACAACAAGTTCCAGTAGCCGAGTTGTTCTTAAAGAATTTGCAGAATCTGACTTACCAAGTTCATCCAAGGAAAATGTACAAGTTGGGTAAGTTATCATTTAAAAAATGTAGTACATGATGGGAATAATTATAACATGTTTTTATTTTTTGTGTTAGTAATGCAGTAAAAGGAAAACTGTATTAATCATTTTGTTTATGTGACATATATCTACACCAATTTATAAGTGTAAATTTAATATTTAAATAAATCATTTAATAAAAAAGCAATGTTATTCATATTACTTTGAAGTCAAACTAGAAGAGAAATTAATATATTAATTATAAGAAATAATCACCCTCTTTAACATATACGCCACTGGCAATGAGTTCCGAAACATAAACAAAACTATCTCCATCCTTTTTTAATAATAGAATGTATGAGATAGTAGGGAAACACAACAACTCGTGTTAATGTATAGGACATGCTTTGTCTATCCTATTCTGAAGTCGTTGTACTCATGAATACAGACGAGCATTTTTTTATTGAAAAAAACTATCCAACACTATTTATTTATCAAATTACTGAGAGTGAAGTTTTTAATGCGGTTATGCAGTTAATAGATTCCAATTCTGTTGGCATCGACAATTTTAGGGCGAATCTAGTAAAACGATCGGTACATTACATCATGTCGCCCCTCACGCGGATTGATAGGAAAAGTATACGATTGGGTAAAATCATACTTAGCTGATAGGAACCAATTAGTGGAAGTAAATGGTATAAGGCCAGAGGGCCAACATATATCAATTGGCGTTCCACGGGGGTCTGTTTTAGGAACTTTGCTGTTCTTATTTTTTGTCAATGAATTTTATATCGCTCAGTAACAATATAATTATGTTTGCTGATGATAATTCTTACTTAAATTATGACACTAATTTTTCAGACAACGTATCTAATATGCAACAAGAGATTATAAAATGTTTTGATTGATTTAGATCAAATAGATTATTTTTAAATGCTTCCAAAACAGTGTTCGTTAATTTTACACCTAGAATAACATACAATAATGAGAGTTATCTGCTAAGGGCTATACAACAGCAAAATTCAATAAAACTTCTCGGCATCACATTGGACAGCGCGCTTAATTGGAAACCTCATTCTGATTACTAAGCAAACAAATTATTACCCACATGTTATGCCCTATATGGCTTAAGAAACATGTCGAATGTGTACACTGTTATCACATATTATTACGCATACTTCTACTCCAGAATGACTTATGGCATAATGTTTTGGGACTCCCCTCACAACAAATGCTGACAGCATTTTTAATATTCAAAAGAAAGCTATTCAAAATGTGGTAGGTGCGTCTCGATTGGCCACTTGTAGACAAATATTTAGAAATCTAAAAATTTTGCATTAGCCTTGTGTTTATATATTCTAAATGTTGTCATACGTACATATGCAAATAGTAGTTCATTTTTATTGAATAATTTCGATCATAATTATAATAATCGTGGAGCTTAGAACTTGTTAATATCAAACCATCAGTTATCAACTTATGAACGTGGTCCCAAATATATGGGAATAACATTAATTAACAAAGTACCTATTGCTATTAGGAGTACAAATTTTAGCCATTTAAAAAATACCATTAAAGAACAGAATGTTATTATTCTGCACAAGAGTTTTTAAATAGGTAGTAACTTTGTCTAATGTTTATAATTGCTTAGTTTTAATGTTAATGCTTACATATTTCTTTTTTTTTTTGTGGTTTAGTTGCGTAGTATTAAGTTCCACTGCATAGTTATTAGCATTTGTTCCGCAATCCACTTCAAAAATGTCATTAAAAACATTTACTTAAATAATGTTATTATTCTGCTTAACAGTTTTAAGTAATAACTTTGGCTAATGTGTTATCTGCGTGAATTTAATTTTAATGCTAACAAGTTTAATTGTGTTCTTCGTTATATATAGTGTTACGTTCCACTGTATAATTGTTTTTATTTGTATTTTTATTTCTAACTATTGTACTTTTATCATTTATTGACATGTCTTATACCATTTTGTATTATGATCTTTTGGACAATAAAGCAATTCTAATTCCAATTCTTATTATTTAAACATGGGTAATAACGCGTTCTCTGAATTAACAGACGAAGTTCTGACTTTGGGAGAATGTTTTGGTAATGTTGGTGTAACTGTGAAATGTTATAAAGATAAATTTCCGAACAGAAATATTCCTGATGCCAAAACTTTTTTAAGTACAGGACGCCGACTTACGAAAACAGAAAGTCTTCAAGTGAAAACCAGAGACGCTGGCCGTCCAAAAAACGCAAGAACTGTTGACATTGAAGAAGAAATATTAGATATTGTAATGGAAGATCCTACAATAAGTACTAGAAGATTAGGTTTAAGGATGGACATATCTCACCAAAGCGCTTTAACAGTAACAATTGCACCCGCTCTATTACCGAAAAACTCATGAATTATTGATAATAATAATAGTAATAATGTTTATTTGATTCAAATTCAATTCTACTATACCGGGTGGACCATTAAAAATAGCCCATAGTTCAGGGGTAGATTCTTTGGGCCAAAATATGTGGATATAACCAAATACGCTATAATAAAATAATGCTGTGGAAAAAGATACAGGATGTCAAAATTCAAATTATTTTTTCGTTTTTTCGCAGCAATAACTCAGCAGCCTCTTGACTGATCTTCGTCAAATTTGCTAGAGAAACTTTTTTTTATTCTAGGAAACAATAATTTATGTATTACATCACGTTAGATCATAGAGGGCCCCGCAGGACCTGTATCTGATGATGATGAACCAGAAAATATGATGAGGGCGTCATTTCCACGTAGAAATGGTACACTTGGTAGAACTTGATAACTTCAACCGTTTTCGAGGAAAGTGCCGTTAAACATTTCAATAATTTTTTGAAGGTCGGCGATAGCAGAACATTCCATAATAACGAGAACCATATAATCGACTACGAGGACGTCAATATATTAGACAGGAATATGCGCTATTATCCGCGAATCATTAGGGAATCACTGGAAGTTATGAAAAACGTGAACAACTTTAACAGAGAGGACGGCAAGACCTTGAAGAAACTACTTCACTAGTTTATTTTTTTATTTTTCTTAAGGCAATATCTTTTTATTAAATCGAAAAGCTATTTCTACAAAAGGTAAACAAAGTTTGCCAAACCTATTGTAGAAATTCTTGTGCCTGATGACATAAAGAAAGTTTGTAGTTCATGAGACCGGTCGCTATAGAAAAATAGCATTTAGTGAGACAAGACCTTTGTGTTTTATTAATCATGAACACTCACTTGGGGTCTACTCTGTGGAACGAACTAGAATTAATGCCGATTGTTACCACTGTTTTTAAAATGAAATATTGTAGAATTAGATATTTTTAATCAAATTATTGTTTTCTCCGAAGAAAATGGATACATTTCATTGAATCTAAGAAAAATGTAGCTAAGATTTTAAAACAAAATGTGCAGTGGTATAGTTCCTGATGATTGGAAAAATGCCAGTGTGACGCCTATTTATAAAAAAGATGACAAGCTTTCCAGCTGCACTTATCGACCAATTAGTTTAACTTCAGTTCCATGTAAGTTACTACAACGCATTATCTGAGAAGAGCTGATCCTTTTTTACTAAATAATAATATTATCCCCTCTCACCAGCATGAATTTTTGCCAAACCGCTCGATAGTTTCCAACTTGCTTCAGGCGGTTAATGCGTAGAGTTCATACATCGACAGTGGACAACCGTTAGATGTGATTTACCTGGACTTTTCACGTGTCTTCGAGAAAGTGCCGACAACCAGACTACTGTAGAAACTTCAACATTTCCGAGTGCGCGGGAAACTTTTAACATGAATTGAGTCATTCTTGAGTGATCGTGAGCTCTCTGTGCGTGTAAGAAACTTCTTCTGACAAGCGTAAAGTTTAAAGTGGCGTACCTCAGGGTTCGGTACTAGGCCTGATCCTGTTCTTGATATATGTGTCAGACCTGTCGCAGAGTGGCACATTATCCACTCTTTCCTACGCTGATGATTTCAAGCTGTTCTCTTCATCGTCACCTGATATTCAACACGACCTTGACCTTATCGTGCGTTGGTGTTTTATTGGCTGATTCATCTGAACAATGCAAAATGCTGAGTACTGCATATGTCTAAACATAATCTAAACGTTAACGGAAATTACCTAATAACCGTATCAGAGCAAAATGGCCTTGGTATTGTAGTGACAGACTCATTGTCCTGGAGTGTTCATGTTACCAAAGTAGTTAAGAGATGCAATCAGTTAATTTATATGGTCAGAAGGTCGTTCCAAGATCTTACAACCGATTAATTTCTCAAAATTTAAAGCTTGTATACTCGTCCACATCTCGAGTTTGCTGTAGCCGTATGGTCTCCTGTATTAAGGCAAGACATCAATAGGCTGAAAGGTGTCCAAAGACGTGCAACCAAGCTCCCCCGAATTTCACAAATTCTTCTTTATAAAACTCGTCTCAGCCATCTCAAACTTCAGCCACTGGAAACAAGACAAATACGTGGTGACTTTATTACTACATACAGGTTACTCCATAGAGAAATGTACTCTCCATAGCACATTTTTACACTTAATGCCTACGTGACCACTCCTTGAAGTTAAAAACGATAATTATCACGTCCGTAGTAGGCAAACATTTTTTACTAATAGTGTTTGAAAAGTGGAGCGCGTTGCCGGATAGTGTTGTCACTGCTCCGTCTGTGTTTGTTTATGTTAAGTAAACTGGATCATTTCTTAAATACCGTGTCTGTATAACATTAATGTTAATAAGATTTGTCTGTGTATCCGCAAGTTACAGTATTTAAAACAGACAAACATTTGTCAATAGTTTATCTAAATATTTGTTAATTTTAGTTTATAGGATATTATTTAATTTATATAATATAAGATTAACAAGCTTTCGAGCTTCAGGTCTTATGCTTTGTAATAATAATAATAATAAATAATAATGAAATAGGTATTGAAATTGTTGCTAAATTTTTGCACCCTTGTGGAATTCACTATCTACCTTTGACTCCACTATAAGAATTTTTCCGTTTGTTGTTCGAAAAATGACCTGGCTCCAAAACAGCAGGTTAAATAAGTGTGAATGTGTGATATTTTGACATTTTGTAACAGAACAAAGTTGCGTTATGATAATATTTTAGGACCATTAGCATTTGACTTTAATTTGTGAATAACGAACTGAACTTCATTAATTCTGGGAAGTTTAAATTGAATTTTTTATATTTTCACTAATTGAAACTGGAGAGTTAAAGAGTAGAAAATGAGCGAAAAATTTAATTTTATTCATCTAGTTTACGTAGAAATATCAGTAGTTTGCTTTTGTTTTATGTACTTACAACCATTTTTGATTTCGGATCTAATTCTGGTAGAGGAACTTGCTGCATCTAATGTATGATGAGGTAAATATGTATTTTAGGCACACAATGCGGTAAAGGGAACAATGATGTTCGAGGAGTACAAGTGCAGGTCATTCATTAACTTAGGGACCAAAGGGCGGGGAATCGCCGTGCTATTGATACCTATACATACACAGGCCACTAATGAAACAAGGCCTTGCAATCAGCGATCCGGAGCGTCTCCTGGGGCACAGATAGGAAATACGCACAGGTACAATACCCTGGAGCTGGGATGACATCAATGCTGCAATTATTCATGTGATGTATGGTGTTGCTTGCTAGAACATTATAATATTGATTGAGTGTGTGCATTTAGATGCGGCTGTTATTAGTTTTAGTATCTATTATTAATCAGAAATAAGAAATTATCAATGGCGATATAAGCAAGCCGCCGACAAATTACCGTATATGTTGTCACAACAGGATTTTGTCGAGAGAGAGAGAGAGAGTATTATTAAGCATATAGCATTTGAATACAAGATATCATATGGACAAGTTACTATAAAAATATATTGAAATATATGTCTTCAATTTTGAATTATTTGCATTTTAAGCAGTGCATAGTAGAACTATTTTCATGATGGTTAAGCGCAGAAAAGTTAAAAATGCTTCTATGTCTGGTTTTTCCTTTAGCTTATAAACTACTGAACAGAATTGGTGAAACTTCTACAGTTAGATTTTTTTCATACATATATGTATTGTATACGTGTGCGTATGTTCATATGTGTATGTGGAAGAAACAACAATATACATGGGAGAAGACACTGCAACACTGACTCAAGAAATTGATTGAAGAAGGAAACTCAGTAAAGGAACAAACAAAATTACAACAGACAAACAAACAGAAAGTGCGACCGGAAAAGGTTCGAGATAGCTTAGGTGTCAGTATAAAGGAAGGTCTTTGTAATTTGTCGGCGTGGCACTAAAATTAGAGGACAATCGTCAAACTATTGACAAGGAATAGCCAGCCCGGCCCGACAGTATGTATTCCGGGAGTGCCAGCAGTGCCTACCATGAGTGAATCAAATCAGTCTCGATACCATGAGATGTTCTAAACGATTTATAGGTTTTCTGTATGTTTCGTGGAACTCAGGTTTACGGTGCACTCAAAAAAGGCAAGGCTGTTGGACCATTCGGTATGACGTCATCAAACAAGCTGACGCACATTAAAAACTTATAAAGGTGAGCGAGTCAATTTGCTAACGAACTAGAACAGAACTGTACTTAAAATTCGTATATATTAGAATGTACATATTAATAATACTAGACCGTAACGCGCCGTTAAAATTTGAACGACTGAATTGCTGATCTAAATATTTCAAGTGCGTACCTGGGCGCAATTACTTTTGCGACTAGTTTAACGGTATTTAATGAGGTCGTAAAGTTTTATTGCATATAGTTCAAACTAGAAGTCTTATATCGTTCTTGTTAAAGAACACGGTAAAACCCTCGGTATATTTTTCAACGTTGTAACAAAATCCGACAGGAAATATTTCGTATGAAAAGCGTGCTTCACGTAAAAATATCGTGGAAGAGGTTTTTAATGTTCTTAATCATATTTTCGCTCTTTCTATGCAAACATTTCCATAACTCCTCAAGGAGCGTCATTTTAGAAGGTGTAGTAAATGTCGCTCCGACCACCTAAATTTAAAAACTATAACAAAATTTGACTTACGAATCCACGTTGTTAAGCACTGCAACTCATACGAGGTCTTAAATATGAGGACAAGTTAATCCAGCTTCTATCCAAAGTATGTCGTGAGTTTTAGCGAAAATAGCCCTTAGCGACATGGGACCCCCATCATTTCCTAGCAGTAGATTTTGACGGGGAAATGATGAGTTTTAGCGGGATTTGCCCTAAACCGGTTCCTCAGTGATTCGGTGTCAGAAAAGTATCTTTACCATGTACTCATATGTGCATGGGACCGCCTTGCCTGAACGTATAAAATTGTAATTGCAGAATACAATTCGAAGTAGTAGCACTTCAAGCATTTTCAAGCTCTGAGGAGCGACCAAAATTGATATTGAAATAAAAATACGTGTATAAGACAGGCAAGCAAAAGCCCACCAAATTTCAGAAACATTGAACTTTTCTTGAACCTTTTTGTGTAATCGTTAGCTCACAAAACTGCATTTTGGATGGTAGTTGGTACATTAGGAATCGTTCCGTTCCTCACCATGTGTTGCACACGGGCCAGACTAGTGTTTGTTAAACATATTTTTAAAAAAAAAGTTGTTGTAGAACCATAAATTTTTGAAGATTCAATATATATTTTTGAACTTTAATTGTGTTTTCTAACAAAATTCCCTTTCAGGTATAATTTTAAGAAAGTGTGGTACATCCAGTGTTAGGTTTGTAGTGTTACGACGTCCAATAGATACCATTAGAGCAGCAGTTAAGCAATAACGAACAGTAAGTATAAATTTTCATGTTATTCTCCGTCTGAAACAGTCATCTTGAACCCTAATTTTGTGAACGTTAACATTCACTTTTGAAATATCTTAAAAGTCCTTCAGACTCCAAATGATGAATCGTTCACATTCTCACAGGAGCACCGTATTGTATCTTATATTCAAACTATTAAAAATTCGATTGTATCAAACACTGTGCTAAACTGTTCGTAGTCCCTTTCTCGCCCTCTGGATTTCCATCGAATTCCCCCATACTGGGGCTGCGTACAGTGGAACAGAATTTATTACTCTCCACAGTACCCGTTTTGGCAGACCTTTGGCCCATTCGTGTTGCTTAGGAATCTTCCCAAGGCAAAGGCGATTTTCTTCGCCTTTTCTGTTGTCCTCAATACATGTATAGACTATAATCGCGGATCCGATCACATGCCTAAATATTTTAGGCCCTTGCCAGGTTCGATCTCCACCTGCCCTACTTTTACTGTGATTGATGGGAGAATAATAGTTCATTCTGTTTTCTCCGGGGCCAGTTCTAGTTGCACCCCACTTAACTTTCTCCATTATCATGCTGGTTTAATTAACCCCTGTCTTTACCCTCTCCACCCAGTATCCTTTTGCCGTTATGGCCAGATCATCAGCGTACCCTGTCACCGTGACACCGGTAGAATATCGCGTTGTCACATCATCAGCGTATCCTGTCCCCGTGACACCGGTAGAACGTCGCGTCGTTGAACATCAGATTTCACGTGGTTGGGCCAACGGCAGACCTGTGCTACCCTACAGGTCGTCTTCCAAGCTTTCTGTTCTTCAAAAGTTCTTAGTGATTCTGAACAAATGTGTAGCCACTTCCAGCCTCCTTAGACTAGTCACAATCTTGCCCATCCCGTCATGTAAAAGGAAGTTCTGGCGTCTAGGGCCTATTTTGCATTTAGACTAAAGTTTTCTGGCTGTATTAGTCGTTATTACGACACCTATACGAGGTTGTATAATTCTGAGATCAGAAATATCTGTGAATAGATAGGTGGACAGCGTTTAATATTTTATATCTTAATGCGTCAATGCATTCAGTTATTTGATGTGGAGAGTCTCTATTACGTAAAGTTGACAACCAATTGAGAGTTCTATGAAAATGGATATTAATCAAATTGATGTGTGTTGTTAAGTCATACTCAGCCACAGAAAGTAGCAGACTTGAGCCTGTTATGCCAAGTATGCCGACAGAAGCTTTCTATCAAGTAGCTGTTTCGGTTACGTTGTTTTGAATACTTAATTCTGTCACAGTTTCAGAAAGGTGCTAATGGGATATGAATTATTGTTAATTTTATTTTGGTCAATTTGTTATTAAGGTGAAAACTTTCGATTTCGTTGTGCCTAGTTTGCTAAGTGTTCATTCAAGATTTTTTCTATAACAACATTGGAAATGTGCTGCGTATAAATTAAGTATCCATTTTAGATTGTCTTCAACAAAACTACGTATTCACCAATCTTTGAAGTGTGTGCGTGCGCCTTTCTTTCTATAGATATTAATTGAGGTAAATGTTCTGTTGATATATATCTTCTTCCTCCAATAGTACTTAATACATGAGACATGGGTTGATTTACATTTATTGTTTAATGTCTACATATTTTTATTTTATATTGGATTTGTAGCAAATACAAGCCATCACGATACAATATTTAATAACGATCGAGATAACAATATACCTAAATAATTGTCTTGCATTATAAAAGATTGGAAGTTGTCTACATAGCCAGCTGGACAATAACAAATCAAAAATTAATTCGTGACAAAGGAGCTCTATCATATATTTACATAAAATGTAACTGTAATAACTTCATGAAATTTTAAATAATTATTGAATATTTATCATATTTGAATTAGAAAGCAAGTTGATGTTAATCTAGAACACACGTTTGTACGAGTCGAAATGATCCAATAATGACACAAATCCAAGAAAGCATTGTAATTTTAATGCCACGATTTTGTACATATTAAGTCGACCTGGCGTAAGCCTGTCAAGCTAATCGTTATCTAAAACACGTATGTGGTTTAATGTATATTTTTTTTAATGAGCCGATATTTAAAAAAATCGCTAAAAATTATGAAATGAAACTTCACCCAGTCTCCCAATCAATAGGACCAGAGTCGATACATTCATGTAACCAATTAAGAAATTTGCTGTGATCTATTTAAAAGTGTCCTTATGTTTTCAAAATATTGCACAGGGTGTTTTATTTCCAGAGTTGAACATTATTTTATTTCAAATGTCATAAAGTCTATTTTCAAGTGAAATCCCTGTATATTTTCATTGAATTCAATAGTGTTTTAGAATTCCGCGTCGATCGATATTGCATTCCCTAGACAGAAATGAGTATAGGTGTAAAATATTTTTTGGTAGGATATCACAATTTTTTTATGATTTTGATGGGAAAATATATTTTTTGGGGGGAACAGCCCAAGGTCGATTAGTCTGATTCGGAAAGTCACTATTTCTTCACCTACATAACCGAATATGGCAATTTTCTCTAGACGATTACGCTTTTTTGATAAAACACCATTAAATCATGTACTATTCGCAAATAACAGAGCACCAATAATGATTTACTCCAGGTAAATAAGCGAAAAAGTTGAACACTTCTGGGCCAGGGCTAAAAGAAATTCCGTCCCCCTCCCCCTTTTGGAGCGGAGAATCGATTGCGGTGGGTCCGGGGGTGAAAAAAACTGCCTTTCCGTGATATAGCAAGTGGAGGCGCAGTTTTTGTGCTGGATTTTTCCTGTAAAAGTGATTTTTGATACGGGGCCACAGAGAAGGTTAATCAAAGGGGTGAAAACCACACCTTCGAGACAAAAAACGGTCGAGGAAGATGAGGGTGGTAAAATTCAACCACCTACCCCGTACTTCCAGTCAAGGGGGTGAAAACTACCCTCTGCACGGGGTTGATACAGGAAACGTGTTTGAACTCAACACCAATAGTACGTTGAATGGTTTTGAATCTCGCGCGTCTTGCAACACCGGAGTCTGTGGTGGCGGGACGGGAATTTCATGTCTGTGCTTCAATGCAGTCTCATTCATTTTTATACATGCGCGAGTGTTTCGATGCATATATTGTAACACCCCTTGGCTTAAAACCAGGAAGTGTTTCAATTATGCGAACGGCAGCTCTGGGTTATGGGAAAGCGAGGTCGTGGTTCGATATTTACTCATTTGTTAACTTGCAAAAAAAAAATATATAAAATAGTGAATATATATATATAAACAAAAAAATAGATGTTCAGGGCGCCACCTTAACTTACTATATGAACCATGAGTATTGTGAAAGCTAAGGAAAACAATACTGAGTACCTAGGTTATGTAATAAGCTCACCAATAATATATATCCAGCTAAATGAGTAGAAGAAAGGAAACACACATGTTAATAATAAGTTGACTTTAATATTTGACAATGGGACAGTTGAATAATTTATTTAGCAATAGCAAAAAAATTTAGTTAAGTTGAAATTTGAATGATTGATAAAAAAATATATTAAATTATGACGGTTTAACAAGTATTATTTAAGAAAATTTTATGTTAAAATATTTATGTGAAAATGTATGAATATTTGAAAAATGTTAAAATTTAATTAAAATGGTACCATTTCTTACAAGTAAAAAAAATATATGAAAAGTAATAATTTAAATCAGACAAAATGTTATAAATAATACCACCAAACAGAAGGCCCTGGTGTAACTTTGTTCCAGAATCAGGTATGACTGCAGGGACCCCTCTACAACACGCTGCCTCCACTCTCAAATTGTCTCCACTGCCTACGTGGTCCAAAAAAAATCGACGACTCGGATTCTTTCGCTTATTGACCTCTTGCTTCTTAAAATAATACCATCTGTGTGTGGCCGCTACATCGGAAAGATGATATACCAATAATGATATCACACCAAAGAAAATTGCCTCATATGAGGGATACTGGCAACCCTAAGATATAAAAAAAATACACCTTACAAAATGAAATCAAACGAATTCGCAAGACTTACCCCAAGTGACCTGTGGGGGCTCAGTATCGATTATAAGCCTAAGCTTATGGCGTGAATAAAAATTATGGCTTGACCAAATTTACTAGTTAGGCTACTGCCCCAAGCCTAAACTACCGGCTCCTTCAATGGATCACGCTTAAAAGGGCTGCTAAGATGGCTTAGCTTTCTAACGCGGTCTTGCGAATTTAAAAAAACTAACGATCCCTACACGCAGGTCTTAATTACCAACTCAAATCACAGAATTGTGCTCTTGGCAAAATCGAACTATAAGAAGAAGAAGATGAATTTAAAATATCCAAAATTTAACCTTAAAATAGAGAGTGTGCTACTATGTGCTTCTGAAGAAATAAATAAAACAAGTTCATAAGAAACATGCTGTTAAACCAGCCAGGAAGAGAAGACGTCGTGTGTTTACTATATTTTGGTGTTAACTCAAAATGAGGTGTCAAGTGCTTTTCAACCTGAACAAGTTATAATTGCAGTGTTAATTGTCTGAAACGGTGCCGCATTATTTTCATTATTATTTACTTATATATTTAACTGCATGTGGAGCATGTTTTTGCAGGAAAGAAAGAATAAAAAAAATATTTATATTTGTCTAATAAATTCCTTTTCAGGAGATTTTTCACTGCAACCAGTAATACATTTATCCACATACTGGGTGGCCTAACTCACTATGCACCAGTTTACTTTTTAAATTAATTACTATGAAAAATGTAGCATATGCAATGCTACACTGCCCCTCTCCACCATTAAAAATATATCCTTTGAAGAAGGGTATATTTTTACAAAATCATGAGTGTTTACTTATTATCAGTTTTTATAATTTTTTTACTTAAATCCTACAGTTCCCAAATTTTGCTTAAGTACTAAGTTAGTAATAATTCTACCCGAATATAGCTAATTTTAACGCATCCATTTCTCAGGAGTTGTCAAATCTGCCTATCAACTAGTCTTATTTACAAGATCCTAAATACTAAACTAAAATCTACTAGTACGTGCAGAAAAGTAAATGCAATCTTTTGCATTTCTATCAGTAGAATATATACAATAGGGAATATGTACAATAGGGGGTAATTCTTATCGAATTCACGGAGGGACAATTGATCAATTGATAAAGGGGAATAAGCGAAGGCTTATTTTTTTGGGACAAGAATATTTGACGTCAATATAGGGAAATATAGCATATGATTAAGCCATCTCAAGAAAGAAACAAAATAAAACAGAGAAGTGTTTTAATTTCTTACTAGGAAATGAAATAAACTCGAACTATGTAAGAAGTTTCACAACGGTACTAAAAAAAATGTAAGATTACATTTATAGCTTTTGTTGTATAAAAAGATTTTGAAACTTCTTACGTTACAGCATAGATAAATGTAGACATAAATTCAATATCGGAAGTTGTGACAAAAAAAAATGACTTTGTGCCATAAATCTACATAAATTTCAAATTTAACAACTCCAAGAAAAATGTGACTATCTCACAAACAAAAAAATTACTTATTGGCCTAGTGAATGTGAATTAAATAGCAAAGGTTACTGTCGGTATACCAGAGGTGTTGAAAATTAATTTTAGTTGAAGTATCTAGGTGACAGAAAAATTTTACTCTGACAAATCAGAATTCGATCCTAGATAAGGCTTTAACTGACTTATGTGCCAGGTGCCAGCATCTGTACCGTCCATATTATTTAACTCATACACTATGCGTGATTTAACTGTACGCACCTTGCATAACACATACCTAGGTGCCAACTTAGCCGAAAACTGTTTTTCAGCATCCGAAAGAACATGATTGCGTCTCCAAACTTTATCGCCTACTCTAAACTGAAAGTCTCTCCTACGTAAATTGTATTGTCTAGAATTTCTCTGATACATAACATTTAGTTTCTCTTGCACTTTTCTATATAATTCAGGAAAATTTTTAAGATTTTCTGCGTATTGGTCTGCATATCCAGGTTCTAAGTCAAAATTAATATCGCGGATTTTTTCGCTATAAAAATCACCAGATATAGGTATATTTCTGCCAAAAGTTAGAAAAGCGGGACTATACCCTACTGTGTGATGTGTTGAAACTCTCATGGCATGAGCAATTTTGTAAATTTCTTTGTCCCAGTCTTTGTGTCTATTTACAAAACAACGAATTGATGTTAATAAGGTTCTAATATTTCGCTCAGCTGCATTAGTCTGGGGATGATACCGTGCGTTATATAAAACTTGTACCTGGTACTTTTTAGTGAATTTTTCAAATTCCTTCCCAGTCATTTGTGAACCATTATCACATACTATAAATTGACTTACTCCGTAAACTAAAAATACATCATTTTCTATAAACGAAATTAAATTTTTGGCATTAGCAGCACGTACTGGTTTTACCAAAACATATTTAGTAAAGTAATCGGTAACTATAATTGCATGAGTGTTACCTCGTGGTGAACGTGGATATGGACCTAGGAAATCAATAAAAATACATTGAAACGGCATAGAAATTTTTCTTTCTCTACCCATAAGACCCATTGGTGTCGAGTTAGGCATTTTTTGACTATGACAAATATTACAATTTCTTATATACTTAAATACATCTTTTCTTAACTTGGGCCAGTAATAATTCTCGGTTATTTTTTTTAAAGTTTTGTAAAATCCGAAATGCCCTGACGTAGGAATATCGTGGCATTGGTTAAGAATTCGCTCTCGTTGTGATAGAGGGACAACTAATTTCCAATCTGAAGTGTTCGTTATTAAAGGAATATTTTTTGGTAAATATTTGTAAATATAACCGTCTTTTACTAACCAGTGTGGGTAGCGTTCTGGATGTTTATCGATTTTATCCCTCATTTCTAAATACCAGGGCTCTAGGTTCAAGCAAGATTCCTAATAAATCTATTTCAACCGGAAGGGGTGACCTGGACAATGCATCTGGTACCACATTTAGTTTACCTTTACGGTGAACTATCTCAAAATCAAATTGTTGCAACTGTGTTGCCCATCTAGCTAAAACTCCTGTCGGTTCACGTAATTTGTGAAACCATAAAAGACTATAGTGATCAGTTACAACCGTAAAGCGAGTACCCTCTATAAATGGTCTAAATTTTGTGATACCAAATAATACAGCAGCTAATTCACGCTGGTAAGTTGACCAGTTTCGCTCAGCCCTAGAAAGACTACGACTAGCGAAAGCGATAACTTTTTCAACTCCATCCTGGACTTGTGTCAGTACTGACCCAAGACCAGTTAGACTAGCGTCGCACTGAATGGTGAATTTTAAAGAAAAATCTGGTGAAGATAATATCGGCGCCGAAACTAATGCTTGCTTGATATCCTGGAACGCCTTTTCAGCAGAATCGTTCCACTGTATAGGAAGTTTCTTTCCTTTTGCACCTCTTAACAATTCATTTAAAGGAGATACTACGGTGGAAAAATGAGGAACAAACCTCCTATACCAGGAAGCTAAACCAAGGAAACGTTTAACTTCTGTACTGTTCTTAGGTCTAGGATAATTTACCATTGCTTCAACTTTATCTGGGTTAGTTCTTAAACCATTTTTATCCACAACGAAGCCAAGATAGTTCAATGAATCCCGAAAAAATTGACATTTGTCATAGTTAATAGTGAGATTAGCAGATTTTAAGCGATTAAAAACGTCATCTAAAAGTTTAATATGTTCGTCAAACGAACCACTTATTAAAATTACATCGTCTAGATAAACAAAACCAAATGGCTCTAATTCTGGGCCTAGGATAGAATCCATCAGTCTTTGTTGTGCTTGAGCACTGTTTGTCAAGCCAAAAGGAACTACACAAAAATGAAATAAACCCCTACCGGGTACACTAAAGGCTGTTTTTTCTTTACTTTCCTCTGACAGAGGTATCTGCCAGAAGGCACTTTTTAAATCAATGCTCGAGATAAATTTTGCACCTTTTAACATATTTAGAATATAATCTACTCTAGGAAGTGGATAAGAATCAGATTTAGTGACTGAATTTAATTTACGTCCATCAAAACAAAATCTATAGGTGTTATCAGATTTTTTAACTAATAAAACAGGTGAGCACCAACTACTAAATGAGGGTTCTACTACACCTAAACGTAACATTTCGTCCAGTTGACTATTTAATTCTTTTAATAAATAAGGTGATAACTGATATTGCCTTTGCTTGATTGGTCTAGCATCACCGGTGTCTATGTTTTGAATAAATTTACTGGTTCTACCGAGTTTTCCAACTGGTGACAGCGTCTTAAATTTTTCCAAGGTTTTATTCACAAGAACTTGATCCTTAGGACATAATACAGATGTTGATTGAATGCCACTATCATTAGTATTTAATGTTTTATTTACTACACTAATATGGACCTGCATTGATTGGTTATCCATTTCCCAAGTATTTGTGTGAAAGTTTAGAGAAAGGCCAAAGATTTTTAAAGATTCACTGCCTAATATAAAACCATGACAAATAGAAGGGACTATTAAAAATTCTACTAATTTACATTTAGTTTCTAAACAAATAGGTAATAAAACTGAACCGGAAACTGTCTGTTTTCGACCCTCAGCTGTTGTTACAAATTCTGATTTAATAGAATGAATTTTAATTTTATATTGATCTAAAATAAACAAACCTTCACTTCCTATGACAGACTGATTTGCACCTGTATCTATAAGTGCTGTTAATTGTTGATCATATAAGTTAACAGTAATATAAGGACGATTATCTAGTGGTTTTTCAACAAAGACTGGTGATACTTCTAAGGTACTGTTTACCTTACTAGTTTCTAAATAAAATTTTTTGACATAATCTAGCCAAGATTGCCATTCTGATTTTGAAGTAAATTTTCGACATTTATTTAAATTAGGTTGCATATAAGAAATATTTTTATTAAATTTATAAGACGTTCTTTGAGAGGTAGGTATTGAAAGAGAAAAATTTCTATTATACGTAGGAGACTTTAGTTTGGAATTCGTAATCGTTCTTGAATATATTACAGGTATGGTCTTTTTAAACTGTGACAAACGACGACCAACAACGTTTGCCTGCGATACTAGTTTTTTTGACACTTTGAACAATTTCTGGACGTTACATTTGGATTGCCACATTTAAAACAAAATATTTTAGGTTTGTCCCTGCACGTTTGAAATGTATGGTTAGGTTTCTGACAATTCCAGCACGTGATAGCAGAAACATTTCTGGTTTTACCCCTAAAATTGTAATTCCTCTTACTATTCGTGGAGGTACTAGCGGATGAGGTACTAGCAAATGAGCTACTAGACTCTCCAATATATGCCAAATCAGTTTGAAACACATTAGAACTTTTAGGTGGAGGTACATAATTATGTCTTATGCGATCTACTTCATCTAGCTTACGACAAATAGTACACAAATCATCAGTATCTTTTATATCTACCAAAGCAATTCTAGATGTATAACGAGGTAAAATTCTCTCCTTAATTATTTTAAGCTTAGTTGTTTCTGCTGGAGGACGAGATAATCTACTAAAGTATGATTCCATAGTAGCAACATAAATGTGAGTAGGTTCTTTTTCACCTTGAGTTCTTTGCTTAATTTCATCCCAGAGATCATCGTCATAGCTCTCTGACAAGAAATCACGCATTAATAGTTTGACTAAACCGTCCCAATCAGTAGCTAATTTTTTGCTTATAATATTTTTTACCCACAATTTTCCAGGACCCTCAAATAATTCGGTCACTGTAGAAAATAACTCTTTTTTATCAACATTACGAGATACTGATAATTCATTTACTTGTTCTAAAAATGTATGGACACTCATATTTTTTGTATCAAACTTTAAGTTCCATTTGTATACAGGTACTGACTTTCTATAATTTTCAACAGGTGAAATAGACCTTCTCGCAACAGGATTGTTAATGCTAGTACTAGGACCAGGAGAACTAACTAGTTGTGAATTTTCAGATACAGTTACTTTTTCTCGTAAATCTGCATCAAATTCTATGCAAGTTGCATGAGCATCGTCTTTAAAATCTATTGCCTTACCATCCATATTTTCTAAAATAGGCATTCTTAACACACGATTATGAATATGACAAAGACGAGTCTCAATTCGCTTATACATAGAATCCGAAGCAGGACCGTCGAAATCAACTATCAAACTTTTAATAGACTCTAATGTATTTTCTATAATTTCCTTTTCGGAATCATAGTCAAAATTTGGATCTACATAATCTACTTTACGAGTGCGGTCAGTATCTAATAACCGGTGCAAAATCTTGCGTTTTGCTGCTGCATCTTTTCTACCAGCATTAACACCTCTTATGCGTAATTCATAATTTAACTCATCACTAAGAAGATAAATTGGTTTCATATTATGTGGTTCCATGTTTATGTATGTAACGTATGAAATGAAAGGTATAAAAAAATTTACAAAAATTGTTCAGATTAAAAAAGCATCAACACACAACAAATATCGACAAACCATATAAAAGTAAAATCGGAAATAACTCACAAATAGGTAGAAAACAACAAAAAAACGTGAATACCAACAACGTAAAAAAAGGAGCAGATAAAAATATAAAAAATGTAACTGGTCAATAAATAAGTTCAGAATGATAGGTCAATAAGAAATTTAGAATGTTGATTAACTATGGTATCTCTTTCTCACACTCAACAGCTTAATAGATTATTGGTGGCTAGGATATTTATAAAATGCAAAGTTAAACAAATCGGGCCCGCTACGTTGGATGCGCCACTTTCTTGTAACACACCTTGGCTTAAAACCAGGAAGTGTTTCAATTATGCGAACGGCAGCTCTGGGTTATGGGAAAGCGAGGTCGTGGTTCGATATTTACTCATTTGTTAACTTGCAAAAAAAAAATATATAAAATAGTGAATATATATATATAAACAAAAAAATAGATGTTCAGGGCGCCACCTTAACTTACTATATGAACCATGAGTATTGTGAAAGCTAAGGAAAACAATACTGAGTACCTAGGTTATGTAATAAGCTCACCAATAATATATATCCAGCTAAATGAGTAGAAGAAAGGAAACACACATGTTAATAATAAGTTGACTTTAATATTTGACAATGGGACAGTTGAATAATTTATTTAGCAATAGCAAAAAAATTTAGTTAAGTTGAAATTTGAATGATTGATAAAAAAATATATTAAATTATGACGGTTTAACAAGTATTATTTAAGAAAATTTTATGTTAAAATATTTATGTGAAAATGTATGAATATTTGAAAAATGTTAAAATTTAATTAAAATGGTACCATTTCTTACAAGTAAAAAAAAATATATGAAAAGTAATAATTTAAATCAGACAAAATGTTATAAATAATACCACCAAACAGAAGGCCCTGGTGTAACTTTGTTCCAGAATCAGGTATGACTGCAGGGACCCCTCTACAACACGCTGCCTCCACTCTCAAATTGTCTCCACTGCCTACGTGGTCCAAAAAAAATCGACGACTCGGATTCTTTCGCTTATTGACCTCTTGCTTCTTAAAATAATACCATCTGTGTGTGGCCGCTACATCGGAAAGATGATATACCAATAATGATATCACACCAAAGAAAATTGCCTCATATGAGGGATACTGGCAACCCTAAGATATAAAAAAAATACACCTTACAAAATGAAATCAAACGAATTCGCAAGACTTACCCCAAGTGACCTGTGGGGGCTCAGTATCGATTATAAGCCTAAGCTTATGGCGTGAATAAAAATTATGGCTTGACCAAATTTACTAGTTAGGCTACTGCCCCAAGCCTAAACTACTGGCTCCTTCAATGGATCACGCTTAAAAGGGCTGCTAAGATGGCTTAGCTTTCTAACGCGGTCTTGCGAATTTAAAAAAACTAACGATCCCTACACGCAGGTCTTAATTACCAACTCAAATCACAGAATTGTGCTCTTGGCAAAATCGAACTATAAGAAGAAGAAGATGAATTTAAAATATCCAAAATTTAACCTTAAAATAGAGAGTGTGCTACTATGTGCTTCTGAAGAAATAAATAAAACAAGTTCATAAGAAACATGCTGTTAAACCAGCCAGGAAGAGAAGACGTCGTGTGTTTACTATATTTTGGTGTTAACTCAAAATGAGGTGTCAAGTGCTTTTCAACCTGAACAAGTTATAATTGCAGTGTTAATTGTCTGAAACGGTGCCGCATTATTTTCATTATTATTTACTTATATATTTAACTGCATGTGGAGCATGTTTTTGCAGGAAAGAAAGAATAAAAAAAATATTTATATTTGTCTAATAAATTCCTTTTCAGGAGATTTTTCACTGCAACCAGTAATACATTTATCCACATACTGGGTGGCCTAACTCACTATGCACCAGTTTACTTTTTAAATTAATTACTATGAAAAATGTAGCATATGCAATGCTACAATATAAATATTATTCTAAATAAATTCGAAATTAAACGTAAGAGTGAAACGTTTTGTAGATATCTACTGCAGACAAGTCGCCATTTATCATTCAGCTTCCATCCAGATTAAATTACACACAGTGAGTTTTCATAATCTATTAAACTTGTTATGAATCAGATATGCTTGTGCAAATAGTACAATTTACTAATTCCGATTCTCTGAAAAACCGAGAAGAAGATTGATGGAGGCCCATGATTCCGACAGGACAACCCCTTGACTGGAAATAAGGGGTGGATAAATGCATTTTACTTCCCTCATCTATTTTAACCATCTCCCAAAAGAATTCCTTCCAAAAAAATCAGTTACGACCGTTTTTTGCCTCGCATGGTTAGTTTTCACCCCCATCGATCAACCCTCTCAGTGGCTCCGTATCAAAAATAACTTTTACAAGAAAAATTCTGCACAAAAACACTGCCTCCACTGGCTACACCACGGAAAACCCCTTTTGGGGGTGGTTTTTGGCCAATAGGGAATGGGGGCAGGTTTTTTCACTTCAGACCTATCGCAATCGATGCCCTGCTCCAAAAAACGGAGAGAGAAATGTCTTTTAGGTCTGACCCACAAGTGTCCAACTTTTCCGCTTATATACCTGGACTAGTTAAAAGTGGGTAGGATGCGTCGATCTCATTGTTCGAATGTAATTGAAAAGCTTCAGTTTCTTTTTAAACTGTTCTTAGGTTTACATTTTACAATAAATATACCGCAACTTTGGATGTATAAAGAGTAGTAGTTGGTCGAAGATGTTGAGGATGACAAATGTAGCTCTTAGTTTATGTGACTTCTCTAAAGCCTTTACCTATTTGTGCTATTCTGTTTTGATGAATAGAAAATTGTATCATTATAGTAACAAAAATGCATGCCCTTCTTATTTACAAAATAGAGCTGTGTATGAAATTTAAAAACTTAAAAAATTATTCTAGTAACATGGTGTGCCTCAAGGGACTGTTTTGAACCCGTTCTTTTTAATTTTGTATATTGAACTTTTTCCGTTCTATGTTGCCTAAAAACTATCTTCCCCACGCATCCTGATTTGATAGAAAATAGTTCTGTTAATTTATTAAGAGTTGTCTTGAAAGACACGTATGGTTCTGCCATGTAAACCAATTTACATATAAATTATCACGTAAGACGTTTTTCACTCAAAATCGTGCATTTCCCATTATGCTAACTTCATGCAAGTTATGCAGTTATGCTACAAGATGGCTATTCATTAGGGTATCTAAAAATTTTGACTACAGAAAAGCGTGATTAGAATTTCAGCCGATACAGATTTTCATGGGTACGGTCCGGGTCAATCTTTCTTTATACACACATATATATTTATTTGTCCAAAAAACGAATAAAATGTCAGATCTGATTACAATAACTATACTTATCACAAAGCTTGGGAGCCATCGTCCAGGTTGAAAAAAGAATTCCTTTAAAAATCCTGTTTCTACAGTCAATACCAGGATTCCATAGATTTTTTTTATGGCTTTGGGCCAGAGACCATGCAGCCAGGATTCCATAGATCAATTTGATATGCATACTTTCTATGTATATTTTGTTAAAAAACGTTGTTCAAACGTCAGAAAATCATGACATTTCTTACTGCTTCTTCCGTTCGAGCGGACTTTTACTTCCGTTGCTAATGGAAACGCACAGCAAAAATTTTTATCTTAATTTTTTTATAGCTAATCGACGTTTGAATATAATAACTCTATAATAATAACTCGTCTGTAATTGCCGGACTCTGCCGTCTCATCAATCAGAGAATCCATTTTGGGAGAACGCTGGCCTACTTTGGCCGATGTATGAGAGATGCCTGTAGGCAGCATCACCACCTATTTCGCAAGATTAGGTTGGTTGGAGGCCTAGGCGAGGGTCTGCTTACAGGGAGGATGTACAAGGGGCCCAATGGGGCCTGAGTGCTGTGGTTCAATAATTTTTATTGACCACCCGCCCAACCAATTCCAGATTCCAAGTCCAGAATTGCCGGACGAACGAGGTGAACCTATAGACTCGTCAAAAAAGTATCACTTTTACTCCTGATAAAACAATACACTATTTGAATGTACATTATTGTTCATTGTACACATTTTGTATGTATGAACGTCTACCTCATATACTTATACATTATTTTCCAACTTTCGGTTCCAATGCTATAAATATTTAGTCGAACTCAGGTTTCAAAAAAGGCAATAAAAACTTTATGACCTCATTAAAATACTGTTAAACTAGTCGCAAAAGTAATTGCGCTCAGGCACGCACTTGAAATATTTAGATCAGCAACTCAGTCGTTCAATTTTAACGTGTTACGGTCTAGTATTATTAATATGTACATTCTAAAGCTGGGATTCCATTGCGCGAAACTGACTCGCGCAACTGTTTCACGAGAATCACTCGCGAAGCGGCTGTCTCGCGCTAACCATTTCCACGATGAGAAACGTTTTGCAACATAGACACGAAACAAAGTGAGTCACCAGTTTGTGCAAGACAAGCACGCCGGTTGTATATACAACCACTGCAGCATAAATAAAAAAAATGAAGAAAGCACCGGTGGTGGACCAAAGAATTATTTCGTCGGCGATTGCAATATGGAAACCAGCTTCTGAGAGATATAGTAGTAGAACCCATCAATGATACTATAATTTTACCCGGATGACTTCACCAGACTTTGAATATCTCTTGTCACAGGTTGATCCTATAATAAAGCTGGGATTCCATTGCGCGAAACTGACTCGCGCAACTGTTTCGCGAAATTAGATTCGCGTTGTGGATACCTAGTCCCCACCCCGAAACTTTTTGCGCGAGGACGTTTCGAGGTGAGCGGACCGGTAGTCAGTTTTTGACTGCGCATCAAAGTGTTTCGCATTTTTGTTTCGCTTCGTGTAAACGCATACTTGTCTCGAGCTTCAAAATGAACCAGGAGGACTGCATTCCCCTTTTTGAACTGTTTCAGAGCGATTTTTGTGGGATGTCATCATAATAAGTCCGCATGAAAGGAAATGGGATAAACTGTCGGTACTCTTAAAGCAAAAATGAAAACTCTAATGGGGTCTTATAGGAGTGAAAAATCAAGGGAAAAGAAGAACAGAGTCACTGGATCAGATATGCAGGTTGTTTTATTTTTTAAAAACAGCCTGCATACCTGCAAAGTTTCGGGGTGGGGACTAGGTATCCACAACGCGAATCTAGTTTCGTGAAACAGTTGCGCGAGTCAGTTTCGTGCAATAGAACTCTAGCTTAATACATACAAATTTTAAGTTCGGCTCTACTATTTCGTTCACAAATTGACTCGCTTACCTTTATACCTTAAACGTCGGCTCGTTTGATGACACCATGCCGCATGTCCAACGGCGATAATAATGAGTTCGTAACGTTTTTGTTGCCTTTTTTGAGTGAATCGTAAACCTGAACTCGACCATAACTTTCTTATAGCGAATAAAATGCAGTGAAGCTACAGACGTGGCAGAGAAAGAAAAAAAAATATTTGTAAAAAAGCTTTTATTTAAATGCTCTAAACAGTAGAAACTAAACTTTGAAGTAAATCAAACCCATCATTTTGTTACATTATATAATTTTTTATGATATAAAAGCTTGTTGTGAGATTTTTCTGTGTAAAAAGATTGCTCGCGACAAGCTTTTATATTATAAAAAAAATTATATAATGTAACAAAATGATGGGTTTGATTTACTTCAAAGTTTATTTTCTACATGTTAGCATTTAAATAAAAGCTTTTTTAAAAATATTTTTTTATTTTTACTTTTTGGTCTTTTGATATGCTGTAATCCCCAGATATAGATTTTAAAACGAATCGAATCATAAACGGTAAAGTCGTCTGCCATCTTGAACTAGATTGTTGACTAGAAATTCGTAATCCGCGAACTCGAAAAACCCCCAGATATCGATTTGGACCTAAATGACAAAAGTCATCAGCCGTATTGGCGCCGCCATTTTAAATTTCTGAATTTTGACTAAAAGTTCACAATCCGCGACCTAGGAAACCCCCAGATATCGATTTTGAGTTGAATAGGATCATAAACGGTAAAGTCGTCCGCCATCTTGAAGTGGCCATCCTGAACTAAATTTTTGACTAGAAATTCGTAATCGGCGAACCCGAATCGATTTTGATCTATCTGGACCATAAATGACAAAATTCGTCCGCTATATTGGCGCCGCCATTTTGAATTTTTAAATTTTAACCAAGAATTCATAATTGCCGATCTTGAGAACCCCCAGATATTGATTTTGAGTCGAATCGGATTATAAACGGTAAAGTCGTCCGCCATCTTGAAGCCGCCATCTGGTTTTTTTCTTATATGAAAATGTTAAAGTGTATTGTCACCGGACTTATACACATGCGCAAAATTTCAAAGCTATAGCTTAATTAGAACTAATCAAAATTTTGATTGCAAGATTTGACCCAACGAACAAACAAACAAACATTGCAAGTTAAATAAAACTTTTAGAAAACGTTTACGTTAAACATGCTTACGTTAAAATTTCGCGAACCTGAGAGGCGTACGCTGAAATGCTACTACAAGTAGTTTTTGTAATTCGAGAACAACAATAGGAAACATGATTGTTCTAAAATCTAGTATTGCCTCCTTGAAATAGATTTACTCCTGCCATATGTATTAAGTACGCTAAACGTGTGTAGTTCTTATTTTACAGAAAATTTAACGACTTTTACAAGCAATTTAGCGATAAATCAATTCAAATGGTTTATAATAGCTCCACTTCTTTCATTTCAATTTAACAACAAGCGTAATAACTTGGCAAAACCATAAAATACCGACGTCATCGTTGGCGATGGCTCCTAGAGATTACCCTGAGGATTAATCAGCATGAATTTGCGTGCATGTGTGTGCGTATGCCAGTCCCAATTACGATCTGTGTAATTTACGAGGTTCTGATGCGTGTGTGATGACGCTACCAGACGTCGCGTGGACCACCCGTGGATGGTTTGCAGCCTCCTCCGAGGAGCACACGCGTCAACTAGCATGAAGGCATGCCCGCATCTAATTAATAATCATTATTATATTCGAACAGTATCCTTTCGCGATTCCTGTTTGTATTCAACTATATCTGCAAAAGGAAGCAGAGATATATTTAGAAGGGCACTATTAACAGTTTTATGTGTAGCGGATACAATTTCTTAAATGTATTTTATAGACATTTTCCAACAAATAATTTTACAAGCAATAGATGGTCATTCCATGTCGAATCAATACACTTTTAATATCACGTCACTAGCTCAGATTTTGATCAAATTTAGAGGAGAAGTAGCCTCCATGTAGACTAAGAAATACCCAAAATTTGATTAAAACAAGTCGACCCGTTTTGAAAATACGGCTATGTGAATTGTAGAAAAAATTCAAAAATCGGAGAACCGACATTTTTAAATTAACATGGCAACTCTCCTAATGGAGGGAAATAGTATGATGTTTTAGTCCTACTCCAACTTTCTGTTCTATTTCTCGCTTCAATCTTATTGACATTGTACATGAGAGGGGTTAAAATTGAATTAAATTTTTTTTATATATAATCTGTGAATATTTTACTACTGAATTTACATATAAATATTTTAGTTTGAGAAGCTGCCTCTTCTTGTAATAATACACTAATTTTAAAATCTTTTCAGAAATTAATTTCCTATTGCGCAGACATACAAAATGTGCAAGAGACCATTCCAGAACACGTAAATTTGACAGATCCGCCATTTTGTCTGGGTGGCACACAAAGCGATTATTTTCCATAATGTGTTTATATTCGTTTTTATGTTCAGTTGTGCTGTGGACTGAGTTTATTATGATTTTTTGCATTTTTTTTTCGCCAAAATGTGTCGAAGTGTATATTATGTAACCCTTAGAGGTGATATTAAGTGCAGATATGATAAAAAAATCGATATTGTTGACAGTATTGACCCCCATGCAATTCTTTCTGAAGAATGCAGGCTTGAAATTTATAATATTACCATGATGATGGAATTATTCGCGAATTACTTAATACTAACATTAGTTATTATACTGGTTAACAATGTAAGGGTTATAATAGCTTGCAAGCATACAAGCTTTAAGAATGGCTCTGTTCAAGAAATTTAGACAAAACAAATCAATGATGAGGCATTTTTTGTCATTGTGAAGGTAAGAGGTCAAAGTTAATGCGTAATTTTACATTACAATTAGATTCTATATGTTAATGTATATAATTTTGATATGCCACCGCGGTTTTAAACGTTTTTTATCTTTGTGTAGGTTAAACAAGGCTGATGTTTTGTGTATTGGAAAATTGCAATATTTTAAATTCAATTTGTAAGGAAATGTGATGTAAAAAAGAAGAGCGCCAGGGTTGACATTTATTGCAAACTGTTGGGAATAGTATAAAAAACAGTAAATGTATTTAAACTGACATTTTCCGTGTTGCGCAGTTGCAGAAAATGAACCGGAGTTGTACCCCTGAGCCAAGGTTTGTAAAATAAGATAGGTAGCATGGTAACTTTCGACCAATCAGAGATCACTATTTAAAATGCGGGAACGCGTCACTCTGCCTGCTCATTCGAATTTCTGGCATTCAAACCATTAGTATAGAAGTATAATTAGTTATGAATTTGAATTCCGTATTTTGTATTTTTTAATGTACAAGCACAAATTAATAAATTGACTTTTTTGATTAATGATTGTTAACATCGATAACGTTTTTCTTGGAATTTAAAATTGACATTACTATATATCAAATTTATAACTAATTAATGTATGCAGTTAAAGAAGTACATTTTATATCAAGGGACTGAAGTAGGTTCTTTTAATCTTGTATGCAATTTCTTGCCCGAGACTTTAGTCTTGATTTCATTGTTTTATATAATTCTTAGCGAATTTAATAAGTTATAAGATAGATGAAGATACATGATACTAATTTTCGCCCTAACGAAAAGAGTTACTTAGAAAAGTTTCTTATTTTATGACGTACTGAGTAGAAATTTTCCCCCAACCTTTACAATTATGTAGTATTAAAAAATTTTAATGCAAATTTTTTATTAGTCTTTTCTGTGACATTTTCTAATCCATTCCTTCTTTATTAGAGGGTCTTTAGGGAAGGCAAAAAACATGAACATCTCACCAATCTCTTTTGCCTTTTTTGAGTTGTTTTTGCAAACAGCTACACTACAAACCTTTCTTCCAGTCATCTAATAATTGTATGTAACATTGTTATTTGTTATTATTATGAACGGAAAATAATAAAAACTGTTTACCTTAAAATTATTTCTGTAAATACATAGGTTACAAACTTCTATATACTATGAGTCTTTGCTCTTTAACAGTAATTGTCAATTAGATTATACACTAAATAACTATAACTGCACGATTATAAACAACAAATATTTCGAAATAGCTCAACAAATAAGACTTACAACTCAAAATTCAATGTATATTACAAGTCCGCGAATAAGGTAGACAACACTGTTCTCTCTCTAGGTGATATAAAATGGTTACAGATGGCGCACAAGCAGCTACTACCAGTAAGCCGCGAAATTCAAACCGATTTATGAATAATTATACATGCACACAAAAAGAAAGTATCATGACCGCCAGACTAGAACACCATACACTGGCAAACTCCAAAAGTGCCATTTATGATGATTAATTTTTGAGTTCCAATGTCGCTCCGCCACCCCTGTAGCCTGCCTATAAACGCGTTCCATATTAAAATCAGAAAATAATATTTGTTCCCCGAGGTAAAAAAAAATACGTAGGTGGATGTGCATATCGTTGCTGGGTAAAAAAACTAATTTTCCACAAATATTTTTTAAATTCATTAATTCCCGGGAACTGAAAACGAGTTTGGTAAAAAATCCACTGATATAAATGTCAGTTACCACTTTTCCCTCTTTTTCCACGCTACAATATATGATTTCCACCATGAAACTGACGTGCCGTGATAACTTTATCGTCCCTAAAAAAATTACATCATTGGGATTCAACGCCTCCTTTATAACGCGATGAAAATGTCAGTTCATATTATTTTCTTAAATAAACTCTTCAAAATATTATATGATGAGTGCAATTGACATTGCACGGTGACCTGAATTTTCACCTGTGGGCAAATTTCAATTTTCTGACCATAATAATTTTTTAATCATATGTGTCCGTCTCGATAACCCAAGCCAGAAAACTCTGACATGTCGGGATAAGAAAATCGACCATTTTTTCGTTACATATTGAAGAGAATTTTTCGACCACTCCGCAATGTTACCATCGTCAGTCCTCTTGAACTTTTTTCTTAAACTCATCGAGAACTAACAAAAAATACAAAAATCACTGGAGCGTAATAAGTCGAGAATCCTGGTAACGGGCTGCCGTACTATTGGGTGTGTGTCCCTTGACTCTAAATGTATAGCCCCCTCCCACACAAGGCTCTTCTAGGACCTTCCAGGATAAAGGGGGTCGTAATTACCTGTGGTGTTATTATTATATATTACTATTATATAAAGGACACCAGCATTCACAGTGCTTACTGTACTAGTTTACCAGAAGTATGCAGTCCTATAGCCACAATTCTGTTTTACCTGCTTGATCGTTGAAATACCATCGAAGACAGTGGTCCTGGTCCAGCGTCCACTGAAAAACCTTTTGTTTGGCCAGTACCTCCCACGAAAAATGTAGAAATGTTGCGGATATGGGATATGTATTGGATAAAAAAAGTAGAGAAAGGGAAGCTCTTGATAAAAACGACCTTACGCCTATTTATGAAAATATCTAATTTTGTTTTTTTGGCTTGACTGACCCTGAACTTGGATATTTTAAAAGAATAAAGTGACATACATACATATATTATTGATGTGCAATATATTGAAATAAATAGGTACAATTAAAACTGTTTTTTATTAATAAACACATAGCTAGATAGATAATTATTTATATTATTTGGTATTTGAGAAGGCACATGCTTATAATTGAACTACATACCACGATGATTTTATCCAATGCACTCGAACAATTTCTTCACTTTGACAACATGCTTATGGGTTTGTTTCATAAAAAATCTTAAATTTGTTTTGAGCAAACCTATAATTTTTTCTACATGAATTCGTATTCATACAGTTGCAATGTTTCATGTGTTTCCCAAATCCATAGGATACAACTGAGTTTGGTCTTTTGTAAAACCCGGTATTTGTGGTTTTATCCTCTAAAGCACCCAGTTTTCCTAAAATCACATACATACATCATTTAATATTATAACCTTATAAAACCTAAAAGGAATTTTTGTACAAAAATTAAGTACTTACCAGTTCCAAAATGTTTTGAACAAATACGGCCGTTTTGGGTGGCTCTTACTTAGTGGCTCCCATTTCAAAGCCTTAATCCCAGCATTTCCTCTTTCTGTATACAATGCATTAACATGTTCCCCCTATTGGTTAAAATAGTGGGAAATCGAAAAAATTATACATTATCTCTTTCAGCACGCATTGAACATTTTAATGTGGCATCTTCTATAAATCAGACCAGGATTAAACGACTTAATGATGAAATACTCGCAGTGTTTACATACGCGGTACTGTCGGTTATTCTATGCCCCCCAGCAAATATGGCCGAACTGTCAATGACCTCATTCTGGAATGGTCAATACGTATGTCGAGCATAAACATCTTTCTGTTTTACTGAATGAAGTTTGAGGTTATATACAAAGTGGTCCAAAATTGTGTCCTAATATTTCTGCTGCTGATAGTACTTCCAAAAATGATGGTAGTCTTTTATATAAACTTATTTCCGAAAATTAATAATAAGGGAGATATACCCCTTAAGTGGGGGATAATAAATTTCAGGTTTTCTGCAATATCTTCCGACTCCCTTATAACATCAAATACATTGTAACGAAGCATTTTTTCGTTACGGAAATCTGTATGAGATTTATATTTATTTGTAATCTGTATAAAATTTTCTGTTAATATAAAATCTATATTGTACCGCCTTAAGCGCACGAGAGTATTTTAGCAAACAATATTTACTATTTGAGCACCGGAATATTTATTTAAAATCAGACTATTTGTATATTAGGAATTATTGTGCATACTTTAAAATTAATTCAATAATTGGTTATCTATGGCCGATTAAATCCATTTCTTTTTCGCAGTTGGTTAGAACAAATATCTGAAACCGATTTCATACATTATACAAGTCAAAATACTTTGTTTATACTAACCGACGCTCGTAATAACAATTCACCGGCACATTAAATAATCCAGACAGCAGACTTCGCTATCTTGTAGTCAATGTATTTATTCCTGCGCGAGTCTGAAATAGAGGGGACCCTGGTAGAGAACGGTTATAAATTAAACAGCACCGGGAATTTCATTCATTAGTTCTCCTACAACTTGAAGAAACCAGTCGACCACCAGTGCACCAATTGGAAAGAGTAAGACCCTTTTAAATACTTGGCTAGTGTAATTATATTTTACTGTTGATGAAATTTCTATTAACTGTTAGTAAATTTTTATATACTTATGAATATTTCCTTTTATTCTGCTTATTTTCTGATTGATATATTTTACTATTTTACTGTCTCAATATTTTACTGTAAATTATTCATTTTTGCAAGTTTCTTGCTTTTCTGAACCTGACTTTGGCCCTGTGGCGACAACAGGTTCTTTTTCTGTTCTTAACCAACCTGACTCTGGCCCTGCGGCGACAGCAGGTTATTTCTTTTCTGTCCACTTTATCTACGTCTAGTCACGTTACTGTCAATTTCACGTCTTGAGTCCGGGATTAAAACCTTGTGACAAAATATTTGCTCGTCAATATTTATTTCTACGTACTGTTAACTTCGTAAAACACTAGCCAAGTTTCCGGTTTGTTTTATAATTTGCTTGTTTATAACACTGTAAATAAGTCTGCTTGCTTCGCATTTCCTGGTGTCCGTACACTGTTTGCTTAATAGCCATTTTTTTTATATAAACTCGCTAACTTTACCGTCTATCCGCTTTTGCCGCTAATATTGTTATATTGCTTGCTATTCTTACTGCTTACATATATATCTGTACATAAATTTGTGTTAATTGTGATTTTTCTGTTCATTTAGGACTGTAACCACAGGCTTATGTAATATACACAGATATTATTGAACTTCTGCATTTTACTGTTGTGTTTGTGAAAGTCTAACTTCCCTTATTTGACCCACTGGAATTATCTGTGTCTTCACTGAGCTGCTTAGTCTCGCTCATTCGACTTGTGGGTAGTGTTGTTCAATCACTTTGAAACTTGAACTGGCGCCCGAGTACTGAATAAAGCTCGAGTGTCAAAGTGACAGCCTTAGTTCTCGCCACGTACGAGAAAAAGAGCGTCACAACATGTTTAAAAAACAACATACACGTGTCCGGATGACCTATGACTTAACTTAAAATATGAATTTGATTTTTTAAGGGAGTCGGAAGATAATAATATTTTATGGACGGACGTCTAATTTTAAAAGAAATGGTATCTTCAACATGCGAATAGTGAATAATAGTAATAGTGAATCCAAACGTAGTGAGAACTTCGAATTTCTAGCACCAGTTCGGGGTGATCTTATGGACGGGAATTATAAATCCATAGTTAATTGGACCATTTGGGCTACCACGAAAGTTAAATGGAAAATCGTATAAATAGTTTTTGGAAAATAATCTTCCACTGCTGCTAGAGAATCTGAATTTGGACGTACGTCAGCGCATGTGGCTTAAAAGCGACGGAGGACCGTGCTATTGTGATATATCAGTAAGATGCCATTTAAGTCAAAGTTATCCCAACCGCTGGATTGACCGCGGCAGAGTGATACAGTGGTCGCCGCGTTCGTCCGATTTAAATCCAATAGACTTCTTTTATGGAGTACTACAAGGAGGCTGTATATGCAACTGAATGTCGAACTGAAATAGAGTTGCGTCAAAAAAATAGAAGAAGGCGTAAACACGATTCGTCAAAATGAGCGCCACGCTTTTGGATCCCTAAAAAGTAATTTTTTGAGAAGGTGCAGAATTGGCACTGAACATGAAGGTAGGGCATTGTGAAAATGTCTTCTGATTCATTTTTGTCAACAACTCCTGTATTTTTTTTAAACCTATATAGCAGTCACAGGTTCACACTTATTTTTATTCCAAATACCAGTAAATCATCATGAATTATATGAATGTTTGTATATTATAGTTAAGGTGCCCGCCGGGAAAAATTTTGCTGATACATACTCTCTCCAAACTTCGTGTATGGCTTCATTGGACCTAGTCTGACAGCATTTTCCTCTATCATTTTTTTTTGTTTTTGGGGCGTTTTCCCGCTAGATTTTCCGAAACATGTCATTTTGACGGCATATAAAAAATGTATAGATACTGTTATTTTTCCAAGTAGAATACTTAAAAACGTGAATTGAAACGTGAAAAAATAATTGTCTGACAATAGATGTGGGTCATTGGGCGTGTCCGCTATCTCGAACATGTCGGAAAAACGACTATAAGAAAATTTATTAATAACCAGCTGATTTTCGCTGTATTAATTTATTAAAGCATACAAAAACAAGTTTTCATATTGTCTGACGAAAATTATTTTCCGATTTCCCAGTCTGACGCGTCAAAGTCGTCAGTTTCATGACAGCAAAAAATTTATTCATAACCTTCAGACATTGGAAAATTATATGCAGAAAATAGGTATTTAATTTGTGGTATAATTGTCTGACAAATACAGTGGGGCATAACGAGAGTATGATGAAAAAACATAATTTTTCAATAGCGGCCGTCGAAGTTAGGGCGATAAAAAAAATTAAATTTCGTTTAGTCGAGAAGACGGTTAAAAAAGATACGGTAATTTCAACTTACTTATTTTATAATCTTTATTTTGAATTTTTTGAACTCTTTTAAACTATCTGAATTCGATTTACCCCAAGTTTTAAGTTCGATAATATTGAAAAATACGTAAAACTTTTTGTAGAAAAAAGTAGCGAAAAATTGTCTTTTAGTACGTTTAAAATCGCTATATCTCCGGTACTACTAGTCCGAAAATTTGCATCCAGGGCCCAAATTAAAGGTCTTGAAACAAGCTATAAGATAACACTTTACAATATTAGTTATAACAAAGTAGTTTTTATAAATGAAAAAACAATTAATCCATTTTCGGTAAATATATGAATTCAATTTAAGTGTGCAATTTTGCATCAAAAATATATGAAGTATGCAGGAAATAAAAAAAAATAAACATTATGCACCAAAACAATTTTTAGGGCGATGCTAAAAATTATTCGTTTTTCATGTAATAACATGAAAAACGAATTTCTGCAGCAGAAAAACGACATATTTCCAAAATTGAAAAACTAATTTTGATGGCATCGCCCTAAAAATTTTGTTCAGTCCGCACTTTATTAAATTATATGATTTATTTTATTGTAAAAATACTTTTAAAAAAGGTATAAAATAAAATAATTTCAAGTACTATAAAACAATTATAAAATAATTATTATGAAAAATTATGTTCTTATTCTTCTTCGCTTTCCTCATCATCATCATCATCATCATCAGTTGAATCATCAGTTGATAAATCATCATTGTCAGTTTCATAGTCAGTTTCAATATCGCTTTGATGCCTATCTAAAATGTTAGGTGTAAATTTTAATACTTCACTATTTTTTGATTTGTACAAAAAACACCATTTTCCAAAGTTATTTTATATATCACGTGCATCAGATCGTTACAATTCTCTACTACTACACGTGTACTATACTACTGCTATAGAATACAACACGGAGTGTAGAAAGACGTTCCACACTCCTATGTTCTATTACAGAGCCTGCGTACTAAACAGATGTGAACTTGTATAAAACGATAGTTCAAGCAATTTATTTATGATTTTTGACACTGTAAAAATGATTTTTCAATGATTAGTATGAGATAATCATGACAATTTGAAGGAAATTACAACATTAAAAAATTGTATTTTCCAGGCGTCAGACTGAAAAACTGGAAAACACCTTTTGTCAGACAGTTAAAAAATTGGATTTGATTTATTTTTATTAAGCTATATTGAAAAAATCAGCTTGTTATTTATAAATATAGCCTCAATATATACATATGAATGTAACATCCAAGCGTAGCTTGACAACCACATAGAAAAACCTTTTATTTAATATTTCCAGCTAAAAGGCTTTATTTCACCGTCAGACAATTTTTTAATAAATTTGTAAAAAAATGTTATGAATAAATTTTTTGCTGTCATGAAACCGACAACTTTGACGCGTCAGACTGGGAAATCGGAAAATAATTTTCGTCAGACAATATGAAAACTTGTTTTTGTATGTTTTAATAAATTAATACAGCGAAAATCAGCTGGTTATTAATAAATTTTCTTATAGTCGTTTTTCCGACATGTTCGAGATAGCGGACACGCCCAATGACCCACATCTATTGTCAGACAATTATTTTTTCACGTTTCAATTCACGTTTTTAAATTATTCTACTTGGAAAAATAACAATATCTATACATTTTTTATATGCCGTCAAAATGACATGTTTCGGAAAATCTAGCGGGAAAACGCCCCAAAAACAAAAAAAATTATAGAGGAAAATGCTGTCAGACTAGGTCCAATGAAGCCATACACGAAGTTTGGAGAGAGTATGTATCAGCAAAATTTTTCCCGACGGGCACCTTAACCATTACTGTACTGTATAGTAATGCAAAAAGAAATAATTTTTTTTTGTTGAAAAATAGGCTTAAAATGTCTCATGAAACGTCGAGATTTTAAATTTGAGCGAAAAAAATTTTCAGTCTGTGCGTCTGCCTGTCGGTTGAAGGGTTCGGCGTAAATGGGGTAAATAAGGGTAAATAGGCAAAGCAAACAGCTAAGAGTCCATAAAATTGCAATTTAGGGCATGTACGAAAAGTAAAGGTATCAAAATTTTTTTTGGCATCAGCCACCCTCCACTATCACCCCCACACTGTTACGAAAAAGAGTAAAAAAAATAAAATGTGATTTAGTGTGTATACAATAATAACGAAACGACTGAAAGTTTTTTTTTGGCGTTAGCCACCCCCATTGCCAACCCCACCCCCATTGCCAACCCCACCCCGCTATTAAAGGGATAAAAAAATTAAATTAGAATTTAATGTGTATACGAGAACCAAGGAACTCTAAAAATTTTTTGGCATTAGCCATCCCCTCTACCACCCCCACTCTATTATTAAATGGAATAAAAAATTAAATTGGGATTTAGTGTGTATACGAGAACCAAGGGCCTCTAAAAGTTTTTTGATATTAGCCACCCCCTCTAGCACCCCCGCCCTATTATTAAAGGGAGTAAAATATTATATCTATATATATTAAAATCGTGTTGGTGCGTGCCCCTTTAGTTTTGCAATTTTGCTGGCGCATATTCTTCGGTTTGCGGCGGAGCCCGAGGTCGGGAGCGGGACGGGCGGAAGCGGGAGGCCGAACTACGTCCCAAGTTCGTATTGGCGACGCGTGCCTTTCGGGGTTGATATTTTTAATTAGGCTAATAATGTCGGCTATCTCTTTCCCTACACGCTTTTACGACCCTCAAAATGAATTTGCGTCGCTCCTTTTTGATGACGTAGGCGCCCGCTTATTTTGGTAAACGTAAAAAATTTCCGTTTTTGTTTCGTTCCTGGCGGCCTTATAATTCGATTATGCCGGTGGGATTTACGATTTGCTTTCATTGCCATTCACGTACTTTCGATATCGACATCGTACGGCCGTCTGCGAGGTGTTTTTCGCCAGATATGAGCGTTTAAAAATTGCGTGTTTGGTGGTTTTTCACGATTCTGGCGAAATACGCACATTTTCGGTTTTCCTTCAATAACTTCTAAACCGCTGGAAATTTCTTAAAAATAAAAACTCCCAAAGGACAAGATTATTTAATGAGGAATCGTTTCCATTTTTCAGATTTCACCTTCGATGAACCGTTTTCGAGCTAGAGCGTTTTGAAGGAAACGACGTCGGGTGGCCAAAATACGTAGCGTTTTCGTTAAAAGCCGAATATCTCGGCAAATAGGCCGTTTTCGGCGAAAATGTTCGTACCTAACGAAAATAAAGCTAAATAAATTATCTACCGCTATGCAGAGTTTCATTTCTCTACTATAAATATTAAGAAAGTTGTGGCCTTTAGAAAATGCGACTTTATAGTAAAACGGAATATTTTGTTGCCGTCAAATAATTCCTTCTGAATCTCATGATGTACGTGAAACTTTTCGTAAAGGCGACGCGGTAGCCGGACGGCTAGAGTCGACGCGTTACAAGCGGCAGGTCCCCGGTTCCATTCTCACCCACAGCAGCTCCTTTTTTTTTTTTGCCGTACATTTTATCTTAATTGAAAATTCATCTTTATTTCTGTCTTTTAAATTTTTAACCTTATTATGTATATAACAGATAAAATACCCTTTTATTTATTTTTAGAACTAATGATTAATTTAAGTAGGTTTGAATAAATTTTCCTACACAATATAATAGATAAAATATAATCAATCATAAAGAAAAAATAAAAAATATCATAAAATGTTAGGAAATGATAAATTAAAACAACAATAAATAAATCTAAACCATATTGATTTCGGCTACCACCAGCCAACCTGTATCTATGAGGAACTACCTATTTTAGAACAGGATAATTAGTTTTTGTATGCACATTGTGCAGGTTTATAAAAACGTTAGCTCAGGGAAAAATCAATATAAATAGAATGAATTGTACTTATAAAACAATAAAAAAAGCTTTTAATTGGTAATTGGTTCCATCCTCACCCACAGCTCCTTTTTTTGCCGTACATCTAAAATTTTGTCTGTATAATGATTTAAAAAATATTTTCAGTGATATATTTTGGGAAGATTAGCTGTGATTGACTGATTTCATATCCATTCTATAGACGGAAATTTACGCAAGGGAGTAGAAAAAAATTTAAATAGATTTTCCTCATCTTTCATTACATTTTATCGATATTTCTTTCATGAATTCGTGCCTCGAACGATTCGGGGAATGTCGTTTCAATATTTTATAACGTATACGAACTTAAAATATATGTTCGGTTAATATTGAAAAATGAAAAACTGAAAAATAAAAAACTGAAAAATGAAATCCTGAAAAATGAAATACTGAATATTGACTTTGATATTTATTTTGATAACGGTTTTGATATTGATTTTAATATTGACTTTGATACTGAATTTGATGTTGATTTTGATATTCTTTCATGTTCATTTCGACATCCTTTCATGTCGATTTTGATATTGATTTTAATTCTGATATTGATAATAATAATGATTAATATTGAGGCGCATTCAAGGACAATTCCTTAGAATTTTGAGGCTAATCCGAGGACCGATCCTAGAATTTTGAACATATCCCCGACTTCCATGCGTCCTCAACCGCGGGGATGCGACCGGAGGGAGCATCACCGCATGGCGCCGAAGGCGCCACATCGAGCGCGAAGCGCGAGTGCCTCTGCAAGAGCTAGAAATGGCCGTAGGCCATTTCTAGTCAATATATATTAAAATCGTGTTGGTGCGTGCCCCTTGCGTTTTGCAATTTTGCTGGCGCATATTCTCCGGTTTGCGGCAGAGCCAGAGGTCGGGAGCGGGACGAGCGGAAGCGGGAGGACGAATTACGTCCCAAGTTCATATTGGCGACGAGTGCCTTTCGGGGTTGATATTTTTAATTAGGCTAATAATGTCGGCTATCTCTTTCCCTACACGCTTTTACGACCCTCAAAATGAATTTGCGTCGCTCCTTTTTGATGACGTAGGCGCCCGCTTATTTTGGTAAACGTAAAAAATTTCCGTTTTTGTTTCGTTCCTGGCGGCCTTATAATTCGATTATGCCGGTGGGATTTACGATTTGCTTTCATTGCCATTCATGTACTTTCCATATCGACATCGTACGGCCGTCTGCGAGGTGTTTTTCGCCAGATATGAACGTTTAAAAATTGCGTGTTTGGTGGTTTTTCACGATTCTGGCGAAATACGCACATTTTCGGTTTTCCTTCAATAACTTCTAAACCGCTGGAAATTTCTTAAAAATAAAAACTCCCAAAGGACAAGATTATTTAATGAGGAATCGTTTCCATTTTTCAGATATCACCTTCGACGAACCGTTTTCGAGCTAGAGCGTTTTGAAGGAAACGACGTCGGGTGGCCAAAATACGTAGCGTTTTCGTTAAAAGCCGAATATCTCGGCAAATAGGCCGTTTTCGGCGAAAATGTTCGTACCTAACGAAAATAAAGCTAAATAAATTATCTACCGCTATGCAGAGTTTCATTTCTCTACTATAAATATTAAGAAAGTTGTGGCCTTTAGAAAATGCTACTTTATAGTAAAACGGAATATTTTGTTGCCGTCAAATAATTCCTTCTGAATCTCATGATGTACGTGAAACATTTTGTAAAGGCGACGCGGTAGCCGGACGGTAATAGTCGACGTGTTCCAAGCGGCAGGTCCACGGTTCCATCCTCACCCACAGCAGCTCTTTTTTTTTTTGCCGTACATTTTATCTTAATTGAAAATTCATCTTTATTTCTGTCTTTTAAATTTTTAACCTTATTATGTATATAACAGATAGAGTACCCTTATTTATTTTTAGAACTAATGATTAATTTAAGTAGGTTTGAATAAATTTTCCTACACAATAAAATGATAAATTAAAACAACAATAAATAAATCTAAAGCATATTGATTTCGGCTACCACTAGCCAACCTGTATCTATGAGGAACTACCTATTTTAGAACAGGATAATTAGTTTTTGTATGCACATTGTGCAGGTTTATAAAAACGTTAGCTCAGGGAAAAATCAATATAAATAGAATGAATTGTACTTATAAAACAATAAAAAAAGCTTTTAATTGGTAATTGGTTCCATCCTCACCCACAGCTCCTTTTTTTTTGCCGTACATCTAAAATTTTGTCTGTGTAATGATTTAAAAAATATTTTCAGTGATATACTGTTTTTTGGGAAGATTAGCTGTGATTGACTGATTTCATATCCATTCTATAGACTGTTTGGCAAACGGCAAATTTACGCAAGGGAGTAGAAAAAAATTTAAATAGATTTTCCTCATCTTTCATTACATTTTATCGATATTTCTTTCATGAATTCGTGCCTCGAACGATTCGGGGAATGTCGTTTCAATATTTTATAACGTATACGAACTTAAAATATATGTTCGGTTAATATTGAAAAATGAAAAACTGAAAAATGAAATGCTGCAAAATGAAATAGGTACTGAAAAATGAAAAACTGAAAAATAAAAAACTGAAAAATGAAATCCTGAAAAATGAAATGCTGAAATACTGAATATTGACTTTGATATTGATTTTAATATTGACTTTGATACTGAATCTGATGTTGATTTTGATATTCTTTCATGTTCATTTCGACATCCTTTCATGTCGATTTTGATATTGATTTTAATTCTGATATTGATAATAATAATGATTAATATTGAGGCGCATTCAGGGACAATTCCTTAGAATTTTGAGGCTAATCCGAGGACCGATCCTAGAATTTTGAACATATCTCCGACTTTCATGCGTCCTCAACTGCGGGGATGCGACCGGAGGGAGCATCCCCGCGTGGCGCCGCAGGCGCCACTATGAGCGCGAAGCGCGAATGCCTCTGCAAGAGCTAGAAATGGCCGTAGGCCATTTTCAATATATATTAAAATCGTGTTGGTGCGAGCCCCTTGCATTTTGCGATTTTGCTGGCGCATATTCTCCGGTTTGCGGCAGAGCCCGAGGTCGGGAGCGGGACGAGCGGAAGCGGGAGGCCGAACTACGTCCCAAGTTCGTATTGGCGACGCGTGCCTTTCGGGGTTGATATTTTTAATTAGGCTAATAATGTCGGCCATCTCTTTCCCTACACGCTTTTACGACCCACAAAATGAATTTGCGTCGCTCCTTTTTGATGACGTAGGCGCCCGCTTATTTTGGTAAACGTCAAACATTTCCGTTTTTGTTTCTTTCCTGGCGGCCTTATAGTTCGATTATGCCGGTGGGATTTACGATTTGCTTTCATTGCCATTCATGTACTTTCCGTATCGACATCGTACGGCCGTCTGCGAGGTGTTTTTCGCCAGATATGAGCGTTTAAAAATTGCGTGTTTGGTGGTTTTTCACGATTCTGGCGAAATACGCACACTTTCGGTTTTCCTTGAATAACTTCTAAACCGCTGGAAATTTCTTAAAAATAAAAACTCCCTAAGGACAAGGTTATTTAATGAGGAATCGTTTCCATTTTTCAGATATCACCTTCGACGAACCGTTTTCGAGCTAGAGCGTTTTGAAGGAAACGACGTCGGGTGGCCAAAATACGTAGCGTTTTCGTTAAAAGCCGAATATCTCGGCAAATAGGCCGTTTTCGGCGAAAATGTTCGTACCTAACGAAAATAAAGCTAAATAAATTATCTACCGCTATGCAGAATTTCATTTCTCTACTATAAATATTAAGAAAGTTGTGGCCTTTAGAAAATGCTACTTTATAGTAAAACGGAATATTTTGTTGCCGTCAAATAATTCCTTCTGAATCTCATGATGTACGTGAAACATTTTGGAAAGGCGACGCGGTAGTCGGACGGTTATAGTCGACGCTTGGAAGCGGCAGGTCCCCGGTTCCATCCTCACCCACAGCAGCTTCTTTTTTTTTTTTGCCGTACATTTTATCTTAATTGAAAATTCATCTTTATTTCTGTCTTTTAAATTTTTAACCTTATTATGTATATAACAGATAGAATACCCTTATTTATTTTTAGAACTAATGATTAATTTAAGTAGGTTTTAATAAATTTTCCTACACAATAAAATGATAAATTAAAACAACAATAAATAAATCTAAAGCATATTGATTTCGGCTACCACCAGCCAACCTGTATCTATGAGGAACTACCTATTTTAGAACAGGATAATTAGTTTTTGTATGCACATTGTGCAGGTTTATAAAAACGTTAGCTCAGGGAAAAATCAATATAAATAGAATGAATTGTACTTATAAAACAATAAAAAAAGCTTTTAATTGGTAATTGGTTCCATCCTCACCCACAGCTCCTTTTTTTTTGCCGTACATCTAAAATTTTGTCTGTATAATGATTTAAAAAATATTTTCAGTGATATACTGTTTTTTGGGAAGATTAGCTGTGATTGACTGATTTCATATCCATTCTATAGACTGTTCGGCAAACGGCAAATTTACGCAAGGGAGTAGAAAAAAATTTAAATAGATTTTCCTCATCTTTCATTACATTTTATCGATATTTCTTTCATGAATTCGTGCCTCGAACGATTCGGGGAATGTCGTTTCAATATTTTATAACGTATACGAACTTAAAATATATGTTCGGTTAATATTGAAAAATGAAAAACTGAAAAATAAAAAACTGAAAAATTAAATCCTGAAAAATGAAATGCTGAAAAATGAAATACTGAATATTGACTTTGATATTTATTTTGATAACGGTTTTGATATTGATTTTAATATTGACTTTGATACTGAATTTGATGTTGATTTTGATATTCTTTCATGTTCATTTCGACATCCTTTCATGTCGATTTGATATTGATAATAATAATGATTAATATTGAGGCGCATTCAGGGACAATTCCTTAGAATTTTGAGGCTAATCCGAGGACCGATCCTAGAATTTTGAACATATCTCCGACTTTCATGCGTCCTCAACTGCGGGGATGCGACCGGAGGGAGCATCCCCGCGTGGCGCCGCAGGCGCCACTATGAGCGCGAAGCGCGAATGCCTCTGCAAGAGCTAGAAATGGCCGTAGGCCATTTCTAGTTTAGTGTGTATAAAACTTGGATAGAAAATCTGGATGTGGAAGTAGTGATTTCTTGGGCAGCGGTTTAGATATTATTTGTTTTGATTAATTTCAACATTAAATGAAAAGTTCACATTGTGTACCTTTTCGCTTTAATTTCACATAATGTTCGATATGGTATTCACAGGTCCATTGTGTTTACCAATTTAAATTTTTTTTAATTGCATATTATTCTTTTTAAATCGCATGTGAAGTATGACGAAAAATTGTAATACTGCACAAAATTTTGCAATTTTTAAAAAAATATACTATTGTAACAGTAAGTGAATAAACAGAACCTGGTTAGACTACTACACTAACGAAATATCCCAGGTAAAAAAGTCAGATAGCTGCGCTAGTTATTTTCTTCACATTGATGAATTTTTTAGTATAGGGTCCAGTGGATCCAAAAAAATATAAAAAAATTCGTAACTTTTAAACCGTCCAGAATCGGATCCCATATGTTGATTATTATTATTGGTCTTGAAGTCTTCTATCACTCTGTTCGTTTTGGACATCTATGAAGGGAACACCCTGTATAATGTGTAAAATAATTGTACTTACAAAATTATGTTTGTATTAAAATCACATTTTTTAAAATAAAAATTAAATTTTTTAATAGTCTTTATAACATTCTTATCGAAAATTCGGTGAATTAATATTAAAAATTTCCAACATTATTTAAAGAAAATTTTCATGCAAGAAACGTTATTTCTACAATATGAGGGGCATTTTTTGGGTATAATTTGTAGTCCATCAAAGTTCAATATTGCTTATTTTTTAAATTTCTGGTATTTTGTGAGATATTTCTTAATTTAAATGCACTTTTTGAAGAAAGCCTCATCAATATTTTTACAAATGTAGTGCTCTTTTCCCTATGGCTGGGTTCAATAAGAAAATCGGGATTATTCTTAGCAAGAGGATCATCTATTAGATACTTCCACTCGTCGTTATTCTTATTGCAGTGGATTGAGCTAATACGGTTCTTTCTTTTGCAAATAATAACTTACCGTATATAAACAACGGAGTCAGACCTTTTTTAAGTTATCGTGATTACATAAACCGTGACGAACGGACAGACAGGCAAGGGACATTTGAAAAGTCGATTATGCACGATCTTTACCATTTTTGAAAAGTCCCTGGTAATATAATATGCTCTTGTTCGAGGAATATAACCAGAAAGGATAATGAGAACAATGTTAAGAAAAAAAATCTTACAATCAAAGTCAGATTGATCATCGCGCCCCTCGTACAATATGTGTCGCGCCAGGGGGCCACGTTTGCCACAATTTACAATGTTTAGATTATTCAGTTTTACAAAAACAGTAGGTTATAAGTGTTACTGGTCAAGTTGCAGGTCACATTTCAATCTTAATCCATTGGGGCGTTAAACTTCTTAATGGTGACAGATGCAGTGCTTTTAAATTCGAAAACAATGAATGCCAACTAGAAAAAGTTTAGGATTTCACATATTTGTCATGATGTAACCGGAGAGGGTTTAAAGTTAATGCCCAGTCTAGACTCGTTCAATATAATCCAAGATATGCCGCAGAACAGTCGGTCATCTCAGGCGCCATCTCAGGTCTAGATTACAGCGATAGCAGTAAAACCTAACCTCAACTTCAGTCTGTGCCAATAAAGTAGGCAATTATGCACATCAAATGGTCAACCATAAAACATTCGGTTTCATTTGTGTCGCAAGGACACGTTATCTAACCATTTTGACAAAAAAGCAGTTTGTATTACATGGTATTTCCTCTTTTAACTTTGTATTGTTAATATACCTTTCAACTTGTAGGTTACTTGTGAAGTACAATAGATTGAAATTTTACGAGTTTATGATGGCTGTAAATTAGGTAAATTTTAAAAGTAACAAAGACGTAATACATTACAAAATTGCTACCGCTTTGCATAGTTTTAATACCCTGGAATGCTAATCTTGGAAAAATTGCTATCCAAGATTTATTTGGTTTTCCGCGTTTCAAATTATGTGAATCATGAAAATTAAGCTTTTCAATTCTATCAGTTTGACTTAAACAAAAAAAAAAGGAATGTTATTTATGGCAACTCTAGTGAAGAAAATATGTTTAAAGGAGTTGTACGAATGATAGATTTCAGGTATTACTTTCATATTTTTTGCTGATGACACGTCCATGTCAAATTTTTCTCAAAATATTGTATTAATGCTATGAATGCAAGTTAAGAAGCCCAAATCAGTACTGAACTATGGTTCCAAAGTAATGTCTTAAATTTAAATATAAAACACACAGAATGATTTTTTCATTAAGAGAAATTGAATCCTCCAACAATAATAATGAGGTAATACTCTTGGGTATAACTCTGGATCCAACCCTTAAATGGGACAAACATGGTTCAACAGTAGCAAATAAGCGAAGTAGTATATATATGTATATATATATGTATATATATATATCTTCTACGCTTACTCATTGAATCTGTTTCTCCATTAGTATTGAAAACAGCATACTACGTTTTGTGTCAAACTGTCATGACATATGCATTGCTAGCCTGGGGATATTCTGCATCTTGGCCTAGAATATTTAGCCTACAAAGAAGAGCTGTACGAATCGTAGATAATGTAAACTACACAGATGATATTCTTTCCTATTATTTGGATTTTCTGCCACATGTATTATTATCCTCTTCAAAAACAAATCACCGAATCTACAAAATAATAGAATTATTGGAAAAAAGCCTCTGCGCCCGTGACGTTTACGCCAAAGGAAATAATATAAATCGGCATAAACACAGAAATAATGTATTTTGCTGACGTCTCGGAAAGTAATCTCTTTCCGTTTTCAAACCTTTTTTTTTGGAAGAACTCTTATTTTGCTGTGTATGTCAAAAACACAGCTTTAAGATTCTGTTTATGTTATTTCCATAGATACTTACTTTTAGATAATGTTGAGTTTGTTAAGTTCGTCTTTTAACATTGGTAGCCAGGTTGTTCAAATATCTACAGAACAATTCGATACGCACTTATCTTCATTTAATAAGATTATTGCTGATTCTTTAATTTTTTCTTTTTTTGGTATCTGCTTCTTTTGTTAAAATTTTTACCGAGTCCCAGTTTATTCTATGTCCGTTTTCCCAAGTATGTTCACAAATCTTTGATGTCACAGATGAGTGTCGTAACTCGTTTATTAAACACAAGGTATTGACTTTTCCTTATTTATTTATTCTAGAATGCCTCTTGTATGCAAAAAATAATAGCTCACAGTTTAATAAACACTGTGATATGCACCATTATGAAACACGAAATAATACTAAGATACTACCAAGATCATAATATGGACTAACTAAAAGTCAAAGAAGTCGGAATTATATTGCAGTCAAATTTTATTTATAATCTACTTCCAAATCATTATAAAATATTACCACTGAGACAATTTAAAAATAAAACCAATGTATTTTTAATAAATAATGCCTTTTATTCGTAAGACGAATATTGCAGTTTTAAACACAAATAAGATTTTGGGCACCTATATGTTGTGCTAGCTGCTGTTTATTGTAAAACCTATTATTATGTGTGTTTGTAAACCTAATATTATGTCTGCTGTTTACAAGTTATAACTACCTGCACTTCCTATTCTTCCCTCTTATATATATTTTCTATTTGACGATGTCCCCTGGATAATTGCAGAAATTCTTAACAAAAAAAGGAATACCAAATTCAAAATGTGAAAATATGAAATCTAAATATCCGGAAATGTATACTTCATTTAAGGTATCTATTTCTTCAGAACACGTCGATATTTTTACTAATCCAGATATTTGGTCGAAATACGTTGAAATAGATCGTCTTGAAAGACTTTTTTTATGGAACAAACAACCACCAAAAGACAGGAATTAATCTGGCTATCAGACACTTTTGAAAGTAATATTGTTTATATATAAGTTCTGAATGTTTATTAGCTCATTTTGATGAGGTTTGTCAACTTGTCCATGTTACAAAACCAGCTATTCCGTGTTTAAGCGAAACTAGGGTTACCAACGAAATCTTAGATAAAGAAATTTACATTAATGGTTACAGTTGTGTTCAATGTAATTCCTTTCATAGGTACACAGGTGGTGTTATGATATATATATTTCTAGTCAATTAAATTTTCACATAGTGGAAAATATATCGGTACACGAAAAATATTGGTTGTGCTTACAGTTCACCAAATAGCAAATCAATTGTGCAGAATTTAGTTCATCTATTGAAAGCTATTTTGAAAATATTGATCTATGCCACTCATATATCTTCTTAGCTGACTTTAACGTCAGACAGGATCTACCAAATAATACATATTATTCAAAAAGATTGAGGTTGATCGATTCGTCTGAGGTTGGTCCTAACATATATTAACTGAATTTGCTGCACGTTAATATAACTATTGAAGATGTACGGAAATCTATGAAGCAAATCAAGTCTAACATGACGGTGACCTTGTCTTCTCACAACCGCTTTGTATAATATTTAATGCAATCTTGCAATACTTGTGCCTTTCCTAATATCTGAAAAATATACAGAATATATTCTGTTTATAAAAGGAATAGAAAAATGAAATCGCCAATCATAGATTAATTGCTATTCTGTGGAATTTCTCAAAAGTCTTTGAAATATTAATAATTATAATAGTCTTTATTATTTCCAATTAAGAGAAAAAAGAAAATACAGTCATATATTTAGCAAAGCTATTTTGGAAGCAAATTGGAAGCAAAGGGCGGAGTTCAACTAATTTAGTGAAAAAAAAAACGCTTAAAAAGTTGTTCTTCCACTTAACCCAAAAAATTATCCCTACAATCTAAATTTCCCAATGGAATATATGTTATATAAAATACTTAATGTAAAGAGACAGAATAAAAAGAAAACATAGAACGTAAAAACCATACCACCTAAAAGGGCATATTTATACCAATTGCATTTATAATAATTAGCTTGATTGTTTATTAAGTAGAACCGTTTTGAATATTGTTTTGAAACTATGAATATTTTTAGTTTTTAAAACCTGCGGAATGAAATTATAAATTTTATATGTCTAATAGGTGAAGGGTCTCTTAAAAAATTCCGTTCTAAATTTTGGTGGAGTTAATACAGTTTTAAATCTAATATTGTTATGAATATCAGAGCGAAATTTTATTTCTCTGTGTAGCTAGGATGGCATTTTATTAATAATAATTTTATGGAAAAGTACGGCAGCATGCATAAATCTACAATTTTCCATATTTAACCATCCAGCACTTTTTTATTTATGAGATATTCTTTGACGTCATCGTACACCAAATATAAGTCGTAAACATAAATTTTGAACAGTCAAACTGTTCAACATTTTTTTTGCGTCTATATTGACTGGTTAAATGTGGACCATATACAGTATCCGCATAAGTGAATTTTGACAGTACCAAGGATTCACAAAGCATTCATTTTATTTTCAGTGTCAAATAATGCCTGTTGCCGTAAATCAATTTTAAAGAAAAGTAAGAACGATATAATATTATTAATATATTTTTCAAATCGTAAGTTATAATCCATTAAAATCCCTAAATTTTTTGATTGATCAACAATTTCAAGTGAAGAATTATTAATTTTTATATTAATGGTACTATTTAAAATTTGACGATTTATTTTATTTTCAAATGTTAATACATTAGATTTAATAGGGTTTATAATTAAGCAGTGGGTCTGTGGCTGCTTTAATAAATGACTCAAGATCACTATGCATCACTGCATAAAAATGAGTTTTGCAGTACTGCAAGCTATTCATTAAGTTAAATGTGTATATTGAAAAGTGCAAGGGACCCAAAATTGATCCTTGTTCTACACCTGAATTAAGAGTTAGCTAAAAAGAGCCAACCGCTAACCCCGTCAATGCAGACTTTTTGTTGCGTAGTTTTAAACTAGTTTTCTATTAGGTTAATCGAATTTTCCATATATTGAAGAATAGCGAGTAATATATCATAATTGATTGTGTCAAAAGCTCGACTGAAATCTAATAAAACTAAGATTATATAATCACCTTGATCTGTAGCCCTAATAATATCATCTACTACCTGTAGTAATGCTGTTGTGCAGCTATAACCCGACCGTACTGATGGCAACAAATCAAGTTTTATTAAATGATTTCTCAATTGAACTTCCATTGCTCGTTCGATTATCTTAGAAAATGTTGGCAGTGCACTTATAGCTCTAAGATCCTTACATTCAGAAGGGTTTGATTTTTTAGGAAAGACTCTAACTATTGCATTTTTCCATGCTGTAGGATAAACATTTTCTTGAAAACAGAAATTGACTATATGCGTAAAACGGTATGATCAATGGGCAACATAATTTAATAAGTTTTATATTGAGTTCATCACAGCCCGTTGCATTACGTTTTATACTACATATGGTTTCATATACAAACAAATTATTTACTTCTATAAAACAGTAAAAGCTGTTCTGGTGGTTGTATGACAGGTATTGAATTTATAAAATAATTAGTAATTTCAGTAACATTTATTATATTTTTAGGTATTTCTTTTGACTTCCCAGATAATATACAGTTATTTTTAAAAAATTTCTATGCCTGATTTGGTTTACAATTATTTCTTTATAAAACTGAAAATGCGCCACTGATTTCGTTTTTTTATATCTTCGGAGGGCCTTATCCCGCAAGGACATCATTTCTCTAATAGTGTTTGTGAGCCAATGAGCTTTCGGCTTTGTTATTCTAGATGTAGACATGGGTGCATGTCTATCAAATAAATTAATTAAACAGTCTACTAAAAAATTAACTTTTTCATCTACAATTTCTTGATAAAAAATTCGGAAAAATAGAGTATTAAATAAGTTTCTTTGAAAATTGTCCTCATTAAAATTTTTAAAATTACGACTTGTATGCATTTTAGGTCCACCCATTTTTTCTTTTAAATTTAATTTACAGTATATTAACTGGTGATCGGATATATGATGATATGAACACCTTTTTCTAGTACAATTTCCTCGCGACAAATGACTAAATCTAAATTACTGGGAGGTACTGTCAGCAATTCTTGTCGGAGCATCAATAACTTGACAAATCCCAAATGAATCCAATACAGAAAAAAATTTATCACATTATTGCTTCCATAATCAAATAAATTGATATTAAAATCACCACAACATATAATTTCAGCTACAGTATAATACTCAGACTTTCTTCAAACGCAATTAAAAAAATATTTATTTCTTGATTAGGAGGCTTATATATCATTCCTATAGCAATATTCTTACTTTTCATTTGTATATTAATCCACAGCTGTTCACAAAAATTTCCCTAGATCAAATGTGCTTTTAGAGGGCGGAATATTAAAACATAATATTTTTAGTCGCAAACTCCTCTATAAAATCCTTATTTTACTATAAGGAACGTAACCAGACTGCAACCAACAGCTACTCTCCAGGCTGTGTGCCCCGCCGAGCGCTGAATTACAGGTTACAAGCCTGGCGCATTAAGAGTAATAATTGCATATTACCATCAAAATGCTAATGCTTCGATTGCAACAAACACCGGCCGAAAGACTGATCCTACTTAAAGGAGCTCTCGTGCCAGTCGTTACACACCACTTGCAGACTGCAGTTTCGAGTTGTTGGCTCTCGTCAATGCAAGGTAGGCATGTGACGACCGGACACGAGGATCACTTGACTATTTAGTACATTTCGGTATCTTTGGGATAGCGACATGTAAAATAGTCAGCAGGCGCCATCTAGCGGTCCAGTGTCTGTTGCAATCGAAAAATAAATAGCCTGACTGGGCTTAGCAGTGTTTTAAAAATTTCCCTGTATATTTATCACCTCGCTTCGAAAATTATTTTTAAGAAAAATCAATAAACCTCCACCTCTTGTGTTTCTGTCCATCCTGTATATGTTAAACTCATCGATATTTAAATATTCATTACTAATGGTTTCATTTAACCAGGTTTCACAAATTATGAATGCGTCAAAATTGTTACTTAGAATATTTCTCTTATATTCTGATGAGATGGTAAAAATGATCTTACATTTAAACTATAGTCCAAGTAAGGACTTCCTGAGACAAAAAAAACGAAACAAAAACTTTATGACACCATTATTATCGCCGCGGGCCACTGGCGGCATGCCTAACGTGAAACGATCAAACGAATCGCCGCACATTAAAAACGAGCGAGATGCTTTGTTCCGTTTTTTCCGTCTCAGTTTATTCCTACTTGAACTATACCTAATAAACATGGTGAAAACAACTATATAAATCCCTTAAAAATTATAACAACGCTGAACGAGTTCTTACTAATACAAAATAATGTGTAAAAAAAGAGAGAGAATTTATATCTCAGCCAAGAGGGAAAAAAATATCGATAAAAGCATTTCTTTGGATTTAGTTCAACTGCACTAATGCTGCTTATTTTAATTTGTATAGGTTAATAATAAAGTGAATTAGTGATGTTTATTGACTAATGTAATTTCAACGAACAAAATAGAAAATACACTAAAATATAATAATAATAAATTTTTTTACAATAGATGTTAAAGATGGTTAACATCATCTAAGTTATTCATTCTAATGATGGTATTTTCATCGTTAAATTTAATGAATATAGTACCAAAATTAGGTCAAACTCTTCCATTATTGCTTTTTTCAGAGATGAGTTCAGTAAGTCCAGCTGATTAACAGTTAAATCAGCTCTAATCACGATCCCCGATTTTTTCAGCAATTTCTTATTGTTGTAGACCAGGTTCTTGCAATATGCAGTGGTAAATTTTATTAAAAGAGGCCTGCTTTTCTCTTTAAGGCCCTTCTCAAATCTGTAACAATATTCAACATCTTTCTTTTTTACAGCTAGTTTCATTTTTTTATTGAGAACATCTAATGCAATCTCTAAACAATTTTCGTTATCATTTTCTTTCAAACCAATCATATAATCTGACATTTTTCCTTCTTATTATATGTTCATGTTTTTGTAGTTTGTTAATCAAACTTTTGATCATTTCATCTTGCTTAGCTGTTTTTCTAGCGATATTTACATTTTCTTCTCTAAGTGATTCAATCTCATTATTGAACTTATCACTAATACTGTTTGTTATTACAGAGTTATCTGCGTTATAAACTCTTCAGATGTACACAGCTTAGTAACTAAGGATTTAATTGTTGACTGCAGATCGTCTTCACCCTTTCTAGTATTGCGAGCACTCGTATTGTGAAAAATAAAATAAAGTTCATACTTTTATGTCAAGACATCTGAAACATATTATTATACCGGAACAATACGCTTTTATTGAAGGACGTTCCACCGTCACTATCTTGGTGTGCAAGATCCAACTTGTTAACGACGTCCTTGATTCCAGAGGTCAAGTAGATGTTATTTACATTGACTTCTCCAAAGCATTTGATAGACTGGACCACGGATTATCATTGTGTAGGCAGAAGAATATGGATCTCAGTAGCGGTCTGACTGTCATGTGTAAGCCCTACCGGACAAGAGTTCCGCAGGGCTTAATTTTTGGGCCTCTTATGTTTGCAGTATTTATTATTACTACAAAATTGGGTGTGAGATTTCTTCTCTACGCAGATGATCTAAAGATATTTCGTATATAGACAGCTGTATTAAGTTGAAAAGAAAGACCCGCTACTGTACAATCATGCTCTTGATGGATCTATCCTAAATCGGTCAGACATAATAGTAGATCTTGATGTTACGATTGATTCTAAATTGTCTTTTCCTTCGATGTCTCCATAGCCGTTGCATATAAGAGTCGGTTTTATAGTTCGTAAAATGAATGATTTTGAATCTCTCCACACTTTGCGCTTGCTGTCCGTAACTTTGTAAGATATAAGATGGAATATACATCGGTGGTGTGAAACCCAATATATTTTATATACAGTTCCTCCATTAAGAAAATTCAACGACGTTTCTTTAAGTCAACTACCTACATCTTGGATAGATCTTGTCCACTCAGCGGCAAAGTAATTCATGATAAACTCAACTGCGATTTTATAGTATCACTGCTCGATCTTCAAGTTCCTAGGACTAACACTAGAGGTGCATGCGTAATCATAGAACAAATATTTATAAATCGTCTCCGCTGTATATGGTTGCTAATTATTCTGATATTGAATCCTAGCTTGATATACTTGTTTTTAATATAAATTGTATTAACAAACATTTATGTAAGAATAGTTCAAATGTGCTTCTAGAGGGCGGAATATTAAAACATAATATTTTTAGTCGCAAACTCCTCTATAAAATCCTTATTTTACTATAAGGAACGTAACCAGACTGCAACCAACAGCTACTCTCCGGGCTATGTGCCCCGCCGAGCGCTGAATTACAAGTTATAAGCCTGGCGCGGTAATAATTGCATATTTATTACCATGAAAACGCTAATGCTTCGATTGCAACAAACACCGGCCGAAAGACTGATCCTACTTAAAGGAGCTCTCGTGCCAGTCGTTACACACCACTTGCAGACTGCAGTTTCGAGTTGTTGGCTCTCGTCAATGCAAGGTAGGCATGTGACGACCGGACACGAGGATCACTTGACTATTTAGTACATTTCGGTATCTTTGGGATAGCGACATGTAAAATAGTCAGCAGGCGCCATCTAGCGGTCCAGTGTCTATTGCAAGCACTTTATTCCTTTTAAAACTCCTGTTACATGTAAATTTATTTCTCTGTCTTAGATTGTCCTTTTTTATTGTTATGTTTTACACTTCTTGTGTCATTTACGTCTTTATTCTATCTATTGTATATCACCTACGTAATGCTAGGTTAAGTAAGTGCAATTTGTGTTACTCTACAGTAAATGTTGTACACTTATTCTATAATTGGGGAGGGTGTTGGGATATATGGGAAATTTGCACGTTACATTTTGTCGTCACTCGCAGTTAGCGCTCGATGTTGGTTGATCAGTGTTTTATTTATTTACGTTATCAGAAGAGCAGTGCAATTTTTCGCTAAGCGAGGTCAAAGATAAAAATGGAAGGATTTACTGTGCGTGAATATCACATGTTAATTATTTGTCGTGAAGTCAGGATAAATAGCTCTCGTGCAGATGAGGAACGGTTTTTACAGTGAGGTTAAAGATCGTTATAAAATATTCTACAGAATGGGTAGGTCTATTCTAATCACATATTTACTGTGTATTTCTTTTAAATAAAAAGACGAATGTTTAATGTTTGTTTTAAAAAAACACAAATATTCATTTAGATAGTACAACTTTGACTTTTGCTATGTTGCCACAATAGTTTCCTAATTTTAGCCCTCGTTTTCAAATGTCTTTTTAAGAAAATTGCGATATAGAAATGGTATTCTATTAAACGAATACTATTCACCATTATAAGGACTACCATCAATTAGCGAACACCTTGTATACCCGTTGGATATTTATACAGATACATAAATAACACAATCGCCTGGTACAATATAGTTAATTGGAAGTTTAATAACGCTGTTTTGCTTTTACATGTACCGTCATAGATGCAGTTTTATTCTATAAGTTACATTTATTGAGTGGTAAAATCTCATCTTTTATGGAAAGCAGCCTCAGTTAATGTAATTGCAAAACTAAGTGGCAGTGACCTAGAAAACTTAATTTCGTAATATTTTCCGGTTTTAATTTTTTAAATAATTTATAGCCGTGTCACGTCTGTCAACATACCAAATATGGAAAACTAGTAGTTAACTTGATCATCTTAAAGAATAATAATTCAACTAGATGTAATAGCTGCACTGACAGCGCAAGCGACTATGCATTCTTGTTTGTTGAACATGATTACTATAGGCTAGGTTAAAAATAAATTACTTCATATTATTTTTTATTGTCAATTTTAGTGAAAGTCAAACCTGAATTGCAAAAATTTTTTCTGTCTGTTATTTAAGACAAATTTGTTTATGTTTATGGTAAATGGTAAGAACTCTTGACTGTCAAAAATGACTGTATTTTCTAATAGTTTTATTTAGAATTTAGAAAAAGACGTATTAGAAATGTAAACTTCTGAGATATTAGGAAATATCATAATTTTAATAAAATGAAATAATACGCTGTTTTATTTCGTTAATAAACCAATACTTTTTCAAAACAGAAACGTAATCGTGGACTCGTAGCCTTACTATGTTATCTAATTGACATAACTAAAATTACGTTACAAAAATACCTAAATATTTTGCGTGCTGTAGCAGGCCTAATAATGGAGAAAACCCTAGTTCGAACTGGTTCAGTAAGTGTATCTTATGATATTTAAAAATTTCTATTGCCTCTAAGAAATTTATTTATGACGTTTTGAGAGGGTTCTAATAATTCGATACAGCTATGTGGGGATGTGTCCCATATTATGTAAAAAAAATATTAGCAAAGCTTTTTTTTTTGTTTTATGTGGAAATGATTGCAGATATTCGTTAAATCTAGTTTTAGAATGTTTTCTACTCTGGCCTATATAGTAGCTGTTGCATTCTGAATGTTCAAGCTTATAAACTTCCGGTTCCTTAAATTTTGGTGTTTTATCCTTGACATTAAACAATATATTTGATATTTCTTGAAACGGTTTAAGAGCTCCTTTTAAATTATACAAGAGAAATATTTTGCGAGATGTTGACCTAAATTATGTAAGAGAAATCCTGTGCACGAGAATTTCTTAAATACATTTATTTAACTTCGGCCTAGCTCCGCAATGAGGAAGTTGCACGTTCTTTTTTTATATCACAGATAGATAGACGACAGAAAAATATGCTTCCTCGTATTTTTTCTCTTTTTTTTTTGTTAAAATTGGGGACTAAAAAAATTATTTATTTTGGGCGAATATAAAACCGTTGAAACGATCTCTCCGTGCCAAGTGACGAAGTATGTGCCAGATGACGTCAAGTTGTTATTATGGAAATGTTGAAACATCTATAAGGAATGCTGTGGCTATAGATTAATACGCTAAGCATCTTATGAAATCATTATCCGTCTTATTAATCAATAGTTAATAACAAGATTAAGGATAACAACGTGAATTCGCAAACTCAGAGCAAATTAGTGACGTCAAAATGACGTCAAGGCAATATCATAGTGTTTTCAGTCACGTGGTTTCGTTTACATAAAAACTCAAATTTTAATGTCGAATATTTACGAAATGAAATTTTTCTATGAGTTTATTTTATTATATTATCAACTTATATAACGTTATTATGGAAAAATAATAAATTCAAGCATTTTCGCAATGCATGCATCTTCCTCATTGAGGTATATCACCGACGCGCGACACCTGTAGACGAGCTATCCCCAACAAGGAATTTTGAACCTCTTCCCTTTCGAAGAGTAGGGATCTTTTATTTGTCAAACATTTAATAGACAAGAGACCGACAGCTTTACACTCCCTCCGAAGAAAGGTATATCCACTGCGCAATCTTCGCTTACGGTTACATAGTTTCTGCGAACACTGATATACAAACCGCTCGAAGGTGTGAGATTGTCACCAGTTTAAAAGATATTTGATATTCCCATACGTAGCAGCGTGTATATAAGTCTCTGTCAAAATTCGATATAAATAATAATAAAATAATTAAACACCACATAAATTAGACAACCCCCAATTCCAGAAGCGTGAGGCTTGTGCGGAAGGGGGTTACACATAGAAAAAACGCGGACATGCAACCATTTCCTCCGACAGTGCCGGAGTTGGGATTCGAACCCGGTGGCTCGATGCCCGTGTGATTAATTGCGATTGCCATCTCGCGCCTTAATCCACGTGGCTATCGGCCAGACATAAATTTATGTTCTAGTCTAAAACTTTCAGTTTCTTAATTGTCGTGACCGATGTGCTGCGCCACTCCGGTGGCGCGTGTTATGGCTGGTCTATAGCAAGTTTTTTATTTTACCTGTTAATGTGAACGATCCATCTTTACAAGTCTGAAGGACTTTTACTATACTTTCCAAAATGGATATTAAACGTTCACAAAGAAGGGTTCAATGCGACTGTTTCAGACAGAGAATAATACAAAATCTATACTTACTGTTTCGTTTTTGCTTAACTGCTTCGCTGATGGTACCAATTGGACGTCGTAACACTATAAATCTAACACAGTAAATACTAACACTTTCTTAAAATTTAAACCTGAAAAGAATTTTGCAAACACAAGAAAAAGACAATATAAAGTTCAAAAATATATATTAAATCTTTAAAAAATTATGTTTTACAAAAACGTTCAAGAAAAATGTATTGGCAAACTATAGTCTGGCCCGTATACAACACATAGTGAGGAACGGAACGACTCATAATGTAACCAACTACCATCCAATGTGCGGTTTATAACTAACGATTACACAAAAAGATTCTGTAAAAAGTTCAATGTTTATAATTTTGGTGGGCTTTTGCTTGCCTGTCTATTTACGTATTTACAGTTCAATATCATTTAGTTCGCTCCTCGGAGCTTAAAAATGCTTGAATCGTAACGACTTTGAATTATATTCTGCAATTATAAATTCATACGTTCAGGCAAGGCGGTCCCATACACGTTCTGAGTAAATGATAACTATACTTTTCTGACACCGAATCACTGAGGAATCAGTTTAGGGCAAATACGCTTAAAGCCCATCATTTTCCCCTCAAAATCGACTGCTCGAAAATGATAGGACACCCTCGACGCCAAGGGCTATTTTCGCTAAAACTCTCGAAATACTTTGACTAGAGACTGGATAACTCGTCCTCATATTTAACAGAACGCATGAGTTGCAGAGCTTAACAACGTGGATTCGTAAAAACGTTTTTATTTTTTTAGTCGGTTTTCGTTATACTTTCTAAATTTTGTGGTCGGGGCGACATTACGTCCCCGTGCGGCGACATTTACTACACTTTCTAAAATTACAGTCCTTGATGAGTTACAAAATGTTGGCATAAAAAACGCTCCTAGAGCGAAAATGTGAGTTTTCATATAAAAACCTCTTCCAGCGGCATTTTTACGTGAAGCACGCTTTTCACGCGAAAAGTCGGATTTTGTTACACTTTCGGAAAGTTTATGGAGAGTTTTGGCGTGTTCTTTAACATTAAGTCTGCTGCCTTTGGCCATGAGCGGATACAGGGTCCTATCCTTAACAGAACTTAAACCGTCCGTACAGTCTAATTAATATGAGTATTAACTGTCAATATTTGGTCTAGTCTAATCCCCAAGTATTTCACGTACCTCTTGATTGGATTATTGAAATATGTGTATAACAAAGACAGCTCTAGCTCTATCCCCTTCCGTGCATGAACAGAAATATATATTTAACCTGATTTAGAAAGTTTTTACTTTTGCAATAAACGATGGACATGCGTGACGCACAGGTAAAACTTTGTTTTAAATTGTCATTTATGCACCATCATTTTCTCGATTAGACAACGTTGCAGCCTGATCACAATATACAGAGGCATCACGTATAAAAGTTCTTTTATGTATTTTCAAAATGATCAAAATCGTGTAAAAACCTTGAGTTACTCGTTTTTCGCAGAATCTAAATTATGAATAAAAAGAAGTGTAAGAAAGAAAATGCAATTGGAGAAGAAGCTTGAACTGAGAATCTAAGATGGAAATGTGACATTTCTTTTTAGACATGTATGACCAGTTCATGGGTAAATAGTAAAAACGAAGGGGTTGTATGAAATTTAATCTGTATTTTCTCCAAGCTTGTGGTGGGAGCATCTTATTTAAAAATACTTTAATTATTCCAGTCCAGTCTTATTAGCCATAAAAATGTGACAAAAATGAAAGCGTTTGTTGATGGTCTTTAATTATATACTTTTAGTCAGCAAAAATCTTAAACGAATATTTAAATATAACAACCATTTGGAATTTAGAGATAAATTTTGTTGGTTTTAAGCATTTCTGGGCAATAATTAAAAAAACTGAGTTTAATTCTGCAATAATTTCAATTTAAAAACAATTTTAAACAATAGTAAAAATTCAAAATCTAATAAAATCAAAATGTTGATTAAGAACTTTCGAATCTGTTATAAAAAAATCATTTAATGCAGAAGAGAGCGTAACGTTGCAGCTTACATAATAATATCAAAATATATGTAACCAAAAAACAGTAACATTAAAAAGTTTAATTATAACTTCCTTTTCTGAATAAATAGTAAAATGGTCTTCCAAACACTTCGGTATATTACAGTACTGTTGTCCGTTAGCGCGACAAAAACAAGAACTCTGTTAATATGTACGCGAAACTATTCTCCTTTCTATTATTAATTTTCAGCGTCATGTGCCTTTTTACTTGATGGTAATTTGTAAGGGACCCAAACCCTCTTGGATGTTTACCGACTTGTCATTTTAAAATATTTACAACTATTTCCGGTCAATACTTGAGATTTCTCGAAAATGTTAACGAATTTCCTCATACATATTTATAATGGGAACATGTTTTATATTTTATGTTTGACTCTGCATCCTCCAAGAAATAATAAAATGAAAGTTTTGCTGAATATTACACAGGAAGTAAAACTATATTGTGGTATTTTTTCGTTCATGATACATTCCCATTATTATTTACCATCTTTACATCAAATTTTCATAAAACCTTCCTTGCAATTCTGCAATTACCACTTATATGCCGATGATACACAACATTATTGTTCATTTTATATTGAAAATCTACATGAATATGGGAATTTAATTAACACTGATTTAAAGAATTTGGTATCAACTTCAACTGATCACCTAATAAAAATTAACCCTAGTAAGTCATCTGCCACAATGTTTTGTAATAACAATGTACGTGAATTTGTATCAAGGAAATTTAATATACAGACGGAAATGATATTATCGCCTTCAATCATAACTTTAAAAGTCTTGGTTTTATTATTCGAGTCAAATTTTTTTCATGTAGTTGAAATGTCATTTATGGGGTATCACCGTACTCGGAGTTTTTCAAGTATTCCAAAACTATAGTAATATACAGGGTGTTCCATGTAAAAATCAAAAGTTAGGGTCATTTCATTTTTAGTTTGGCGATTTCTCGTACGGAAAGGAATTGTGTGGTGGTACCACGAGGTCATTTCTTTATACTATAATTGTGATAAGATGAAGTAATTTTGAATAAATGTAAATATTTTTACAAAGCGCAGGCACTTATAAATATATATAGAGGGCGCTATGAGTAATTTGTTTCTTCTACAAATTTCAACATAACTATCTCCTGGAATCAAATTGAAAATTAATGAGCTTTTTTTTGACAAATAAAAACTCTGTCTCTTTCCGTAGCTTCACCCCAGCGCATGACGCTACAACTTATGTGTGAATATGCTAGCAAGTATTAAGCATTTAATAACCCTTTTCGCCACAAACATTTTTCATTTGTATAATGGCGAAGTAGGCTTGATTAAACTTCTTACATACAGCATCGATTTGAGATCTCCAGGACAAGTCTGCGTTCAAAACAACTCCTAGAAAATTACTTTGGCTACTAAGTTGGAATTTTGCTGAATACAGGGTTTTCTATTGTAAAACTTGATAAAGCTATTTTGAATGTATTTAAAATAAGTTTGTTACGATCACACCATGCAGTAAATGCATCTAACTCTTCTGTTATTTTATTATTTAAAGTATCAATATTGGAATCTGACACTGTTATGGTACTGTCGCCCGCCAACATGGTTACTGTACCACTTTTTATATAATTTAGTAGATCATTAATATACAATATGAATAGTAGAGGCCCAAGTACAGAACCCTAAGGAACTCCTAGGGATACATTATATTCATTAGAGAAGTGGGTGCCAATCCGTACAATTATTTTTCTATTTAACAGGTAAGAGTTCATCCATCCCAGAATATTACCACGTATATCAAGGTTAAACATTTTAGATATTGTATAATGAATATCCACGGTATCAAATGCCTTGGATAAGTCGAATTGCAAGACTGCTACGTATTTACCTTTGTCAACGTCGGTGTAAACTGTATCCAATAAGTGGATGCTAGCAGATTCTACTGACTTACCTTCCCTAAAGTCATGCTGGCACGGTGTCAAAACCTTGTATTTCTCTATGAATATTGACGGCTGACCATAAATAACCCTTTCTATAATTTTAAAAAGGGAACTAACTAATGTCATTAGTCTATAATTTTAAATGTCACGGGGATCACCAGTTTTTAATACAGGAACTACGTGCGAAATTTTTAATGTTTTTTAATTTGTTTGAGTCATATTCTATGTCATATTTACGAAAACTGTATTATTTCCTATAAAGTGGCCGCCTAGATTTCGAAAATATTTTTTCTATTTTTCTCATAGTCCATTTTATAATAGCTCTCAGTTTCGACTCCTAATCTATATTTTACGTTCTAAACCACGTATAACAGTATCATCGCACATCCTTTGGTTTTAAGAACAAACGATTGAAATTTGGAGCATCCTATATATTTAATAAACCTAATTTTTTGGGATATAAATGATTTTCTTTCCCACTTCCACTTTCACCGAAAGTGACACTAACTTTAGATTTTGAAATAGAACAACCCTGTATATTATTGCATTTTTAATTCTGCATAGTCATATGAATCCAATGATACCACGTAAGTGCCATTTCGATCATTTATTTTAATTTATTTTTTTTAGTTTTTCCTTTAAGTGTGTCATGACTGTTCCATTTTATTCTAATTGACCCCTGTGATGCTAGGAAGATCGAAATCCCATCGTAAATACTAAATTATGTGATTTATGAGCAAAGAAAGTTAATTCAAATTGTTTTGGGACAAAACACAATTTTTTCAAATGGAACCATATTGTAACCGTGGCGTTATTTATTAGTACTATTAATAAGGAGTTTATTTATTTATATGATTTATTAAAATGTGCGATAAATGCAATCAAAATTATAGCTAATAGAAAATAAGAAAAACAATACAAATGCAATAATACACAGAGTCTTCCATTTGAATATCAAAAATTAGTGTATATACCGTCCACATCCAGTATCCACCTCCAACACTGCTAGGATTTTTTAAATAATTTTACTATTGTTATTACTGCGAATTAAATATACTTTCAGAATTTTGATCGAACAGATCCTCATTTAGACACACTATGCAACGTTTGATTTTGCTATGTGAACACTTCTTCAAAACCGTGTGAAATACCTTGACGAAGTTTTTTGGCGGGTTAACCGAGGCCAACTAACTTTCTTTTCGTAGAAGATTTTCCTGTCTACTCGATCTTTCTGCAAAATTCCTCAGGATTTCTTAGGACTTCTCTGGGATTCCCTGGGACTTCCTTGGATTTCTCCAGACTTGCTCGGGGTGGCATGCAGGCATGCATTAATGAAGGATACATACGCAAAGGGGTAAAGTCTTTCCTTTATGTACCTTATCAAGAATGTTCTACTAATGTTGATTTCAGAAACCTTATATATATCATAGATGAAGGATATTTATTGCATTCTTGCATTGCATACTATTTGCAACAGTTGTTTCTTTCGTTCAGTCACATTATGGAACTAATGCCAACGTCATATTTGATGGATATCCTGAGGATGTTAAAGATCACAACACAAAATATACGACGATCACAAATGCACGGTTCAGCAGACATATTGTTTGACGGGACGATGATCCCAACCGTATTGCAAAAAAAAAGTTTCTAAGTAACGATAAAAATAAAAATTGTTTTATTGAACTGTTACAGAAAAAAAATCAAGCTGCTAACATCATGGTAAAGTGAGCTACGGAGGACGCAAATATACTCGTAATAAGCACAGCAATAAACGTGTCCCATTTGCTTGACTGTGTAATGGTTGTTGAAGAAGATATCGATCTCTTAGTCATTCTGACGGGCATATCAACACAAGCGGACTTGTGTCTTTAAACCTGTGAAAGGAAAGATTCTGCAACGTGTATACTCAACAAACCGTGTAGCAGATAAAATTGTTGCAGAAAAAATACTATTCTTGCATGCATTTAGCGGCTGCGACACGATGTTGTCTCTTTTCAATCAAATTTCTTAATGTGTTGTGAAAAAACCCAATCTTCAGGAAGTTATAAAAGTATTTGAAGAAAAAGATGTCGACAAAGAAAGTGTAGCTAAAGCTGGAAAATACTTTCCTCTCAGACTTTACGGCTATAATAAAAAGGAATTTATATTTCTGAACACTTCTAGGCACCGATGGTTCATAAAATCAGTCTACAGGAATAAATTTAACATCGCTTCATCACCTCCACTCAGCAGTAGCAAGACAACATTCGTTTCAAACGCATTGTCAGTACAGTAATGGATTGGTAGCGATAAACCTGCAGATCAATGGGGATGGAAGAAAGACAAATATGGTCTTGTCCCACTGACTACATTCCAAGCCCCTGCACCAGAAGTTCTTCTTAAACGAATTTCTTGTAAATGCAAGAAAGGATGTCGGGGAGCATATGGATACAGGAAGGCAGGGCTCAACTTATGCTATAATTTGCTCGAACTGTGAAAATAGATGTGATAATATGCCTTAAGCATTGGAAGATAGTGATAAAGATGAAGACACTGATACGATCTTAGAACCACTGTGTAATGAAATAATTGATACAGAAAGTAGAGAAGAAGCAACTGCGCCAGAACAATTGATCCCACATGACTCTGGGACTTTGTTGCATTCAACTAGCAAAAGTATCGATAAAGCTGTTCCCTCAGGGGTATCAAAGAAGTTAGTTTAATTTTCATTTATCAATTACTATGTGGATTATGCCTACTGGGGAAACCACGGAAAAAATGAGAAAAAAACGCGCCATATACTCTACCTTATGATGGTATGGAAATGGGTATTGCTTTTCACTGCACGTTAAATGGTGACCTTTGTTAGTGTCTCAAAACGGGCCAGTTTTATGAAGAAAATGGTTAGAACCTATTTCTTGACAAATTTCCTGGTCTTTAATGTTTTATATAACTATTATTGTTGTAAAAGCAACAAGTAACGAGATATCTTTAAAAAATCTTTTTTTTTCGCAATTTATTACTATGTGGCGACGCCGGCCGGCAGCAAAGATACGAGGTGGCAAATTAAAAATTTGAAATGAGAAGCTCAAAATGTGTAAAATTGCGAAATATCAGAACTTCTGCAATATTTTTCAAGTAAAGGCAATTTACAGCACGTAATTACTGGAATAGTAGTATGATTGAAATCACGATTTCAGAGTATTGGTTGCCCGCCCTGGCTTGGCGCCTGCACTCCCAATTGAAATTTGACAGTATTACGCTTGGTATTAAGCGAATTCATATGTAGACTTATATGAGGTGGATTAATATATAGTAAAAATAGTATCATAAATAAAATTAACTTTTTAATACTACAATTAATGAACTGCAAAATTTTACTTGATAATTCAACTACAAAAATATATAAAAATATAACTTTATAACTAAGGCTTATGTAATTGGGTGGGCACAGCCAACCTGCCATCCCTGACGGGCCGCCACTGTCTCTAACTTCCTTCGCGGTTTATCCCATGAAGTTTTCATACGTTTATAACCGTTTTTATACCCAATTGTACAAAATGGTACCTGTGCGTACGACAGCTGTTTTTTTTTGTGAGAGCAGAGGGTTGTGAATACGGAGTGTGGATGTGAGAGGGCGCCACTTGGTTGCTACAAGGTTACTTAGAATTTTGCCCAGTCAAGAAGGAAAAATTCTTTAACCATACTTACTTAAGACTTGAAAGTAATAAAAAAATTATTATTACTTATTTAAAAAGAAACAATAGCTAACAAAACAAATTACTAAACAAATATTACCAGAGGCGAAGCAAGTATCAAAAACAAGATTTCGCCGAAAAAATTAAAATTTTCGCAATACCTCACAAAAGTTGCCAATTGGGGAGACTAAAAAGGGGTAAAAAAAGAAGTAAAATCGGTTCATACCTCCCGATCGCGCATGTGTTTCTAAAGTTTGCCGAAATTTGGAAAAAATTCACATTCTTACGATAATTTTTAACATTTTTAAATTAGCCTTTTCTCGAATATAATAGCTTAAATTCTTATGTATTATAACCAGAGAAAATAATGTTTAAATATTATTTAAATCCATCATCTTCCGCTCGCGCATTGCGGATTAATGGGATTCTGAAAAAAAATTACAAATAAAGGTAGATCACAGTTTAAGGAAAGAAACTATTAACAACTTACATATTTTCTTTTTTTTTTTGGTTTTCTTTATTGAATACACGGCTAAATGTTTAAAAGCAAATTATTTTAGCATTAGTAATATTAATAAACAGATATTTTCTATTGAAAAAACTAAGTCTTTGAGTGAAGAGTCGCATGCCCAAGAAATTAATGTTGAATTGTTGAACAATTGAACATCTCCGTTTTCACTCATTAACTGAAGGAAGGTACCTCGAAATCTTATTTATGGGCGAAGTTAGGCATGGTTGACCTTGACAGCAGAGCCGTTCTGATAAAACCATCTCTAGACTTAACTTCGCAAACTATTCCTGAGGCTTCTGTCACGAGTTTCACACATCGCTTAACTGCCTGTGTGTGAACTGGGAATTTTTTTTTTATACATTTATTTATCGTCGGCCTATTTCCACTACTGAGGCCTAACACCGACGCCTGTAGACGAGCTACCCCCAACCAGGAATTTTGCCGAACCTCTTCCCTTAAGAAGAGTAGGGATCTTTTACTTGCCTAGCATTTAATAGACAAGGGACCGGCGGCTTTACATCCCCTCCGAAGGATGGTATATCTCCTATACAACCCTCGCCTAAGGTTGTATAGCTTCCGCGCATACACTGATATACAAGCCGCTGGAAGATGTGTGAGGCGAGGACGCAGTTTCCGTTGGAATGGTCACCCATCCAAGTAGTAACTGCGCATGTCGTTGCTTTACATCGCATATCGAAGTATGTACATAGTAAAGACGCACCTACGCTCGCCCCTGAACTGGGAATACGAATGTCTTGAATATTATATCCCAATTAGGGACTGAGTCACATTGAATATGTGATTTAATCTCATCGTCACTGATATCTTTTAATAATTAGGGAGAAGATGAATCACAGTCCATCCAGTTAATTATTTCCGAGTAGTGTTGAGCCTTGAAATTGAGTTTTGGCGACACGAATGTTCTGATCAGTTTTTCTCTTTTGATCTAACTGTCTCGCCTTTAGAATTCGTTGAAGTCCTAACTCTGTTATGTGTTTTGTATTATCTTGTGTCATGACTAACTAAACGTTCTGGATGAGCGAAAAAGCCATTTCGTTCGATCACTGGGTCGACAATATCTGAGCTGGATCTAGGGATGGTTTTATCAGAACGACTCTACTGTCAAGGTCAGCCATGCTAACTTCGCCCATAAATCAGATTTCGAGGTACCTTCCTTCAGCTAAGAATGAATGAAAAAGAAGAGGTTCAATTACTTAGTTCTTTCAATAAAAAAATCTCTTTATAAATATCACTATTGGTCTAAAATAATTTGTTTTTACCGCGTATTCAATAAAGAAAAAAAAAATATGTAAATTGTTAACATTTTATTTCCTTGAACTGTGATCTACCTTTATTCATAATTTTTTTTCAAAATCCTATTAACTTTGAAGGCAATGCGCGACCGGAAGATGTTGATGGATTTATATAATATTTACACATTATTTTCTGTGGTTATAATACATAAGAATTTGAGTTACTACATTCGGGAAGAGGCTAATTTAAAATTTTTAAAAATTATTATTATTTTTTAAAATTTTAATGCCTTGTTTTACGTCTTGGCGCCACCACCACCATTACGGCGAAATGAGATGCCGTTCACTATTATAGTACTTTTCTTCTATCAGCACTATAATGAATATAAAAAATTTCAAAAATAAATCAAACTTCACGTGCACTATGTCAAAAGCAATAAAAACAGTAGTTACAGTATTAAAATCATCCAAAACATACAGTTTGTCAAAAACAGTTCTAGAAAAAAATTACGTACAATCGATAATTCCCAAATAACATGCATTCACCGTTAAATACCACCAAACATTCAAATTCAGCATTTCCGGACTCAAACCTGTTCAAAAACCCATCTTAAAAATATCAGACCCAAATAATTTTAAAATTCATTAAAGCCACTATTCATACCCATAGTCACAACATTTTAACTCAATTCGTTAATTTTCCATAAACAGATTTTGCAATTAAAATATCACTACTTTTCAACCCCCCTCACTTCTAACAACAACGTTCCGACTCGATTCATCAAATTCTACCACCCGCTTCCTATTTCAATTTTTACCACTTTTCAATCGCCCCTTGTATACTGCATTCCATATCGGCATTCCCTTTGCAACCAATATCTTATCTTATTTTCATTCCACGCATATTGGGGACATTTTCATATCTTATTATTATTCACCTCGCACCTATCGGGAACATTCTCACATCTTATTCATATTTTACAACCGTAACGGTCGAACTTTCGTTTCGACTTTACGGGGTCATTCCGAAAACATTTAATTTCCAGACAATAAAACCTAAATAACTTCCAAACCCGAATAGATCCTTAGATTCGTTTTTATATCAAAAATGTTTCCTGTTCAATGCCGATTTTTCCATATAATTTTTATTTCGAAATTGCATACTTTTGCAAAAGTGTTGCGCAATGTTGTGCAATATTACGCACTCGTGCCGATCCAGACTACAATAGTACCAAATTCAGATCTAAATAGGGAGCAAAAACGTTTGTGCCTGACTTTCGGAGCACGAAAAACGCAACCGTGGTATAGTATAAATAACCGAGTTCCGCGAGCCCGAATCAAGTTAGTTCCTTCGGTGTTACTCGTGATAGTCAAGTCCAGTGACCGCGCTATTTCCGAGGCCGAAACCTTGTAAAAAAGAGTTTTAATTTTTTAATAATAATAATCTGCCCCCGCGCATAAATAAATTAAAAGTGATTTTTTCCAGAGATAAAAAACGCTTAATTAAATTAAAGAATAATTAAACAAAAAACTTCTCCAGTCGAAATTTAATTGTCGAAAAGTTACCTACAAATAAAATAGTGTAAAAAATTACGTTAAATAAATTCGAAACTCTGTTCAAAGTTCTGAAATAGATTTTGTCAATTCGTTTTAAATAAAGTGTCGTTATTTTAATATACAGGGTGTTACTCTCGGCCCTGCCAGTGACTTTCAAAATTGCTAAAAAATTAAAATAAATAATTCTATTAAACAAAAAGTGATTCAACCATTCTGGTTATATACATGGTGTAGGCTTTTGACCCTGTCCGACAGTTTTAAGGCAACCCCCCCGAACTTCAGATTCGAAACAAATAAAGTGCATCTACGACCTCAGGAGTCTCAGCTTTAATTTTCCACACAAAAAATTATTATTTTTCCCGCCAAAAAAAGCGAGTAGGTGTTCATCACCCATCCAAGACGGACTCGACCAACGCTGCTTAACTCCGCTGATTAAGGTCTCAGCGCTTAAACCGATGACGTTACCTCACTTCACATGACATTATCGTAAGAATGTGAAATTCTCCAAATTTCGGCAAACTTTAGAGCACATGCGCGACCGGAAGATATGAACCGATATTATTTCCTTTTGTACCCCCTTTTAGTTCCGTGGTATTACGACTTGGAAAAAAAAATGATTTTTTTCTGCCCACCCTAATGTATACACAGGCTGTACTAGAGAGGTTTAGTTTAATTATGAAGTTAAATGCTAATAATCAACAAAAAGTGAACAACACGTAATAGCGTGGAAATAATGTTTATCCAAGAGCATCGTGTATCTACCATGTTAAATCATTAATAGCTCTGGCTACGGATTCCATAGCTCAAATTAAAATTAAATTCAAAAATATATGGTAAAGTTGGCGTGAAAGTTTTTAATAAAAGTGAATGACAAAATTAAGCAATTAAATGAGATTAAGATTCATGACAAAAAAGATGGAAGATTAAACCTGCTTCAACAAAAAACTTGCTCCAGCACTGGTCGGAGAGTTCGTCTAGAATGTCCCTGCGGTACAACATAGCTTGGTCGTCATCATGACACCTAGCCAGGATGATATTATGACGGTCCCTGATGGTTGTAATTGGTGCTCCACTAGCTGCACATGATTTCATACATCTAGTTACTGGCCGATAGATCGGCAGATTACAAAAATTTACCCAAAAAATAGCCTATGCCGCACTCTGTAAGTTTTACAAGCATAAGTTCAACCTAATAAAACACAAAAGTAAAACTCACCCCTATAAGTATGAATTCCATATAAAATACCAAAAATCTCAGGACCAACTCGAAAATTAAATTTTCATGCGACTGCTGACCAAGCTTCCACACAAAAGAAATACTAAACTTTGGTTCACAAAATGCCCGAAACTAAAATGGGTCTGGTGCTCCCAATTTCGTCTCAGAAGACTACCTGTTGCCAACCAATGAGGAAATATATTTACATAAATGAGAATTAACCCTTACTGCCAAACTAATTTAATGATACTAAAGAAATAAGCAATGTGAAATTGAATTAATTGTTATGAAACTTTTATCGGTTAATCTTGCCGTTTCATGAGTAATGCGACACTAGGTACACTTGAATGTACATGGCAAAACAAAAAGACTAAATCTGACTTGATTTCAACTCCTAGCAATAGCATAAAAAAATTTCTAATCTTTTCTATCCGGTGCGATGGTATAATTTCCATGTTGTCTGGACTATTTATCACAGTGTGTATGTAACGATAGTGAAATAAACTAAAATATTGAAAATTATTAATGGTAATTTATAAAGCGTATTATGAATTTATGTAATATACAGCTAGGTGTATATTATATATATGCTCTACTGAATAATGTTTTTAAAAATTATCAGTGTGCTTTACATCAACGAACATTTTTACGGCATGTATCATTATCTGTTTTTGATTTATATGGGTCTTCCTTTTTCATGTAACGCCATATCCATGCATTCATATGTGGTCTAATTGCATATCAATATTCCGATTAATTAAAATGAGAGTAAGGTATATAAATTCGTAATATATAGCGAATAACACAGATGGAATTTAATGTATCATATAATTATAAAATTAATTATTTCCATTTTTAATAAATTTAAATTGGAATGCGCTTATATGGAAATTCAATAATAAGTAAGTACGACGTTGCATATTATCTCAACGAAATTTATTTCATCTTGCTTCTTGTTTATGCACTTTCGCCGCAAAATTAAAACGCACAAGTGCTGAAATTATGTCATTCTTTTAACCTTCGTGTTCTGCTTCTTTAACAAGAGATTTTCTATTTTTTGATGATCAATCAAATATTTTGGTTTTTTGGTTACTGCTGCGTCTGTACCTCCGAAAAGTTGACGTCTCCAGAATTATAGTCCAGTCAAAATCCATACAAGTAAAAAATTATCTGAAACTTTTTGAATATCAATTAGGACAAGCATATAAGAAGAAAAGCTTCTTCTTGGAAACGTTTCCGTAGAGCTTCTATCAGCCGCTCTTGAATTTCTATAACACATAATGCATATCGGTTAATACTCTAAAGGTATATTCATCTGCCATAACTACTTAGAGAAGGATAAACAACTGGAATCGACAACAAAACTCACTATTCTAAGAGATAACATCCTGAGCTTGCTGTGTTTCTGCTCGATAGCCTGAATGTATAGTAGTACCAACATTGGGTAGTTGAGTTATTGTTAGGCCGATGTTCACCTGAAGGACATTGATGTGGAATAGGCAGCAAAATGGAAAACAAAGGAACAAGCACTATTACACGTAAGTGCCCCGAAGTATAGCGTGAGGTTAGCTCTAGAGCATCTCAGGGTCTAGGTACAACCAGCGTTGTGGCCCAGAGGAAATACGAAATTGCTACGCACTTTTGTAAAAATTAAATTATTAGTGGGCTGCAGCGTTCGAGCGTAACAAAATGCACGCTAACTCTAGCCGTTGGGGGGTATTTATATTAGGGGTGCCACTGATTTCCCCTCGTTGGCCCAAACCATAAGGCCACCAGATGTGAGGGAGTCCACCACCATAAACAAATAAAATTAGTAGATCCGATTTAAATTTAAAACAATTCATTGTCACCAAAATTTTACATAAAAAAAGACCAAACGTCACGTCAAACTGAGCTTACGATTTGTCTTATAACTAAGAAACTTTAATTAGGATTTTCCTTAGCAATATTTTGAGGATTTTCTAACAGATAACATTCAAATTAATTGTATAGTTAAAAGTTATTAAAATTTAAAAAAACCAGTGTCTTTAATAAAGGGTATTAATTGTGCACTTATCTGGTTTTGCTGTCGAGGCAATCAGCCAAACGAAATGCCTAACAAGTTCCTACCAAACCAAGGATTCGTGCAGAGGTTTGATACGAAAAACCTGGCCGGAAGACGTGAGCAGAGGCCTGGGTGAAAGACCTAGCCGGAAGACCCTTAAAACAAACCAGATTATGGTAAATGTAACGTGAAAAACAGTTACTTGCCTCTCCTTGAGGGCTGTTCTTCTATCAAACTAAATAAACCAAACGACCATTCAAGATAGTATCTTTCTGAAACGATTTATTTGAAATTTAAAATGTCAATGTGAAAAACGTCAGGCACTTACAAATTTCAGGAGATCCAAAATCCCTTTAAAAGGTATAGATAGATTCAATACGAGCAGCATAGGAATAAATCCGACTTATAATAAAAAAACATTCAATCTCCTTTTCTGCTTTTCCCCACAAAATTATTTGTTCCCTCAGTTACTCATAACAAACATTTGATTTTAGGCCTATTTCTAAAGATATATTTATATTAAATTCCCATACTAGACTACATACAACAGAAATACATTAGTGTATTGCGAGTCACTAAAACTTTTTAAAATTAAACGTTACAAATCGTCCCATGTAATAGATTTTATTTGAATATCCCAGAGCAAGGATTAAATTACATAAAAGATATATATTTGGTTGCTACTAAGAATCTGCTGCCTTGCTTTTCCCTCCACACAGTGGAGCCGTTGATATGGTGGTGCAGACTCTGGGTCAGCGTGGCGTCTCAATTGTTATCACTTACTATTGTTAAAATTGAGGCAAAAAATAACAAATAAATGTAGGAAATTAACCACCTCGTGGTAATAAAAGATGCTAATAAAACTTACAAATATTGGACCACAAGGTTTGATTTCCCAGGTGTAGACTACATATGGGTTAGAGGTTATATTTGAAAAAAATATTTTATGATCAGAGGTAAAATTTTGAATAGCTTTTTAATACATTTATTTAACGTCGGCCTATTGAGAATACGGTTTGTTATTAGATAAATAAAAGGCACATTATGAAATCTCATATTTTTGAGGGGAAACTAAGTGATCTCTCAAGTAGTTTTGTCAAGGCGGTGCGATGGCTTATTATATTTCTCTAAAAAACAGCGTCCTCTAGTGAGAAAATTTAAATGTCCTTTTTTGTGTAAAAATGAGTGCAGGATCAACATATTGTAAAAGAAAGTATTCTCATTCCCTAGAGAAAGAAATACAATCAAAGAACTGATGTGGCTGAAACATTGATCAATTAACAAAAATAACCTTTTTGTTAATGTTCCCTCTTTCTAGTCCCATATGACCTCAAAAAATTAGAATTCAAAAAAAAAAAAATACGTGTAACTTTGTTTTCAATGCTTTATCTATAGTGTAATGGGGTAGTGAAGCGCAAGTTATAGCCTCTCCTACTCAATTGTTAACCTCACCTTCGCGATGAGTTCAATTTGAACTTGGTGCACCCTGTTTTCACTAACGAGGCTCTAACGACCGAGTAAGGGCGGAATAACCCTTACCTTTTGCCGTGAGCCCATCCACCTTCTCACGAAGAGTGCGGTAAAAATAACCCACCGCACACAAAGGTTGCTTTTGGAATCGTTTGGTTACCCCATCGTCGCAGTCTCCTTCTGTGCCATGGGACCACACCACTCGCCTTCCGCAACCGAGCTGGTCAGTTGCATAGCTGCTCCAGCTAAAACTTCAAATGCAGCTTCGTTTTCAGTCGATTAAGGCTTTAAAAAATGATGGAGCGTTCAAGTGGGACAAAATCATCCGGAGGTAAAATACCCTCCCGATCGGATCTCCGGGGGAGGGTGCCCACAGGGACACCTCATCGAATGTCGAAAAAACACCGACAAGTTAAATCCAACAAAACTAATTCTTTCATCTACGGCGCTTGGAATGTTCGTACTTTGAACGACAGCACTCGCACCGATCGGCCTGAAAGAAGAACTGCTCTAATAGATAGAGAACCTCACCGACTCAATGTTGACGTTGCAGCTCTCAGTGAAACTCGATTTTTGGAGGAAGGCTCTCTCACAGAAAAGTACTACACCTTCTATTGGAAAGGTCTTCCCACCAATTCAAGAAGACAACATGGAGTAGGATTTGCCGTTCGGAATCAACTTGTATCCAACTTAACACAAGTACCACAAGGCCTATCCGAGCGTCTAATGCTGCTGCGCTATGAGCTATCAGATGGCAACGCGGTAAATCTAATAAGCGCCTACGCTCCCACTCTGGATGCAAGTCACGAAACCAAGGAAAGCTTCTATCAACAGCTGGAAGAAACCCTCTGTAGAATACCTAAAACGGAACGACTCGTTATTCTTGGCGATTTTAACGCTAGAGTAGGGAGAGATGCAGACACCTGGCCAGGCATCATAGGCAAGAACGGTTTGGGCAAAATGAACGCTAACGGTCAACTACTCCTAACTGAATGCGCCGAACATAACAAACACCATTTTCCGACAAAAGGATAAATTTAAAGGCACCTGGCGTCACCCCAGATCAGGTCACTGGCATCTACTGGACTATGTTATCGTACGTAGGAAGCATCTCAAGGACGTCCAAATTACAAAGGCGCGCATTGATAGCGAATGTTGGACCGATCATCGTCCTGTTGTCTCTAAAATGAAAATTGTTATGAGACCCAAACACCGAAGAACTCAAGTAAAACGCAGACTCCGTCTCTGTATTAGTAAATTGCGTGACCAACAAACCGTCGAACAGCTAAAGCAAAAAGTTCAAGAGAATTTGAGTGCACTAGAAGAAACCAATTCTGTAGATGTCGCTGCTACCTGGACACAAATTAAAGACAGTTTAAAAAGTGCGAGTGAGGAAATTCTTGGCACTGCAGCAAGTAAAAAACAGGAGGACTGGTTCAATGATAATGAAGCTTTTATACAAGAACTTCTTGACCGCAAACATACTGCCTTCCAAAACGCTATCAACCACTCCAACGACTCATCAAAAGCAGAAGCTTTTACCCAATCTAAGTATGAAACGCAACGCGAAATCAGAAGAATAAAGAACGAGTGGTGGGCAAGCAAGGCCAGAGAAATTCAAAAGTACGCCGATTCACACGACTACAGGAATTTCTTTCAAGGAGTAAAAGCAGTGTACGGCCCCAGTCGGAAAAATATGTGCCCTATTAAAGATTTAAATGGAAATCTCCTCAAAGAAGACCAGGAAATAAGAGCCCGATGGAAAGGACACTGCTCTAACATTCTTAACCAGCAAAGTCAAGCCGATCACGATATTATAAATCTTATCCCTCAATATGACACCTTCGAAGACTTAGATAAACCACTAACAACGGAAGAGATCTTAACCGCCATTGGGCAGCTAAAAAATAACAAATCTCCCGGCGCCGACTCATTCCCAGCTGAGATCTTTAAAGCTGTGTCGTCAGAGCTCATACCCTACCTCAAAAAACTGTTTGATGTCGTGTGGGAAAGTGGTCAAGCTCCGCAGGAGTTTCGAGATACACTTTTAATCAACCTCTTCAAAAACAAAGGGAGCGCTGCGGACTGTGGAAATTACAGGGGTATAGCTCTCCTGGCTGTTGGAGGGAAGATACTCACTAAAGCGATGGCAAATAGGCTAACACCTGTTATGGAAAAGTTACTTCCTGAAACACAGAGTGGCTTTAGACCAAACCGAGGCACATCGGATTTAATCTTCACACTTAAACAGCTTCAAGAAAAAGCACTCGAACATCAAGGAGAAATTCACATGGCCTTCATTGATTTAACCAAGGCGTTTGACTCGGTGGACAGGGAAGTGCTCTGGAAAATTATGTTCCGCTTACGTATCCCTAGAAAATTTGTGGAAGTATGTCGCAGTCTACATACAAACAACAACGCCCAGGTTATGTATAATAATGAGGCAACCGAACCTTTCCAAACTCTCACTGGAGTTAGGCAGGGATGTGTCCTGGCACCCCTACTCTTTAATTTGTTTGCCACTGCTCTAACAATTATTGTTGACAACAAACTGACAGTCAGAGGAATAGGTCTCAGATACCGTTTTGATGGCGGTCTCTTTAACATAGGGCGCTTTAGAGCTTTCACGAAGACACGCACACGATTCATTTGTGATCTCCAGTATGCGGATGACTGTGCACTTTTAGCCTCTACGCCGGAAGAGCTTCAAGAGCTTTTAGATGTGTATGCCCAAAGCTATGATTCTTTGGGACTTAAAATCAACATTGGAAAGACTAAGATTATGTCAACTCCTCATCAAGTGAACCAAATAGACATTACACTTAACGGAAATTCTCTTGAAGTGGTGGATCAGTTCAATTACTTAGGCAACGTTGTTAATGACAAAGCAAACATGGACAGCGAGATTCGCAATAGAACTAACGCTGCATCTAGAGCATTCTGGGGACTTAGAGAGAGAGTATTTGACAACCACGACCTTGCTTTGTCAACGAAAATGGCTGTCTACAGAGCAGTTGTCATTCCAACACTGCTATATGGATGTGAAAGCTGGGTCACTTACCGTCGTCATGTGAAAGAATTAGAACGTTTTCAGCAAAGACACCTCAGAAGTATGATGAAAATCCGTTGGTTCCATCACATATCAAACGTGGAAGTACTCAGGAGAGCAAACAGCCTTCCAATTGAGGTGCTTATTTCAAGAGCACGCCTAAGATGGGCAGGTCACGTTCATCGTATGCATGATAACCGCCTTCCTAAATGTACACTTTATGGTGAATTGCTAAGCGGTAGAAGAAAGTGTGGCGGTCAACGAAAGAGGTTCAAAGACGCTCTCCATGAAAATCTAAAATCCTGCGGTATTGCAGACGAGCAATGGGAACAACTTGCAGCGGACAGAACCGAATGGCGAGGGGTTGTGGCCAGCTATCAAGGAAATGTTGCTGCAAGAAGGCCGAATCCAAGACCTAACCAGGTCTATGTTTGTCCTGATTGCGGTCGACTTGTGCTCTCCCGAATTGGCCTCTATAGCCATAGTCGTGTGCACCGTAGATGAATGGAAATTACAATAGACTACACCTTTTACTTGTTTTTTATTGTACGCAATTTATCGACTGTAAAATTTCTATACTCGGACTCGAGTAACGGCTAATAATAATAATAATAATAATAATAATAATAGTATCATTTTGGCACGTTAATTTTGAATCATCCTGTACAAGGAAATTTTTAGGTTGTAGACTTCGTTGTCTCGCTACTCTTAAAAATATTATCAATAATTTGACACATCTATAATTATTTTTGTTATTAATATATGTTCTCGTCCCATTTTCAGAGAAATTATTAAGTATTTAATATCCTGCTCATAATTTTGTAGTGTATGAATATTTCTGTATGTTTTTCAAAGAATGGATACACTTTATCTTGTTTTCAAACGTTGCACTATTTTGTTTTTGTTATATTGATATATTTTTTAAAAGTATCGTGCAGAAAAAAAATTATATCACCTCAAACAACTCACACAAATGCTGACATAGGAGATGCAACACTTATTCATTCATATTTTGTCATTACAGTTAGACAAATTTAACAACATACTTATAGCGTTGAAAAAATTTAATAAAGTTAAAAGGTTGGTAATTTACTATTCCTATGTGTGAATGTAGAAGCTAGGAATTAAGAATAAAAATGCGGGGAAAATGACCGGGAATGTAACTGAGGACGGGTATAAATGACAAGACAAGAGCAATGCGTGAAATATGCGCTGGTTTTTTCGACCGAGTTTCATGTGGGTGTCATTAGTCGCCTAGCAGGTCGCATTACACAGACATAAAGTTGGGCTGACTGGATGCAATGTCTCTTCTTTGGACCAGTAAATTTTATTTTCATGGCCCCCCTTTTTTTTGCTCTGCTTATGCTATTCAGTAATGCTTGGCTGGTAAATACGATGCTGTCCTGGTTATTTTTTATACTGCTACTAAACTTACAATTTTATTATATGTGGCTATAGCTGGACCTTTCGTTGTATCAAATTATCTGTTAGTCTTTACCAGAATTTTAATTCTGGATTCTGGAGGATTATTTATAATCCTCAAAGAAATTATATCCTTTACGCAATTCTGAACTTTCTAAAATCGCGTTTTCAGTTTTACTAGGTTTTAGTCGATTTTTTTAATTTGAATTGAGTAATTAGTAATTACTGTGATAATAATAATAATAAAGCAGTTTATTTCCAACAGGTTACAGCCAATTACAGGAAATATTTAAGTTAGAAGTAAAAAATAATATTAATACTTATAATACTAAAGGGAAACATAAAAGTGTAGTAATGAGGAGGCATAGCTAACAAGTAAAAGTAAAGTACCTACCTAAAGGTGTATATAACAATTTCATAACTTCGAACTTGCGATAGTAACAATTCGATTAAGAGAATTCTGATGAATATCACATAGCTGACAAATTTTATTAAAATTATTACTTATAATAAATACTGGTGATCTGACTAAATAATTTGTTCTCGGAATATCACAAATAAATGCGCGGTTATGTCTACCTGCTAATCTAGGCACAAAAAATGACAGTTTGTTTAATAAAAAACTACAATTAATGTTGTTATGTAGTAAATTGTAGAGGAACTTAATGGACACAATAGCACGCCTTAATTCTAACGATTGTAACTGAAATCTGCCTAACAATAAATTGTTGTCTATTCCTCGCGGAGGGTACGTGCCGTGCCGTTTTCTTTAAATGATAAATATTTCAGAAACTTTCTTTGTGGAGACTCGATATTATCTACATGACATTAATAAATAGAGAACCATATCAGCGCTCCATACTCAAGATTTGACCTTACGTATGAGAAATATAACAATTTAAAAGTTGAGATATTCTGGAAATCTTTACAGTTTCTCATAATAAAGCCCAGCTGTTTACATGCTGCAGAAACAACGTAATTAACATGCCATACGAAGTCTAGTTCATCATCGAAGAATACACCTAAATCTTTAACCTCTTGGCAGAGAGTGATTTTAGTTGAACTTATACGATATGGATGGTTATAGGCACAAATCTTTCTAGAGAAAGAGACAACATTACATTTGGATATGTTAAGGCTGAGGCGATATTTATTGCACCAGTTGACAATACTACTGATGACTGATTGTAGGTACAAACTGTCTTGTACAGTACGAATTGATTTATAAATCTTGAGATCATCCGCAAAAAGAAGTTTTGGACAGTTGATTTGAGTAGCCAGGTCATTAATAAAGATAACGAAAAGTAAAGGGCCCGGATTGGAGCCCTGTGGCACACCTGAGGTTACACTGTACACAATAGATTTGACACCTTCATATTCAACGAATTGCTCCCTGTCGGTAAGATAAGAGTTAAAGAGCAACAATAAATTTTCAGAGAAACCAATATCTTCAAGTTTATGGAGAAGAACATAGTGGTCGATTTGATCAAAGGCCTTCTGAAAGTCCATATAAATTACATCAACTTGGCCTTGATTATCTAATGTTTCACATATGTACTGTGTAAAACAAGCTACATTAGTAACACAAGATCTGTTCTCCATAAATCCATGCTGGTCTGGAGAAATTATATTTTTAATTGAGACATAAATATAAGTGTAGATAACAGTTTCAAAAAGTTTAGCAAAATTACTTAATATGGATATAGCTCTATAGTTGATTATTTTGGAGGGATCTCCTGTTTTTAAAATGGGACATATGTTACGGACCTCTAGCGTATGCGACCCACCACACGCTTTAGCGTTTTGTGGGCCGCATTATAACAACTGCTACACGTCCGAAACACATTTCGCTATTCTCCACGGGAGGCGACACGTGAACAGCAGAGAGCGGAAAACGAAGGGAACCATTTTTGTTGGCTTGGCGTGATTGGGAGTAATTAGTTGTTAATTCTGTAAACCTCGGTTTTATCCAAGGCATCCGGGTGGATTTTAGAATAATCAACTCAAGAAAATTTCCTCAATCTGTTGTTGTTCCGTTTAGCGGAATATTTTGTGTTTGTGAGTAAATTTTATCTGCGGAAGCAGGATATTAAATTACACAAGGCTTTCCTTTGGAAATACAGTGTCAACTTAAAAGGCGGACTCGATCCCATTTATCCGACTGTGGCTTCCAGGAGTTTTTGTGGATTGTTCCACGGACGGGGCTTCTACATACGTCAGTGAAGTTCCACGGGCGGGGCATCCACACACAGTGGAAGGTTCCAGGGCTGGTGAGGCTACAATCAACTCCATCCTTGGGTCCATTTCTTGTGTCCCGAAGACATCTCTGTAGAGCTACAGTTCTTCCACGTCCGGACTCGGTATCGTACCACCCTGAATAAGTGTGTTGTTTTGTGTTGTTTATTATTTTTACTTACCGGGGACCACCTTCAGTGGTTCGGCTGGATGTCAATTCATAATTTGCATTTTTAACTTGTACATATTTACAGATTTTATGCATTTACATATATTTAAGGAGGTTCTTTAAATGAGACCTTTGTGGCAGTATTTATGAGCAATTCATGATCATATTGTAAACCGATGTGTAGCTACACGAGGCATTTTATGAATGTTGTAACTGATTAATCGTGAAATTGGCCACACCTGTGAACATCGCCAGGTTACATGCTGGAGAACCAATATCTGTAAATTGAATAAAATAGTGCATTTCATTTTTAAAGAAAGTGTCATTATTTCGTCTGCGACCACTACATATGGAAAAAACTCAGTGTTTGTTAAGTAAGTAAACTAATAATTTATCATAGTTTATGTAAGCTTGGGCTTAACGCCCTGAGATAGTCTGAGCTAGAGAAATTTTATCGTAGGCACGTACATCACTTTCCGGGTCAAGTTTGCCTACGATATCTGCTACGCTACAGTAGCCCAAGTGATTTCGTTACGTAATATCTGATAATCATTAATATCCAACGTATTTGTTTGTTTATGTACGTCAATCCGTAGCAGTGGCGCCCAACTTAAATAGTGCAGTTATCTCAAGGGGATAGTAGTATCGCCCATAATTAAGTTTTTTTTTGGTGATAAATTAAGTGTTCCATTTGTTGGTGGTTTGCATATGAAATAATAGCCAGACACATAGTAACGTACGTGACACACATCAAAAGGGGGTTACTTTGCCTCAGCGTAATCGCTTCGCTTTTTTTGGTAGGGGGGTGACTTCGTTTTTTTTTGGTCTTACTATTTCATGAGCGGATTAGTAAACAATAGTTGTTACGTATAAACCATTGGAAAGATTCCTAAGTGCAGCCAACAGTTTTTTTTTGTTGATACGTACCGACGCCCAGCGTCGTTTTGCCAATTTACTTGATTTTGTCGTTTTTTTTGTGTGTTTGATTGAAAATTCAATATGGCCAGTTCACAAATTAAGTTAGATATCAATAGGTTAGTTAGGGAGGAGCTTGTTTATGAATTACAAGTACGTGGCTTAGGAGATGGTAGCGATCTTACTGTGGCAGAGTTGCGCACTGTTTTAAGAGAAGCCATACATTTAGAGAAAACTACTTTGGCTATTAAAAGTCCTCCATACCCGTACCAATTCACTGTCGATTCTGAAGCCCTAACGGCATCCCTAGCTACTATTCAAAAACTTATTGATGAATTTGTAGGTAGTGGGCAACTTTCCACATACTAGGAAAGGTGTTGCTAGATAGTATGAGATTAAACAAATAAAGCAGTGGATTCATTAAAGCACTAATGCAATATTTTACCACAAAACAAGGAACAGAGTCAATACCCGAAGTAAGTTTATTTTTCAGCTTCTTTGATGCATTAATAATATCTTTCTCAGATATGGTACTAATAGAAATATTTGTATTACTGTTAATGGCGTTACTTTCATTTGCTGAGAAATGCTAGTCAGACTTTAAGTCTACACTACAGAAATATTTTGCAAAGCCATTCACTATTGACTGGGGACTGTCGTAAGATATATTATTTTCATCCTTAAACACACCGGGAATACGCGAATGCCCTTTCTTGGCTTGTATAATAGACCAAAAATTTACGGGATCTATTTGAATATTATTTTCGGCTTTATTTAGGTATGTTTCATAGGCCACTTTAATTTGTCTTTTAACCGTATGTTGTAGCGTTTTATACTGGTTATCATAGAAATTTGATCGGTATTTTTTAAAGTTTTTGAGAGCTATTCCTTTGTTTGTGATATTATATATTATTTCTTTGGTAAACCAGCATGGATATCTACGGCTTCTATTAATTCTGCGTGGTACTGTTTGGTCAAATATTTGATTTATGACGTCATAGAATTTTTGACAAGCCTCATCAACATTATCATATCTGTACATATCATATCAATCGGCTTCACCAAGAAGTTCATATAAACGGGGATAATTTGCTTTTCTGAAGTTGTAAGATTTGCAATTATTATCCCTCATAAGATCAAATTGATTATAATGTGGTATTTTACAACACAAATTAATCATAAGTGATGGATGATGTGCGTCCTCCCTAACTAAGGGTGCATCATCCTTTACAACGTCACATTGAATGTTCGCTAGCACTAGATCCAACGTACGTCCATTTGCGTTGACAATATTGTTGTACTGTTGGAGGTTTAGAATTTGCCTAAAGTTGTGTAATATTAACTTTTTCTTATCTTTATTATTGGTGTTAAATTGCGGTATATTGAAGTCGCCAACGATAAGGATATTCTTAGAACGGATGACCTTTTGCAGTACAAATGACTCAAAAAACTGTTCGAAAGTATCATTGTTAATTGAAGGGGGAATATAGACAAGAAAAACATATATTACAAAGTAGTCAATTACCAGTTTGCAGCCAACGATGCCTACACTTGGAACGCTATTTCTTATATTCGAAAGATCAAGAGGAAAAACGTTGATTCTGTTTTTCACTGCGATTAACACACCACCACCTTTGGACACATTATTTACTTCAAGTTCTCTATCACAGCGGTAAACATTATAGATTATTGGAAACAATTCAGTGTTGGAAACATCCTCAGTGAGCCAAGTCTTGGTGACAAATATTAAGTCCATTTCTTCAGAAGATGCCGATGTAAAAAAGTCTGCGAATTTAGTGTTCAAGCCTCGTACTCGTATAATAATAATAATAATAGGGAACGGTCTGAGGGACGGTTGTAAAATATTATACCATTTGAAGAACCTAAAACAATTGAAAATGACTTCTCATAGAAAATAATTCACTACATCGTCACCTAACTACGTTTGGGCTTGATGGCACGTTAGATGACTGTGGGTACATTGCAGCCGTTATAGTATGTGGCAGTAGTGCTAGGTTAGGTTTTTAAAAAGTATATTTTAAATAAATAGCACCTCAATATACTTTAAGATTTTAAAGATCTCCATATATTATTTAAAAAAGCTTTCCATCAGCTTCTCTAATCAAGGTAAATAGCTGTATTGATCACATTTATATAATACACTAATAACCTCGATGACAATATAATACCTATTATACTTAAAAATAGCATCATTTATCATTTTCTTATCATAATGCAGATTACAATCTGGGAAGATGTATATAACGGTGAAGATGCAGTGTGTAACAAACATATTTGAAAATATTCTGGTAGAAAAAATTAATATACATACAAAACTGATTAAAAAAAACAGAAAAAATAAAAGTAAAACAACCATGGGTCACTGGAGGTTTATTAAAGTCCATAATCTATAAGAATAAATTATATTTATATATGCAGAGGTCAGCTGAGAACATAATATTAAAAGAACAATATGACTGTTACAGAAACAATTTAAATAAACTAATAAAAGAATCTAAAAATAACTATTACAAAATGAGGTTAGAGAGCGAAAAATAAAATAAAATTCTATGGAATACAAATTAAGTCTAATAAAAATAACAATATAAATAAAATATTAAATTCCTATAATGTAATTATCGAAAATACAGAATAAGCCTAATACAATAGTTATTTGGGATAAAAAAAAATAGGAAACCCATGGCCCCCTGGTCCATTGCTCCCCTCGACCCTTCTAGGTGACAAAAAACTGCTTTTTCAGTATTTCTTTTTAAGACAATAGATACAAGTCAAAAATCTGAAAAAATCATGAAGTTAGGTGACTAATGCCTTTCGGTGTAAATTTCTTGTGAGGTCATTTGATTCATTAAGTTGTCTACAAAAATTCATAACAATAAAAAATTCAATTTTTTTTTTATTTATCAGGGAGTTTATTAAACACTACCTTAATGAATTTTTGTGGGGTTTTCCGCTATCTGCGCCACCTCTAAAAATCCATAAAATGTCATTTTTTGGGGTGTTTTGCCATTTAGCGTGTAAAAGGGTTCTGTTGCACAATTTTTGGTATTCAAATAATGATCAAAAAAATTAGGTTTTTTAGCCGTTTGCTGAGGTCTTAGCCATTTAGCATAGGCAGAACCCTATACCGGGTGTCAACGGATCATGGTAGACCTCCTTTTTTTCGTTATTTTTAAGAATATCAGAATGAAACTTGGTGAATGTATTACATGACCAAGAAGTCACTTTGTGGCATAACTGTCTTCCCACTTCTGGTTTTACCGAAAATGACCCCAACTTTTGATTTTTAAATGTATATTATTATATTTTTGGAATTCTTGAAAAATTCTGAGTACGGTGATGCCCCGAAATTTGTTGGTACATCTAAAGTACCATGACAAGAATTGCTTTTAACTGATCGGTGTGATGTCAGAAAAATCAAATTGAGCATAACATTTGAGAATGTGTATTTTGTGGGCCATCAAATTTGGCCTTAGCAGTTTTTTTATCAAAACTTATTTTTTTCAAATGGAGCCATAATGGTAGATTAGTGCTATAAAATAGCGGATGTTCCAAGGAACTGGTGGATGTGCCAAAAAGCAATTTTTTCTTATTTTAAGTTTTTTTGTATTTTTTTTAATTTTAAGTCAAATTTTTTTCATAGAATCGAAATGTCACTTATGGGGCATCACCGTACTCAGAATTTTTCAAGGATGTCAAAAATATAATAATATACAGGGTGTTCCATTTAAAAATCAAAAGTTGGGGTCATTTCTGGTGAAACCGGAAGTGGGAAAATCATTACAGTTATGCCATAAAGTGCCTTCTTGTCATATAATACATCTACCAAGTTTCATTCCGATACTGTTAAAAATAAGGAAACAAGGGGGGGTCTACCATGATCCGTTGACACCCGGTATATCGAATAATTTTTGGCAAATTCATTCAAACCTTTTTAAATGACACTTATTTTGGCTTCTGTTTTATATAGAAAGATTACAAAAAGTGCAAAAATGTTGATTTTTAGTCATTTTTTAAGATTTCAGCATTTAGATTTTAAATGTATCACAACTATGTAATATTTTCCCAAATGGTGACATAAATTCGAAAAAATGAAAAATCTAAATTGGCAACTGCAAGACTGTGTTCTCAAAAAATTTACCCAGTAGGCCTTGAATCTGATGTATAACCTTAATTTTTGTTGTTGCATTTCAATAAAAGTCTATTTCGTGCCAAATTCACTATTTTCAATTCAAAAACAAATTTTCAAAAAAAACATAAAAGTAAATGGATTTTATTCGATTTTTTTAAATGGTAACCTATTTTTTACTCACACCAACAAAGCCCAAAACGTTAACCTTTCATTTGATGTATAATACGTCTAGTTTCGGTGCTAATTTACTTTGAAATTATTGAATTTCTGTAGATGCTACATTTATCAATTGGTATTGTTAAAAAAATACACATATTAAATAAAATTTACAGATCTTATTAATAATTTTTTAAAAGATAGGGGAAAATAAAATTATAGCAATTGTTCAAAATGCATTCCTTCAACTTCAGAACATTTTTGAGCCCTACTGATGGTTTCTCTTACCATCCGTTCTAACATTTGCGCAGTTATTGTTGCAAAAGCTTGGCGTATTTTAGTTTCTAACTCCTGGAGGTTTCTTGAAGATGATGAATAAACTTGTTCCTTGACGTAACCTCCTTAGGAAAAAATCCATACGGGCTAGGCCGGGTGATCTAACAGGCGATCTTATGCGCCCATATGTCGAAATGACTCATTTTGAAATCTGTTTTCTAAATAATTAGAGACATCTCTAAGGTTATGTGACGGAACCCCATCTTGTTGGTAATAAATGCTTCTTCTCAAAATCCTAGGTAATTCTCCTAAAAAGCCCTCAATTTTATTTTACAAAAAGTTCAAGTACTTACCTTATTCCATTTAAAGTCCCCTGAAATAAAATAGGACCTATGATGCTAGTACACATAATTCCTACTCATACATTTACCCCAAACACTTCTTGATGATTTCCTTCTCTAAATTCATGTAAATTGTCCTGAGACCAGTAACGTAAATTAAACATGCCATTATGAGTGAACCGACTTTCCTCGGTGAACAGAATTCTGGGAGCAATGTTTTTATTTGTATATCACTACACCTGTCATAGTTCCTCTTAAATAGGCGTATACTTTATTTTATCAATGTATGTATTAAAAAAAAGTTATGGCCAAAAATAATAAATATTTCCTTATTAGATCTCTCTCTCTCTCTTGGATATGCCCACCTTAAAATCGTCCCGGTTGAGTGTAAGAGTAGGTTAGCTGAACTCTACCGTTTTTTAAATTTGTAACTGAAAATTTAAAAAATAAATTTAATTTATTATTATTATTGCTATTAGTATTAAATACGACACCACACCCCACCAATGATTTCTTGTCAAAGTAATAAAATTAACATAACTGACGTAAAATCTCCCATTTACAACACAAATTCTTTTTTTGGAAGAACATACTCCTTAATAAAAAATGGGTATCTTTTCCGGCCGCACTAGTACATGTTTGCATGAAGCGTACTGTCGTGAGCAGAAAAAAATAGGACAACTTTTTTTCTACTGTAAATCTGTCTCTATTTGAATATGTAATGAGTAGCCGAAATAAAATAGATATCACTTTTAATTTACTTTTTATTTTAATGCTGTAGTTATTGCTATAGTAAATGATGGGTGATTAACACCTTAAGAAAGTGGAGAATAAACGGTACAATTAGTAGAATTCCTGGCTCAAAGTACAAAGGATATCCTACTTAACAAGAAACTAACTATTAATATTTCATTATTGCACCATTTCTATTTATAACTTCTATCAGTCTGCTTGGCATAGAATTAAATAACCTTATACAATAATCATTAGTAATAATATTTTCCCATGCATTAGTTACTATTTCCAGTAATTCTTCGGCATTCCGTGGTCTCACATTTCGTTTTTGGATACTTCTTACGAGTAGTCTCTCTCCATAACTCTTCCACAGGGTTAAGATCTGGACTATGACTGGGCCAGTTAAGAACATTGATGTTGTTATCTTGAAACCAGTTAGTTACGGTATGAGCAGTATGGCAGTATGAACCGAACAATTGTCTTGCTGAAATATGAACTCATTATTAGGAAATAATTGTGACACAGAAGGGAGCATAGTATTGTCTAAAATCCTAATATACGTTTCGCTATTAAATCGTTCCTCAATATGCCACAAAACACCAGGACCACGTGCTGATATCCAAGCCCACATATTGATGAAGAATCTACCACTTTTATCATCGTTAGATATATATTTCTCATCGAATCGAGTATTCGGAAGGCGGTAAACACGAATACGACCGCTGTGTGTTGACTGGAAAGTTTTCTCGTCTGTAAAGATTGCATTGTTCCAAAAATTTACATCATGCGCTAAAAATTCAAGCGCAAATCCTACTCGAGCTTCTTTATGTTCAGCTTTAAGTAAGTATTTCTGTGCTGCTGCATGACAGCGTAGCTCCGATTATCTTACTCGCCGGCGACCAGTACTACTCGATCCAGGAAAATTCGTTTCTTCAGCAGCCTGAATAACTGAGTAAAATGGATTTTATATTAAATTTACCAATTGCAAATCTTGTTGTTAAGTTGATATCCTTCGTCGCCCTGATCCAGGATTTCTACTAACCGTACCGTTTATTAAAATTACACACCGAATTTTTGTCAATATTATAACACAGTGCAATTTGTCTCATTGACCATCCATCTTCTGCTTTAGCAATTACTCCAGATTTAACTGAATCGCTTATATGAGGCATATTAGTTTCTTGCACATAAATTATGACAACTAACTGACAATGTCGCAAAAATTAAAGTTAGATGTACACAACTAGATATTAGCAAAATACCATTACAAGACTTGTCTTATTTTTTTTTGTTCACGACCGTAAATTTGCTATCGAGTAGTTAAAAATTATCGATCGTACAAAATTTTGTCGTGGTATAATCGAGTTTGAAAAGAAAGTCGATAAATTTTATATCAACTTTTTAGTTACTTACTGTAGGTTAGTTAGTTGATATACTGAGAATCATAATACCGTTGTTAATAAGTTAGATGTGAAACTGTCGGGCTAAATACTAAATATTGTATATTCAATAATTTTCAGGCATGAACAGATTTCGAGAAAAATGCGAAGAATCCGTTTTTTGGACTTTGGAGGTTAATTTGACGGTGAATCCTCAAGGATATAATTTGAAGTAAATAAATACGAGATCCGCAGATAACCGTTTGCTATTTTACTGTGCTATAATGTGTATAAAGAGAACCTCAATATTTTTCTCGCCACGCTTTTCTTGCCTGTTATGGGTCATGGAACACGCTCTAACGTTTGCGACATTGTGCCCTGTATACATAAACAAATTAGGATACGTTTGACTAATGTCATTTCTATTATTAATGACAAAGAGCTTGTGCGAGACCCGACCCCTACATACTTATAAAAACTATTTATTTCATCGAAGTCTATTAATTTTTTGACAGAAAAGTTTTCAAATGTCCAACGATATATTACCGTGCTGCATAACGTAATGACACATTGACAGATTTATAAATAAACAGCGGATAAAATAAACATTTAAATTAAATCTAATTTTAAACGTTTGAAGGTGGGTGCCAATTACACTCATTTATTATAATTTATCTCGCATTTATTTTTTACGTTGTAAATAATCGCTCTGTATTGTCGCCAATTTATAGCATGTAGGCGCAACTACATTTCGAAAATATTTTCCAGTGGTCTGTTGTTGACATATATTTCTATCTTTTGTGTCGTGTAGAGGCTATAAAATTTTACAACAATCTGTTCGCATACTTCAGTTATAAAATACACGGTAATTATTACAAATACTGCGGCTGGGCTATGTTCAGCTGTCCTAATTAAAATGAAATGATAACTTTAACATTGCCTCTCCGTATTAGAATTCGCCAAATTGCTGTCTTCAAGTTCCGATGTAAATTACCCGGATTAATTTGACATCTGTTTCTCTGATGTATGCCTGTTTCTGTTTGTCTTTTGCGCAGTTTGTGTATTTTTTTAATGCAAATCTGTAATCTCCTACAATTATGTATATATTCAAATTTGTTTTAAGAAACTGTAGTTTCCGTGCAGCTTGTGAATTTATATCACCCGAACTATTCAAGCGAAATACTTACTTATAGCCAAGTGTAAACTAAAACACAAATAGAGTAAATATTCCCTAGATCGCGTTAATGGATGAGCGAAACGAATGCGGAATCCCTTGTTATTTATTTTTGAGAAAGAATTGAGGCAACATATGCGGCGACTAGCTGGTTTAAGTCGGAGCAGAGAGCCGTAGGTCCAGAGTATTCGTAAGAGTGGAGAAACTTACCCTTTTTGAAATGTACGGCATAAATGACAGATTTCTGTTTATTTCGAGAAAAGTAGACAAAGAAAAATTGATGTTAAATTTGGCACCATCTATAGTGAAAATAAGTAGAATAGTCTCTTTTTCTCGAATAACCAGTCTACTATAGATCAGACTGAAATTGTTGGTAAGAGAAATAAAAAGATTGTTTAAAATGAACGTTAAAATATATTACATGAATACTAGATAAATCGGTTTATAAAGACAAATTGAAATTTAAACAAAATATATGTAAAGTCGAGGCAAGAATTCAAGCGATGCACGTCACGAGTGATCTCATTAAAGAAATTTCAATACTAACATAATTTTTAATCATTAATTATGTTAAAAAGAGTAATTCTTGACACCCAGTTAATAGTTATTAAGCTTTTTTCAGAAATAGGTACAGTTTAATGGGACTTCATGATTCTTAGTAGTATTGTCTTATTTATAGAATCGATCTGTGACGCGCATCGCTTGAATTCTTGCCTCGACTATATGACAAATTTATACCAGGATCCTAGATTGACTATTGTTGAGGTGACTGGTTCTGGAACAGCAATCCAGGCCCACAATTGTCTCTTGTTGCGAGAATGGATTCTAAAGTTTCTTTGGCAATTTACGTCTCTTAATGAAATGGAGTGAAAGTCGTAGGAAAATTAACCGACTAGGTGGTTTATGAAAAGTTAACGAAATTTTATCTATATGAAAGATAAGCTATGCAAAAGCTATGCAGGAATGTAGAAGCTATGCAGAAACGTATACAGAAATGTATAAGTATATACGTGCATAAACATATAAGTACATAAGTACATATAAATATATAGAAATATATAAGTATTTAAGAATTTAAATATAAATATAAGTATATACAAAATCTGATTTCTTGGACTATAAATTGCCAAAAAAATTGAAAAAGAAGAAAAAAATATTTTTTAAACCGTGTGGTACATATGGTATTTTAACTACTTATTAAATTAAAAAGAATAGACCTTGAATTTAAATTTATTTTAAAAATAATTGAAATTACATCAAAGACAAAAATTGAAGATTAATTGAATTTTAAACGAGTAATAAATGAAATTACCTGTATGTTAAACACTTGTTAACGTGGATATAAAAAATGTAATATCAATTACTGAAGTCCACAGTTAAAATTTATATACGTTCGAATCAGTACAAAGGCTGGAAGCAAATGATTTCCTGGTGAGTTTTATTTATAAAGTAAACTTTTTTTGTCCTACTTACTGGAAAATAATGCTACTAAATAAACTTGAGAAATCTAATTCCCTAATTAAATTGAAAGCTATAAAATATAAAAATAGGACAGGTATGGCATCTGTCAATGGTTGAGTTAAGCGCAACAACACGCCTTGTAGATTCCCGTACTCACAACTAAAATAGTGGCATATAATCGATAATAGGAATCTGTAATAATAGTTTTTATTACTTCCATAGCACAGCTGATTTGCCTTCGCCTTAGTTTGTAATTTCTATTTTGAACAATATGAACAGCTGTAAATAAATATTAAAGCGTACTGTGATAACTCAGTAAATATATTACGTCTTATAGGATATACTATATATAGTATGAGAAAAGGTAAGGAAAATAACCATATGTACTTACATAGTAAACAAAAATATAAAAATTGAAATATAGGTATCTGATGTAAATAAATGTTTTGTAGACAAATTGTTAATTGTTTCCTGGGATGCTGTATAGAACGGAAATACGTAATAGTTTAGAAAAACATGACTGAGTCCTAAGATATAAAAATGTGTACTTAAAACAGTGTGAAATGGTTTAGCAGTTATACAACTAAAATTTTGTTAGTTGAAGACAGTTTAACTTACAAAAACTGAATTAAAATGATACACAGATTGTGCCAAATATAACCAAAAGACTAGTATTTATATAAAACTGTTAAATGGACATATGTCATGTAACAAACAGCGGAGACACAGAAAATCATTTTACTTCTCATAAAGCATGCCATTTTTTACCCCTAAACTTAAAACATATTCATTTCCTTGCAGTACATTTGACCCAATCCAATGAGTATTCATATATTATTTATTGACTTTTCTTGAAAACGTAATAGTTTTTCATTTTGATACATTAAGGTCTAGTTTGTTGGTGTTGCACCAATTAACCAAATAATTATGATTTTCTTGTAAGACAACACACCGCCAGATGGAACGGCCCAAATCAGGAGACTGAAGGCTGGCCATCAAGGTAGTCAAATCTGACAAGATCAGGTGGGCAATTAGTAAGTTTCAATCACTCAATCTCCTGGAATGCATGGATGGAACATATCCAATTTTCATCTATCTCCTAAAAATAGGTGGATTATCGAACCAAACACCCGAGTCCTCTTTCCTTCAAAACGTGGGAAAATCTGTTGGATAGGTACATTAGAGATGAAATACTAAGAGAAAATCTTCCTAGTGAGCTTCAATATACATACCAGACAGAAAGGTAGACAGACCTTGTGTCGGATGAGTTAAACAGGCTACTGAAAAAGTCACTGGATGGAAAAGAAATAGCAGTAGCAGCATTTCTAGATATCGAAGGAGTATTCAATAATCTAACATTGCTCTCGTTCTGCCAGTGGATTAAAGCCAGCGGCAAAAGGATATCTTCGCTGCTGAGGACAACCCTTGTTGATGAACAAATTGCCAGCAGAATGCATTTACTGCCTAGAATATGCTGGCGATCTAGCAGTAGTAGCTAAATATTAATGAAAATATTGTGGACAGATATTGTAGTAAGGAAGGACTTTCTATAAATCCCGAGAAAACCACAGTCGTCACTTTCACACGAAAAAGGACACTGGAAGACATAAAGCCTTTAATGCTCAATAGAGTGGAAATTCCATTTGCCTGTGAGGCGAAATACTTAGGACCAAAAATTGACATGGAATACCCACATCCAAAAAGTCACAGAGAAAATGATAATTGCAGTGGGAAAAATCGGGTAAACTCCAAAATGACCCTATGGTTATATATTAGCGTAATGAGCACCATGATAACCTACGCATCGCTTGTATAGTGGACTAAGTTACTGCAGTCGGGAGTAATAAAGCTGTTAAATGGCGTACAAAAGGCTTACTTAACAGTGCGCCGCGTGTACCATTAAAACCGTTCCTAAAACCTAGTTTTTGTTAGTCAAGTTAGCGGTCAAGTAATTTGGGCAAATACTAACTATCCTTCTAACTCTATCAATGAAAATGTAACTGGTCGAGTCGAGTACTAGATCATGGTCGAGTAGAGTAGGATTACACGGTGGTAAAGTAACTCGCCCACTTGCCTTCTTCCATACCAATGAAAACAGGTACGAATAGGTTTGGTATAGTCGACTGTCTAAAGTGTATGTAAACATCGCTTATTTGGTTACTTTTTATGTTTTGTTGTGCGTTTCAAAAATGAAGTGGTCTGAGTTGGAGACAATAAAGTTATTTGAATTATATGGAGAGCATGAATGTTTGTGAAATATAACTAGCGTCGATTATAAGAACAAGCATAAAAAGATTACATCATAAGCAACGAAGTGACATCCATCAGGAATAACTTCATTTTCTATGGCATCCGAAAGAGAGCAGTTTTTAAAAACACCACCATCAATCAGACTCTGATCCCTTGCTGCCAACATTAGTATATGTAAAACAATAGTTGGAGTCAACAACTACCATAAGAACAATGGTATTTGAACCTTTATAGTTGAAGTACTCACTTCCACAATAAGGAGGGACAACAATCAAAATATGTTTGCCATCAATGGCTCCACAGCAATTTGGAAAATTCCACCGATTTTCAAAACCAGCACATTGCTTCTTCCATTCTTCTTGTGTAGTTGGTGTCTGAAAAAGATAATAAAATCATGCATTATTTTTTTGTCCATAGGACTTACCCATAGAAACGGAATTTGATGAAGAATTCACTGCATCACCTCACTCGTCAAATCCAGTACAACGCAGCCGACTCCATCAACTTCACAGTCGAGACAAAATACTACAGTGTCATGTAAAAATGCAAAGTATAATAAAAGAAATCTGCAAGACCTACATGATGCTGTGAAAGAGCTACGCACTGTTCATGAGGAATTACAGGTGGAAGAAGAAGATACAAATGAAAATAGTGCCTTCGGCAAATATGTCAGTTTGGCATTGAATAAACTGTCTTTGCAACATTCATTAAAGGCACAAAGTGAAATTCAAGCCATTTTAACAAAATACAGACTTTCATCAAATATACCAGCCACATCAACAGACCCATCACCACACACGCCTACTCCAGATTCTCTTCAATCCATGTACTCAAGTCATTCTTCAAGTTCTCAGCAGGAAGCTTAGAAAATCACGGATACATCGAACCAAACTCAATACTTATCACATGACATCCTATCGCAAGCTTGGACCTTTTCTTAATTAAACGTATTAATTAATTTATTACATTAACTAATATTGTCAAATTAGTACCTGTAATAAACATTGACTTATAATTTGTTTATTTTATGAGCATTAAAAAAAGTTAAAACAAAAATGTGTTTACAAGTTCAACGCCCTATATCTCAAAAATGAAGCATTTAATGTTTCTAGAAGCTTTTATTCTTGAAATGAGGCATTCTAACGATCGCTGAATCCTTGCTAATAAAAAGTGGGACATCATATGTACATATTGAACTATTTTTACATTAAGGATATTTTAAAAACTCACCTGAATGTACTCACTGAGACTTTCGTATATAGCACTACATACTTCTGTTTTAGACACTCTAAACAAATGGTGCAGTGTTCCATAATTATTTCCTGTCGTTAAAAATGTCATTCGAGGTGTTACTGCATCTCTCATTTGCGTGTCACATTTCTGAATTTTTGGAGTGATCATCTCAAGCAGTGTTTCAAAGTTTTGCGGAGTCATCCTCAAACACAATTTATATTCTTTTCTCTCCTCTTCAACAAGTTCTCTCAATTTGAGACCAGATGCTCCGTGACTATGCCTTCTTTTGATCCAATCTCTCGTCCATATTTTCTTTGTTGTGTTCTGTTTTTCCTCATTAGCTAAGGTCACTTCCCTCAGAAATATGTTAGCAACATTTATCAATGACTTCCTCACAACAGAACGATGACGCCTGATGTTCAATGTTGTGATTTCAATTTTACACTGTATGGTACGACTCGACCACTATTTCAATTTGTATATAAGCGAGTATTCTCCCAAATCCGGTAGAGTAGAGTAGTTTGACTCAAAAGCATGCCAGCATACTCTACCGCTAACTCGAGTAATGAAAACTAGACTTGTGGCTGAACTGCAGGTTCTCTTAGGTCTGCCCCCACTACATATATTTGTATAGCTCGGTCACTCGGCAGTTCGGGGCACAGGTTAATTCAAAGACCCGACGCCGATTAGTCAGCAACACGGAACAGAGCGCCAGAAGTAACACTCATAGATGATCACAGAGGCAGATCACATTCTGAGATTGCTCACGGACATAATGGTCCCAAAGTATAACTTCATTAAAAACTTTTAAATTGTAATACCAGATAGGGATGACGGGGAAAAATTGTGCTTTAATATCTGCACATACAGTCTGGTATACGGACGGCTCCAAGACAGAATAGGGAGCCCGAGCCGGGATACACAGAATAAGGCCAAAAGCCTTACATTGTCTCACTAAATTCCATAGTATTCATCTTGTACGTATACATAATATTCGTAGACAGTGTGCAGATTTTGTTTTTAAGAAATCGTTTGATGAATGTTTCAGTCAAGTAAAGAAGGCTTTGAGAGAGCAAAATTTATTCGAAAAAGCACTTCTGCTTATCGATAATCAGTCTGACGATTGTAATGGACAGGAACCAATTAATGGTGACGATGGAAATAGTTTGAAAAAATTTTTGTCCCCAAATATGATCGCTTTAATTAATTCAAGCTACGGATGAAAATATAAACCGCTTAATGAAGCTCTTCTATCGAAAATTTATCTAAGAATGAAGAGGATCTACTAAAGTGCCTTAAAAGCTTAAACTTTTAAATTTGACTGTATGTCTGCGTCATAATGCTTGGGAAAAAGCACCATCTTCAAAATTTCTGGAAGAAAGTCTCCAAAAATAACAGCGCTCTAGAAGAGGAAGATGACTTGATATCTTTAAATATTTTCAAAGAAATGATTTGCAGCAACAGAAGCAATTATGTGATATCTGCAATGCTCTTATTAGGTATAAGGGATATTGAATTAAATGCTGGAAGTTGTCGATTGAATTGACGGTGATGCAAAATTTATTGAAACAGATAATAATAACTGGGAAGATGACGTAGAAGTCTTAGAATTTGACACTTCAACAAGGGGATGCTTCAACATTGCTTTGCAGTTGGCGACAGAACATCATACTTTGGGAAAAAGACGGGAATTTCGAAAAGTAACCGGGAAATTCAAGCGTCGATATATTATTATACTGTGTTACCACAAAATGTTTTACATTACCCTGTAACACAGGGACCTTCTGGTCTCTGTTCACGTTATGGATGATACATTTTTCTATATATAATTGCAGATATTCAATTTTAATACTAATAATTCTTCAATTCTATGTATAAATTGTCAAAAACATGTCTCCAGACAGTTCAACAGCATCAGAAATAAAATTTGTAAAAAATAATATATCTTATGGCATGCCCTGTTCCATATTTCCAAAATATATTGAAGACATCAGTGTAGAGTTGTCCCACTTTTGTTATTGGTTTCGATGAATGTCTTAACAAAGTAGCTCAGAAACAACAAATAGAGCTATCCATTTCTGCCAGTGAGCATGTTATTTTTGTTCTGTATTTCACAACCGTAGCAAAGCTGAAGATCTCCTTGATTCTATTAAGACGGGGTTGAATGGCCTTGATCTGTTGAAATTGTTGCAGATATTTATGGATAGACCCAATGTGAATAAGAAACTACTTCACATATTTAAAAGAGAATTTCAAGGAGATATGCCGGAGGCACGGAGAGAGATTGGGACATGTGTGTGGTCCACATCCCGTACATGGTGTATTTAAAACGGGATTGAAGATGATAGGCTGAGTTTTACTCTCGTGTTTCAGAGCTTCTTGCAATTTATTTAAGGCAGTCCTGTTCGCGTGGTTTATTCACAACAGTGACTGGATCTTCAGAAATTTCAATGAAATTTTTCTCCGTTGGTTGGCATGAAAATATTGATGTGACGAAGAGATCTCAGGCCTTACTGAGTATGTTAATTCTGTTCAGGGTATTGCCGAATCCTGAAATAGCTTCAAACTAGTTACAAAAGCTATACAGGACAGTCTTTTGCAAGCAATACTTGCGATTTTTCAATCACTTGCTGAAGATATGGAACTATTTTTGAAGGTATCACAGACTGATGCACCTTTGGCCCCCTTTCTTCATGGCAGTCTTTTGCATATTTTGAAGACTCGCATAGAGAGGTTTGTGAAAATTGATGTATTGTCTTCTACTCCTCTACATAAGGTGGATGTCTTGTAAAAGTTGGAGAACTTGTATACAAATTTGAAAACTGCGATAGACGCCACCCGAGCCGCCTCACGAAAATGTAAAGGATTCAAGGATAAGGATGTGTTGGTATTCCATCAAGAATGTCAAACTTGCCTCTAGTTCTTGGTTCTTAAGATGCTAGAAAGATGTCACCTCAAATACACCCTCACAGAAGCTTTTACGTTTTCAAATCCTTATTCAAATTGCCATATTCAAAAGGCAAATAAGGCAACAATTAACTACAGCCCTCGAAATTATATTGAATGTTACTTTGCTTACTACCAATGTTATTCAGAATGCTGATAGAAAGTATATAAATTTTGTATGTTAAGATAGAGTTATAAGCGAACTGAATGCCTAGAAAGATTGGATGACTTCTGGATGTCTCTGAGCAAAAACTCATAGATTGATAATCTTGGAATTGGAATTTGGAATTGGTTAGGAGGGTGGTCAATAAGAATTATCGAGCCACACCACTTAGGCCTCATTGGGCCCCTTGTAGGCAGACTCTCGCCTAGGCCTCCAATAGGTGATGATGCTGTTTAGAGGCATCTCCCTTACATCGGCCAAAGTAGGCCAGCGTTCTCCTAAGATGGATTCTCTAATTGATGAGATGGCAGAACAGTCACAAAGTACATGTTGGACCGTCTCATCTTCTTGTTCACAACATCTACATAGAGGTGTTTCGCTTAGTCTCATATTATTATGTTTTCTTAGCGGACAGTGTCCAGTCTGGATTCCCGTTATAAAACGTAGGTTCTTTTCTGGACATTGCCAGGTAGTTCGTTGCTGTACTCTTGTTGGGGTATTTTAATAACTCCCTAGCAAACTGACAGCTGTTTGTTTCAACCCACAGCTTCTTGAATTCATTGGACTGATAATCTTAAAAAGCTGTCAAGTTATTTCTTACTTGGTCTCACGGTAAGGCAACCCTCGAAAGAAGATTTTCGATGAACGGTGACGTTCTTGCAGAAAATTTCCATCGTGGTCCCGCGTCTCGTTTATGATTCAGTAATGGCCACTGGTGGTATTTTTTTCTTTTGATATAATGAAACAAATACTTGGGTCTATGCGAAATGCCAATAGCAGATGGAAGCAAGCCCAGGACGACCGAAAAACTCTCACAATGAGACTGAAGGTAGTGCAGAAAAACGTAAAGCTCAACTGACGACTAAAGGGCTTGAAGCCAAGAATAGAACAATTATTTTAGAATCACAAAATGAAGTTGCAGCTATCGAAGATCAATTAGCTAACTGAGAGGGACACGTTCTGCCGAAGGGGTCGCAAGTCAATCATTCCCTGTTGCAACATATTTACTCGCTTTTATATGGTTAGCGCGCTAGATGAAGTTGTATCCTTTTCTTCTTTTGAAGCCTTGGTTATAGGGAAGATTTTTATACTTGCACATGGTCCTACTTTTGTGTTCACTCGTCAGTCAATTATCAAGTGAATACTTTAGATTTTTGTTTGTAGTGTGTACAGTTGATTTAAAAAAAAACTGGTACACTTTCTTTTAGCTATATAAATCATTCGTTATTTGATTGATATTAATAATCTTACAAATGTCACTTTGACGTTAATCAGTCGCGTCATTATTAAAAATGGTTCGATATTCAACAGATATTCAAAAACTTCGAATTGTTTCTAAAATTGAAGATGGTTGGTCCATAAGAAGACTTGCTGCTAAATGCAATGTGAGTAAAACCACGATAATGAGTGTTAAAAAACAATGAGAAACTAACTAAACGGTATCCCGTAAAGTTTGTTCCGGTAGGCCCAGAAAGAGCAATAATCAAGAAATCTTATAAATTACCTAAGAGAAAACCCTTTTCAGACTGCAGTAAATGCAGACAAATTTCCCTGCTTCGGTACCTACTGCTTGCAGAAGAATAAAACTAGGAAGCGAATTGAAGAGTTGTTCAGCGGCTAAAATATACAAACTTTCAGAGGAAAACAAGCAGGGTAGGATTATTTTTGCACTGAACTATATAATCAATGATAAAAACTTCTGGGGACAAGTTGTCTTTTCTAACGAAAAGGTTTTTTAATCCTGTAACGATGGACATGTTCGCGTATATAGGCCTCCTTCCACTAGATACGACGAAAAATATACTTTCGATCCACAAATATCAGGAAGGTTTTCAGTCAATATCTGGGCTTGGATGAGCCTAAATGGGTTAGGTGTGTGTTGGAACAGTGGTGGTCATCTCAATTCCCTTAAATATATTGAAACATTAGACAATATTATGTTGCCGTCAATAATAGAGGTGTTTCCGGAAAATAATTTTATTTTCCAACAAGACAACTGCTCCATACATACGGCCCATCGTGTCAGGCAATGGTTTCTTAATAAAAACATAGAGTTGATACCGTGGCTATCTATAAGTCCGGATTTAAATCCAATTGAAAATGTTTGGAGACTAATGGTGAAACATATAAGAAAATTAAATAACCATCCAAATGATGCCCAAGAATTGGAAGGGATAATTGAAGACGCATGGGAGAACTTGTCGCAAGAAGTTGACCTTGCAAGAAATATAATTTTGTCCATGCCTGCAAGACTTCAGACAGTTTTGGACGCTAATGGAGCAATGACAAAATACAAAATATTAGTTAATTCTGTATTACGCAGTTGAAGTTCATTTATTTTATTTTTTTATTGTATTTTTATGTTCAGTCTGCATTGTTTACATATTTTTAAATCTCAAGTCATATGTTTATGTCCTTATTTTAAAAATAGAATTTTCATTATTCAGTTAGTATTTTAATTACAACCATTAGTAGAATTGTCCGTAACAAATATTATTTTTTTAAACAATAATATGGAAGGCTTGAAAATGTTTTGAAAAAGTTATTTTCTAATTATTTTTTAAAATTCCGTTTGAATAAAATTAAAAAGAAAGGTTTAATAAGTTTAAAAACACTAAGAAAACCGGTCACCTCCAAAAAAACCCAGGTCCGGGGTAAATCACCTCTTCTCCACCCCCCTCTCGACATGCCTGGCCAGCCCTATTTACAGACATATGCACACAACTAAACTATTAAGATTTTCGATTACAAGAGTTGTACCAGTTTTTTTTTAAATCAATTGTACATTACTTCTAATATTAGAAACATATTGATTATTGTACATTTATTTACTCCATACCTTAAGTACGTCTGGTCGATAGTCGAGTGGGTTAAGGCGCGAGGTGGCAATCGCGATTAATCACACGGACATCGCACCACCGGGTTCGAGTCCTGGCTCCGGCACTGGCACTGTTGGAGGACATGGTTGTATGTCCACGTTTTTTCAATGTGTAACCCCCTTCCGCACAAGCCCTGGCTTCTGGAATTGGGGGTTGTCTAATTTCTGTGATGTTTATTATTATTAATATTATTTATGTACCAATTTACATTTACCAATGTAAAATAAATATTTGTCTTTGCTGTTTAAAATATATTTTATTGCAGGTAGTAAAGCATATGTAAAATATGGTAATATATTTTTTCTTATTGTATTTCCGAAGTTGTTGACCATTAGACTAGAGATATCTGATTTTTGTTAATTATTTTTTCATTATTATTTTGAATACGGTTTGTAGTGTGTACATTACTTCTAATATTAGAAACATATTGATTATTGTACATTTATTTACTCCATATCTTAAGTACATTTATGTACCAATTTTTATTATAAGGGTCATTACGTAAAATAAATATTTGTCTGTGCTGTTTAAAATATATTTTATTGCAGGTAGTAAAGCATATGTAAAATATGGTAATATATTTTTTCTTATTGTATTTCCGAAGTTGTTGACTATTAAACTAGAGATATCTGATTTTTGTTAATTATTTTTTCATTATTATTTTTATTACTGTATCGTAGCGTAGAAAAATCGATAAAGTCGGAAAAGAGACGGGAATCTGAATGCCCGGACTTAGTAAACACCCTGAATTTAATTAATTTGCAGCATATATTAGGTTAAAGTTTACAAGGTACTAACGAAGGAGACAGCAAATGTTGGTAATATGACAACAATTTAATTGATTATCAAAATAAAATAATAATATCTGACATTTTGAGAAGAGCCCCAAGGTGTTACTTTAGTTAGATTTGTATTAGTAATGTTGAAATAAGTTAATTAAATTTAAAAGAAAAAACAACACGTACACTGTATTTCATTAATCGGCATTGTATATTGTCAGTTATTTTTGCTTAGTCAACAATTAATTATGTGGTTTGTACCAAGCATGTTTTCGTTTTGTAATTGCGTTTAGCGGTATTTGTTGTAATAATGTTTGAAATCATATTCAGTAATATTTTCGGCAGTGTCTTGTTCAACATAATTGTATAGCTCATAGTGTCATGTTTCCCCTCGTATAGGAAATGTATTTTATTGCAGTTGCTTTAAAGATCAATAAACACATTTAATGTTTATTTTGTTGAATGTTTACAGACTATAAATATATTTCTTTTTTTTTCAGGTAAGTTCCCACGCTCTCTGCACTTCTCTCGCACTTATCAGTGCAATTATTTTACAAGTTATGCCTTGTGAGTATAATCATAATGTTAGTTTTGATATTTTTTTATTTATCAGTACTAGTCATATGTGTTTCTGTTGCAATCTATAAAAAATCAATACAGTTTCAATGCTATAATTTTTGTATTCCAGTTTGGAGAAATTTTTATGATTTACCAATATTAACTGTACCATTTCAAGCAGAACAAAAAGATTAACGCATTTGCAATTCAAAATGACTGCAATAAATTTTACTTTATAGTATAATAGAGTAGGCGTCCGCATATAAAATAACAAACATTTGTTAAAATTTGCTGATAATTTATTTTGTATTTGGTCGAGGAACGACCGAGCGTGGGTTGATTTGATTTGTACGATGCGAGTTTTGTTTTGACGTGACGTCACTAAGGAATCCACTAAAATGGACTGAGAGATGGGGCATATTCTATTTTTTTAACTCTTTATTGTCAAAATTATATACCTCATTTTATAGTACAGATGATGTGTAGAACATAAATTAACAATTAAATATGAAGTTCTTGTAATGACAATATGAAAATTTTTCATACTTTCAATTTAAAATCTTAATACTAAATTTATTAATTATAATATTAATGATTTATTGCCCAATAGATAAAAAGTCAATTACAGGACAGAATATGCGAAATAATGCTAATAAAGTATAACATAAAATAGCTGTGGTAGTAAAGTTACAATTTTTTTTAAACCGTAATGAAATAACATGTAATAACTAATTAACAAAATGGAAATTAATTTAAAAAAGGGAATTAAAATAAAAATACATAATAAAGAACATAAGTATCCATAATCTATATATAAATAGGTGTAGTGTAGTGAGACTTAACGATTAAAAGCATTGACAATTTCTGAAAATGTACTTCAGTTGATATCACAAACATGATAATTTATTGAAATTATTGCACAAAACATGTAATGAAGGTCTAAGAGGAACATTAGTTCTAAATGTCCCGCAATAAATCGCAGGAATTTGACTTTTATTATTATGGTGGAGGGGAACTTCTACATGACACTCGGCGCCAGGGTCTGACTCCTACCGACTAAAACCCCTCCTGATCAGTGTTTCCACGTAACCTGGAACTGCTTTGGCTTTCCATCAGGCCACGGGTTCATTCATCGTGTATTGGTGTTAGTAAAATTTCCCACGTTTTCCTTTACATCCTCCATCTGTTAAAACGATTAGGGGTTCGGGGCTAGATTTCTTCTATCCTCTTACTTTGTCCTCATTATTCGATTTAGAGCATGTGCTACATTTTTCCAGTTCTCCTCCGATTCCAGCATATACCTAATTAGGTTATAAGGGTACCAATGGTCTCCTTATCTCTCGGTCCTCCACCAGTTGCAGTAGAACACGGTATGTTCTGCGTCGTCATCCTCACCACAGTACATACACTCCCGTATCAACCTTTCCTATATCAAAGAGATATTCTACGAAGCTACCATGTCCCGTGAGAGCCTGGGCGAGGTGGAAGCTTATCTTCCCATGCCCCCTCTCCATCCACGTTCTTATATTTGGAATAAGTCGTCATGTCCACCTCCCTTTAGTTGAGTTGTTCCAACTAGTCTGCCATCTCTCGAAGAGTCTCTCCCTCATCTCTTGTTTCTCCATCCCTACATATACCTCTCTTCTCTCCTTGGCCAGTAGATCTATCGGGGAATCCGCTAGCACCAGGGCTTCGTACGACACAGTTCTGTAAGCACTGTAAACTCTGAGTGCAGCACTCCGCTGTACTCTCTCAAGCCTCCTTCTCGTGCTCTGTACCTCCATCGAACTCTCGCATACTGGGGCTACATATAGTAAAATGGAATGCACCACACTGCATAATACCCTTCTTTTGCTAGCCTTGGGCCCATACTCATAAGCCCCCCTAAGGCAGATGCGGCTTTCCCCACCTTTTCTACTGTCTTCATAATGCATGTAACCCATAGGATAGCGCGGGTCTAAACATATTCCTAAATATTTTAAGCCCCTCCTAGGTCTAAATCTCCACCTGCCCTACTCTTGCTGTAAAGCGTGGTAGGATTATTTTCCTAGTAATGATGATGTACTCTGTTTTCTGTGGGGCTAATTCTACTTGCACCCCATTTAACCACCGGTCTATTTTTTTCATTTCCCCTGGCTTTACCCCATTCACCCAGTTTCCTGTAGCTGTTATGGCCAAGTCGTCAGCGTACCCTGTCACCGTAACACTGCCCGCCAGGGGCAGCTATAAAACGTCATTGAACATTAAATTCCACAGCCTCGGACCCAGGACTGATATCTGTGGAACCCCGCAAGTCACTTTCTTCCAGTGTGCACCGTTTTCTGCCTCCCAGCCATTTCTTCTGTTCTCCAGATAGCTCTTAGTGATTCTGAGCAAGTAAGAAGCTACTCCCACTCTCCTCAGACTACTGATAATCTCCCCCGCTGTGTTAAACGCATTTCTGATATTCAGGATCACTACTGCACAGATCCTTTTAGAGTTCATGGCCTCTCTCGTAATCTCCGTAATCCTCCTTACAGCATCCACCGTTGATTTGCTTTTTCTAAAGCCGTACTGATTATGCGACATGACTTGAGGTTATTCGAGGAACATGAAAAGAAAACATATCTAAAAGCACCGGACTGTCTAATTTGCTGTGAAATAGATTATATAACATTTTCAAATTATTTATTGTACGCCGAAATTTTGAAGTAGTAAGAGATAAGAATTTCAGAAACTTTCTGCACAAGTCGTTTTTATACAGGTATAGATTTCGAGCTGTATTCTAATTTGGATCTTGAGTAGGAATAGTAAAGTGTTTTTAAAGCAAACTCGTTAGATAACCGATGATAGTTCCTAAAATAAAACGTAACATTTTCAAGGCAGATATTACTTGCGCTACATGGTTCGAGAGAGTAAATTTCTTGTCAAATATTACCTCTAAATCTTTTATTGCTGCAGAACTTTCAAGTACTTGCGAATTTAAAGAGTATTTCTTGTATAAGAAACAACCTTACACTTTGATGCACTTAAATGAAGATTGTTTGTGTTTTCTACAATTTCAAGTTCGCAATCATCCATGCTGTTTATTTCAGCAAAGATCTTCATATTATCGGAAAACAGTAGTTCGTCACATTGTACTAAGTTTATGAGCTCATTTATAAACAATATAAAAGCAGTGGTCCAAGATTGGAACCTTGAAGTACATCTGAAGTTGCCGTAAATAGTTCAGATTCATATCCATAATACATTACGTATTGTTTTCTATTATATAAATATGACCTCAAAAATGCTATGAGATGACAACTAAATCCACACATATTTAATTTGGCTACTACAAGCTCATGGTCAATCCGATCGAATCGAGAAATCAGTATTACATCTACCTGACCTTGTGAATCTATTATTTTCGATATAAATTGAGTTATCAAACAAATTAGAAGCGGTGGATCGCATTTCCATGAAGCCATGCTGAGAGTGTGATATTGATGATTTTACAGAGGGATAGATGCGAGCCTACAATGATATTTCGAAGATTTTGGCAAAGTTGCAAAGAATTGCTATGGTTTTATAATTATAACGCCCGTTTTGTGTGTAGTCTATACGTAAGCCAGGCAAAACACCCAAACAAGTTGCCATGCAACGCTGCCACATACCTAAAATTATTGTACACAAAATAATTCGTTACAACATAGCCCTATCAAGTCATAAATATTCTTACATTGCAGTTAAGTTACGTTAAATTTGTATTGTATCACATTTTCTATCTTTTGACAAATTATAGTATTAACTCCATGATACAGATCATCCTTTTGCAGTTACATTTAATACATTTGTCAGTGTCACATTTTATGTGTTTTTAGTTTAAATCTAATAAGATATACATCGTTTACAGCTAAGTACAGGTGGCTCGCCAATTTGCTGGTATATTCATATTGTTTATTGAATCAAACGAGAAGCTAAATGTTCGTAAGTCAGAGGCTCGGTGAAATACATGAAATACAAGAATTGTTAAATTGTGATGATTGATTCTATGTGAACTGAAAATTGAATGTAGCAGATGAAGCAAGAAAGAGACTAGATCATGTACATTTATCAATTGATAGCAGATAGATGAAAGGACTTGCTTTACCTCAAGAACTCATAGAACAGTGGCTCAAAAACGTATATAATCTCACGATAGATAAAGAAGACACAATTTGGTTGCAGTCGAGGATTTCCAGAAGAAATTTTTTCTGATAATGATATGAATTTTAAAAGTACTAAACGTGAGTTACCTAAAGAACTCCAAGATTGGAACCGTGGTAATATTACAAGAGAACTGACAATATAAAACATCAAATGGCACTGCAATCCTTCAATTTCACCTCATATAGATGGGGCCTGGGAAAGACTCGTCCAAATAATAAGAAATTTAAAACGAATTCCTTAAAGATAAGGTACCCTCAAGAATATGCACGTTCTTAGAATCTTTTTGGGGCATGCATGTTATTAATAGTAGAACATTGACGAGTGTACCTCTTGTAGTAATACAAACCTTTACAGAACAAGGCTTTAAGCAACAAAATTATACATATGACACTGACATAACTGTAACATGTAAATAATATAATGAACTCCCAGGTAAAAGGGTACATTCTTCTTATGAAATCATCTCAATACTTTGAAGTCCGTCTGTTGCGTTGGGGTCTACATTTAGGTTCATCAGAAGTTTCTTCCTTTTGAGATATCTCAGAATGACTAGATTTGGTTGTTGATTCTTTTGAGGAGAAATATGATTAAGAGGAGAAGAAGTACCTGAATTAGTTTGATTTTCATTTATCTTATTTGTTTTAGATGTTGAATCATTTTCTAATGTTTCTTCTTGATACTTATTATTGTTGTGACTTTTAGCGTTATTATCATCACCATAATTGATAGCTCCTCTAGGTGCCAAATGACGCAGAGAAACTCTGGTTTCATTACAATAAGGCAGACGAACGAACATAAGCATATTCTGGATTTGCTTCAATCAACTGTGCTTCATTTACAAGAGGTTCATATTTATTAGTTTTAGAGTGTCTTCTTAATAATAGTGGGCCAGGAGAAGATAACCAGGTGGGTGTAGAGGAACCATTAGAAGATCTTTGAGGATGGTTAAACGTTCATTCAATGACCTTATTGAATGTAAAGCCTCTTGCAGAACAGTTTCCCATTAATTTATACTTAGTTCCTGTGATTTTAAGGTTAATAAAACTGTTTTCCATAAAATACCATTATAACTTTCGGCTTGCCCGATACCTCTAGGATTATAAGCTGTTGTACGACTAGTTGCTATGCCGCAAGAATCAAAATATGATTTAATTTCTAATGATAGAAATAACCTGTATCAGAATGCACATATTGCGGCATTCCAAAAATTGTAAACAGCTGACATAAGCACTTAATAGCAGTAAAGGAGGTGACATAAGTACAAGAAAAAGCAATAGGAAATCGTGAAAATTCATCAATAATAATTAGATCCTAGGTTTTAGTTCAGCACAAACAGGACATGATGAAATTATTTTTCGTACATATTCAACAGAAAAAGGCATATTCTTAATCAAATCCAGTGTTACATTCGCATTATCCCTGGATCGCACAATGATAATTCAGTTAAAGTTTTATTTCTATCTCCTGTTATTGTAGAACATATTCTTGACAAAGTATCCGCAACAGTATTGTATTTACTAGGTCGATAAATAATATCGTATTCTAAGCGGCATCTCATGATTTATTCATTCTTTATTTTCCATTGGAGTATCGTATCAAACATAAATGTAACCGATCGTTGATCTGTAATAAGTTTTAAGTTCTTGCTAATGAGGAAATATCTTCATTTACGTAGTGCCTCTGTGATAGCGTACGCTTCATTTTTTCACTGAACAATGCTTTTGCTCACTTGTCGAAAGTGTTCTATAAAAGAAAGCCAAAGGTCTACCGAATGGACTGAGGATAGCACCGATTGCAAATTCCGAAGCATCTGTTTCCACAGTAAAGATAGCATCATCATCAATGTAGCGGCGAGATTTAACGGCAATAGACTTGCATCCACCATTAGATTTGGAAATAGGGATGAAGGCCTTACATGAACTAAAGCTACACCACATATCGAGAGAGAATGTTGGTCCTCCAAAGGTATCTCAACACTAGAGTATTGCTTAAGAATATCGTGACCAATAATCATCTCTGCGCACAGATCTTGAAGTACTAATATCTTGAACTTCTTATATTCAGAATTGATTATCTGTAGAGTAACAATGCAATAACCGATTACTTCTGAAGATAATGACATTGAAGCCAAGGAAACGCTACCTTTTTCAGGGTGCAAGTTTGTTTATTTTTCGATTTTCAACTAGTTTACTATTCAAGAAGCTGTCAGAGCTTCCAGTGTCTGCCACAGCGTATGTGACTCCATTAACTTTAACTTGGAATGTAGTCTTTGAGACACAGGGAGATGTAGCCGCAGATATTATCATAGTAAGAATGGCAGCTGAGGGTTGCTTTCTTACTTTGTTATTGGTTTGTGACTTGCATAATTTTGAAAAATGTCCTTGTTTTCCACAATTGTGACCAGTGCCATTTTTAGCTGGACATTATAACAGTCTGGCGTGCAGCACAACACATGAGAAATATTTAAATTTAATGGCTAAATAGTTATACAACGATTCCCTGATATTTTCTGGAAAATTTGGATAAAAGAGTACCTGCCAACCTTAACGAACCGAAATAATTGACACGAATAAACTCAACCTGTTGGAGATATTAAACTTGTATTTGACCCTGTTGGAAAACAAAATCCTTGACCCAAAGGCAAATTAGTTAAGATATTTGCGAACAAATTAGGAAATATTCATGTGGCAAATGTTTACTAACCACTAACATTGTTTAAGAAAAAGTTACCTCCAGACTACGAATATATGAAATTATCGACACAATTTTAATATAGTATAGTAGATAAGTCTATCTAATGTTTTTTTGTTAAGAGTTAGAATTTTATTTGAAAATTTTGGTTGGTTTTATTTAAGAAATACAATTAAAAGATCCGTGCATTCTATTCACTAACTTATTCAGCTGTATTTTGTTTAGTCTTGTTACATTATTTGCCAGAAATATATTATCAAGGACACTATTATTTTTATAGCATTTCTGAATATAACCAATCTTGTATGTTCATGTTTGTTATGCTATATTAATTTTTGTACTAATTACACACTATATAAACCTCCACACACAACCATAAACAGTATTTTGCGGAGATCCCTTTAATTTATTGTTATGTGCCGCTCTCTTACGGAGAGACACTTAATCCCTGGTAGCAGAGTGAAATGAGGTCTGCGTAATTAACTACCAGTAAAAGTAGTTCGCCAGTTGGCCATAGATGGCGCCGTTATCACGGATAAGCTTGAATCATCCTGAATGACAGTCTGGAATAGACTGGAGTGAAATGGAATGAATCGCGAATAAGCGCCACGGATATATAAGTAGCAGAGCCAACGCGCTGGGGGAGGGGGTCAGTACAGTTCTGAGAGGAGTCAAATGTTCAGATAAGATAAAGAACAGCAATACGTTGTGGATTATAGTAGTGAGTCTACTGATGAAAGTTGTAACTAGTATGTTATTATAAGGAATAATTATTCTAATTTAGCGATTAATAAATCAGTGGTTAGTTAAAATTCGTGTTGCAATTATTGAACCTACGTTTGGAGGTATTTACTAAAGGGTGGAAATATGTAACATTATTCTGATTTTCTTTTATTGTGTTTAGGTTTCTTTGTTTTAAAATGCTACTTAACACCTTTTTTGAATTCAGATTCGACATTCTATTTGTATATAAAAATAAACCTTTTGTAAATGTCTAAATACCCACAATAAATATTTCTCTGTGTATCTATCAAACAGTATAAAAGTTTATGAATGAGCGAAAGTTCGAAATAATAAATAAAAGTTCAAATGCACTATTCTTTGAAAACAAACGTGAGGGATATTATCTAAAAGGCGATTTTATTTTTCATGAAATAGAAATATAGAGTTAAATTTTCCCTATTTATGTTTAAGTTATTTCAAGCGTTTAAGGCACGCTATTATATAAAAAAACAATAAAACGTAAAATAAGTTCAAAATGAATAATTTTATGTGGTCTACTTAGCATAATTTATTCTCTAGAGGTTCTAAAATTTATTCACAACCCGGTTTGAAGTCGGATTATTAGAAAATTACATGAAAGCCACAAGTTAATCGTAATTCACCCTTATTGTCAAGCGAATGGCTTTATAAAATACATTTAATGGTGGAATTTTTCGACGCTTAATTGCTTAGTTGTTTCCAGATGTTTGTGTGATATGCTCGAACACATCAAAGAGTAAACGAGGAAATAATTTAGCCAACACTAAATTATTTAGCGGGCTATAATCATAAAACCGAATCACACTAACGTCAAAGTATCATTAAAAACAAATCTGGAAGGCATAAAGCACCGTATCCATTTTACATTTTAGTTGGCTGTGGCATTCAGAGGCCATTTCACTGGAATCTATATTATTAAGGGACAATTACATTGTTTACATCCGGTGTGAAATACAATATTTTCATTCGTTCAACATGGTTGAAATTAGTGTCTGTTTTTCACAGGGGTGGCTGTGGGTTTAGGCACACACTAATCAATCAGGCCACTCGAAGATTTGACACTTTTAAGGCTGCACTAATACCTCGTAGTCCCCAAATCACAGGCAGATTTGCTAATCGTGTTTCGTTGTAAATGGATATGTTCCAACGGCAAGTGGTACGAGGTTATTAAGCGCCACCAACTGACCTTTACAAATGTGAATGAAGTCAAGAGTCTAAATTCTAATGGGTAATAATATGCCATGGCATAAAATAATAAACATCGGATTGCTTTTTTAGTATAAGAAAATAGATAAAATTATGATCATATGTTTGTTTTTTTTTTATTAGTTTATTCCTTTTTCTAACGTTTCGGTGTACCGCACCGCACCATCATCAATAATACTGCAATGCGATATAATATAAAAGAGCAATGTTTTTTATTTATTTACACTGCTCTACAGATTGCAACAATCTATTTACCGAGCAGGAAGTAGTCCCTCAAAGTTATAAATAACATACATAAATACTACATGTAACATATATAACAACATACATAATGTACTATAGTTTTAGTAGATTTTAATGTTTTAGGGCTGGAGTGAAAAATATCAATACTTGAACAAAACTTATCAAAATTGTGACATATTTTAGATATTGGCGAAAAGTTCATAGCATCACCACGGGCACTTGGCGAATAAAAAGTCGAGGTCGAAGTCGAAATTAGGTCGAGAATTTCTGGAGAGTCTATTTAGCTATGTACAATGTTAAAGAGAAACATACACATGCAATAAATTCTTCGATGTTCCAAAGATTTAGATGACCATCTTTCTAATAGTTGGTCCTGCGGTGTTCCGATAGCGGGGTAAAAACCATAAATTTTAGAAATAAGAAATTTCATTAATCGTCCTGGACTCGAAATTATACAGGCGTATTCCAATTTAGATCTTACAAACGTATTGAATAATATTTTGTTACCTCCATTCCCTTATTGTTTATTTTTGGGAAATAAATGAGGCAACATATGCGAACGGCTAGCTGGTTTTAGCCGGAGTAAAGAGTCGTGGATTCGGAGCAATTGTAAGAGATATGAAACTTACCCTCTCTGAATGTATGACATAAAAGACAAATTTTTGTTTTATCCAAGAAAAGGAGGCAATCAAAAATTGATATTGTTTTGGGCACCATCTATAGTTGATAATTAGTTGAGGTGTCTCTTTTTCCAGTAAAATCTCCTCTATACGCGAACGAAAATATTGGTAAGGGAAATTTTAAAAATGTGTGAAATGAATGATAAAATATATTAGATAAATAAATAAAATTTATAATATGAACTTATTTGAAACATAATTTTAGGTGATATTTTATGTTAATAAAATTGTATTAGCGAAAAAGAATAATTTAATACAAGAAATAATAATAACGAATATTATACCAATCTCCTAGATTTCCAGACTAAGTATAGTTGAGGGTGGAAAGCTCTGATACTGCAGTTCAGGTCCCAATTGTCTCGTAGAGCATCCAATCTAGATATCTTTGGCAATTTATTTTTGCAAGACGGCGTTTTTCAAAGAAAGTATAGGTGTAAAGATTGTAGAATAGTTTATAATTATCTGATTCTTGTAATTGATACAAAATCAAAGGCTTAAGCGCTTTAATAAAAGCAGAGAAATATTATCCAACCATGCGGGTTGGAAAAAGAAATAATCGCAAACGTAAATGCAAAATTACGTAAAATTAAACGTAAATGCTAAAATACTGCTAAATAAATCTGCTTAATACATAAAAGTATAAGTAAATTTAGAAGAAATGTAGAAGTAAATGTAGAATTAAATTTACATTTAATGTAAAAGCTGATTAGCAAAGTATAAATTGCCAAAAATGACTCAGAAAAGAATATTTTATTACCATGTGATAACATGTAGTATTTTAATTACTGATTGAATTTTAAAAAAATGAATTTAATTTATTTAAAAAAAAATTGAAATTGCATTAAGGACAAAATTGAGAATTATTGTAATTTAAATTATTAATAAATGAAATTTACCTGGTAATAATAATAAATGTAATATAAATTACTGGGGATCTCACAAAAAATTTGAAAGTGTAAATCAGATCAAAATCGGCAGGTAAATAATCCCTTCGTGATTTTAACTAATAAGGTCAACTTTTTTTATATTACCTTCTACAATATAATAGGTACCAATATACAAACTTGAAAAATATAGTCTTACTAATAAAAGCTGTAAAATGGTACAGGTATCGCCATCTGTTGTTGGGCGACATAAACGCACAATTAAAATCGATAAAATGAGTCTTTAATCAATAATAGTTTGACATTAGTTGCATACCATGGATTAGATAGTTACTTTTTAATTTGTATACATAACCAAAAATACGAGCTGTCGTAATAAATTGTTTACAAACTGCATTGTAAAGATCCAGTAAATGCATTACATCATATAGGATACACTATATAACAGGTTAATGAGAAAGTTTCAAAGGTAAGAAAAATAACTACATGTACATAGTAAGCAAAGTATAAAAATGAAATATAAACTAATGTAATTTTTAAATGGACATAAGCCACGTAACAATTTCTAATATCGATATTTGTAAAATGTAACGACCAGTTCTGCATATTTTTTTTTTAATTATTTTATTTTAACGCCTTATTTAGATTAACGTCCTGGTGGAGTTTAGCATTAGCTACTCCACCATTCAACCAAGACACATACACATAGACAACTATACAACGACCATTCTCTACGATATTACCATCTGCCGCAGCTGAGACTCGAACTCAGGAGTGGTGCAGCAACTAGCCGTGTTGTCTCTCATACAACATCGTCTAGTCCACTGCTACCAACTCGTAAACACATAAAAACACAACTAAACATCCATACTCTAGGCAGGATTCGAACCCGAGACTCCTTGGTTGCAAGACTAATACGTAAGCGTTGAGCTACTGAGCCTAACGCCTAATGTTTTGAAAATAGTTGGATTATGTGATTCATATGAGGAACAAAATATAATTCACTGTTTAGAGATATATTGTCAATTTTATAATCGAATATAATTTTTTTTGTAAAAACATTAAATTTTAGACAATCATTACAGCTTCGAATACTTGTAAAGATTTTCATGTCATCGGCATAGATTAGGCTATTGCAGTTAAGGTTTTTTATTGATGTCATTTATAAGTATATTGAAGAACAGGGGTCCCAGGGCCGATCCTTGTGGAACTTCAATTTCGACTGCTATTTCAGTAAGATTTATAGCCATTGTAGTGCACAAATTGGGTTCTACCGCTTAAATATGACTTAATCCACTCGATCAAATGCTATAGAAAATTCCAAACCAAAAAAAAGTGTTAGCAGTTTTTATCTCAAATCTGACTATGCCACTGACTGGGCTACCTTCAAATAGGTGTGACCGAAATTTAACAAAAAAATATTGGCTGACAGAAACATAGCATAACTAAAATTTATATTATGTTAAAGAAATATTTCAAATGTTCGTCATTTAATACACAATGGTTTAAATAATATTGTTTACAATGCTCTTTTAGGTCAGTGTCAGTCGAATTTCAAAAATGTATAACCATCGGTTATTCAATATTGGCTATATTTGTTTTCTTTAAATATGCTCCATATTAAGGATAATTATTTTTATTAGCCAGCTTTGCAAATTCTTAAATTGGTATGACAAGTCAGCAGAACAAACGACGAAATCTGTCTTTATTCGCGTCAATATTGAAGTTTATTGCTCCGCAAGTACACTATCGCTATAAGCATAGCTGATAATTTAACTTTACTTGAAAAAAATGGAAATTATAAGACTTCGTGGTGACAATGACAGATCCGAAAGGAAGTACGGAGAATTTTTAATAGATACCTAGAGCGTCGGATTAGCACAGCTACCGTTGTTCGAGTAAACAAAATTTGTAATCAGTATTGAGCTGTATCTAAACAAATTTTAAGGAATTGTAATATACAACGATGAAGACCAAACAATGAACAAATTAAAAATTATTTTACTGAGAATATAATTCACGTGTCACATGGTACATTTTTGATTAATTTCATTGGTTAAAATACAAAACAAAAGAGCATAATAGGCTATCAAATCTGTGATAATTTTATCACCGCATATTGACTGTCACTAATAAAATAGTTTACTTTCAAAGTGACAGAAAGTTTCAATAGACGCGTCGAAATCAGAAAGTAGTGCTCTTAAGCAGAAAAATATTTCAACCAGTAGATCACCGTCGATGGAAAGATGCTAGCGAGGAAGAGATTCGAAAGTTAATTGAGAAAAAAACATCAAAAAATACCAAAATTAATAAAGAATCTCAGTGAATCCAATTCATGGAATTGTGCGCTTCAAGGAGAATCAAAATAACGCAAGAGACTACGATTCCAGAAATTGCATTAATATTAAGAAATTATGTTTGCAACATGAGAAGAAAAGATAGCCAAGATATAAAGAATGTGTTGTCAAAATATTAGGGAACTCCGCGGCAAAGATTATGCAAGAAAAATTCTTCACTGAATATAATATCAAGAAAGCAACTGAAGGAAATACAAAAAAAGAAAGGTTAGTGCTGTTGCTTTTACACTAGAAGAATGTAAAAAACTGCAAAAAGTCTGGGACGAGAATACGCCTGAAGGGCTTCAAAAAAAGTTCTTTAACATTGTCGCTAAAGAATTGGCATGACCTGGTAAGGAAGCTGCGTCTGCATCCATTTATCACTTCAAGAAAGAAACTGACAATTCTGGAAACTTTCTAGTATTTAACAAAACGAATCAAGGAGGGGACAAAACGTGTTGTGATAGGAAATGGTTAATACCTGATACAGTAGATCCTTATGTGTGTCCAATTCGATTGTTTCTAAAACTAATGGGAAAGCGATCAGATAATGTAACGACCGATAGATTTTTTCTGACACCAAACAGAAATTGGAGATTAGGAAGTACTACAGCATGGTATAAAAACCTTCCCGTAGGTCTTAATACTATCTCCAAATGGACAAAGGAAACCGCTCAAAAAGTTGGAATTGATACCACCAACAAAAAAGTGACAAATCACTCTTATAGATCAACAGCTGTAACCCATTTGGCGAACGCAGATATACCAGAGCAATAAGTCATGAAGATAACTAGTCACAATAACTCAAAGTCCGTAAAGTCTTATTTACAAATGCAATCCCTACGACATTCTGAAATAGTAAATAAGATGAAAGGGGATTGAAACATCTAATAGTGTTTCAGTTTCCTATACCGAATGCGATAATCCACAAGTTTTATATCAAAACTGTACATTTAACGTTCAAAATATGTACTGTAATAAATAAATAAATAATTATTGTACTGATGTATATCAAAGCTGTACATTTGATGTTGAAAATATGTATTGTAATGAATAAATAAATAATTATTGTATTCATTGTAATATTTACTGTCAAACTGATAGATCGTTTAAAATTTTTGACTTTTAAAAAAATTTATTTTCTGTTAACGTTCATTATATTCTCTCACTAAATATAACACGTGTTATGATTAATAATCGGTGATACCACTCGCTAAAACCTATAGAAAATTGAACTCGTGCTCCGCACTCGGTCAATTTTGAAAATTGCAAATTTAGACTTAAATTTACCATGTGAAACAATAAGAAGAAATCTTAAAAAGTATAATAATATGCCCCTCAAAATTTGTTACAGGAAAGCGATCTTGAGACAAGAGTGGAATATTGTTTATGAACTCAAGAAGAATATGAGAATGACAGAAATTTTATAATAAAATTTTGTTAAGCGATGAAATTCAAAAGTGTTGGACAGAAGAAAATCCACACTAGGTAATACATGGTGCAGCAGGTCGTTAGGATAGTTAACGATGTCAAAGTGCAATACAACCTCGGGAAGAGCACCGCCATGGTACTCCTCGATGATAGACACTTAAAGCAACATCAGCAGCGTATACGTAACTCTTTAGAGTAAACGCAGAAATACACATAAATCCATATTACGATACATGGACTTAAATTGATATAAAGCACTGTTTGAAACGTAACTTATATTTCAACGAACTTTATAAACATAACCGCTTAACCCAGCACTTTTCGTTGGTGTCTTTGGCTTATTTATATTGCATAGTTTTGTAAATAGGCCAAAAATAAGAAAAATCGATGATGGTTATGCGAATGTGGCATCATTGACAGTTGCAATGATATACTTTAAACGAGGATAATTGGAACTGGTCAGTGTTAAATCACAGGACCGTGCGCACTGAATTTGTTATTTTGTCCTATATATTTAGCAATGGTATCCAGATTCGAATGGTAGTTAAAACTGTGCAGGCGAGTCTGAGACTGGCAATGTAATCAGCCTGAATGAACCATCTACGACTGCACTGGTTTAAAGATAATAAAACGGACAGGCCTACTAGCATAAAAAAAACTCGTAAATCATTTCTCCTGTAGTCAACGGTGGACTTCTGCTGTGTTGTTAATGTGCCAGTGCAGTACGTAAATACTTGTTATAATATCAAGCGTAGGAGTTTAGTTAGTTATTGTTCATATTTATAAATATTTACTACTATATAAAAGGTAAAATATTTTAATTATTTACTAATTTACCATGGCTTTCTGGAGACCATTTGAAACAGAGGATAATATAATAACACCCGAAAATCTTATTATTTTCTTATGACAAGCATTTCTATTTACCTCCGCCCATGTACAATAAAGAGATGCCGGCTTTTAGTTTTTATACGGTTTCATTTAAGTTCGTTTGCACTTTACAGTCGGGTGCAATCGGTGGTCCCATCGCCATTACTCGGCTCGATACGAGTTTTAGGTATATGTACGAATACGCAAGTTTACATGAGGCGTAAGTACAAACGTACAGTAACCCGCTATTGCGCGTGTGTATCTGCCATTTTATACGTTTAGGTCTAGGCTCTTGTTGGTGCATTAAGTGTCTATTGAGAAGGCGTTCGACACTGTCTGGATCTCGGAATTACTTTACAAATTGCACGGCTGCAACTTTCCATCTCATCCCATAAAACTCATTCATTCGTTTCTGACGGGCAGATCCCTGCAAGCTCGAGTGAATAATAAAATCTCAATAGGGCGGGACATTCGTGGGGGAGTCCCGCAAGGATCGTCCCTGTCACCGAAGTTGTTCAACTTGTACGTCTCCGATTTCCCAGAGTTTCCGAATACAAAGCTGGCCAAGTACGCCGATGACACAGCCATGTACGCGCATTCTCATAACGCATAAGCAGCGAATATGCTGCTGATGGCGCACATGGCTCGTGCCACAGAGTATTACGGTCAGTGGAAGATTCGGGTAAACGCTGAGAAGTCTAAGGCGATAGTCTTCACTCATCGCTTTACTGAGAATAGAATATTAACTCCAATTTCGATCCTTGGAAACCAAATTCCAACCAAAAGATGCGTACTTGGGGGCCTAACTGGACCAATAACTGACGTTTAATACGCACATTAATGAGACAGCACAGATAGTCTACTCCCTGTCCAGGAGTCTGTATCCGCTCATGGTCAGGGATAGCAGACTCAACAAACAAAATAAAAAATTGTTGTACACAATGGTGATCAGGTCATCCATCACATATGCAACGCTGGTGTGGTGCAGCATACCAGCCATGGCAATGAGAAAACTGAAAGTGCTAGAACACAAATTTATGCGCCTCATTTCAAATTCTGGAAGGTACACCTCTCAGAGATCTCTAAGCACGTTGCAACGACATAATAGTGGAGTAAATATAGATTTGTAGAGAAAATTTTACATGGAGCAAGGCGATATAGAAGAATAAGTTTGTTTTGGTGAAATTAAGAATGCCCTGAGTTTTCTACTTCGAGTAGGTGAAATCTTTTTTTCGCGAAAAAGGGGTAAATTGGTCATTTTTAAGGGTGGTTTTTCAGTTTTAGTTTGTTTTGGACCATTTAAAATGCTAGTTAAGAATGGTACCCTTTTATTATCGATGACCAAGGAACCTTCAGTTAAAATTTCTTGAAAACTCGAAGGTAAAATGTAATTTTTTTTTTCGAAAATTCACTTGATTTTCATTAAACCTTTTGCATATATTGATTATTATTTTATTTTATTCATGTTTTATTTTTCTAGTAGTTGTACTAGATGTGCTACTGTAAGAAGTATCTACTTCCGCATCGGTAACTGAAGTTTAAAATATTGCTTCACCCTCGTCATCGCTAAAATTGTATACATCTGAGATATTCTCTGAAGTACAAATATCTTCTTCATAATTATCAACTTCAATATCATAAATATCGGGACTAATTTCTAATTGCTCGGGCTCTTCATCAACCACAGCTTCGTCAACAATATTTTCTGCATTTTGACACAAAGTATTCCTTCCATTGTATTGTTTTCTGCCATCCAAAATTGGCAGGATTTTCGATGGCAGCAAACAACAGGTAATGGACTGATGCCGATATAGACTGATAAAGCTTATCTTCCTAATGAATTACTCAATATAATTGCTTGTGATTGTAAGGTCGATTACAAAACTAAACGTTGCTCATGTAAAACAGTTGGCGTCACATACAGCAATTTATGCCACAATGAAAGGAATACTTTGTGTCAAAATGCAGGAAATGTTGTTGACGAATCTATGGTTGATTAAGAGCCTGAGCAATTAGAAATTAGTCCTGATATTTATGATATTGAAGAATTCGAAGAAGTTGATAGTTATGGAGATGGTTGTACTTCGGAGAATATCTCAGATGTACACGATTTTAGTGATTAGTAATTCAATTTTTTACATTTTTTCAGTATATATATGTACATATCGTGGGGGGCGGTGAACCGATTATTACCAAATTTGAACTGAAGGTTCTTTGACCATCGACAATAAAAGGGTACTATTCTCGTTTCTTAACTAGCATTTTAAAGAGTCCAAAATAAACTAAAACTGAAAAACCACCCTTAAAAATGAGTAATTCACCCCTTTTCCGCGAAAAAAAGGGTTCCCCACCTCTGGGTATTCTTAGTTTCATCAAAACAAACTTATTTTTCTATGTCGCATTGCTCCATGTACAATTTTCTCTATCGCCTTATTTTTGGCTATTTCTACTTCAATAACCCCGATAGCGGATTACGTCCAGCATATCTTCCAAAACTTCTACTCTTTCAAGCTGGGCGATAGTCCGCTAACAAGTCACATAACGCAAATTAGACAGCATAATGCCCCATTTCGTATTAAACCTCCTTTACCCTACCAGACGTTACCGATTTTCCGGCAGCCACTCTAGCCAAATTTCAACAACTATACCTTTCTCTAATCCTATCCACCTCGTTTCTTTTTGTACATTTTTGTTTCTAAATTCGCTTCACACTATAAAACTTTAAAAATTGAAACCTTTTTGAAATCAAAATTCTTAAAATCAAAGTTTAGGCCAACCTGCGCAGCCCTGCATTGGAGTATCTCGCGGAAGGTACCTTGTTCGAGTTGTGCCTGCGTCTAGATACAAAATTTAATATTGTTTGTGCAAAAGTGTTCTTAAAAAGTTGTTTATATTATAAGTTTTGTTGAGCTTTTTTTTCAAGCATTTGTTAATTTTATTACCTATTTTTATTTGTTTCTATAAAAGGAGTTTAGGTTAGTTCGTTCTTATTATTGTTTTCGCCGGCCCAGGTCTGTTCTGCCCGATTCTGCATTTTGCCACCACGTCAACGCGGTAGTTGCGCGATTGGTTCCCGGGCAACTAACTATCCCATTATTTATAATAAATACTTTTTGGATTTGGGTAATGCATTGTAGAAGACAGCACTCACAAAAAATAAACGTCTGGTGCGGCATATTAAATACCAGAATAATTGGTCCCTTCTTTTTTGAAAGCAATTCAAACAGCCAACATTTTTTACATTTTTTTGAAGAATTAGTTTACCAACATTACGGATGAACTTAGCAGAAAATGCCCATGTAATCTTTCAATTAGATGGCCGTTCTATCCACAATGCCGCGATTGTGAGGGCTGGGTTGGATGAAAATTTCCCTAATCGGTGGATAGGGCGAAATAGTGGGTTAATAGAGTTTCCTCCCAGGTTCCGCCACTTAACTCCACTAAATTTTTTTATGCGGGTTTCTTAAAGAAGAAGGTCTACAGAACCCGTCCAACCAACACAGAAGAACTGAGTGCAACAATAAGACAGGCTTGCGCGAAAATTACGCCAAATCAATTATGTCATGTAATGGCAAACATTAAATTACTACGCAATAAATGTATTGAATTTTTTCAATGAAATTTGATACAAAGACATTTGGGGGGTAGCTGAATTCAGTAGCGCACTCAGATTTGAAATAAACAAAATCGCTAATAGGATTTCACCATTTTCTGACCCGAAAAAAATCATAGTAGGTCACGGTATTATGTTTTGTAAAATTTAATATAACACAAAGATACACATTTTAAATATCTACATTTTAAAAAATATATATCTAAATCGGATATTATATAACTTTTTATGAGGGTGGTTCCAAGCAAAATGGAACACACTGTATATCTAAAATGTTTATTGAGTTGGGACCAAATTAATGTATAGTGTATACGACCAGAATTGAAATCGTATAAAAACTAAAAGCAGGCAAAAACAGCCGGCATCTCTTGCGGAGGTAAATAGAAATGCGTGTCATAAGAAAAACAATAAAGAGACACCGACTGTTTTTGCCGGCTTTTAGCTTTTATACGGTTTCAATTCTGGTCGTATACACTATAGCACTTAACGCGTTAATTTATGAACTAAATTAAAAACTTTAGTTAGTTTACTAATAGCGATTTACGTAAAGTCTATTTTATTATTATTTTTTTTTCAGAAGTGTAATTGTAGCAACTTATTTTCATAGTACTATTTCGTCGTGATAAAACAGGCAAAAGCACATGTTTTCTCTTTATAGTACAATTTTAATGAAGGTAAAAAAGAAATTTAAAAACAATGTGTATAAATTAGTTTTTACTTCAAACATAAAAGTTGAAACAAAAACACAAGGTTTATAGAATCACAGTAACGAATTTTATAGGCTAGATTGAAAAGGTGTGATGAATTGGTGGCAATGCATTTTCATTAAATGCTGGTGGTTACCACTTAGAGAGATCAAAGTAAAGTTTTACCATCTTCATCGAAATACGTTTACTGTTTGAAAATATAAACTTCATAAACATACATTTGGGGCTCGTTTAAGGGCAAATTCCAAAATTCCCTGGTCGATTTCTAACATCCGGGCCATCATTAGATACACCTAAAACCACTCGTTAGCTACAAGCAAACAAATTGATCCCGAACAGAGATCCATATATATAAAATTGAAAAGCGACTGCTAGAGTAACAGCTAAACGGCTCATCCTGACAGCAGAACATGGTGATCGATTCCCATTCGTGTCGTATTATGTTTAGCATGCTATATTTTTTCGCATATTTGGATTGGAGCGACATGTAAATGCACTTACGGTCGACCGGGGTCGGCCCCGACAGCGTACAAGAATGCACTTATGCAGAACACATCTGCATCGGGCTCCACGCGTGACTCCGTTCGTCGGAGAGGCGCTAAGAATCCCGAAGGTGCTGATGCATCGACACCCCGCTGGAACTCTCGCTCGCATGGTAACCCCGCGACACTTTTTGTTTGTAAGAAAAGGGCAAATCACTCCCATATTGTATTTCAGAAGGTAATTTTTAGATATATTGGCATAAAATAAAATTTTTTAAAAGTATTTCTGAGAAGCGTCAAAAATAATTTTGCATTGTATAAATTCATTGCATGTGCTTAGTATCCTCTTATGTACGTATAAAAAATCTACATTGTAGTAGTGCAATAATAATTCTATCTCTATCTTTCAGCTTGTGGTTACGCACCCTCAGTTTTGTCTTCTTCAGTTGTTGTGATAACACTATTAGTAGAGGAAATGAATACAAAAAAAGGGTATAAGTTCTTAATGGTTATACTTCAATAAAAAGACATTATGTTACGTTTCGGCAAAATATGGAATGTATACTTTTGAAAATTAGTGCACTCACTATGGGAGTTTTTGGGGTCGCTGATTACGAAGTGAAAATTGGAAAATTCAAAATGGCAGACTTTAAGAATTAATTCCGGATTTACGCCTTTCTATTGGTTTTGGTTTTCTATTGGTAAATTTATTTCACATAAAAATTTTCACCAAACCAAAATTTCGTAAAACCAAAATGTTTAAAATCAAAGTTTAGGCCAGCCACGCGCAGCCCAGCATTGACATACCTCGCGGAAGGCACCTTGTACAAGTTGAGGTGCCTGCGTCAGAATCAAAATTTGATAAGTGACAGTGCGTGAGTTTTTAAAAGGTGTAGTTTTAAGTTTTATTAAATCTGTTTTCAGATATGTTAATTTTATAACCTAATTTAATCCATCTGCGATGGAAGGTGTTTGGGTTTAACTGTTTTTAATTGTCTTTTAGCCGAACCAGTCCCATTCCGCCCAACCCTGCAATCCTCCACAGCGAACAACGCGGTGGTTGCACGGTAGGCCGCGGAGTGGGTTCTGGGGAGGCAGATGTAAATTTTAATTCTTAATAAAGTTGTATTGATTGATTGATTGGTTTTACTGAAAAATATATAGTGTAAAAATTTGTTTAAATGCCATTTTACATAGGAATACACCATTTTAGTAACCACATTATTTAAACCTTTCGCTTTTCCCCCGTGGAAAACCTCTTACGCCTAACCCTTTCTTTTGCAAAACTTGCGATAAAAACTTTGGTAATATTGGACTAATAAAATTGAAATGACAAAAAAATTAATCCTAATCGTTTCAACCCTTTACAGGGGTGAACATAGAGTGACCTCCCAAAAAAACGATTTTTTAAAATTTTTACAACAAACTGATGGGGGGAAATATGGAAGTATTGCTAATAGTGTCTATTTTTATCAAATTGTCAGTAATAATAGATATATACCCTTAAAAAACAGTTTAAGTCGTGTTTAAAGGGCGGAAAAGCGCACAATTTCGTTTTGAAAAAAAAAAATGTTTTTTGGTTACAAATGAGCTGAAAATCATTTTTTGGGTTCATAGAGTTTATATGTAATTTCTGTATCGTTATTAAACATGTCAGGGAATTTTCAACGTTTTATTTCATTTTTGGTCAATTTTGTGGAAGGGTTAAATATGTCCTCATAAATGTTTTTTAGAACAAAAAATATTAATGCTGTTTCTATTACTTTTTACGAAAAATATGATGATAAAAAAATATGTAGAATACGTTTTTGCATAAGAATATATAATTTTAAAAACATTAGTCCTTAACCCTGTCGTTCTGTCCTCGTAGGTAATCATGGTAGTCAAAAAATTACATCTTCAAAACGCGAATATCTCCGTTAGTATTGATTTTTACCCTGTAGCGAACTTTCCCACAATTAAGCACGGAAATACCATAATCGTAAAACTAACAAAGGTTATATACCTTTAAGGCAAAAATACATCGGGCTGGAGGCAGTAATGGCCAACTACAATAGCCAACCGTAATTTGAAAATTACGCTCATTTACCCATCCCTCAAGAGGTATACGAGAGACCGTCGAAATGCAGGCAAAAGAGGTCAGTCGTATTTTTGTTCTCAAACCATTCACTTCGTATATTTAAACTTAAGATTCGTAACCACTTTTTGTTAAAGTTTTGTTTAATAAATAACTCCTTCTGAAGAACATTTAATTAGTTGTACCCACACAACATACTCCATACACAAAATGAAAAGAAATGATTAGAATGCCATTTTGTATCAGAGTACAAATTTTGGAACTACCATCAATTAATCCTTCCCTTTTATCGTCTTAAATAACTTTTTCGTTTTTAAGGATTCATATAAAAACGCGATTTGCGCAGTTTTATTGATTTTAATGAGAAATACCAAGAGGGCAAAGTGTTTAGAATACGATTATGCATAAGAGAAAATATTTCCCCCATGACTGATGGTCGAGAGGTAAGCGCACTTGCCTCTCACCCAAAAGTTCCGGGTTCGGTTCCCGGTCGTGGCAGTGGAAAATACTGTGGGAGGGATTTTTTCACTATACGCGGATATTGGGTGTGTGTCCCTTGTCTCTAAATGTATAGCCCCCCTCTGTACGTGACGTCATCTTATTTAAGGTCGCTGTTTGGAGGGAAAACAAATAGCACACATCCCCACTTTAGTTCCTTACAATGTCAAATATCACAACCAGAACTAAACGTTCTGAAGAAGGCATCCTTGACAATTAATTAACTAACTAAAGTGAGGCTGTGTTAGTTGTTTTCCCTCCAAGCAACGACCCTGAGAAACGTACAGATTTTGTATTTTCCCCAGAGAATCCTTTTCGCGATCTTCTGCTTTCTAGTTATAGAAAATTCCACATATCCCTCAGCGACTGTCGCGCTATTACATCCGCCGCCGCCACCGTACTGTTTTAGAGTTTGGACATCCGAACCTGTGGCTCCTAAGAGGGATGGTAGAGGGCAGATTTTTATCGAAAATTGGAATATTTTTCAATTTTAATGAAATTTTGAACTTAAGGTGGTTGGACAATTTTGAACAACTTTCATTAATAAATATTTCCGATTAAAAAATGTCTAATATGATTTTTTGATTTTTCAGCTTATTTTGACATCGTTTTGCAACTGTAGGCAGTGAATGTTTTTTTTTTCGCCATATGTAGATCCTACTGTGTAGAAAAACTTATGAGGATATTACACTCTTAAGTGCGACACACTTTTGCTTTTGGTGGAACTGATAATATCCTGAATTTTGCACTTCGAGTAGGTGGGGGGAACCCCTTTTTTTTTCGCGAAAAGGGGTAAATTGGTCATTTTAAGGATGGTTTTCAGTTTTAATTTATCTTGGACCCTTTAACATGCTAGAATGGTGCCCTTTTATTTTCGATGGTCAAGGAACCTTCAGTTCAAATTTCGTGAAAATCGGTTCACCGCCTCCCACGATATGTACATAAATATACTGAAAAAAACGTCAAAAATTTAATTACGGCTAACTTGGCCAAAATTAAATGGAATTTGATGAAATTTTAGATGAAACTAACCTATATTACCAAGAAATAGTCTGCCAAACGTTAGCAAAAAATATCCTGGCCGCAATTCCATTTTTAGTCCAAATTCCACAAAATTTTCAAAACTTTTCTCAATTTGCCCAAATGGTCGAGCGAACTTTTTTTTTACCAAAATGAAGGTATTCTTATGTACTTTGACATGATGTAGCTAAAAAATATTTTTTTTAATTTAGGCGATTTTTTGTCATTTTTGGTTTATAATGCGCGCGGCAATTTCCCGTAATTTTTGGTATTATACGTATGCACGCACAAGTATACGTGTAATTATTCATTATAAAAATTTCAATATTAATAATAAAAAGCGATTGTGAGCAGGTTTTAAATATTTAGATAAAACAAACTCTCGAAGGTAAGATATAATTTTTTTTCTCGAAAATTCACTTGATTTTTATTAAACTTTATACATATATTGATTATTATTTTATTTTATTCATGTTGCCTTTTTCTAGTAGTTGAACTAGATGTGCTACTGCAAGAAGTGTTTACTTTCGAATTGGTAACTCCAGGGTATTCTTAGTTCCACCAAAACAAACTTATTTTTCTATGTCGCGTTACTCCATGTAAAATTTTCTCTGAAAATCTAATTTTACTCCACTATATGTATGCTTAATAGGATGATGTTACGGGGCAGGTTCTCTCCATTTCATTTTGTAAATTTTTCTAAATTAAAATTATCAACCAATACCCCAATATATCTTTGTGTATAAGTTTCATCAGTTGTATTCAATTAATGTTTAGCCCTTGGCTGACTCTTGATACAGATGTCACAGATACATTATTGAATTTATTAATTATTAATATTAATAGATTTTTTTAATTGATTTCTTGACTATGGGCTAAACGAAGCAAATCCTGATATTACTGAAAATTTTTCAAATTGGAAAACGGCATGTCGACAAGCCAATGCATAATGTTTCTCTTATTTAACCGACCTTCTGTCTCTTACAGTTTAGAAGGTACCAATACAGTCACATTGAAATGTGAACGCTCTGTATATTATCGCAGAAAACTGATTCCGATCCCACTGTAAAGTGTAAGGCCCTACTCAGACAATAGGTCTGTCCATAAAATATAGTTTTTAATTGGAAGTGACAGATTTATGGGTGTTATAAACCCCTACAAAGTTTGAAAAAAGCAGTCATTTACTTTCGGCGTCATTTGTAATAGAAATTACCACAACGCGTCGAGGCTAGGAAACGCTACCTTGGTGCGAGGCTAGGTGGGTGACGCCACATGCTTGCTACACGATATGCGCCGCGTTACTCTAGGTATTGTTATAGTAATGTAGTTAATTTTGCGACTGTCATGCGCTAGGAAGGGACCGGATATTATTGCCGATATTTGTCATAGTCGTATTTATCTGTGCTTTGAAAGAAATATGGTGGGGGGAAAGTGGTGGTTTGTGCCTGGATGCGCAAACACAACAATAAACATACCAACAAAAATATTTGTAAGCGTTCCAAAGCAAACAATAAAAAAAACAATGGTTGGCGGCAGCAAGACCTTTAGATATTAAAAAAGTTTCTTCGCGATCAACTTTGTATTGTTGCGAGGATCATTTTAATGTAAGTTATATCTAGACAACTAGGTACCCGTTATTGAACATAAATACATATAATGGAAGTTTTTTTTTACGTGGAAAATTATATGGAATATAAACTTAGCAAAGTAAAGGTACGCATGAAAGGTGATGTGGTGATCTCATATATTTGCCTGTCAAGCAGATAAAGCAGTACACAAAACAACTTCATTAAGCAGTGAAAAGAGAGCCTGGATAAGAAAAGTTGAAGAGTTACTGTGCAAATCTACCAAATGTTTGAAATATGTGCCGGAACCATCAACTTCTCATAATGGACATTGAGCCGCAGAACAGTAGAACTGACTTGGTAGAAAAGTTTGATGTAACAACTCAAACTCGTTTGTTGACTCATAATAGAAGTGAGAGTAGTCAAGTTTTATTTGCAACCTCAAGCAAAACTAAAGCTACGTCCGCATGAAATCTGAATTACTTTTACAAAAGTCATCTGAAAAACCTATGAAACAAAACTTATTCCAGTCATATTGTGATGATTCAAACACAGATACAACAACGGAAACCTCAGTACAGATACTGAATGGGAACTGACCGACGACAGTAGTCAAATATCACACCAGAATACCAAAAAAATTGAAGAGAGTAAATTTCGATCAATGTTTGTCCGAAGAATTGGAAGGATTGATTTTTTTCCGCTAACAAACTATTGTGGTAGGTGCTGGTTCTTCTGTTCGACGACAAGAAAGCCATGGTTTGCATCCCCAGCGGCTGCCGCATTATCAAGGTATCTAATCTCTTCAACCATCTCCATCCCTTCATCAATGATAGGTCTAACAGAGTAAGGCTTTATTCTGTTCTGGGCAAATCCTAGCTTTCACTAGACATCTGTTACCCTCGCGTTTAACTTGAACGTACCCTACAGCTGAATCGCCATAGCTTTCACTCGCAAACCTATACAAAAATCCATAAATCTAAAAATTTTACTTTAGGTTCTGTGTACATAATATATAATTGTAATGCATAAAAAATCCTATGTTTTAAATTTTGACGTTCCTTCTTTTTAGGTACAGGATGACGCCTCATAATTCATAAATACCTATTACTAGAAAAACAGATATTTTAGTTATTGAACTTACCAACTAGCTTTGACACCACTGGATTGAGGCTGGTTAAAATCAGTATTTGACGTGAGAAAATCGGATACCATAATCACGTCTACGTTCGGCAAATTATGTGAATCTCAGTTCTGGAAACCCTCCTCCATATTTGACAACAATAAATGAACTCTATTTGACGTACTAAATAGTAAAGGCACTGTTACTGCCGTGAATTCAAACTTTGTTGTAACGAGAACGACACGCAATAAACCTAACGTAGCTACAGATGATCTGGCGCCTGCCGAGCCCGCAGGCATGTGACGTCATACTCGTTTTCTGACTGAAATAAAGCAAGCAATTTTTACGGCGGCTGCTGTTGTTCGGATTGACTTTTTTCAACTACAGTTCCAATATTGTTATTCTTCTTCTTCGAGTACCATAATTTATATTCTGGACCCCTTAAGATGTGACCCAATTATGAGACTTTTCTTTTTTTCGTTAGTTCGATTATTTGTCTCTGAGTGCCAGCTCTTCGCAGGACTCCCTCATTGGTGATGTGGTCTATGCAAGTAATTGTGAGAAGTCGTCTTAGGCTTCGATCAGGTTTAATGATTTTATTTTTAATGACCACGTTTCTGCTCCACATAATACAATTGGCAATATGTAACTTCTTACGACACGGAGGTAAAGTTCTAGCGGAGTCTCTTTGAGAAGATGGTGTTGATTGAACTTTATGAAGGCATTTCTAGGCCATTGCGATGTGTAGTTTGAGTTCCTCGTCGGAGTTCTATTTTGTGTTCAAAGTGGAGCCTAGGTATTTGAATTTTTCCACTCTCTCGATTGAGTTGTGGTCTACGTGAAGTTGGTCGTTTCTGATGGAGTGTCTGCTAACTATCATCAATTTGGTTTTGGTGGTGTTAATATTAAGGCTATAATGTTTTCCGACGTTGTTAATTTTATTGATAAGTATTTGGAGATCTCCAAATTTATCTGTGAGTATTGCTATGTCATCGGCATATCTCAAGTTATTAATTGGTGTTGCATTTACTTTAATGCCTCGATATTCGTTTTCAAGTGCTATTTGAAAGATTCTTTGAACGTATATGTTGAATAGCAGAGGTGATAATATACGACCTTGTCTGAGTTATTTATTCTGAGATGTGCCATTTAGTTCCAATTAAATTGTATATTATTCATAGGTCTTTGTCATCTAGGCCTATATCTTTTAATATTGGTAACAGCAGATCATGGCGTACGTTATCGAAGGCCTTCTGGTCATAACATTTCTGGATTAGTAGTTTCATGCACAGAAGTGCTTCTTTTGTTCCTAGTCCGTCCTTGAAACCAAATTGTGTGACACCAGTTCTATTCCACCATTCTATGGTGGATAATTCGTAGAAAAGTTTTGATGTGGCACATAAGGCTAATGCTGTGTTCTTCGCGTGTTCTAGAGTTTGGTTTTTTCGGCATTGGTATGAAAGTAGTTTGTCTAGTTGTTTGGGGTTCATTAGCTTCAAGATTTAAGCCGGCAGGTTGTCTTGTTCGAGTGCTTTCCTATTTTTTTAGTTGGGTCAGTGCATAGGATATTTCGGATTCAAGTATAGGTCGACCGCTGGAATCTTCTGCTTTTCGCATTTGTAGAGTGCGGTTCTGACTCCTTGCATTGTTCGTTTAACCATTTGTTTTTGGCTTATCTTATCTTTGATTGTGTAATACGGTTTGTCTCTTTATATTTTTGTATATTTCCTTTTACTCCTCTTCTTATTTCCATCATATCAAGTATTCCTTCGGTGGATGTTTGTTTTATGTTTTTCCATACCTCTTCTGGATTTTCTTCACTAGGATGGGTTTCTGGTATTCTTCTTTCAAGTTTAAGTTTCATTTTCTCTTTATTCTTAATTTCATTAAGTGCTCTTATATTATAACATGTATATTTAGTTTTGTGGCTCATCAGTTTTCTTTTGTGTTTGAATCTGGTGATCAATGGGTTGTGATCTGAGCCAACGTCAGCTCCTGGATATGCTGAGACCCTTTTTATGTTGTTTTGGTATATTTTGTTGATAATAACGTAGTCAATCTAATTTCGGACTATATTTTGATTGTTATTCTGTGGGGATTTCCATGTATATAAGCGTCTCTTTGGTAGGTCATAAAATGTATTTTTAATGACAAGGTTTTCTTCTGTGCAAAACTATATAAGCATTTCTCCTCTTTCACTCCTATCTCCTAATCTGATTTTGCCGGTTACTCCTTCTACCTCTTGGCCTCCAACTTTCGCATTGAAGTAACCTGGGGTGATATTTATTTTGTGATTTTTTAGAGATTTATTGTTATTATTAGGTAAAAATCTTTATTTTGTACTTAACGTACTTATTTTTTTTTTTCTGTATAGACAGACCTATACCTATATCTCCTAAAGTTAAAGAAATCATTGACAATATCTGGAAAGCAGTTAAGAGTCATTATCAAACATTTTACCATAAAATTTCAACTCAACACTTTTTAATTAATATCAGTGAAGACTAGACATCGAAGCACGTTTAGTGAAAGCAGTCGACATTTATTACAGTAAATCTGCACACATTACAGTGCCAATGGATCCGTATTAAATTTCCGAGCGAATATTTATGTCGTGTTTTATGAAAGCACCTTTAACTGCTAACATCAAAGATTAAGCGCCAAAGTATCCCGAACGTGTATTGTACAGGAAATAAATAAAAGCCCCGATAGTAAAATCCAGGATACAGCCTATTGAAAATGACAAACTACTCTCATGTTTTTCAGCGAATATGCTGTCATCAAAGATGTTTTACAGTTTTAAAACTTTACAAGATATTTTAAAAGCTTCGCAAATGCTCTTGGAGTTGCTGCCAATATGCTGTTTCGAAGTCCGAAGTTTAACAATAGTTCGGTGATCTGCCAAGTTGTTTCACAATTACACCATTCTTATTTCCTGCCTTTACATTTTGATAGCTCTATAATAAACTCGATAATGTATTTAAAGTGACGTATTTGTCACTTTAAACATCTTCCCTCCTTTTATCACGCAACTGGGTCGTTATATACATTTCCTCAAAATTAAAAGTGCCACGTGTGAACCCCTTTTAAGTTAAGTGAACGGATGATATTTTAATATAAAAAAATGTAATAATGAAATTTCACGAAAAAGTTTTAAAAATAAGTTTTCTTAATATTACTCCTAATATTTAATTATAACGAAAAAATCATAGTTCAATCAAAGGAGGCAAACATTCTGAAAGGAAATGGTTACTAATTTTTCTGCGCACTTCAAAACGGAAAAAAATTTCGCAGCGTCAAAGTAGTTATTCAATTATTATTTTGTTTTTAAAATCAAATCGGAATGAGGAAGATTTTAGCTGACTGTCCATTAATTGTATTAATAAATTATAAGTCAGGATTACTGAAGTCGAATTAGGGAGTCAAGCTGAATTCACAGTCCAGTTTTGCAATTTTAGCGAGGTAGGCGTATTGTTTATTTAAACAATTGAATTTCTTAGAGCCTGTTTTCCATCGGTTTTTTAAAAAATATCTCGAGATAATAGTGGCTCACTCCTATAATTTTTTTGTTTTTGAATATGTCGAAATGAAACTGCATTTTTTGACATATGAAGTAATTTGCTACCACTTCCGGTTTCGTCGGAAATGTCTCTAACTTTGATTTTTAATCTTAACGCCCTGTATATTATTACATTTTTGGATTCAGAATGAATTTTTGAACATACATGGTGATTTTTATAAATTTCTGATCAGTTTATTTTTTTATAGCAATTATAAATTTTAATCTAGACTGCTACGAAATAACAAAATACGTACAAGTAATTTAGTTATTTTGAAATAACTCGTTTTTTCAAATGGGACGGTGGCGGCTTCTTGTGTTCATTAAATTGCCCTTTTTACGAATCTATTGATATAGTAAATATGGCCAAAATTGAAACTGGTCAGTTTTAAAGCACAGGGCCGTGCGCACTGAACTTGATATTTTGTCCTTTGGCAATGGTATCGAGATTCGAACGGTAGTTGAAACTGTGCAGGCGAGTCCGAGACTGGCAATGTAATCAGCCTGAATGATCCATCTACGACTGCACTGGTTTAAAGGTAATAAAACGGACAGGCCTACTAGCACAAAAAACTCGTAAATCGTTTCTTACCAGTCAACGTGGAAGTCTAACAACGTGCTGTCCATGTGCCAGTGCAGTGCATAAATACCTATTATAATATCAAGCGTAGGAGTTTAGTTAGTTACTGTTCATATTTATAAATATTTACTACTGTATAAAAGGTAAACTATTTTAATTATTTACTAATTTACCATGGCTTTCTGGAGACCATTTGAAACAGAGGATAATGTAATAACGCCCGAAAATCCCGAAATAGTTGAACCGGTTATTGTCGAAAAAGCCGAAATAAATTTAGAGTTTAAAAACCAAGATTTACACGTACAAAGTCAACGTATTATTTTAAATTTATTATTTATCGCGTAATTCAAGAAGGCGATGTTATAGATCACAGCGCAAAGAGGAAACGGAAAAATACGAAATTAAAAAATATTGATGACGCCACTAGAGATATAGTACGGCGTATAATTTATAATATGTATGAAGAAAATATAGTTCCTACGTTAAAAATGATTCAAGAAAATTGAGCGATTATCCTGATTATAATTATCGGTCTTTAGATACACTACGAAATGTCTTATTAGAATGCGGTTTTAAACATAAAAAACTTGACAGTCCTATGGTAAATATGGAATCGCTACGTATAGTTTCACTTCGAGTAGATTATTTGGAAAAAATTAGAGAATATCGTAAACTAAACAGGCACATAGTGTATCTAGACGAGACGTGATTTGACACGCATGATGTTGTTCAGTATGGTTGGGTAGATAGTTCGCACAATTGTGTTTTAAATACTCCGTGTTCTAGAGGAAAACGCGTTATCATACTTCATGCGGGAAGTGAAAATGGGTTTGTACCCAATGCGTTGCTCTTGTCGGCCAAAAAAATATCGCAGTCTTCTGCAGACTATCATGAAGACATTACAGCCGATCTATTCGAAAAATGATTTTCTCAACAGCTTCTACCAAATATTCCGCCAAATTAGGTAATTGTATTAGATAGTGCTTCTTATCACTCGCATATATTAAATAAAATACCAAATAACAGCACAAAAAAGGAAGACATTTTAAAATTCATGAGAAAAAAATTTGGAAATTCCTGTAAAAGTTCCAATAAAACGCGAATTACTGAAAATAATAAAAGAATAGAATTTCAAAAAGGAATATGTTATTGATAACTTATCCAATATACACGGTCATACACTTTTGCGGTTATCTCCATACTATTGCATATTTAATCCTATCGAGATGGTTTGGGGAACACTAAAAGTACGTTTACGACAATGTAATAACTCTCCAACGTTTAGCGCGATAGTAGTTGATATAAGAGAAGTAATAAATGACATTGACAATAATACTGATTTATGGAAAAATTGCGTTAGGCATGTAATTGGAGAAGAAAATCGATATCCAACGCTACTCCCTAGAGCGCCGATTTTAATTCAACTGGATAATGATTCCTCCTCAGAAAGTGAAGATTCGGACGCGTCAATTAACATTTAACTTTCTTCATTTTTTCATTCACTTTTTTATTGTTACATTTCGTGGAATATATTTTATTTAGTTGACGAGAAATTTTAATTTAAGTTACTTCATTGTAGAGAAATATTTTAATTTTGTTTTTATTTACGTTTTATATAAGTATACAAATATTTATTTTTGTTTTAATATAATTCGATTTTTGACTAAAATCGTTGCCCCTCGTTAATCTAACCTGTCCCATCCCCTCCTGGCAAGATATATTCATACCTTCTCGTTGGTCCTTGCTGAGCAATAACATATTTCAATATAATATGGGTTAACTTTAAAACTAAAACCAATAAATTTAAATATTTAGACTTTATATCTAAAACTGATATAATACCTCAAAAATATGTTATTGGCGAAATGAACCTAATAAACAAAAAATAATAAAAATGAATACAATTTTAACATTTTATTATGACAATCATTTCTATTTACCTCCGCCCATGTACAATAAAGAGATACCGTCTGTTTTTGCCGGCTTTTAGTTTTTATACGGTTTCAATTCCGGTCGTATATACTTTAGCACTATTATTGGGTTTTTATGGACATTTATTGTAAAAAACTGTAAAAACAGCTTGCACTTAGTTATTATAATACGGCTATCAAAAAATTCCGCGTCAAGTTACATATGTATTTTAAAGAAAAAAGTACAGTAAACGCCACGAGTGTTGGCAATCGGTGGGGACTGTAGGGGAATATACTACTCTCTACATACAGCTTCCCCTTTAATGGCCATCACTCGTGGCGTTAACAGTATGTATGTTTATTATTATTGAAATCCTTAAAACTTTTTAAATAAAAACCATTAAACCAAAATTTATTTCCAATTAACAAAAATAACAGGTATTGTTCAAAGTGGCCTCCCCCCATGAGCTTATTCACTGTCTCGTTCGATGTTCTGTCATTCGAATGACGTTTTCCAACATTCCAGGTGTTATATAGTATTGAATGCAGTGTCCATAATCTCGGAGCCCATGCGTTTATGCCAAAACGTTCCTGAAAAATGCATATAGAAAGTTGTTGGGTTAAGGTCTATTTTTTAAAGAAGACTATATTTTTTTAAATAGCCCACGTTTCGCCATTATATTATGCCTGCCTTCCTCATGGTCGTCTACAATAAATATAAAGTTATGAGTATAATTTAACAATAGACAAATTAAAAAATATAATTTTTTTACATGATTATACTTATAAGTTAAAAGTCCTTAAAGTGATTGTTATTACATTAATTTAAACTATTACCCGACAAAAAAAAATTATGATATGGACATTTATTAAAAAACAATTAAAGGTACTTACAATTAAAATCTTTAGTTTTCCGCATTGAATTAAATTCTAAAGTAAAATAAAAGGCAGGTGTCATAGATACAGTCTTCGGGAGTAAAATAATTGTTAATAAGACAATTTTGTAGACAATTCCACTTTAACGAAGGTTTGTTCGCAAGTGAGAATCAAACAACATTTAAGAATTTAAAAAAATGCATATAAAATATATTCATATTTATTTGTACTATGCAAAATTATTTGTGTATTTAAAAATGTTTTATAGTGAAATTACAAAGTATGATGATACGGATATTATTTTCTTATTTTACTTATTAGGTTGATGTAGGAACAATTTAGATTTTCAGTATCTTTTCTCGAATTTACTGTTTTGTATTTTTTAATATTTATCATCTCTTGGAAAGTCCTTTTATATAATATAATTGTGTCCAAAATTGTTACAATCCACCAACAATGTAGGATTTAACGTATTCTTCTTTTTGACGTCTCTTTCGTGTTCTCTAATTAGGATTTTTGTGTATCTACTCGTTTGTCCAACATAAGATTTATCGCAATTTTGGCAATGTATTTGACACACGACGATTGACATATATTCAAAAAGTGTTTTTGTTTTTAATTTCGAAAAACAGTTTTCCTATTGTATTGTCATCCTTATTGGCAACAGTAACACTATCATTGTCTAATATGGCTTTAGCTTTTCAGAAACACCTTTCACATTTATTAATTATAGAAGATTGTGAGTTATTAAAATTTTATTTACAACATAGGATAGTCATTTTTTTATTAGAAAAGTTCTTAATAACTTTATATTTTTATCTCTAAATTCTAGATTGCATAATTTTATTATTCTTTGTTGAAGATTTCTTATGATGTTCAACTTTTGGCTCTTGGATGTTGTGAGTTGAAATTCAAAAGTCTTTCCGAAAAGGTAGGTTTATGGTACCATCAATCAATAGGGTATTATCATTTGTTCTGATAATTCGTGTATCCAGAAATGTTATTGATTTGTCTTCTATTTCCATAGTAAATTTAAGTTTATTGTGATCATTATTGAAAGTGTTAAATAACTAATTTTTTTTGTGTCACTTGGAATTACCAAGAAAATACCGTCAACATATCTTTTGTACGAGAAACCTGAAAAAATAAGTTCTTCAAACAATGTTATTGAAATTCTGATATAACCAAAGCGGAACAGAGTGGTGATAGACAATTGCCCATTCTAAAATTTAAAAAACTGTTGACAGTATAGAACGAAAATAGTTTCAGAAAATTGTCTAAAGAGAGTGATGTTTTATCTTCTAAAAGTGGCCATTTTTGTTTTATAATATCAGTAGTTAAATCTATTGGGATGTTAGTAAATATGGGTACAACATCCAGAGAAACCAACATGTGATTGGATGGAATTTCTAAGTCATTTAAAATCAGCAAATTCAAAAAAGTTCCTTACATATCTGCGCATTTTAATATATCACTTATATATGAATTTAGTTAAGTTATAGAGCGGTGAATCTATAAAGCTTACAATAGTCTTAAGGGTAAATTGGCCTTATGTATTTGAAGTAAAAGGCAAAATTTGGGGAAAACGCCATTTTTTCATTTAAGTTGGTTTATCATTACGCTGGTTAATACTTTTATTAATTACTAAGTCGTCAATATGTTTATTTAACTGATTTTGAATTTTAATAGTTGTATCTCTGTGTAGTTTCTCGTGTTTTTGAATCCTATAATATATCATTTACTTTATTTAAATAATTATTTTTTTAAACAGTATGCTATTTCAATTATCGACCTTTCTTCCAATAATATTGTCTCTGTTTTGTTTTAAAAAGTTTGATGTTATGTTTTCTAATTTTTTTGTTGCTCTGTTGCTATTAGTTAATTTTGAAAAATTGTTTTTGTTGACTTTGTTAAAATGTTTATTATCTTGTTCCTACTCTCAGTTATTTCTGTTTCATCTTTATGCTTACTTAGGATATATTCACATTCAATTAATATTTGCTAAAGAGGAAAATTATGTTCTGAATGTGGCAGGTTGAATATATCACCCATACTTAATAAATATTGAGCCTCCTCTGGAACTTGGATGTCACTAAAGTTAACAATCTATTAAATTTACTAACCTGTTCCTTCTTTTTATTTCTCGGTTCATTAGAATTGAATTTGTTTTGATTTTCTTCGAAAGAGTAAGTTATATTATATTGTTTAATATTAAAAATATCCTGTTGTAATTGATTTGCTTTGCAATGCGAAAAACTAATTTCAATATTTAAAATCTGTTTCTGAAACTTACGAAGTATTTTATAACACGTATTTATAAAAGGACTATTAGTGGTTAATAGAAAATGCAAGCATTTTGCTGTATGTAAAATATGAGGTGGTTATGTACCATTTCTTCTACATTGTAATAAAAACTTGCCATGACTTCGTAATGTGCCAGCTTCTTTGTGGAATTAGCCAAAAACTTAAATTTCATAGAGATGTCGTGTCCATACAATATTCTGATGTTCTTGAAAATTATTGGTTCTAACTAATCGCTATGTTCTTGAGACCAGTATCTAGGTTCAGTCGATTAAACATTTCATTATTCGTGAATCTAGATTCATCTGAGAATAACAGATTTTCTAAAAATCTGTTATCTCGTCCATATTTATTAAATAACCACTGCCCGTCGATTATTGTTACCTACATAAAGATGCTGGTGTAAGTTGTCTTTAAAAGAATGATAATAATTGTGATTTTTAATATGCGTCTATGATTCTATTTTGAGATTGTTGTTTAGAATATTATACAAAATTGAAGTTTAGATCAAGGATATGGAATAGATCGGAAATAGAAGTGTCGGATGATAGAAGTTTGAAGTTTATTATAGCAAATAAATGTCATATACAGAAATTAGTTATTTTATTAATTATAAGTTGAAGTGAAAATATTTGGTTATATGTAAAGAAGAGGAAGCAGAGATATTTGAAGGTTATCAATAGTTTAAGAAAGATCTTGAAGGTTATGAATAATGGAAGAAGAGGAAGAAGATTTATTTAAGGGTTATGCATAGTTTGGAAGTTAGAAAAGTTTGTTGTGACAGTTTTAAAAAAGGAAGATAGCAAAGAAAAGGTTGCTAAGAAATGAAAATTAAGAAGTAATAATTAAATACAATTATTAATATTTTATTTTAAAGCAAGAGGGAGAAAAAAAAATATAGAAACGACATCGTGAAATTAATAACTAAAGATTCTATAAGGAGAAGGTTATGTAAAGTTCAATTGAAGGAATAAAGAAGAGCATAAAGAAGTAATCTATCTAACAGATCAAAGGAAACAGACTAAAGGTTTTTAGTGTAATATTTAATTCATGGATTTTATGTAGTAGTATAAGTTAATTTATTAGGGGAATTTTAGGGTTATGAATCAAAATTGTTCTGTCATAATAAACATTGTTCTTGTCGTTTGAATTTTATTCTTGGTCAATTATATATACTTTTACCAACCAAATTATTGAACCGACTAGTTAAGACCTGAGTTTGTTCCCAAAATATTTTTAAAAATAAATATTGTATTTTTCTCTTCAAGATTAAATTTGAGTGTAAGTTTCGCATGAGAGATTATCCTATCAATTATTGGCGCCCAACGTGGGGCGGGTTTAATTAGTTTGGTTGGTTTAGAACAAGAATAATATTCTGAACTGCAGTTTAAAAAAATCTAAAAAGATAAAAATTACATATTTCTCTTACAATATATAAAAATTATATTTATGAAATTAAGAACTGGCAGATTCATAATGGCTGATGAAACAGAGACAAATAAATATTGGGGATTCCGAACAAACAGAAGCACAAACAATACTGATTTAGCTCAAATTTTAGCTGCCATGACAGTAAATTTCAAAGAGATAAATATACAAAATAGGGAAATGAGGAAAGATATAAATAGTCAGTATAGGGAAATGAGGGAAGAGATAAATAGTCAGAATAGAGAAATGAATATTAAGTTGGACAATTTGAACACTAAATTAGACCAACAGAATGATAAATTAAATAAACAAAATACAGATATCAATGAGTTAAAAGTAGAGAATGATGAAAGATATAAATAGTCAGTATAGGGAAATGAGGGAAGAGATAAATAGTCGGAATAGAGAAATGAATATTAAATTGCACAATTTGAACACTAAATTTCACCAACAGAATGATAAATTAAATAAACAAAATACAGATATCAGTGAGTTAAAAGTAGTGATCAAAACTGAGATAAATGATTTAAAAATAACAAAATAGTTGGAAAAAAATAAGGATCAATTAGGATATGTTTGGATGCAAGAAACATTAATGAGATAACTAATCCACAATATTATAAACCAGTACATGTAGAATTCACGGTAGAAAATATATATGTTAAAATTAATGAAGTTGAAATATAGAAACGATAAATATAATAAATGAAAAATTATTGCATCTACATTGCCGACTGGGGCGCGGCAAATTCAAATCGTGGGATCTGCATTACCGACCGGGGCTCGAGAAATTTAAATCGTGGGATCTGCATTACCGACCGCGGGAAATTCAAACTATATTACCGACCGTGAGGAATTCAAATCTTCAGGATATTGAAACTTTAATTCCTACTACGTACATTAGACAAATGAGATTATTAATTATTTCATGTATCAAAAAAATTGCAGTTTTCTGAATGGCTCTAGATCCCCTAGTTTCATTTCGATATATTCGAAAATAAAAAAGTTATGGGGGCGAGCCACTACTTTGTGGCACACTGTATATACTATCAGTACTGTTTTGTTCAAAAACTTTACCTGGTAAAAAAAATTCAGGAAAATCTAAAATTAGTGCCTCCCAGCTACTTACTTAAGTTAATCTAAAGAAATAAATTCGAATTTAATGCGATATTCAAAAGCAAACTTGCGGTTTACACAATAATTATGAGTAACAGTTTGCTAAAAGTCCGGTCGCAGTTAAAATAAGTATCAGGAAGAATTTGTAAGGTTTAACAAAGTAAGAATACTCTCCCATGGTGGTTTGGAGCAAACAATACAAGACAGGTACGTGTTAATCATAGCGTTTCCCATTGAGCTACACGAAAAAAGTACACAATTTACCTCGAGTTCGTAAGAATAACACATTCTTCTCGAGCTGTATCTGATAAGGGCTCGGTAGGTCTTTAATTAAATTTACAATTAGCGTCCGACGTGCACCCACTAATTAATACGGCAACGTGGAGTCGGGAAGGCGCACATCGGCTCCCCGGGGACGTCACAAGAAGAAGATGCGAACGACAGTTGCCGTCGTCTTCGGGCGGCCGCGATCTCGGATATGTTAATACGGCCGTCTGCCGAGGCCGCCGTATATCTCCGGCTACTAATTGCATACAAATCAAAGGCTAAAAGAGACCGCTAAATTTATGTTAAATATCCGAGAGATGCGATCTTAATCTGCAACCGACTGTCTGCAGTTTCCACTCCGAATTGGGCTGTTTGTTTTGTTAATATTGGTTTCATTTGCTGATTTAATGTATCTTTTGTATCGGTCCGCAATTTGATGCATCTATCTGTACGTATTTGGCCGAGAAACTGCCGTTTCTTGCGCTTATCTGCGGCTTACTTTATTGTACGTTTACTGTTCTCTATCCAGTATATGTTTTATTAATCAATTTGTCTTTTGTATACTTTATACGATCTCTATGTAGTCGATAAAAGGCTATCTCTTGTGGGAATACTCCTAAAGGCAGTGAAGTGCATATCTTTAAAAAATGAAGTGAAATTGGCTTGATACTTTTTAAACATATCAAAACTGCCTGTTTTAAAACATAATTACCTAACCCGTAGTGTTTTATTTTCTTAAAATTTAATCTCACATTTATTGTTTCGTCACTTAAATTCTCATGTTCTAAATTGATGAAAAATGAAGTGTAAATGCATGTTCTTTAATATGTCTCGCACTCAAAAAGTCATACTTGAAGTGGATAGCAAAATGTATCTATCACATGACAAGTTGGTGCCAACTGAAGTCCCACAAGCTAGCACTTTAGGACCTCTCCTTTTCTTCATTTTTATAAATGATCTTTGAAGACTGACTTCCACGTTACTCAATTTGCTGATGATGTAGCAGTGGCATCAATAGCAGACAGTGTACATAAGTTGGCAGCTAATGGAAATATTTTCACCGCAGTAATGAACAGTTACTGCAACAAATTCGGTTTAAGACTTAATAGAACAAAAACTCAAATGTTGATGTTTGTGACAAAAACGAAATATCTGTTAGATGTTGTGTTGTTTGGCTACTTCATTTTTGTGTGAGTGTGGAAAGAATTAAAAGTTATTACTTTACTCATGCACAGTCATTATTCTGTGAGTCGGATAGAACCTCGAAAAATATGAATTTTTTATAGCCACCTCCCTCCACCCTCCCCCGTTTTCGAGGATGCTGAACACGTGTTAAAATTTCTCTCCGAGGTCACCCCACTCCCAAACGGCCAAAAACCACCTCTTCTACCAGCCAAACCTACGTTGTCCCCGTTTTCGAGGATATGAGCACGATGGTGATGTCGAGACCCCTCCTCGATCCCCGCCAACCCTCCAAACAGCCAAAAACCACCCCCGAAAGAGGTAATCGCGGACAGACCGTCTTCTCTCGGCTACACCCTGCTTATGTGGTGCATTTTGATCAGAAGGTATTTATATGACACCCCTTCTTCCCTGTGAAATAGGACATCTCTAACTTTCTTTGCTCTATTTTCCCCGGCTATTACATTGGGAGTATCTTGTGCCACTCCTATTTTATGTGACATTTCCTCCTTATTACTTCCCCCCTTATTTTGCGCCACCCCTTTTATTTCCGTGCCGACCATGGCAACCTGTACCATTTTCTTTATCCTTAACCAGCTTATTCTGTTCTAGGAAGCGCTACTCTGCTTCGATTGTTCTCTCCAGCCATTCTTTCCATTTATTTATGTTCTTGTAAGTACCTTCTGTGTCTTCCATCTAAATTAGATAAACAAAGCGTTTAACCGCTTCGCCCGTCTGCCTTACCATTTCAGAGCTAATTTCTTAATTAATAAACGTGAAGCCTTCCTTACTTACTCTGTTATCCTCGATGTCAGCCAACTCAGAGAATCTCAATTTAAATTGCTTAGGCCCTTTTCATAAATCTCAGTTTAAATTGCTTACCTATTCCCTTATCGAGGACATCACTTCCATCAGGACATAATTTTAGGTTCTTTTCATCAGTTTCCTACACTGCCAGATGGTAGGTAACTCAAACTAAGGAAAAGGATCACAGGCCTACGAGAGGATATTCAATGCGGTTCTAACACGCTCTCATAGACCTGTGGAGGCCATTATTGCTCAACCAGCTTTTTATACTTGCCATAATCGTTAATCAATAACATCCTGATCCCTTTGATCGAAGAAGTCAGGCGAGGGCGCGGAGTAGGACAGAGCTTAATTTATATGATTATATTGGCGATTGCGGAACTAACTTAAACCGAATAACACGGAAATTTCATGGCAGAACATGATTTTTGTTATTTGCATAACCTAGTCTGAAGTATATACAGTACGTTTATTACTGAAACAATGTAAACTCTCCTATATTTCAGTTACATTATTGTCGGATTGTTTAACTTTTTATTTGGTTATTTGTTGTATTGTTTTTGTGACTGTTGCTCCAACCATACAATATAATAATATGTATTAGAACGGTACGAATATTCAATCAATAAACTAAATAAATGATGATAAATTAAATTAATTAACTTAAAAATAAAATAAACTTTAAACACATTCATAGTGGAATATTGAGTAACAAGGTAGATTCAAGATATCAAGAGGTTAATAAATTTCTAAAGTCATAGGCAAATAATATCAGAACTGGAAACAAACGATATCAAACTTTGCATAAAAGAACTTGGAGAAATTAAGAATAAAATTGGGATACTACAAAAAGCGTATGTGAGGTCATAACTTATGCAAAACTAGGCAATCACGTAATTAGCCAATTCAATTATTTATCTTTATTTAAAGTTGGGATAAATAAATAATAGTTTTATAGGGGAAGGGGATGTGTTTCAGGGTTTAACGCCTTTCAGTACAAGGTCATATTTTAACAATACAGGAGATTCTCATACCTGCGAAATTTTATTATTTAAGAGATTCACCAAAAAATACCTTTGTAGAAGCAGTAAAAAGTACAAGCTATTTATTTTCTCTAACTAAATTGTTAACAGTCTGTGGAACGTTATGCGTTTCCGTTGAACAGGACATAATCAAATTCTTTAACATAGCTAAATCAGGTAATGCACTTTGCGTATCACATTTTTTTCTTTTTTGACATCAAATACATTAGGCAGTGAGTAGAACTTGGAATGCAATTTTCTCTGCTGTGGATAATTTGAAATATTCTGTCTATGTGATATCTACATAATCTAATGCGTGCTTACATATAATAATACATGCAATCAATCTTGGCTATCATTAACTTCATCGTACATTTTAAGTCTTTTACGTAAAATAATAAATGCGGGTCACACGTGTTCGATTCAGCTGTCCGAGGAATATTAATTCGTTAAAATTGAATGTGATACTGATAATTACCTTATGGCGTATTTTATCATTGTTTATTAATTACGTATTTATTTTATAACATTGTAGTTGAACGTGAAGGCTAGTATTTTACTTATACAGTATCGAAGTTTAGCTTTAGCTATTCCACCACTCAACCAGGACAGGATTCGAACTTCTTGGTCTCAAGTCTAGCGCGTGTAAGCATTGAGACGGAGTCGGAATTATATTTTAATTAACCTGCAGCCTAAGAGAATGTCTAGCATAACACATTGATTGAAAGTTATATAAAAATTTCCTTGCTGATTTTATGACATAATTAAAAGGTGCAAGATACCACAAAATGATCTGCAATATTTAGTTTCCTCCATCGACAATTTTAAAGAACAAATCAATGAGTGTCATGGTTGTGTTCGATATCCGCCGCGTAGGGTTATTAATTTGTTGCACTAAGCTAAGAGTATCCGTAAGGGCTAATAAATCTCATGATAATTGGGAATTAATATTAAATAGGTATACTGTGTGGTCCATATGTAGCGAATAAATTCATTTTCTATGTTATTAGTGGTATTGTTATGTGCTGCCCTCTGACGGAGAGAGATTTAATTAATCCCCGGCAGCAGGGTGAAAGGAAGCCTGCCTGGTTTCAAGGATTACAAACAGAAAAGGATTGCCCACATGAGCAAATCTATTAGTTTCTACCGACCAATGTGACGTCATCACTGATGCTCCTGAGATGTGGCGATCATTTAAAATGCATTGCAATAAATGACTCTCTTCAATTTTTCTTCATAACTCTTGCATATAGCATCGGACGAAGAAAATGCTTAGGAGCTTATTGAAAGCAGACTTATTGCGGAAAAGGATGAGGCTAATGTGAACACTGTACAACCAAAGAAGATCAGGAGATATGAAGTTGAGAATTATTCTAATTCATTGAATATATACTTTATATAAACAAAATCATTTAAATCGTGTACATTTTACTATATTTAGGTAGGTAAGTAGGTAGATGCATACAAAAAAATTATATATAAGTACTTACCTAATTAGTTCCATTTACATAGGGCATTGACAAGATTATTTCAATTTAAATCTGTGATTTAGGTATATCGTTACCTTATTTTTGATTTAATATAACGGACCGAAGAATATGGTTTATATGTATATATATATTGTTCTTTCCTATTATTTGGGTTTTCTACCACATGTACTATTATCCTCTTCAAAACAAATCACCGAATCTACAAAATAATAGAATTATTGGAAAAAAGGCCTCTGCGCCCGTGACGTTTACGCCAAAGGAAAAGTCAGAGGTTATGTTTTGCAAATAATATAAATCGGAATAGACACAAAAATAATATATTTTGCTGACGTTTCGGAAAGTAATCTCTTTCCGTTTTCAAAGCTATTTTTTGAAGAACTCTTATTTTGCTGTGTATGTCAAATACACAGCTTTAAGATTCTGTTTATGTTATTTCCATAGATACTTACTACTTACACAGAACATAGAACTGATGATATTTTTTTAGATAATGTTGAGTTTGTTAAGTTCTTCTTTTAACATTGGTAGCCAGGTTGTACAAATATCTACAGAACAATTCGATACGCACTTATCTTCATTTAATAAGATTATTGCTGATTCTTTAATTTTTCTTTTTTTGGTATCTGTTTCTTTTGTTAAAATTTTTGCCGAGTCCCAGTTTATTCTATGTCCGTTTTCCCAAGCATGTTCACAAATCTTTGATTTCTGAATTTCATTCTTTCTAATGTAATTCTTGTGCTCATCCAACCTCACACTGAAAGGTCTGGATGACTCACCCACATAACATTTATCACATTCGCACGGGATATTGTAAATACAGTTTTTTGAATTCTGCTCCCTGTTTATCGGTTTTGTTTTTGTTAAAATAGATCTTAAAGTGTTCCCCGTTTGAAATATCGTCCTAACATCAAATTTGTCACCTATACGGCGTAGCTTTTCCGATAGTCCGTATACATAAGGAATTATTGCTGTATAATGACGTTCAGGTTTTTGTCGTATCTGATTGTCCCTATTTTCAACATTTATGAAAACTCTATCAACAAAGGCTTCAGGATATTGATTTTGTACTAGAACCTCTTTGATAAAATTTTTCTCGTTATTTAATATTTCATTATTAGATGAAATTATTTTGGCACTATCGTATAAACATTTTACAACACCCCTTTTAACATTTATTGACTGATTTGAGTTAAAATTTAGATATCTATTAGTATGTGTTGGTTTTCTATAAACGCTTGTTTCAATTGTATTATTTATCCTTCTAATTAAAACATCTAAAAACGGTAGTTCATTCCTACTTTCTACTTCTAATGTGAATTTAATAGACGGTTCCTTACTATTTATATTTTCTAAAAAACTATCTAGTAAATCAACACCATGAGGCCAAATTGCAAAGATGTCGTCAACATATCTCCACCAGACAACCGGTTTGTTTATGCAATTTTGAACATGTGTGTTCTCAAAGTTCTCCATAAATATGTTGCTTAAAATTGGTGATAATGCAGACCCCATAGCCATACCAAAATCCTGCTGATAGAACTCATTGTCCAATTGAAAATAGGTTGTTTTTATACACAGTGTTAAGAGTTCCATTATGCTATTTACACTTAATTTAGTTCTAGTTTCCAAATTATTATCATTTAGCAACCTGTCTTTAACTATTTTTAATGTTTCATCTACCGGAACATTGGTAAAGAGGCTAACTACATCAAAACTAACCATCAGGTGTGATTCATGAATATCGGTTTCATAAATTTTTTCTATGAAATGTTTACTATTTTTAATATATGAATCGGTATTTCCAGATAATGGATCAATAATTTTAAGTAAAAATTTTGCCAAATTATGACATGGTGAATTAATAGAACTAACTGTTAGTTCTATTAATTCACCATGTCATAATTTGGCAAAATTTTTACTTAAAATTATTGATCCATTATCTGGAAATACCGATTCATATATTAAAAATAGTAAACATTTCATAGAAAAAATTTATGAAACCGATATTCATGAATCACACCTGATGGTTAGTTTTGATGTAGTTAGCCTCTTTACCAATGTTCCGGTAGATGAAACATTAAAAATAGTTAAAGACAGGTTGCTAAATGATAATAATTTGGAAACTAGAACTAAATTAAGTGTAAATAGCATAATGGAACTCTTAACACTGTGTATAAAAACAACCTATTTTCAATTGGACAATGAGTTCTATCAGCAGGATTTTGGTATGGCTATGGGGTCTGCATTATCACCAATTTTAAGCAACATATTTATGGAGAACTTTGAGAACACACATGTTCAAAATTGTATAAACAAACCGGTTGTCTGGTGGAGATATGTTGACGACATCTTTGCAATTTGGCCTCATGGTGTTGATTTACTAGATAGTTTTTTAGAAAATATAAATAGTAAGGAACCGTCTATTAAATTCACATTAGAAGTAGAAAGTAGGAATGAACTACCGTTTTTAGATGTTTTAATTAGAAGGATAAATAATACAATTGAAACAAGCGTTTACAGAAAACCAACACATACTAATAGATATCTACATTTTAACTCAAATCAGTCAATAAATGTTAAAAGGGGTGTTGTAAAATGTTTATACGATAGGGCCAAAATAATTTCATCTAATAATGAAATATTAAATAACGAGAAAAAATTTATCAAAGAGGTTCTAGTACAAAATCAATATCCTGAAGCCTTTGTTGATAGAATTTTCATAAATGTTGAAAATAGGGACAATCAGGTACGACAAAAACCTGAACGTCATTATACAGCAATAATTCCTTATGTATACGGACTATCGGAAAAGCTACGCCGTATAGGTGACAAATTTGATGTTAGGACGATATTTCAAACGGGGAACACTTTAAGATCTATTTTAACAAAAACAAAACCGATAAACAGGGAGCAGAATTCAAAAAACTGTATTTACAATATCCCGTGCGAATGTGATAAATGTTATGTGGGTGAGTCATCCAGACCTTTCAGTGTGAGGTTGGATGAGCACAAGAACTACATTAGAAAGAATGAAATTCAGAAATCAAAGATTTGTGAACATGCTTGGGAAAACGGACATAGAATAAACTGGGACTCGGCAAAAATTTTAACAAAAGAAACAGATACCAAAAAAAGAAAAATTAAAGAATCAGCAATAATCTTATTAAATGAAGATAAGTGCGTATCGAATTGTTCTGTAGATATTTGTACAACCTGGCTACCAATGTTAAAAGAAGAACTTAACAAACTCAACATTATCTAAAAAAAAATATCATCAGTTCTATGTTCTGTGTAAGTAGTAAGTATCTATGGAAATAACATAAACAGAATCTTAAAGCTGTGTATTTGACATACACAGCAAAATAAGAGTTCTTCAAAAAATAGCTTTGAAAACGGAAAGAGATTACTTTCCGAAACGTCAGCAAAATACATTATTTTTGTGTTTATTCCGATTTATATTATTTGCAAAACATAACCTCTGACTTTTCCTTTGGCGTAAACGTCACGGGCGCAGAGGCTCTTTTTTCCAATAATTCTATTATTTGGTAGATCCGGTGATTTGTTTTGAAGAGGATAATAGTACATGTGGTAGAAAACCCAAATAATAGGAAAGAATATTCGTAGAATGCCACAAATAACTTTCAGACAATACACAGTGTTAAGAGTTCCATTATGCTGTTTACACTTAATTTAGTTCTAGTTTCCAAATTATTATCATTTAGCAACCTGTCTTTAACTATTTTTAATGTTTCATCTACCGGAACATTGGTAAAGAGGCTAACTACATCAAAACTAACCATCAGGTGTGATTCATGAATATCGGTTTCATAAATTTTTTCTATGAAATGTTTACTATTTTTAATATATGAATCGGTATTTCCAGATAATGGATCAATAATTTTAAGTAAAAATTTTGCCAAATTAGGACATGGTGAATTAATAGAACTAACAATTGGTCTTAAAGGAATATTTTGTTTATGTGTCTTTGGTAAGCCATAAAAATGAGGGGGCTTACTATGATGTGGTGTAAGTTTCCTTCGTTCAAAATCATTAAATTCATGTTTGTATTTAAACAAAGTTCTGTAAATTTTGCTCTCTGTTGATTTTGTTGGATCTTTATTTAGTTTTGAGTAGGGTCCCTCATTTACAAGAGTCATGATTTTTGTGTTATATATATCTTTATCTATAATGACTGTGGCATTACCTTTGTCTGCTGGCAATATTTTTATGCTTTCATCGCATTTTAAAGAATTTATCGATAACTTTTCTTCTGGAGTTAAATTATCTTTAATTTTGTATTGCTTCTCTAAAGCAATTTTTGCCCGTATGCGATATTCATTACCACTATCTGTTGGTAAATTTTGAGCCGTTTTTTCAATTGCCGCTACTATATATTATTAAATGAAGATAAGTGCATATCGAATTGTTCTGTAGATATTTGTACAACCTGGCTACCAATGTTAAAAGAAGAACTTAACAAACTCAACATTATCTAAAAAATATCATCAGTTCTATGTTCTGTGTAAGTAGTAAGTATCTATGGAAATAACATAAACAGAATCTTAAAGCTGTGTATTTGACATACACAGCAAAATAAGAGTTCTTCAAAAAATAGCTTTGAAAACGGAAAGAGATTACTTTCCGAAACGTCAGCAAAATATATTATTTTTGATTTATATTATTTGCAAAACATAACCTCTGACTTTTCCTTTGGCGTAAACGTCACGGGCGCAGAGGCCTTTTTTCCAATAATTCTATTATTTTGTAGATTCGGTGATTTGTTTTGAAGAGGATAATAGTACATGTGGTAGAAAACCCAAATAATAGGAAAGAATATTCGTAGAATGCCACAAATAACTTTCAGACAATATATATATATATATATATTGATATTTATGAAAAAATAAGTTATTAACAATTTAACAGATAATAATAAAATTGGTATTTATAAACGAAAAGTAACCTTCCGCAATAAATTTTAATAATAAAATGCGAAAAAAATCAATAAAAATATGATAAAAAAGGTTATTTTTTACTTATTTAATTTTTTTATTCATGATTTTCTATCAATCTTGTTACTGGTATAGAGTAAATAAAAAAAACGAACTAAAAATGTAAGGGAACTAGTTTTAAATTTTGAATAAATACTGCTAGAAATTGTGGTAAATTAAAAGTTAGATATAGCATGTTGCAATAAATAATTTGATATGCTTATTATAAACAAAACAGAAATTCATGACTTTAAAACAATAAACAATAGCTCATCACTAAGAAAAATATCAGCAAAATAGCTGTGTAAAAAAGGAACTCGAAATATCTTTTTAAAAAAATTGAGTAAACCACAATTATTTAACTTAAATAAATTTTGATTTTTTTAATAAAAACCACGTCATTTAAATAGACAATAAATTCCTTTAAAAAAATATGTCATATTTATTTCTTGAGCACATAAATTACAGGCACAATTCTCAAATAATGTATACAAGTTGTTTACTTGAAAATAACAGAATCACAAATCCCCATATAACTTTTAAGGAACATTACGGAAAAAAGTACAATTTTAAATGATTTTTACTTTAACGTATTTATTTGACATGTGCAAACATTTATATGTACTAGCATGAATAAATATAAATTGTGATGATATCCTGGCTGAATCATCAAAGGACTATTTTAATGGCAAATGTTCAGATTTCTTTAAATATGCACTTGCTAGCAACGAATCTACTATTTCTTTGTTCCTCTTCTTTGTCGCCTTTTTTTACGGGATGTCTCTTCAGTTTCTCTTTGACCTTGACTTCCTAAACTGACTGTAGGAACAGCAGTTTTTTTAGCATTCGGCGTAAAGGCAAACCTGTAATTTTTTTTAATTAAAAATAAGTTTTCATTTTTTTTTATTCCTGCAGGGTTAAAAAAGAAATTATTTATTCCTTACCTAGAAGTTCATTTTGTATATCTCTTTCATAGTCATTTTCAGTAAAATGTAATATATAGAAGTGTCCGGATTAAATTAAGTTGATTGCTTTTACAAGAACTAATAGCAAATACCTCCAGGCATTGTGGTCTAAAAAATTAATGAAAAACCTTGAAATGATAATTATTATAGTTTTTGTGAAAACCATTTGTTACAAGCTTAATGCATATGCGACCCGCATCACACTTTTGTGTTTGGCGGGCCACATATCGCCAAACCGCTAGCCACAGATATCGCTAAGCCGCGACCCGTGAGTGATAGAGATTTGGCTTCTGTGCACTAGGAGCCGCTAGGAACGGTCGTGACTTCCGCCTTGTCAAAAGGTAGAAGGTCATCTTAGTGGATTTTCTGCGACGATAAAGTTTCCTCCATTTTGATAGTTTCTGTTTGTCAGAGTATTTTGTTGTTACGGATGAAGTTTATCCGCGTTGTGCGAGATTTATATGTACAGGTGAGTAACCTTATTATCGCCATCTTTTCCGACCTTACCCACGTATTTCAAAAATTTATAGGCTGGTTGACCACTTTCCTTTAGAAGTATCTCGTTTGCTAGAGAGACGGACTCCCTGTCAATTGAGCTGCAGCATTCTACCAGTGTTTTATCTGAATTGCACCCTCGAAGAATCAGAGCTTATTTCTTTTGTGAATTATATCTCATTACAATTGTTCTCATTAAGCACGTCTTACGTGCATTTCCGACTTTAAAAATTAAATAGGTGTATCCACGGACTAAGCTGAAATGTTCCACGGACTAGATTAGAACGTTCCACGGACTAGGTTAGGACATTCCACGGACTAGGTTAGAACGATCCACGGACTAGACTGAAGCGTGCCACGGTTTAGGGAAGCTATAAACTCACCAGTGGTTCTGCGTAGTAGTATTCGTTTTTCTTTTAACTAACGTTTGTATATATTTTAAACGAAGATTTTACTCATTTATCATTAATTAAGTACGTTCTCTAATGCGACCTATTGCGGCCATATTTATTATGGTCAAACCTCACACTTGTAAACCAAGTGTAGCTACACGTGGTAAATTTATCTATATTTATTTTGTAACATACTTATCAGAATATAGTCATTTAACTACACATCGGCAGGTTCATATTAGAGAACCATAAGTGATATAGTACATTTCATGTTAAGAGAAAGTGTCATTATTTCGTCTGTGACCACTAAAAATGGAACCCTCAGCGACTTTATCTTAAATAAACTAAAACCTTTTAATAGTTTATGTTAAACTTGGGTTTAACGCCCTGAGATTTCTGAGCTAGTGAAATTTTTGTCATGGGCACCCTACATCACTTATCCGGGCTAGGTAGTGTCCACGATCTGCTACACACAGCAGCCCAACGTAGTTTATGTTAGATAACCATAGCACACTTACATAAATTCCTATCAGAAATAAGCTAAAATGTCCAGTAAAATGTTGATAAAAAACGCCAAAACACAAAAGTTAGGTTGGGAAACACAGTCTATTAAAATTTAAAATATGTACAATACTAGGTTTTTAGTAACAAAAATATTGAGTTTTCTAGCTCACAACATCCTATTCCATAAAGCACAATGTTTAAAAACCAAAAACAGCATTTAAAACTAGGTAACAAATAAGTAACTCAAAAACTCAAGAAAACACGGTCAAGACACCGTAAGAACGGAGAACACAGAATCGAGTACCAATGGTGATGTCACTGACTGATCTGTCATCTTCGGCTGTGGCTAACGTTGTAGTATGGGAAATAAGCTATCCTCTTCATTTGTTTATAATCCTAGGCCTGGTTTGGCTGCCGGTAAGACGACACTATCTCTGAGATAACTGGCGAACGGCCATTACTACAAAACCCGAAAGATCAAGATTGTTCGAAAACGGCTAACCCGAAAATTCGAGTAGGTGCGCCACGAATCTATAAGGAGTGAATTCCGTGCACGGAGGGAGTTAAATATTAGATGAAAAAATTATCAGATAAAATAGAAAACAACGACAAGTATTAAATAAAGTAGTGAATTTATAGTAGATTAAATTTGTAATTAGTGTGGTATTATAATAAGGACTATTTATTGTAATTTAGTGATTAATAAATAAAGTAGTGGTTAATGGAAATTCTTGTTGCAATTATTTGAACTTACGTACAGGATGTTTACTCGAGATTGTAAACACATAACAGTATTCGTGCAAAATCCCGGGACAGGTCAATTTTTTATTTTAAAATTACACTTTTTGGCGCAAAATTTTTACCGTCTATTTCAACCCTCTTCCCGTGACTCTTACAACCCCTCATTTTCTTAAATTGGAAGGAGATGCTTGTGATACCTCATTCCAAAGATTTATTCCCTATTCAGCAATATCAACTTGTTTCGATTTCGTTCACTAGTTATCGAAAAAATCGATTTTCAAATTTCACAACATGAGAGATTTACAAATTATGCAGTAGACTATCGAGAATGCTTTGAAAACTGTCATAAAGTATTATTATGTGACAATTAGTTGTCAATACTCTATAATAAGATTTAGGTGGCATTTATGTAGTAGGTTGATAGTTTTTATATAATTTTCATTGTAATTATTTTATTGTAATTGCATTTAAGTGAAACGCAAAGAATTGTAATAATAATAATAATTATAATGATTGGATGTGGCGATAAAACCGGCGATAAAACCAGATCTCAAATGGAAGTATGTACAATGTTCAATACTAAGATCTCGATCGTTCAATTACACAGTCCACAGTTATTATAGTGGAAGCGTATGTGTCATGGCGTGAGAAATAAATGATTAAAGTTAGAAACATAATTTTTCTGTTGAGTTACATTGTTTTATTTAAGAAAACTCATGTTTCCACCCTCAGATGAGCGGGCTTCGACCTTCACCTCCCCCCATAAGGGGTGTTTTCTTCAATCTTTCATATCTTGCGAACGGTCGGAGACGATAGGTGTCATAAACTTTTATCATATTTCGAATAGTTAGGGAGGTAATTTGGAAAAAAATTTGTCGCACTTACTTAATTTGGCGAAAAAACGATTTTCTATGATGAATAGTTCTTGAGATATCTCAATTATAATATTTTCCTTAACCTTCAGAAGGTGCAGAAGGTGAGGCTCGCGGAGCTGAAGGTGGAAACATGATTTTCATGTATAGAAATATGCCTTTTAGCAAAATAACTATATCCCCAATTTTAATTATTTATTTCCCACGAAACTCCTAATCAAGTCGTATGCGCTTCCACTGTTATAGAACAGAACGAAAATTTTGGGGAAATGGAAATGTCCGAGATCTTCCTAAATCAGGAAGGAAAAACCAAATTGATGAAAATGCACACAACTCGATCGGACAAATCGTTGCTGAAAGTAATGTAAGTAAGTCATCAGTGTTGCGAGTTTTGAAGAAACAGAAGTGATTATACTTCTTTTAAAATACATCTGGTACATGAATTAAACGAAGATGATGGTGATCGCATAATTGAATTCTATGAAACAAACAATGATGAATATGTGTCATACAAATCCGCAAAAATAAAATTATTGGTTCCTATTTTTTCGAGGATTCATTAAATGGTGAACGGTATCTACATTTTTTACGTACGTTTTAAGTTCCAACATTAACAAGATTATATCCAAATGAAATAGATCGGAATATTTGGTTCCAGCAAAATGAAGCGCCACCTCATTATGCAATTGAAGTTAAGGCTTATTTAAATACAGTGTTTCCTGGCAGATGGCTGGATAGGCATACCTGCCCGTTCTCCTGACATGACTCCACTAGATTATTTCTTATGGGGATGCTTAATGTCGAAAGTATTTGTTAATAGGCCGAGCAATGTTGAAGATTTAAAAAATAAGATAAGGCAAGAAATTGAACAAATAAGTCCACGGGTAATACAAACTGTTCTTGGGGAATTTACTAACCGCCTTGCGTATTATTAAGAAGGGAACGGTTTACAATTTGAACATTTACTTTAAGTTAATTTCAATTTTATAATGTTCTTCCAACCCTGCTAAAGGCAAATAAACACCCCGAAAGGGGTGAATATCGTTTTTTTATATATACATTACCGCAAAATGTATGTAACGCCCATCTTCGAGGATGCTAAGCACGGTGGTGATGGTTAACATTTCTTCCGACCCTCTCCAACCTCTCTAACAACTAACAAACACTCCCGAAAGGGGCGAAAATCATCATCATCGTGCTCAGCATCCTCGAAGACGGGCGGGTACATGAATTTCGTCGCTGATATTTTACAAAAAAAGATTTTCACCCTTTTCGGGGGTATTCATAAGGCCTTTGGCGGGGTTAGAGGGCGTAAAACAACATTCAGCATCACCACCGTGCTCAGCATCCTCAAAAACGGGCAGCATATACATTGTATAGATGAGATAAAAAACAGTTTTTCGCCCCTTTCGGGGGTGTTTTGTTAGCCGTTAGGGGGGTTGGAGGGGGTCAGAAAAAAAAGCATCACCACCTTGCTCAGCATCCTCGATAACGGGGAGTACGCTAAGTTTCACCATTGGAAAAGACGTGATAAGTGTTTGACTCCTTTTGGGGGTAGTTTTTCGCCGTTTGAGAGGTTGCGTTACTCCAAAGAGAAATTCTACCAGCATCATCATACTCAGCACCCTCGAAAATGGGGAGAGGAGGTACTCTTAGTGCATAGCGAAATACATAAAATTTCCGGCTTTTTTATCGACTCACACTCCACTATATCTTGAGATTTTGCTTAGTAGGTACTATTAATAACGTAGAAAGTGAATTTATTCGCTACATATGGACCACACTGTATATTAAAGTCTCCCATAAAAATAGTATCTTCGTATTCAGCATTTAAATTAATTAAAGTATACTCGATTTTATCCAGAAAGGCCACACTGTCGGAGTTCGGTAGTCTTATAACGGACACGTATATATGACAACCCTATACATATACACAGACTAATACACCAGAGACTTCCAATTTTTTTAGAAAGACGGTGACAAAACTGACCAGACAGACAACTCCCCTCTCCCGCTCACTAATACCCCCAATTCCATTTCCCCTCTCTTTTCCCGTCCCTCCCTTTCCCTTTCACTTAATTAATTTCAAACTTATGAGCTTTGTTTTCTAGCCGATAGCCGCTTGGTTAAGGCGCAAGGTGGCAATCGCGATTAATCGACCGAGTATCGCTCTACCGGGTTCAAATCCCGACTCCGGCACTGGCAACACCCTTCCGCACAAGCATCTGGCTTCTGGAATTGGGGGTTGTCTAATTTCTGTGGTGTTTATTTATGTTATTTATTTATTTAAAAATAAATTTTAAAAATAAAATATCAAATATGAAACTCAAATGAAATCATATAATGCAAAAACTCTTATATATAGTAAAAGATAAAGTGAATTAAGCAGGTTTTAGCTAATTTTTCCTGTACGAAACTCTAGGAAAACACACCGATACAAAAATAGAAAAAAACGTCATATTTAAAAGTCTTTGATTATACAAAAAGAAAAATCAACTAAACCCGAAAGTTGGATAAATTGCCTTATAGCAAAATCTACCTACTTATAATTCTCGTTGTTCCAACCGCACCTGCCGTGGTTTCTTATTGTCTTATCTTATGTCAAAAAATGCCAGCACGTTTAAATTATACCAACGAAAACTTCTTAAATTTGTTTATTATTTATGGAGAATGTGATAAAGTAATATCAAGAACTTGCAGCACATTTGCTACTCGATATCCACAAAAACGCAAAATAACACTAACACTGTAACATGCGTATTAATCGAATTGAAGATATGGCATGAACTAAAATAGCAGAGATAAGATCAATTTAAAATATGATTTCATTTTAATTTAATAACTGCTCAAAATTCCGCCGTCGAACCTCGACACATTTTTCGCACCTTCGGATTAGTTCCTCATGGTTAGCTCTTCTAATTGAATCCTGTGATATGTTTTGAAATGCATTTCTTACTCTTTGCATACAATCCTCAATGGTTGTTAATGGGCTCTCATAAACTTTGTTTTTAATAGTTCCCTAAATGAAATAATCCAGAACTGATAAATCGGGCGAGCGAAGTGGCCATAAGAAAGGTCCATTAGTGGCAATCCATTGATCATAAAAAGTTTCTTGTAAATAATTATTAATTAAATATGCGTTATGTGGGGGAGCACCGTCGTGCTAATAAAAAATGTTTCTATGTTCGGCGGGAGGTAAATTTTCTAAATAGTTATTATTCAAATTTTGTAAGATATTCAGGTATCTTTCACCTAAAAAAAAAAAAACAAAAATTTACCTATACATATTAGCAGAAGAGAAAATTTTATTTACCGTTTAAATTTTCCTGATAAAATTGTAATGCCACCACTCTATCGTTTCTTATGGCACAGTAAACATTGAACTGCCAACTTTCCTGAAAGTTTCGCTCTCTGAACATATGAGGATTTGAGTCACTCCAATAATGCGAATTGTGTGTATTAAGAAGTCCATTTTTAGTAAATTTTGCTTCATCTGTCCATATAATATTTCCCAAATAAGAATCGTGAGCCTCAGACCTTATTAGAATAAACTCACACAAATTCTGTCTTCTTGGGAAATCTGTTTGTTTTAATCCTTGAACCATATGGAATGAAAGCGGGCGAAACTTATGTTTTAATAAGATTCTGTGAATTGAATCCTTGCATAGTCCCGATTTCAGAGCAGCTTGTCTTAATGACATCCTTGGAAATGCATGGAAATATCCCAGAATGACTATTTCAATGTTTTCGTCACAATAGGCTTTCTTCTTTGCATTTTTGCCTTGACAGAGCCAAAATTTTTAAAATTTTCCAGTATGCGTTTTACAGTATTTGGTGACGGTTTCCGTTTTTCTGCATATCGAGTAACAAATGTGCTGCAAGTTCTTGATATTACTTTATCATATTCTTCATAAATAATAAACAAATTTAAAAAGTCTTCGTGGGTGTAATTTAAACGTGCTGGCATTTTTTCACATAAGATAATGACTGATTGTTTCTAATCATGGCTATTTTGATGAAATGATTACAACAATTCATGATTTTCTAATAAAATCGCATATATTTCAAAAAGTTGTTGTAACCCACAATGCTAATATCAGAAAAAAGGGAATTCAATTTTACACAACTTGACGTAAAAAAATACAGGGTGTTCCATTTGACCTAAACAAGTTTTCGCGGTTTGAAGTTGACAAAATGTAACGCGAAAAACGGAACACTTGGTATGATATTATTGAATTTATTTCAGTTGTAGAACGTAGTTCTCCTTGTGCTCTTTTTATGCGACAAGAAGCAAATGAAGATCTTTTACACGAAGAAAGTTATAACGGTTCTTGCAAACCGTTGGACCTGTCAAATTTTCTATAAAATGTCAAATATCTCTGAAACGGCTAGGTTTTGATATAGGATATGCTACATATTTTCGACTCAGAATTTTATGCTCTTTTCGAGAACCCTAAAATATATAGAGTGTTCCATTTGAAATAAGCAAGTTGGTATCGACTTCCGGTATAAGCGGAAGTGCCAGCTGCTTGTAATTATTTTAGTTGGATTGGGCACACCGACATTAGTAATTATCTAAATTTTCAAAATTTTCTGATACGTATTTTTCTCTATATCGATCGATTCAGTTCCCGGTGAGACACCCTGTATATATTGTAAAAAAGAGATGAATGAAGTTATGAAATACATAGATGTATTGTAATATAAAAAATGTTTCATATATATAAATAAAAGTTTTTAATGGTTATTAGTTTAATGATAGTCTATAAAAGTGTTAACGACTTAGTGGACTGTTTCAAATTGTTGAATTAAATGAAATTGAACTATTTTTTACTTTTATTTCTAAATTGTAGATTTACAACTTATAGCCAACAGATAACATAATATTGACAGTAATTAAAATTAAATTAATTGACAGTTCTCTGCCACCAACTTAGCAAAAGTATTTAGTACAATATTAATTATATGTACAAATTTACCAATAAGTTATTATCAACTGCATGTATCATTTTTTTTACCATAACCTCAGTCCACACAAGTGTAGTCTTCCATTTATTTGTAAAGAAATCTGTATTATTTCATAATATTTTTCTTGTATTTTTTTTTAATTTTTGACGGGATAAAGACAGAAATACAGTATTTAAACAAATGAAATGGTGCACATTGTTTTTAAATAAAGATAACTAGATGTATTATTCAATAATAGTAACCAAAGTAGCCTAGCAAGATACACATACACCCTCGCCACAAACCTAATTTCAAATTTATTAAATGTAATTGGAACATAACAATACAAACATGATTATCACAAAACATACATCAGATCAACACGACATATACATTATTAAATATTTTTTTAGCTATTAAATTACGAAAATCCCTAATTTGTTTGTTCAGATAATAAATATTCAAACAAAATAACAACTCATAACACATCGAAACCAATTTTAATATTATCATTCAAATGCAATGTACTTTCGTTGTTAATTACAACAAAAACAAATATGCGCAAATGTTATCGAGTATTACAGCATTTCATTTTGTATTACTATTTGTAGATTAGAAGTTTTTGCATTGTAAAATATAGACGTTCTGAATATTTCTGTAATTGAAAATATAACCAATTGATAGGAATATATTGGCTTTAATTGACAATTAAATTTAACAAGAATCAAGAAATACTGGTGCATATATATGCTTGTAATGAAAATAATAAAATAAATTTCAATATACGATTATAACTGGTGATTCGCTACATCTCGTTTATATTTATTAAATCAGTTCTAAATAAATAGCACTTCCTGTAAGCGTTATTTACCTACTTATAACTACTACATTGTATAATTAAATATGCATTATATCATCGGTATAAATAACGAAATTAATTTTTCCGCGACATATTTTTATTAGGCGAACAAGTTACCCCTAAAAATTGTTCAGGAAATGGGTAACTGGGTGATAATGTAATAATAATGTGCTGGAATTAAATTCCCACTCTAAATTATTATTAACAAAAATACTCCTAATGCTCAGAGCATGAATTCTGATCTTCAAATTTGAATTCAAATCTAACAATATATTGTATTTTTATAAAAATGTAAAATATAAAAACAACAATATTAACTTAATCTGCCTGATTTAACTTAAAATATAAAATATAAAAATGACAACAAATGGATAAAAGTTCAGTATTAAAATTAATAAAACTCACGAATGTTTTAAAAGGATATTAGGCTTCAAAATAAATTCCAAACGTCTATGTACTCTCTCCTGGCTTTCCAAAATTATTAATAAAAAAAACTCCAACTCTATATCGTTTCCACACCAATATTAAATTTCTATGATACCAATTTCAAAATGTTTAGACTTTTCTTCAAAATTATATTTTTGACAACTCTCGTCAAATCTCCAATTTTCAGGTTACGTTGTTACATGTTTTCAGATTCGTGGTCTAATTGAAAAAATCTTTTTTTTTCAGTTATTGCATCTCTTTATATAGGGTCGGTTTGACGTTTAATATTACCATAGCAACGCAAATGTTACAGTTCTAACAATACATTTTCTGTCTACCCCTTTTAAATTGGGGTTGACATTCCTTAATAAAATGTGTGATCGAGAGTCTTACACATCTTTTGGGCTAATTTTTATCTTATTCTGTGAGTATTTATTTCCTAGTACAGCTTAGATCCTTTTTGTGTCAAAATTCGCACTCACGCACAAATTAATTTACAAATTTAAAAGTAATAGAACAATAAAAATGCAATAAACAATTAGAGATGGTTTAGAAGTAGAATTATGATCACTAACGATGATTTTGAGTAATCTCAGTTTTATGACTGTCCGATACAGATACCCAGATGTATAAAAACTATTCATATCATAATTCGACTCTTCTTAAACAGTTTATATAATCTCTAATTACTTATATTGGCTAAATTAAAAAATTGTATGGAAAATAAGAAATTATTTGACTTATGTCAAAACCAAATATTAAAATTTGCTTTAAAATAGCAATAAAACCCAATAACTATCCATACAGATTCCCTAATTAAAATGGTTTGCATCACAAACACAATATACCATAGAATGTATTCGAATTCATTCCATTGCTTATAAAATATGAATTTGTCCCTTTCTCTTTACCTATACCAGTCCTTCTTGCTATCTACCATAATAAAACCCAGTACAATATCCCATCAAAGGTAAGTTAAATATAATAGATAACATGCAATAAGTATAAATACTTTAAATTAAAATACTGATAAAGATAAGTTTTTAAAACTAAAACCTCCATTGAAAGTATAAATTGAAAACACTTTTCAGTGTATTGCGATCTACAGACTCAAATTCCTACAAAAAATACCAAGAGTACTCGAAGATAATAATAATTTGTGTATAATACAGAGTATTCATCTAATTCCACACACTAGAAAACATATTCCTCATGTTTGTAATTAAGTATAAGTGAATATCATAGCAATACATTGAACAAAGACATAGAAGCTTACGAAACCTTCAACTTATTAAGAAATAAAATAAAGAACGACATCGCAACGGCTCGAAGCAAATACGTCACGCACATGAAGAAAAATGTTTTGTCTAACCCAAGTCTCTTCTAGTCCCATATTAATAATATTAAAAATATAACAGCTACCTCTAATGTTCTAGATCATAATGGACCATGACCGATCCACAACAAATTGTAAACGCATTTGCAAAATTTTGCTTGGAACCACCCCTATAAAAAGTTTATTTAATATCCGATTTAAATATTTTTTTTAAAATATAGATCTTTGAAAAACGCATCTTTGTGTTATATTAAATTTTACAAAACATACTAGCGTGGCCCACTATAATTTTTTTTTCGGGTCAAAAAATGGTGAAATAATCTTACTAGCGATTTTTTTATTTCAAATCCGAGTGCGCCACTCCCCAAACGTGTTTGTACCAAATTTCGTTGAAAAAGTCGTATTTTGGATTTTTCCTGAGAAAATAAAAATTCGGAAATTGCCGAAGAAATTTAACTGTTGCATGGGATTATATATTTATGAAAAGAGTGCCTGACTGAAATAATAATAATAATAATAATAATAATATGTCTTTATTTATTTATGTAAATACAAATTTACAACCATTTTATGTAGGTGGCGACGTTCTACATTGTTGCTCTTTCACGTAATCACCTCTATATTGCCAACAAATTGACAATTAATAGATCTCTACTAAAAGAAAAATAAGTATTCACTAATACAAGAAGAAAGGATAATTCACAAGCTTGTACAGTGTACCAATCACATAAAGGATGAAAAAAAAAATCAAAAAATTAATTTCGAAAAGAAATAATATGGGTTTTGACGTTTTTTTTATTTTTATTTTTTTATACATTTATTTAACGTCAGCCTATGTCCGCTACTGAGGCCTAACATCGACGTCTGTAGACGAGCTACCCCCAACCAGGAATTTTGCCGAACCTCTTCCCTTAAGAAGAGTAGGGATCTTTTACTTGCCTAACAGTTAATAGACAAGGGACCGACGGCTTTACATCCCCTCCAAAGGATGATATATCCCCTATACAACCCTCGCCTAAGTTTGTATAGCTTCCGCGCATACACTGATATACAAGCCGCTGGAAGATGTGTGAGGCAAGGACGCGGTCTTCGTTGGAACGGTCACCCATCCAACTACTAACCGTGCCTTACGTTGCTTTACATTGCATATTGAAGTATGTGTTTTGACATGTTTTTTGAATGTGAAAACTGATGGCAAAGACTTTATTATAGGAGGCAGGCTGTTAAATTTTTTTATCGAATTAAAGTGAAAGATCTTTCAAATAGAGCTGAGCTATGCCTAGGGATCACATATATGTCACAGGCGCGCATCGGGCGAGAATGGATATCCGAACCCTTAATCAGTTTATCTAATAAATATCTTGTGTTAATTTTAAAATCAAGGCATGGTATTTTAAGCAGAAATCTCTCATTTAAGTTAAGCCATTTTGATTCTCGGAAACTATAACTGATATGATCATATTTTCTAAGATTAAAGCTGTACCTGATACATGAATTTTTGATTGTTGTAGACTAATTTTATCAATGTTTAAAAGTGCAGGCCAGTACACAATATGACAGTAAGAAAGTTCAGATAAAATTAAAGAGTCGCATAATCTAAGTTTTAAGTCAGTATTCAAAATATCTTTTGTGAATATATAACATTTTTAATTTTCCATAAAATTTTCTAATTAGATTATTTATATGCTCGGAAAGTCTTAGATCTGCATCCAAATATAATCCTAGATTTTTACTATAGGTAGACGATGTCAGAATCTGATCATTATTGACAATTTTGAAATCCCTATTTTGTGTAATGGCCATCCTGTTATTTCCAAATACCAACATCTCCCTTTTGGCTTCATTTAAAACTAAATCATGAGCTTTTGAGGTTTCTGATAAAATTGAAAATTTAAATTAATTTTGCTGACTGTAGAATCCAATTCATTTAAATAAAAAGAAAAATACAATTGCGTGTCATCAGCATACTGATACATTTTGCACAATTTTAAATTTTGATAGAAATCTACTGTATAAACTGAAAACAAAATTGGCCGTAATATGCTACCCTGAGGAACCCCTCGTTTAATAAGTTTTTGTCTGAAGAATTACCATTTAAAATTACACGCTGATATCTATTAGTTAAATAGCTATGAATAAGAGATATTGATTCTTCACTGAGACCAAAATATTTTAGCTTTGTGCACAGACTGGCATGATTTAGGATTTCGAATGCCTTGCTGAAGTCTAGGAGGATCAGGCAAGTGTTTTTCTTATTGTCACTAGCTCTAAATATGTCGTCAGTCACATGTAGAAGTGCAGTAGTGGTACTGTGACCTCTGCGACCAAACTGTATCGCGGGAAAAATGTTATTTTCAGCGAAAAAAGCATTTAACTGATTTGAGATAATTTTTTCAATAATTTTAGAAATGGTTGGTAAAATACTAATCGGCCTGAAGTGAGAGATATCAGTAGGGTTGTTATTTTTGTGGACTGGAATTATATTTAAATATTTCCAAGTATCAGGAAAGACATTATTTATTAAACAAGTGTTAATAATGTATGTTAAATATTCACTTAAATGTCGTAACACCAACGTTAACATATTTAAATCAATACCGTCAAGTCCCTTAGCATTAGATTTAATAAGTCGGATATTTTTTCCTACTTCTACGGTGACTGTATAGAAATTAAATTTTATATTTTTCCAAAATTAAATTATTCACAAAATCGTCTGTAACTTGAGATATGTTATTAACAAAATAATCTTTAAAAACGTTAGGGTCAGTAAATTTATTGTTGGGATTATTATTCTTAGAAGTAATATTTAAGTAATTTAAAGCTTTCCAAAATTCTTTGGGGTTCGACTTTGACTTAAACCTCAGATATGCTTTTTTCTCAGACTTCACTGCCATATTTACAGTGTTTCTAATATCTTTTTAATAGTTCCAGGCAGCCTCAGAACGATCTTTCTTATATTTACTGTATGCCTTATTTTTAAGTTTAATCATAACTCTTAAGATTATCTGATAACCATAGGCTGGTGGTTTCGATATACGCACTGTTTTAAATGGTGCATGAATATCAAACAGGTAAATTAAACTTCGATTCCAAAATTCAATCATATCGTCAACATTATCATACCTAAATATTTGTGACCACTCAATAGTACATAAATCAATTAAAAAGTTATCATAATAAAATTTTGAAAAATCCCTATATATATGAAAAAATTTACATTGTTTACTTTTTTATGTTTAGACAACAATCCACCATCATGTGATCAGAGATACCATCCATTCTTAAAATATTCTGGTCTTTTACTAAAATCTTTATTTGATGTTATGATTAAATCGATTAAGGTACTTGAATTTTCCGTAATACGCGTGGGCTATAAAATTAAGTAATTTAACACATATTTCTTTAATAAATTACTCAACCGATTACAATTAACATTATTGCTCATAAAATCCACATTAAGGTCCCCACCAAACAGAATAATATCAAATTCAGCTAAAAATTTGCATATCCTGTTTTCTAAACATTCAAGACATCTAACAAAATTTGTATTAGGCGGCCTATATAAGGTCTCCAAACACAACTGCTTACCTGAGACCCTCGCACTTATCCAGAGAAACTCCAAAGGACAATCATCCATTACTTGAATATCTAAAACTTTAAATTTGACAGCCTTGTTAATATAAAATACAGCGCCCCCGTCTCTGGTTTCTCTATCCTTCCTAATTAACTTATAATCAGCTAAAGCAAAAACGTTATCTTTTATAGTGGGATCTAACCATGTTTCAGAAAGTCTTACGACAGAATATGACTCATCAGTAATCACATCAGAAAACAAATCAAATCCGTACATTAAAATGAGCATGTTAAAAAGCAGTAATGCTCAATTTAGACATTTTTAATTATCAAACAATTTTTGTCCTAATGACTAACGAACAAATAATTAAAAAGAAGTGAAAGAAAAAAGTTTACCTAAAAATATTATAAAATAAATAAATAGAACAATTAAATGTAAGTTTTCTGGTGTGGTATGGTATTTTGAACGAGCGCTTAATTAGTCCCTATTTTTTTAATGAAAATTTAAACAGTTTAAATTTTCTGGAGTTCTTGAGAAATGAAATTTAGAATGAGGTTCAAAACCTGGAGGGAAGACAACAGTTATATTTCCAACTAGATGGATGTACCGCACACGTGACTCAACCAAAATTTTCCCGGTAGGTGGATTAGACATAGTAGTCCATTGATAACCTGGCCGCCGGATTTAACACCCCTTGATTTTTATTTGTGGGGTACTCTTAGCGAACAAAATTTGTAAATCTCGACCACAAAATAGGCAGGAACTATGTGACAGAATTGCACTAGATTGTCAAGAAATCTCGAGGGAAGAATTTAGAAATGTCGTTCATAATAATCGTGAGAGGATAGATAAATGTATAAGAGTTCTCTATCTCTACTAAGCCACCTTGGCTTAGTAGAGATAACCTACATTTAATTATTCTATTTATTTATTTATTATGAAAGATTTTTAGGTAAACTTTTTTGTTTCACTTCTTTTTAATTATTTGTTCGTTAGTCATTATAGTGTGAAAGGATAAAATTGTTTGATAATTAAAAATTTCTAAATTGAGCATTACTGTTTTTTAACAATGAATCATTCAATTGACAGTTATTTCAGTCAAAGCACTCTTTTCATAAATATGCAATCTATGTTTTAAAAAAAATATATTTAAATCGGACATTAAATAAATTTTTATAGGGGTGGTCCCAAGCAAAATGGGACACGCTGTATATAATCAGTCAAATTATGAACCACCATCTCCTATTTTTACGATCCAACAGTTTACAGATGCAGACACCTTAAAAACTGTCAAAAAAATTAAACCCACACTTACTACTAATCCTGACGGCATTCCTGCATTCTTAGTAAAAGATTGTGTAACTGTACTTGCTCCTCCTTTATTTATTATATTTAGCATTTACAAAAAGAATGAAAAACAAGAACTCAGTGGCTATGGACCCATCGTAATTTTAGGTATTCGAAAGATTATTTCATGAATTTGTATTTTTTCATGTTAAAAAATTGTATAATATGTATTAATTAATACAGCTTTATGCCAAGCCTTTCTACTTCCACGAATCTATTTTATTTAACACACTACATTGCTGAAGTGTTAGATATGGGAGGACAAGTTGATGTTGTATATACAGATTTTTCTAAAGTGTATGACTGGTGATCGGGAGGTGAGCGCACTTGCCTCTCACCCAAAATTTCCGGGTTCGATCCCCGGTCGTGACAGTGGAAAATGCTGTGAGAGGAATTTTTCCACTATATACGGATATTGGGTGTGTGTCCCTTGTCTCTTAATGTGATAATACGGAGATACGACAAACTGAAAGACCTTCGCATTACTATTGACAGTAAACTCACATTTAATTATCATATCTTTGAAATAACAGCTAGTGCATACAAGAAAATCAGGTTCTATTACAAGGAATTCAAAATTTCTTGAGAATACTATACTTTTATATTCTTTCCTATTATTTGGGTTTTCTACCACATGTATTATTATCCTCTTCAAAAACAGATCACCGAATCTACAAAATAATAGAATTATGGGAAAAAGCCTCTGCGCCCGTGACGTTTACGCCAAAGGAATAGTCAGAAGTTAAGTTTTGTAAATAATATAAATCGGAATAAACATAGAAATAATGTATTTTGCTGACGTTTAGGAAAGTAATTTCTCCGTTTTCAAAGCTTCTTTTGGAAGAACTCTTATTTTGCTGTGTATGTCAAATACACAGCTTTAAGATTCTGTTTATGTTATTTCCATAGATACTTACTACTTACACAGAACATAGAACTGATGATATTTTCTTTTAGATAATGTTGAGTTTGTTAAGTTCTTCTTTTAACATTGGTAGCCAGGTTATACAAATATCTACAGAACAATTCTATACTCACTTATCTTCATTAATAAGATTATTGCTGATTCTTTAATTTTTCTTTTTTTGGTATCTGCTTCTTTTGTTAAAATTTTTGCCGAGTCCCAGTTTATTCTATGTCCGTTTTCCCAAGCATGTTCACATCTTTGATTTCTGAATTTCATTCTTTCTAATGTAATTAATTCTTGTGCTCATCCAACCTCACACTGAAAGGTCTGGATGACTCACCCACACAATAATATTGTTTATAACATTAGACATTTGTTACTTAAACTAAGATTTCAGATACACTAAAACACAAATTCTAAAAATTCTCCCACATTATAAAAAACATGTTCCAATAGTAAGGTACGTAGCTCATTTTTAAATTTAACTCTAGCGTTAATCTGTTTTAAGCGGTCAGGAAGCTTATTGTATAGTTTTATTCCCATATTATATAGACCCTTTTTATAGAGTGATAACGAGTGAGCAGGTGTTAGTAAAGTAAACAATCCTTGAATAGAATTTTGCATAATAATACGATAGCAATATGTTTCTATTTGTAACAGTTCGCAGTCTGTACAGCGCAAAGCATGCAGGAGACAATAATCGTCGTTAATATGACATTCCTAATTAAGCGCATTATCAATATGCACACCTAAGAATTTAGTTGATTTGACCTGTTGTCGAGATTGGCCATTTATTCTAAGTAAAAAACTTTCCTTATAATTCAGACTCCCAGGGGTAAAATTAATGAATACCGTTTTACTTTCATTTAGCAATAATTTGTCACTGTTAAATTTGGAGACGAAGGTATTAATTTTTTCTTGACGATTTTGTACTAAACCTAAGTGGTTATCTTTTGTAATCAATAGGGAATTGTCATCAGCAAACATAATTAAATAGCATTCGCTAACAATGTTAGGTAAGTCATTAATAAATAGTACAAAAAGCAGTGGCCCCAGAACTAATCCTTGGGGGATACCACATGATATGGACAACTTAGATGACTACTATAATCTATTTCAACGATTTGTTGACGATTAGACAGATACGACTCTAACCAGCCACCCAACTTACCACGAAGACCATACTTCCTTAATTTTTCTAACAGCAAAGCATGATTTACAAGCTCAAATGCCTTACCCAAATCCATAAAAATACCAAAGCATTTCTTATTTTTGTCTTAGTTTGTGTAAAATTCACTGAGGAAGTTAAGTATGCCAGTCTGAGTCGACCTGCTCTTTCGAAAACCATGTTGTTCACCACACATAATCTCATGTTATGTACAAAAATTAACGATTATATTGTACACAATTCTTTCTAAAATTTTTGAAACGGAAGTCAGAAGTGAAATAAGTCAGTAGTTGTCGATGTTTAACGGATCTCCTTTTTTATGTAGCGCAATTATTTTAGCGATCTTTAAGTCTTCTGGAAACACTCCTTCACATAATGACCAGTTTATTAAATAAGTTAAAGGACTTAGAATATAATGTATATGTAGTATAGCAAAAATATAGCTACTACTAAAGTTCAGTATTCCACTGTTTCCTATAAATGGAAATCGATTCATTGCCACCAATCAAGGTGCACAATGTGCGTTTCCAAATCAATTGAAAATAATGTCCTATAACTTGCGACATACTACGTCAGGTTTATTAATTCCAAAGAAATGTGCAGGGCCGTTGTGTATCGCCAGCCGTAGACTAGTTTCGAGCTTGTTAGCTCACATCAATACGACATAGGCGAATGCACAACAGTCCTGCGCTGGACTTTAGTAGTAGCTATATTTTTACTTTACTACATATTTATTCTTTTTGTAAAATTTTTATATTTTAGAACAGAGGGCATTTACCATCCTAGGGGTTTTCCTCATGAGGAATTGTTCTCTAAATTTTGTGTACCTGTTTTAAATATGGTTTACTTTACTTAAGCACATCTCGAACTTTACTCAAACAGTCTCCCCCTTCACGTAATGTATTCTAATTTTAATTTTCTGCCCTGTAATATTGATACATTCAATTATAAAATTAATGATCTTGAACATCGGATTCTAAATAACTTAAATTTATCTTGTTATAGTAGTAGTAATAGTAACTAATAATAAGTATTTTTTTTCCACTAATGTGTTGAATTATACATTATTATAATAATAAATAAATAAAAAAAGAGAGATATTTTCTGTTTATTATTTATTCAAATTACTTAACAAAGTATAAAAATGCGATAAAGAACAAAAAGTTTTATATGTTAATTAAAAGAACAAACTTTATTGTTATTTGTTGGCATCAAAGCCTCGAGGCAAAATTTAGTTTTTCAATAGGGCTTATTTCAGATAAAATAACAGGCGAGTCAATTTCTACGGAAAGAGTTATGTAACATATGCAGGGCTTTCGCATCAGTTTACGTAATAATAAAATAATCCAATAATATTGGACGAATAATAAGTATTAAAAAAAGAATTCCCACTAGAAGGTACTCAATCCTATCCAGCGACAGGTGTCACTTTGCGGGTGCAGTCATCAAGAGTTGAGAATCTCAACTCCTGTTGAAATCCTCTTGAAAGATTTACCAATTTCTTGATGAAGTAAAAGACCACTATGACTCGAAATTATATCAACGGTAACTCATCGGTAAGCAAAGGTTCAAATTCCAAGAAAAAACGTCCAGCAAAAGAAAAACACGAATTACTTCGCGGAATATTTTAGAATGGTATTAAATACATTTACACAGAAAACAACTTAGCTATTCGACTATTTATTTTAAAGTATATAAAATAATAAGAATAAAAAATTTTTATACGAACCTCCAGCACAGAAACCTTATTGCCGTTTTTAAATTCGAAGCGTCCCAAGGAAACAAAAATACTTAACTAAATCTGGCCGATAGCCGCGTTGGTTAAGACTGGTTAAGGCACGAGGTGGCAATCGCGATTAATCACACGGGTATCGCGCTACCGGGTTCGAATCCGGCTCCGGCACTGGCACTATTGGAGGAAATGGTTGTATGTCCGCGGTTTTTCAATGTATAACCCCCTTCCGCACAAGCCTGTGGCTTCTGGAATTCAGGGTTGTTTAATTTCTGTGGTGTTTATTTATTAAAAATAAATACTTTAAGATGTAAATTTACTTCTGAATAGCAACAATCGACTGTGTTGATTTACGTCTCTTGAGCGACTTAAAGTTTTATCCGTTTTCAACGAGAAAATACCAACAATAATTATTTCAGTAATTTAATAATTTTAACGGATTGAAGACGAGTTTTTTTCTGCAAAGAAACTGTGACACTCCTGCACACCGAGCGGTAATTAAAATTTGAAGCTATGCCTACTCGCTTATTTATTAATTATTAACTTTAATACGGATGTTTAATATTTTTATTAAAATATTCGTATGAATGTATTTATGTTTATATTTTTCAGTTTCTTGGGCCTTGGGACTTTTTTATTTTCTTAACAGTTTAGATATATTGAGGTGAGCAACAGATTATTTCAAAAGGAAAATTTGTTGATAAGATGCACAATACTCCAGTGCAATTAGGAAAAATTTACTGATGTGACCCAAAAATTTTGGGTACATTTTTTCTTTTGTTCCTTATTCGAAAGGGGGGGTCAATGAAAACCTTAAGTCTGAATTTGCGCATTCCTACTCCCCCCCCCTTGCGCCGCCATCTTGGATTTGTTTTTTTTTTCAATCGCTCATAACTCGAGTTCTATTTATCGCACAATAATGAAAAAAACATCGTTGTACTCATGAGGATTTACTCTTTATGTCATCACGAATGCATTTTTGCCGTAAAAGTTATTGCAAAAAAGTTATTAGAGCTCAAAGTTGAGAAATGATTTAAAAAAAAATTTTTTTCGCTTTCTTGGCTCGCCACTCTTTTGCAGTGCATCTGACACTCTCTGCCAACAAAATGTTATTTAAACTAGACGCGATTTCTAGGATTAAAAAAAAAATTAAGTCCGTAAGTGGATTCCTCGCCCGCCAATCCACGCTCAAAGTTGACATGTTCAAATATGCGCGGAGCGTTTTCAATCAGTCATAGTATTTTAACTTGTACATTTTGTAAACTCATTTCCACACCACCTTTGAGGTAGAGTCGACGGCGCGTTTTTTTTAACGTGGTTTCCCCCCGAGGCCTAATTCACGATTTCTTTGCTTGATGTTCGATTTCTTGCCACTTTTCTATAGGAAATTAATAGTTTTCGTCAGTTTCCTGGGATACTTCAGACGCTTTTCTTTTCGTCGCTCTGGGTAATGGTACCATAGTAGGAAGGTGGTAGCAATCCTTGTCTTCATCACCCAAGATTTCTGCAACTTCCTTGATGTTTGTGCAATTTTCGCCGCAGCAAATTTTGCATAAGATGGAACACTTTAATCCGGTCTTTCGGCAGCCGCAAGCTTTACCGCAGTTTTTGGCGGATCCACAGGATATAATGTCCAATAGAATTTGTGGAATCGGGTCTTGTTCGCTGGTCACAGGCTCTAAACCACGGTAGCCATTTTTCCAGCCCCAAGAAATCGCGTTTTTTCTTGCCCGAGCCACTTCTGGACCTGATGATAAGTCCGTAGGGAATGCTGACGTGTTGCGGAACTCGTTGGGGGAAGCGCGACAAATCCGTTTTCTTTTTAAGACCCAATCGTGTATATATTTTAAATCGCAATCGATCGATGGACACATCGGATTCATTTCCTCCGTACAGTGCGATTAACACGTTCTCTCCAGCTGCAGCGATGACATTTTGTCCAGGAGTGGTTGTTTGGAATAATTTTATATCCTCTTGAAGGTGAACATTTTTTTTGATGACGTCAATTATTTTTTTCTTTCCCATTCCGCAGATTGCTGACACAGTGTCTTCGATGCCGTTGTTCCCCTTCCTATTTTACGGAAATAGACATTTTTTTTAAATTTTCCCGAGTGCACACAGCAACACAAGCAGGTCCGTATCCTCTCCTACGATGACGACAGTATCAAATTGTGGACTTAAATCAATTGCAGTTTTCACGATATCCACGTCCGCATCTTCCCATGATTGTTTCACTGTGAATCAAAGTTGGTGTGGAAATGAGTTTACAAAATGTACAAGTTAAAATACTATGACTGATTGAAAACGCTCCGCGCATATTTGAACATGTCAACTTTGAGCGTGGATTGGCGGGCGAGGAATCCACTTACGGACTTAATTTTTTTTTCTAAATCCTAGAAATCGCGTCTAGTTTAAATAACATTTTATTGGCAGAGAGTGTCAGATGCACTGTAAAAGAGTGGCGAGCCAAGAAAGCGAAAAAAAAAATTTTTGAAATCATTTCTCAACTTTGAGCTCTAATAACTTTTTTGCAATAACTTTTACGGCAAAAATGCATTCGTGATGACATAAAGAGTAAATCCTCACGAGTACAACGATGTTTTTTTCATTACTGTGCGATAAATAGAACTCGAGTTATGAGCGATTGAAAAAAAAAAAACAAATCCAAGATGGCGGCGAAAGGGGGGGAAGTAGGAATGCGCAAATTCAGACTTAAGGTTTTCATTGACCCCCCTTTCGAATAAGGAACAAAAGAAAAAATGTACCCAAAATTTTTGGGTCAATTCCTAATTGCACTGGACTACAATAAAATATTTCAAAACTGTTTGAAAAGTTAGAGGTGTGGGAGCGCGAGCACAAGGGTTAGATTGCGAGATGTCATTGGACATTTACTTAATTCTAAATTACTATCGTTTTACGTTTACTTCGTCAACTTGCTTTTCGAGCTAATTTCAGAAGCTTATATACTTTATTAAATAATTAAATACTTAAAAAACAGAAGAATATAAACACCGATCTTTTTCGTAAATTAACAAACAAAGAAATGTTAACATTAAAAAATGTTAGTGTTAAAAGTGCTTTTTTCCTGACCTCATTCAGAAATACTCTGTATGTATACATTATATCACTTAGCGTATCTGAAGACAGTCTCCAATGAGTTTTAATAGAAAGTGAAATTTTGAAAGTTATTCACAGCCGTGTCCTGATAATTGATTATGTTATTTTAAATTTAAATGTAAAATTGGTGTTCGGTATTGCAAATTAGAAGCAAGCTAAGACGGATCTTGTAAAAAGCATCTATTTGTCACTGTAGAACACGAGATACAAAAATAATTCTAATATCTGGTTTGTAAAAACACATGCTTTTTAGCTCAGGTTGAGAGTTATTAATGTTAAAATCAGAGTTACTATGTTTGTAAATAGTCGAATTCCAGAGCAATTTATATATTTAGCAGCAGATTAATCTCTTGTCGGGTTCCTTCAACGAGGTATTTTAATCATTTGGAGCTTCCTTGTCACGTCGCACTATATTACTAAAAAATATGCTCAATGCCATATGACATAAACTAGCATATAATTGAAATATAGCTCCGGTATTTATGCGGCGTACGTGTGCTTGTAATACCGAATGTACTTACCAGTTGTTTAATATCCCAAGAACATTTGGGGGTAGAGCCTTGAACATTATGGAGATTAACTTATTATTTTCGATTTGACAGTACAACGTTTTTTATGTAGTACTCCGACAGGGTTTATTTTAGGAAGAATAATTACAGCTATCTGTACACAGCGTATAAAAAGCAAAAATAATGCAATTAAATTAATTTATTATTCATTAATTGTATTTTCAGGAAAGTGCTTTGTTCATTGGTTCATCTACACTGCAGTCGTGTTGCATAAAAGAAACTCAAAAATAGCTTTTTGTGCATTTATATGCATAGTTCCTCATTACCACTCGTAATTAATGACGAAGTCTTTTCTTGGCCACCATCTGATGTTTTAAGCATTTCTTTTCTCGTTTGTGAGGTTTTTCAACGTTATCCGCAATTTGTGAAACATTCAAATATGAGCAGCATTAGGAAATTTAAAAAATGGAATTTATAATATAACAATTATAATTGTTAATATTGTTGCTTCTAAATCAAATTTTTTACGTTATAAATACAGAAAATGTGCCAGATATTATTAACAACATTCCATCAACAGATAAAAAATTCTGTTTAAAATCATACAAAGTACAATGGCTTTATAAATCTTTTGTAGCATGTTACATGGTCTATGTACATTTAACAGCTTTGTATAAAAACTAGTGTTTTGTTTATATTTAGCACGATCTGTGTAACATTTTGATTCAGTTTTTGTAAGTGAAACTGTTCTCAACTAACAGAATTTACTTGTATAACTGCTAAATCATTTCGCACTGTTTTATGTACATATTTTTATATCTTAGGAACTCAGTCATGTTTTTTTACACTATTATGTATTTCCGTTCTAGTATAGCATCCCAGGAAACAATTCTCTACAAAACATTTATTTACATCAGATACCTATATTTCAATTTTTATATTTTTGTTTACTATGTAAATACATATGGTTATTTTCCTTACCTTTTCTCATTACTATATATAGTATATCCTACAAGATGTAATATATTCACTGAGTTCTCACAATAGTCACAGTACGTTTTACTATTTATTACAGCTGTTCATATTGTTGGTTATGTATAAAATAGAAATTACAAACTGTTGCAATTTAAGTCAGCTGCGGTATTATAGATTTCTTTTATCGATTCTGTAATTTGTTTGAGTACGGGAATCTACAAGGCAGGTTGTTGCGCTTAACTCAATAGTTGACAGATGGCCATACCTGTACTATTTCTATATGTTATAGCTTTCAATTTAATTAGGGGATTAGATTTCTCAAGTTTATTTGGTAGCATTATTTTGCAGTAAGTAGGACAAAAAAAGTTTACCTTATCAGTAAAACTCACCAGGAAATCATGTGCTTGCAGCCTTTGTACTGATTCGAACATACATAAACTTAACTGTGGACTTCAGTAATTGATATTACAATTTTATATCCGCGTTAACAATAACATCCAGGTAAATTTCATTTATTACTCATTTAAAATTTAAGTAAACTTCAATTTTTGTCTTTGATGTAATTTCAATTATTTTTAAAATAAATTTAAATTCAAGGTCAATTCTTTTCAATTTAATAAGTAGTTAAAATACTATATCTACCACATGGTTTTAAAATATTTTCTTTCTTTTTCATTTTTTTGGCAATTTATAGTTTACGAAATCAGCTTATATACTTATATTCTTATATGCTTATATATGCTTTTATATACATATATATTTCTATATTTCTATATATGTGCTTATAAATTTATACACTTACATATTTCTACGTTTATATACTTATACATTTCTGTATACGTTTCTGCATAGCTTTTGCACAGCTTATCTTTCTTCATATAGATAAAATTTCATTAACTTTTCAAAAACCACATAGTTGATTTCACTCCATTTCATTAAGAGACATAAATTTCCAAGGAAACCTTTAAACTCCATTCTTGAAACAAGAAACAACTGTGGGCCTGGATTGCTGTTCCAGAATCAGTCACCTCAACAATAGTAAATCTAGGATCCTGGTATAAATTTGTTATATATATATATATTTTAAATTTCAATTAGTCTACAAACCGATTTATCTATTATTCATGTAATATATTTTAACATTCATCTTAACTATCTTTTTATTTCTCTTACCAACAATTTCAGTCTGATCTATAGCAGACTGGTTATTCGAGAAAAAGAGACAATCCTACTTATTTTTACTATAGATGGTGCCCAATTTAACATCAATTTTTCTTTTGTCTCCTTTTTTCGAACTACACAAATCTGTCGCTTATGCTGTACATATCAAAAAGGGTAAGTTTCTCCACTCTTACGAATACTCTGGATCCACGGCTCTCTGCTCCGACTAAAACCAGCTAGTCGTCCGCATATGTTGCCTCATTCTTTCCCAAAAATAAATAATAAGGGAAAGGAAGTAACAAGCAGTGGATCGGCAAACAGGACGATTTATTCTAAAAAATGAGTTCTTGCCAATTGAAGTAAGTGCTGAGCTGATGATTCATATCGTATCAAATTGTAATGTAGGGTAGTTTTCGACAAAGTGTTATGATAAATAATGTCCTATCTCTAATTCCGGATGACCATTCTTTAATAAAAATAACCTATCGTGTCATTCTATGAAGTAATATTTATTTGCTGGCAAAGCCAATATGCTTGGAAAGTAGTAAAATGAATGTAAATTATGCCTAAAACTGAAACTAGTTGTGACTACGAGGTTAAAGTTTTACCAAAAATCTGGCTACAAAAGCAAGACAAAACTCAGTTTATGCTTATGTTAAGCCATCGGTAAAATTTCCCTGTTTTCATTCAGACAAAATACAGCAATTCCAAAGTTAATAATTTAGCCTAAAATTACGTAATGTTTTCTTACAAATAGACTTCTTCTTCTTTAAGGTTAAATTTTATGAAATAATAATATAAATATTTCTTGTAAATTACATCAGAGTCAATGTAATTTATCAGGCATTTCTTAAGAAAATATTACCTGATCATTACTTGACAAATTACTATAAGTATATATGTATTCAAAGTTGAAAATAACGGTTGCAATTACGTTATATCTAGTATCTCAGATCAGCACGGTCTAAGATTGGTAAAACCAACTAATTGTGCTGCTTGGATACTGCCTTGATCATAGTATCCTATTAGAAAACATAAAATGTTATGGTCAACAAAGCGCATGTAATGAATTTTTAAAATCATTGAAGTAACCGTAAACATTGGAGTTCTCCAAGGGAGTATGCTGCGCCTTTTGTTTATTTTGTCCATAAATGATCTAGGTAATTACTTATCTATATTAGTTTATACTTCTGCAGAAGATATCACAGTCATTGCATGTGGAAAATATTTAAATAAGGCAATGAACTTATTAAACACGAATTTACTCTTCATTTTGGAAGAAAAAAAAAACTTGTACTAAATCAAAGTAAAATTTATGTATATATTGAAGTTCCATCCCGCTGGAGCATATTACACATCAAATGAAGATGTGAAAAACGATGGTAAGTTTATTCAGCAGATCACGTCGTTCAAATTAATAAGTATCAAAATAGGCTTGTCTTTAGGTTGGAAGACGCATGTAACTTATTTACGTAGTTACAAATCAAATCTGAGTATGGATTACAATGTGGGGTGATTCAATGTGGGCAAAATGCTACAAAAGGAGCATAAGTTTCATGTTGGGACTAAAATGTAGAGACCGTTGCGCAATGATGATGAATGAACAGCAAAGAAATATTTACTTTATGGTGTTTATATACTTCGGAATTTTGAAATTGTTAAAAAGTTTAATCGGTCTTAATTAATTAAAAATATACCATAGTTATCAAATTCGTTATCGATCTAATTTGGACAAACAAATTTGACTTATGCAGGTCTAATCTATATTAAATGGGACCTGTGCTATATAATAAGCTCTGTCAAGATATGAAGAATATTATTAGCATAAAAATATTTGTATCTATATTTAAAGCATTTCTTGTCGCAAATATGTTACCACTACAAAAAAAATATTTAAATAAGAATTATTAAAATATCTGATATTGATAGAATGTCCAAATTCAATTTTATCTATCTACTGTTTCTAATATATTAGCAGATAGCTATATTTGAGTTACCCTCTTCAAGGAACTCTAGTTCTCTTATGACCTGATTTAGCATTAATTTTTTGCGTTTTATCACTTCCTTGAAGAGAAGCATTTAACTGTGGGACACCCTGTACCACTATGGGTAATAGATAAAAAAGGTAATTGCTTTATCGCATACCCTTTGTAGGGGGCAGATTCTGTATCGGCGGTATGGATGCTCTCCAACAGTGTAATAATATGCGGTGCGATGAATTCTAGTCAGATCAATATAATTTTTAGTCATTTACATGAAGGAAAATTTAAATTGGTCAGAACATGTCAACATATTATCAAACAGTCCAAATTCGGCAAATTATGCATTATATAATATTCTAGGTCTCATTTCAAAGTCAACATTATCAATGTTTTACTATGCGAATGTTCAGAGTCGGCTAAACTACTGCCTAATTTTCTGGGGTACTCATTGTTCGGTAAATAGAGTATTTTTAATTTAAAAAATATACCTACAACCTACAATCAATAAAGCTAATTTATGATCATTGTAAACCATTATTTATAAAATTAAAAATCATGACTATTTTCTTTTTGTATTTATATGATTTAAATGTATCTGTTTATGGAAATAATAACAAATTTTCCAAAAATAGAGATCTTACCACATTCACAATGAATACATAAATAATGATACCCTAATTATACCTTCGCATTCTACATCTTTATGTGAAAAATGTCCACGGTTTTTAAATTTAATAATCTCCCTAATAAATATAAAAAGCGTACTGTTAAAACTAAATTTAAATCATATATGACAGAGTTCTTTGTAAGCAAACCCTATTAAGCTTAGATGACTATTTTACAGATTTTATTTAGGTAATATTCTTGCAATAGCTGTATTGTTTCTTCTATTTCTATGTTTGTATTTTTGTAATACCTGATGATAATCATTTGTAATACCTGACGATTTCAATACTTCTTGTAAGTCAAGAGCAATAAATTAATTATTTTTGTAATAGATCATAATTTTTATGATTTTTTATATAAATAACTAATCCTGCATGAATAAATCTTCCTAGCTTGTCTACTTGCGGTTAGAACTAGATTGAATAATGAAAGGGTCTACCAATGAATGCCATGTATTTTTTAGATAGATTTCTCCATGTTTTTCTCATATTTTTTTAGAACATCTCCTGTGCATATTATTCATAGAATTATGTTCTATTTATAACAGAATTATTTTCGTTATATTATTTATAATTCTATATTCCGTGATATATAATCTTTAATAATAAAAACATATATAATATATTTAGAGAGTTAATTAATTTTATCACGGTGTGATCAGTTGGTAATTAAATAATTAAAATTGTTGCGTGATTTACTATAGGAGCATTTCCGCTGCCGCTCCGTTACGATATCGATACGCACTATCTCCGTGTGTGGCACCGGATTATAATAATCAGAATTTAGTTTGAATTCTGTATCCATGAGTCCATGTGGAGACATGGGTGGCATGGGTGAACTAGACAAAACTTAATTCAGCATTAGTTAGCATTACGATATACCTCTCGAATAAAATTAATGTCCAATTAAAATTTCAGAATATTATCTTTATGTTACAAGTTCCTAACCCTAAAACTATCATTCCTGTTGACACACTTTTTTGCACATTTTGAAACTAACTTCATGCACAAATATCAAAATGGCTCATTTATACAAAGTAAAATTCTCTCTGTAACAGCGTGTGCCTCCGTTCTTATTATTCATGACACCACAATGTGGCATAGCCTATACGTTCATTCTGAAAAAATAGTCCACAGGACACTCAAAGCTTTATCGAAATAGATTTAATGGATCTCGCGTTTTGCGCGAATATACGGCGCACGACTTACTGTTCTATAATATTAGTATAAATATACTTACTTTACCTGACTCGACTGGCCGTTTTCAGTTGGCAACTTTTCTTCCTCCAACCTCCGACGTTGCTAAAATAAACTTAGTAAACAGCTAAATTTTTTTGGAAAACTCCTTTATTTGAGAGAGCGGTAGAGGAAGCACCAGATGTGGAAGAAATGGGACAGCCAACCGAAACACCAAGCCCAGAGCAAGATATGTTTGAGAGTGTCCATCTGATGTACAATAGTATAGATCCACTGGCAAAGCCCAAGCTGCCTAAAATCATATTTGCGACTAACACAAACGATATTATTAGGAACATAGGATCAAAGATAACACCTGAAATAGCAATACAGGAACTCCATAGCCTTATCTATTCCGGAGCAGTAATAGCAGTACAAATGAACGGCCAAAACATAACGGCGCTAATGTGAACGATCCATCTTTTCGTCTGAAGGACTTTTACTGTGTTTATCAAAAATTAACGTTAACGTTCACAAAATAATGGTTCAAAACGACTGTTTCAGACGGAGAATAATATAAAATTTATACTTACTGTTCGTTTTTGCTTAACTGCTTCTCTGATGGTATCTATTGGACGTCGTAACACTATAAATCTAACACAGTAGGTACTAACACTTTCTTAAAATTATACCTGAAAGGGAATTTTGAAAACACAAGTAAAAGACAATATAAAGTTCAAAAATATATATTAAATCTCTTCAAAAATTTATGTTTTACAACAACTTCAAGAAAAATGTTTTTGACAAACTATATAATATAATGTACCAACTACCATCCTATATGCGGTTTTTGAGCTAACGATTACATAAAAAGATTCAAGAAAAGTTCAATGTTTATAAATTTTTGGTGGGCTTTTGCTTGCCTGTCTATTCACGTATTTTTAGTTCAATACCAATTTTGGTTTGAAAATGCTGAATCGCAACGACTTTGAATTCTATTCTGCAATACAATTTCATACGTTCAGGCAAGGCAGTCCCATGCACATATGAGTACATGGTAAAGATACTTTTCTGACACCGAATCACGGAGGAACCGGTTTAGGGTAAATCCTGTTAAAACCCATCATTTTCCCGTCAAAAATCGACTGCTTGGAAATGATGGGGATTTTATGTCGCTAAGGGCTATTTTCGCTAATAAATAATAAATAATAATAAATAAACACCACAGAAATTAGACGCACGATATACTTTGAATAGAAGCTGGATTAACTTGTCCTCATATTTAATACCACGCATGAGTTGCAGTGCGTAACAACGTGGATTCGTAAAAGGGTTTTTAATTTTGTTACTGTTTCTAAATTTTGGTCGTCGGGGCGACATTACGTCCCTGTGCAGCGACATTTACTACAATTTCTAAAATGACGCTCCTTGATGAGTTATTGAAATTTTGGCATAAAAAACGTTCCGTAGAGCGAAAATATGATTAAAAATATTAAAAACCTCTTCCACGATATTTTTACGTGAAGCACGCCTTTCATGCGAAATAGTCAGATTTTGTTACAGTTTCGAAAAGTACACTGAGGGTTTTATCGTGTTCTTTAACACTAACACCGAGAAAAATAACTCCCACATTGCCACCGTGGACGTGGGAAAGGCACCTAAGACACACAGAGCCAGAAATATAACCCCAGCAGCAATAGAGGTGCTAGATCTACTAAAACAAAAGCTAGCAGCCATGGTGAAAAGACTCAAACGCTATAAAAAGAGTAACGACGCTAAGCGAATACAAAATAAGCAGTTTGTCAGAAGTGAGCGTATTTTTTAACATAAATTAAATAACAATAACGTAGCGGACAAGCCTATGCTCCCCACAGCAGACAGTACGAGAAAATTCTGGGAAAATATATAGAGTACATCTGCACAACATAAAAGTACAAAATGGCTCTATGACGATAGGAAGGTAACAACCAAGCTGCGCACCATGGTATCATGGGAGATAAGGCACGAGGAAGTAGATGGAGCCATCAATAAAACTTCGAAATGGAAAGCGTCAGGGCCAGACAAACTGCAAAATTTCTGATACAAGCAATTTAATTCGACACACAAACAGTTAGCTAAATGCTACAAAAATGACAACAAGCAACACGATAAACATTAAAAGCCATGGACAATTTTTTGGGAGAAGGCAACAGGCAGGTTAGTTCTGGTGGCGATGATATCATTTGTTTCAACGGTTCCCCCAAATACAAATATGTATAGTATCGTTTAAAGATTCCCTACAAATAAAAAATGCAACAAAAACTTTACGACCTCATTAATATATCGTTACCTCTGTACTATTCTGCGGGCAAATTGAATCAACTTTATAGGTTTTTACGTCGGCTTGAACACAATATGCACAGCACAGCACTGAGTGACATCGTACGAACAGGACTAGCATCTATTCTGGTGAGACTTCTTAAGCGCTTAAAAGGTGGGTAGTGGTTTAGTAAGGATGGCTACCAGTTGGTCTTGTGGTACACCTACCTTATCCGTTTCAACTTGAAACCCTTAATCTGCTTCATAAATATTACTTACTCCAAATACCACTAAAGCACTCTTCACATCGATTCGAAGCAAGTCAAAGCCTTTCCTACCACAGATACTTAAAGGTATCCTTATAGTCTCCCATCTTACTATTCGGCTAAATGTTGTCATATAGATCAACGCTCGACTGTTGCAGAAAACCCGTGGCAAAAAGACGAGCATTGAAACAGTCAAAGAAAATCGTCTGCATTAAGTTTGACCTTATAAATCTAATGGCAGGCAATAACATATCTTTGCGCTAACTCCCACCTTTCATTTTTGGAAGTAGCTGAATCCCTTTATTCCATTGTTCATATTCATTACAACCGATAGCTTCCGAATAAGAGGTAGGCTGGCTACAATACGCCACCATAGCACAATCTTCAACCTATTTCTGCTACGAAGATTCTTCCTTTCTTGACAATGCTCTTTCAATATTTATCTCACCAATTACCAACGATTCAGACTCTTCTCGTCCCTCATATTATTCCGGTCATTGATCTAAAGTCATGTACTTGCATGTAGCCGGAGATGTCCATTGATTTTTCAAGACTACATCCTTGAGAAGACAATTTTCGTGGTGTTCTGCTATCCGTACTCGATAATCAGCACTGCCGCCCTAGTTCTCAACAAGATTGGGTAATATTTCCCACAAGGTGGGGTTATCTCACCCCTTTTGTGGTCACTACTTGTGGATGACCCGCTGGTCGCTTTTTTGTACAATTTATTTCTCATGTTAATGTTTTCACTTATATCAATATCAATCCATTCATTTTAATGATATAGATGCAATAAATATGCATTTGAAGTCTAATCGTCATTATTGCACTCAAATATATTTAAATCCTTATAGAATCCGTAATTGTTATATAAAATTATTGTTTTAGGACGGGGTTACAAATATTTGTATGCAACGTCAAAGAGCTATATATCTATTTATTCATTATAGCATTTTTACTTAAATAATAAGTAGGTAAATAGAATTTCAAAAATATGTAGAGGCGTTTCCTTATAATTAAATACCCACTTATTGTTCTAATTGCAAAATTATTTAAAATAAAGTGGATAATAAATCGCGTTTGTTAAGTCGTTTTTGTTGTTGGAGAATGTTCTTTGGGTTGTATCAATGAGACTTGATCCCACTTACAACGAAATGTGTATTTGTGCAGTGTTTTTCACATCGTTCGACGTTGGCCAGATATAAACCAAACGAACCAATAAAATATAAGTCGAGGTCCTGAAAAGGAAACGGAGCACCGTGGTCGTCCGCGTGCGTGTGTCCGTTGATAGCGATCGCGCATGTCGCTTGTTTGTTTACAGCATCAGAGTAGGCCGGACTGAAACCGCCGCCGATAAATCTAAAATAAATCACGATCGCCCCGCGCCACGACGTTTAATTACAATGCTGAAAACCAATTATGAAATATTTAATTTATGAGCGAAATGGAAGGTCCGGTCGCTTTTGAAAACAGGGGCGTCTTGGCTTCTGTTTGCTTAGAGCGCAGCCAGGTCCGTCATAAATTAGTTTTAATCAATGGAAATCGGGAGGCGGTACGTTATTATTTACAGAAAGTAAACATGATTAAGTGGTAGCGATTTTTACTCCCGGCTATAAGTATAGATTGCAAATTAAGCAGGAACTCCTTCGGTATAATCAACCAGATGTAATCTTACATGTAAAAATTGGATTGTATCTTCAACTTATCTAATGGGAATGTAATGAGCTGAACAGGATGCTGGGCTAATAATTATAGTTTAAGCTCATTCAGAATAATTAAATGATATGTATCAAGTTGTGCATGTGGGAATTTGTTCATGATTATATTAAATTTAAAAGATTTCAAAAATTTTTACTCAATATATTACATAAAGTAAGTGTATTAATATAAAGTAAATTTTATGTGCAGCTAATAGTCTAGCGCCAACAATTTTTGTCCAAAAAAAGTTCTTAGCAGCATGGATGGTCGAAAAATTTAGGATTAATGATATATAAGTGGGGAAAAATCGATTGAACCCCAACACATAACCGGATGTAGAGTGGAGGTGGAAAAGGTGTACTCTTTCCTATTATTTGGGTTTTCTACCACATGTATTATTATCCTCTTCAAAACAAATCACCGAATCTACAAAATAATAGAATTATTGGAAAAAAAGCCTCTGCGCCCGTGACGTTTACGCCAAAGGAAAAGTTATGTTTTGCAAATAATATAAATCGGAATAAACACAGAAATAATGTATTTTGCTGACGTTTCGGAAAGTAATCTCTTTCCGTTTTCAAAGCTATTTTTTGGAAGAACTCTTATTTTGCTGTGTATGTCAAATACACAGCTTTAAGATTCTGTTTATGTTATTTCCATAGATACTTACTACTTACACAGAATATAGAACTGATAATATTTTCTTTTAGATAATGTTGAGTTTGTTAAGTTCTTCTTTTAACATTGGTAGCCAGGTTGTACAAATATCTACAGAACAATTCGATCTTCATTTAATAAGATTATTGCTGATTCTTTAATTTATCTTTTTTTGGTATCTGTTTCTTTTGTTAAAATTTTTACCGAGTCCCAGTTTATTCTATGTCCGTTTTCCCAAGCATGTTCACAAATCTTTGATTTCTAAATTTAATTCTTTCTGGTGTACTTTTAGGGGTGAAACGTATTTTCTACGATTTCCAGCAAAATTAGACGTACCGAGAAAACTTAAATGGAAAAGTTGTACATAATTGAAAGATCTACAATTATTCTTGTACTCTTTCTCTTATTTTTCAACATAACTTCAAAACTATTGAGAGACACGTCAAAAACCAATTTTTTATTTCTATCTCCCACAGAAATGATTCGATTTTAATGAAATTTAGTGAAAATGGACATTGTTATGTCTAAAATAAGCGGTAATTTTTTTGAAGCGAAATATTTATTTTTTGATTTTATGCGAATTTAATTTTAAAAAAGGCCTAATTTTCAATAAAAAAAGTTGATTAACGAAATTTTGATTTTTAAAAATTTCAGGACGGGTTGATTTTTTTAGTTGAAACCTCTACTTCAAGATGGTGTTAAAAAAATCATATTGTTACTGTGGAAAAACATTGTCAAAAATGGGAAAAACAAAAGATTTTTTCAAGATCGATTTTTCCGTAATTGTCACGAATTCTTCATTGTTTATTGAAATGAAGTGTTGAGAATGATGCAAAATGGTAATTTCAATGTAATATCACACAAGGAAACTTTGTTTAACCGTTTTCGGGCTGTTGAGAAACAAATTGTTTAAGCAATAGTTTTACATAAGAAAATTGCTAGAAATGACAGTTTTTGTTGACGAAATTTTTTTTTATGCCTCATGGGCAGAAGTAAATTGAAAATAAGCTTATTAAAACAAATATTTAAAATGATTTCAATTCACAAAGTAGGAATATAAAATCAAAAATCTATTTTAACCTAATTTTTTTGGAAAGCTGCACTATATCATCAGATTCAACATAGTTTTCTGTTTCTTCAGGATCTCCAACAAGGTCTTCGACATCGTCAAGGTCCTCAAGTTAAAATTTTTAGTTGCATTGTCATCACATTCCTCCGAATCGCTGATTTCCAGTTCTGTTTCAGCTTTAGAACATATTTTTCAGACCCGTGACAATTGGAGCATAAAATGGAGCATTTTATTCCATGTTTCGACAACCGCATCTATCTTTTACTATCACAACCAGTTTCACAACTACAGCAGGTAATTTTCAGCAAATTTTCAGGAATTACTTCTCTTTCTGTCAATATAGGCATTATTCCCGTTAGATGATGTTTCCATCCTCAATCCGTAGCCGTTAGTTTGTTACCAAGCCAGGTTTGTAACTGAAAATAGGCCCTGTAGCAGTGTTACTCAGCTGCTCCTTCAATTGGTGGTAGCTTTTCTAAATTAAATGAACTTTTTACCGATGCTGTTTGATACATTTTTCAAGTCTTAATTCGTTCAGAGACATATTTTTTTTACATTTATAAATAAACGCTATTAGTTTCAATCCATTTTCAGCAATTGTTTGTTTGTTTGTATGCATCTTTCAGATAAACAATTTTTTCCTTTTCCGGCGAAACTGGAAGTCGTATCACATCCAGAAAGCCAATGTAAAAACGCAACAATGTTTTTCTTATTCATGTTTGAATCTGTTTGATTGGTAGAATGTGTCTTTGTATTACTCGAACCTGGTTTGTGAAACAGTTGTCTTGGTGAGTGAGCCTCTATTTAAAATAATTTGCCGAGACTTCAATGACATTTCACATTCTTGTATCGTTACTGCGGCATAGTGCGGGGTATATGGTATGTGCAAATGACCTAAAATCGAGCTGTTAATGTAAGATTTTAGGGTATCTATCCCATATCTTAATTTTTTGAAAATGAGAGCCAATGTAGATTTTATCTGTAAAGTATTTTTTTATCAAGGAAAAATATATGTATGTAAAATTGGAAAAGATCACGCAGTAACAGGTACTTTTTAATAAAATTTGCAGATAATTACTTACACGTCCAGTGGAAGTATAGCAACACACAAAAATTTTTTTTGTTGAAATGAGTTTAAAATGTCATGAAACGTCGAGATTTTAAATTTGAGCGAAAAAAAAATTCTGTCTGTCTGTCGGTCTCTTCTGTAATTTTTTTGTGCGCATGTTTCACTTTGGAACTGTTTATGATATTGACTTAAATTTGGTACACTTCTTATGTATTATAACGAGATCTGGAACTAGATTAGATTTTGATCTAATTCTGTTGAAGTGTTCGGGGGTAAATAAGTGTAAATAGGCAAATCAAGCAGGTAAGAGTCCATAAAATTGCAATTTAGAACATGTGCGATAAGTCAAGGTCTCAAAATGTTTTTGGGCATCAGCCACCCCCCACTATCACCCCCAATACCATCCCCACAGTATTATGAAAGGATGTAAAAAAAAATAAATGTGATTTAGTGTGTATACAAGAACGAATCGTCTCAAGAAATTTTTTTGGCGTTCTCCCCCTCTACCACTTCCATTGCCACCCCTACCCTATTATTAAAAGGAGTAAAATATGAATTGGGATTTAGTGTGGGTGGGTACGAGAACCAAGGGACTTTAAAGTTCTTTGGCATAAACCACTACCTTTACCCTTCCGCCCTATTATTAAAGGGAGTAAAAAATTTAATTAGGATTTAGTATGTGTACCAGAACCAAGGACCTTTAAAATTTATTTTGGCATTAGCCACCCCCTCTACCACCCCGTTCCCACCCTCACCCTATTATTAAAGGGAGCAAAATATTACAATGGGATTTAGTATGTATAAGACTTGGATACAAAATCTGGATATGGAAGTAGTAATTCCTTGGGCAGCGTTTTTTACTTGGCACTTAGGAACAAATACTATGCATATTTGAAATAGAGGTTAGTAATGAATATTTTGCCTTGAATTTGATTTGGGTTTTCGTAATAGATAAATCTTCTGGTTACAAATCTCTTTTTCATCAAGTCAGTCATCGCTGTTAAACGAATCACTAGGAACTATGTTATTAGGTTACAAAATGGAAATTTGACGTACCATGGAAATGCGGCAAATTATACGTGATGAGAAACACGTAAAGTTATTATTGAAAATTACTATCAACAACGACAGAACAGTTATGGACGCGCGGAAAATCAGGGATAAGTGGGTTACATGCGAAATAGCAGAAACGAACAAAAAAGCGTTGCGCGCGCGCTCGAGACCGCGTAGCATAAGAACTGCTCTTCCATTTCAATCATTTGAAATATTTATTTTAATGACATTATTTTCAGTTTACTTCTGTCCGTGAAGCATTAAAAAAATTTTCTTGAACAAGAACTATCATTTCTAGCTATTTTCTTAATTTAAAACTATTGCTTAAACAATCTGTTTCTCAACAGCCCGAACCTTAAACGGTTAACCAAAGTTCCTTTACTTGATATTACATTGAAATTACCATTTGCATCACTCTCAATACATAAACAATGAAGAATTCTTTGCTTTGGTTCTTCTCATTTTGGACAATGTTTTTTTACAGTAACAGTACGATTTTTTACACCATCATCAATTAGAAGTGTCGACGAAAAAAATTCTACCTGAAATTTTCAAAAATCAAAATTTCGTTAATCAACTTTTTTTTTATTGAAAATTAGGCCTTTTTCCAAATTAATTTCGTATAAAATCAAAACATAAATATTTCGCTTCAAAAAAATTACAGCTTATTTGAGACATAACAATGTCCATCTTCACCAAATTTCATTAAAATCGAATCATTTCTGTGGGAGACAGAAATAAAAAATCAAGAAATTGATTTTTGACGTTTCTCTAAATAGTTTTGAGGTTATGTTGAAAAATAAAAGAAAGAGTTAAACAATAAAAGTTGTAGATCTTTCAATTATCTACAAATTTTGGATTTAACGTCGTAAAAAACCACGTTTCACCCCTAAAAGCACACCTTTTTCCACCCCAGCTCTACTTCCGGTTATTTGTTAAGGTCCAATCGATTTTTTCCCACATGTATACCATTAATCCTAAATTTTCCATCCAACCATAATACTGCTAAGAATTTTGTCGATTTTTGGTCTCTGAAAACCGATTCGGCACTGGACTATAAGGAAAATTACGTGCGATAAAATAAATACCAAAGATAAAATTAGATATTTGCTTGTATAAAATTTGTTACATTTTTTTCTGTCATTTAATGAAATAATTGACATAACACCTGAATATCAACATGAAAGGGGAAGGATTATATTACAGTTTATGAAAGCTCTAGATTTACTTGAAAAACTCTAGTAGTAGTATTTATTATTTAAAGAATATTTATGTATTTTATGATTTTTTAAGTGTGGTTTTCTTTTGATTTATTATCTGATATAATTACAATTCTTTTATTATTTCATGTAGTGGTTGTTTTATTTTTTAACATTTATTTAGCCTCCTTGGTCAAGCATTCCTCTACTGATCAAGTATTCCATACCTACTGATCAAGGATATCACATAGTAAGCCTTTAAAGATATTTGTAAATCTAAATAGTTAAATATATAACTATCAAGTTTCCAATGTATATAATTTAGTTCCAATTGTATAAACCCCCTTTCCAACTTTTTCAATTAAACAAAAATATGATCCCATACTCATAATTAAAGCAAGTGACAACGGTAGTTTTATTCTGAAGTAAATTTAATAGGGGATTTTGTGATATTTATATTTTCTAAAAAACTATCTATTAAACCAACCCCATGAGGTCAGACTGTAAAAATATCGTCAGCATATCTCAACCAGACACAATGGTGTATAATACAATTTTGAACATGCCTATTATTAAAGATATTCCATAAACATTTTGCTTAAAATTGGTGATAAGGAAGACTCCATTGCCGTACCGAAATCATTTCTCTATAATGTGTGTGTACTCGAGTTAACACAGTTATAGAGTCTCTCAGGAAATATACTTTAAATAGTGGTATAAAATGAAAAAAAAGTGAAAAATTGTCACGATACATAGTTAAGGTGTAATAAGTGGTCATATAAAGTAAATAGTTAATATTCAATTAACTTTGTGAAATAAGAACAAATTTAAAATTTAAATACGCTAAATACCAAATAGTGAAGGTCAATACGTCCCTGATTTCTCGTTTTTCTTAGAGAAAAACGAGAAATCAGGGACGTATTGAGTAGTAAAATGTTTATGAGATGTGCCAGGTGTCAATCAGATATTAAGTCAGAAGAATATGTTACATGTAAATGTAAAGATGTAATAGCTGTACCCAGGTAACAAAATCAACATAGTCTGTGAAAAGTTGCAGAAAAAGGCTTAAAACACAATAGTTCTGTGACAAGGATGAAACATAAGTGCCCCCCGTTTTCGAAGGCGCTGAACACGATGATGATATTTTTAAGGTTCCCACCTCTCAGCAACTACCCCTAAACTCGAAAAACCACCCCTATTTCGCGTTTTTTTTTCATCGACGGCATGCGAATCGGTTTTTTGGGCAGCATTCGGGTAGGCCATATGAAATTTAACCTTACAACATCTTACACACCCCCGGGGTTGAAACTGCCCCCTCCCCTAATACTAAAATATCCCCAAGAAAATCAAAATGCATGAAAATTTGTTTATCCCCATTTTCGAGGGAGCTCAATACGATGGTAATATTCATTTCCGACTCCACTTTTATCCGACTCCTTAACTTTCTTTACTTGTTTATTAGTACAATCAATGAACCGATTCATCTCCGAAATCTGATCAACTCAACCGATTTGTTTGAAATTTTGAAGTAGCTCAAAAATGATGCAAATAACAAACCTGACTTAGTGCCGATATATGCTTCCACCCCGGGGGTGAATGCCACCCTTTCTCGGGGGTGGAAATTTAAAAATTCAAAATGACCGGGAATCAAATTTTGAACATGCATGTTCACAAATCTAGACAGAATGAAATTCAGAAATCAAAGATTTGTGAACATGCTTGGGAAAACAGACATAGAATAAACTGGGACTCGGCAACAATTTTAACAAAAGAAACAGATACCAAAAAAAGAAAAATTAAAGAGTCAGCAATAATCTTATTAAATGAAGATAAGTGCGTATCAAATTGTTCTGTAGATATTTGTACAACCTGGCTACCAATGTTAAAAGAAGAACTTAACAAACTCAACATTATCTAAAAGAAAATATCATCAGTTCTATGTTCTGTGTAAGTAGTAAGTATCTATGGAAATAACATGAACAGAATCTTAAAGTTGTGTATTTGACATACACAGCAAAATAAGAGTTCTTTAAAAAAAAGTTTTGAAAACGGAAAGAGATTACTTTCCGAAACGTCAGCAAAATACATTATTTCTGTGTTTATTCCGATTTATATTATTTGAAAAACATAACCTCTGACTTTTCCTTTGGCGTAAACGTCACGGGCGCAGAGGCCTTTTTTCCAATAATTCTATTATTTTGTAGATTCGGTGATTTGTTTTGAAGAGGATAATAATACATGTGGTAGAAAACCCAAATAATAGGAAAGAATATCAAATATACCATAGCAATGGCATGATAAATAAAAATATTTTCCAGAAGGTTCTGGTGGTTTCTAGTAATTTCTAGTATTCTTTTTCTTTTTATTTCTTCTCTGGTGAGTCTTCATCTGGTGATTTTCATATTTTTTACTTTTCTGTTTAATATGTTTTATATAATTTTATAGTTTTTGTGTTAAGTAGGTATTCAAAAGAATCAAAGCTATTCGTTTTTATAATTATCTAATTAAGGTAAATATAACATTTCTCAATAAATAGACTGGTAAATACAAGATACACAATAACATACAAACTAAATTTAGATGTAGCACGCACATTATTTATATTTATAATTTGAAAATGTATGTATATGCCACAGACGAACTCTTTGAGTTTACGTGGCATATTCAGTGATTTTGTTATGAATAGTGTAGTACATGGTTTAACATGTGTATATATTTATTTACATTTGTATGAATGTATAATGTTTGTATATGAATGTACCTGGCAAAACTAAAAAAGTATTGTAAAAAAACAATGTTAGAAATTGTTTTCTAATTAAAAGTAGGTTGCCTTATACACATCTGTAAAAGCTCCATTCTGCTATTTAGTTCTAGTTTTAAGTGATTATCATTCAGCAATCCGTCTTTAATTATTTTTAAGGTTTCATCTACTGGAACATTGATAAAGAAAACACTAACTACCTCAAAAGTGACCATCAGGCGTAATTCATGAATATTGCTTTCATAAATTCTTTCAGTAAAATATTTACTATTGTATATCAAAATATACGGTGTTTCCTGATAAAGATATATACTTTTAAATAATGATTTTGCCAAATTATGAGCTGGGACTAGGTAGGGATAATGATGTGTCAGAACATATCTTATTCTTCGTAGAATCATGATTTTATAAATTCATAGCCTATACTTTTAAAATATTGCAATATATAAAATTGCACAATTTAAGAATTGCTCATCAATAATAAATTAGGATATTTATAAAGCTATATGTATATGATGTATATATTTGAAACCAAGAAATTCAGGGGAATCTAAAGGCAAGTAAACACGGTGTTAATAAAAAAATTACTTTTTTCACACTGCATTTTATTTCCAATATAATTCTGATTGTGAAATAAATATCTATACAAAAAATTAAATGCATTATTTCAGTAAAATTAAATTAAAGTGACTAGAGAAAGGTTCCAATAAATAAAACTATTATGATATAATAATAATAAAGTTTGAGTTTAAATGTCCATATCTATATTTAGAAAATAACTTGCTTTTCTATGCCGCCTGATAATGATGTTTTTTAAAACTGTATATTTGCGGTCTTTAGTGACAGAAAATCAGAACATTTTGTTTAGGTTCGGCTTAATCTTGATTGCTTAAAGTTGTACAATAACAGTTTAAGCTGCGTTCAGCGTTAAGCTTTCGTTAGCCAAATGTACTAGAAATTCGACTTGTACCAGTGAAGCTTAACATCTAAAGGGGATTCAGTGATAAATAGCCTAATGACATTTTAACATGACACAAAACGTATGTCAATTACCTCCAAAAGCCTCAAATAGTTTCTCTCTATAAATGAATTTGTAACCAGTTCCACAAAATTCATGTAATTGTAAAATATCATGTCTTCCTTAATTTTAGTTGGTTCAGCTATATAATAATAATAAGTTATCTTTATTTATTACCTTACAGTAAAATAAAGCGAAATACATATTAAATGGGTTGGCGGTATTCGACCTCGGGTCGCCCTTCTATACAACCAACAGAGAGAAATTAGAGAAATAATACGAAACTATGTATAAAAAAAATATAATTATAATTGTACACAAATTATCTATTCGACAGCAACCAGGCTTTGACTTGTTTGATGAATGAACTAATATTGGAAAGAAGTAAGGGTAATTTGTTATAAATGTTGACGGCGTTATATGTGAAGCTCCTCTGAAACTGCACGGATTATGCTTGGGAACATCATACAAGTACTTAAAACATTGATACTGACTGAAACAAACTTAAACATTGATGTTTTAGACTCACTTGGCAAAGAGTGCATAATGCTTAACAATGTGATTGGTCATTCGGTTTAAAGCAGGTAATTGACCAACCAACACTTATTAGCTCTACCACCGTGAAATTGTTCGATGTGATCATCTGCACAGAAGATTTAAATATTATACTGTCTTCTCTCTTCGAATCTTTTTCTGACCATTGCTTGGTTCACTGTACCGTTGGCGTGGACACATGCAAACTTCAACCTTTCAATTATACGTATAGGGATTTCAAGAACTTCAAGAAAGGGATTTTACTAATAATGTAACTGACAAAAATTTTCAACAAATTTCTCACATTAAAAATATCGATGACAAAATTGGCTACTGCTAGAAACTTTTGACTCTCATACCCTTATAAAAATTGTTGTAATTAGTAAAAAAAGACACCATGGCTTGCAGACACTCTTAAGAATTTCGAGACAAAGCTCTTTCCCAATTCAAAAAGACTAAGGCTCCTCATTGGGCCTATTATAAAAATTTGCGAAACCTAACTAACAGCACCATCAAGCGCGAGAAAAAAGCATATTTGAAATTCAGATTACGCAGTAATAATTGACCATGTATGGGAAGAACTTGAGGATCTAGATATATACAACAAACAAAAAAAAACACACTTATACCTAATGATCTAAAAGATGTGAACAACATAAACAATTACTTTATCACAGCATCTAAAGACGATACTGTTGTTGACTACGAAACTATTAATCACTACTCTCAAAACATTCATCTTTCAAATTTAGCGAAACTAATGACAACGTGGTATACAGTACATTGCTCTCAATTAAGCCTAAAGTAGTTGGCGCTGACAATATTGGTATTAACATTCTGTTGTATAGTTGTCCTTATATTCTACCATACTTAACTCATATTTTTAATTTTTGTATAACAAATAATGTATATACCTCAGCATGGAAATTAGCAAAAGTTATTCCCCTTCCTAAAGCTAACCTGTCAGAATCTTATAAAGATCTCAGACCGATTAGCATATTATATACCATATCAGAAGCCTTTAAAAAAATAATCAATTCTCAAACCCAATTTTATTTAGAAACTTTTGATATTTTACCTCGTAATCAGTCTAGATTTCGCAATGCACATAGTTGTAGCACAGCCCTTCCCAAAGTGGGTTGCCTCAAGGGTCCATTCTTGGGCCGCTACTTTTTATTTTGTACACTTATGAATTCAGTGTATGTTTACAGTATTGCTCCGCACATTTCTGTGCTGATGATACACAATTATATTAGTCTTTTAACGAAGAACGGTGAATTAATCTTGCCTGAATATTACTGATGATCTGAATTCCTTGCGTGCCATCTCCAAAATTTTTTGCCAATCTATTAACCCTACAAAGTCGAACGTGATCTTCTTGTGAACTTTAGCACGTAGTAGATGCTCCGAAAAGATTTGCTCTGAACAATAAAATCATTTCTGTAAAAGAAGGCTGCTCAACAAATCTTGGGCTTTATCTAGATAACTCTCTTAGTTACTCCCCGCATGTAGAACTTTCATGTGCGTCGCTATCTTTTAAAAGTTTTGAATACAAATAGTTAGGTGTTTGATATTTATCAATTTTGTAAACAAGGCAGACTAAATGGTGTCTAACTCTTTCATCTAAATTTAACCATTTACTTTCCAAAAAACGTTCAGTAATATGGTCAAACTTGCGCAAGTTAAAACTAAATTTTATACAAGCATTTTGTATTTTTTGGAGAGTACTTTTGTCTCTACCTAATAGAATAGGCCAATACACAATATCGCAATAAGCAAGTTGGGAGAGAATTAAAGAGTCACATAACATCAACATTATATCAGAACTAGGTAACTCCCTATGCATGTATAGTAGCTTCAACTTACCATATGATTTTTGTACTAATTTAGCAACGTGAGTGGATGATCTTAACTTAACATCGAGATATATCTAAATTTTTTGCTTCATCAACGGGGGTCAAATCTAAGTGTAATTTGTGTAGTGTGTAATTTAAGTGTAATTTTAAAATTGCTAACTACTTTGCATCTATCCTTACCAAATACTAATAACTCAGTTTTTGACTCATTTAGAGCTAATCCATGAGAATTAGAGGCCTCAGCAATTGTTGCCTGATCAGGCTAGTAAATAATCATTAAAACCGAAAGGAAAATATAATTGGGTGTCGTCCGCATATCGATGAATTGAGCAAAATTCTAAAAATGAGTGAAAATCAGAAACATATATAAAAAATAAAAGAAGCCCAAGGATACTACCTTGTGGAACACCTTTAGTAATGAATTTAAATTTAGAAAATTATTAGTAACGCAAACCCTTTGACAACGATTACTTAAATAAAACGTTAACTCAATGTTACCCAACCCAAAGTATTTTAGTTTCTTGTATAAAATAGAATAGTTTAACGTATCAAAAGCTTTACTAAAATCAAGTAATATTAAGCACGTATTGTTACTACCATCAGGGGGAACATCCTGAGCACTCTTCCCCTTCATGCTCACCAGTACGCTTACCTAGTCGGGAAAATCACTCAATCACTTCAGGAAAAAGAGATTGCAGTGGCTGCTGCTTTTCTCGACATTGAAGGAGCATTCAATAATGCACTGCCCGATTCCTGCTAGAGGCAGCTGCTAGAGGAATCGAGCCAACATAACTGACTGGATCCGAGCTATACTGGAAAACAGAATCATAACGACAACCTTACAGGGGGAAACAGTCAGCTTCAAGGCCGCAAGAGGGTGCCCACAAGGTGGAGTTCTGTCCCCCTTTCTGTGGTCACTACTTGTGGATGACCTGCTGGCTATTTTATCTCTGTGGGAAGCCGAGATTCTGGCATGTGCAGACGACCTAGTCATCATGGTTAAAGGTAAATCTGAAGAGGTACTCTCGCATACCCTTCAAGAGATACAGTGCACATCTGGTGTGAGAGGGAACAGATGTCTGTCAACCCTAAAACTGTAATAATTATCCTTCACCAGGAAAAGGAAGCTGGATAACTTAGAACCGCCTTCCTTACTAGGTGAAACCATTCCATTTTCGGAGGATGTGAAATATCTAGGCATTACGCTGGATAGATCACTCAACTGGAATTCCCACCTGGAAAGGTAATCCACAAAACAAGCCTGTCCCCTAGAATTTGTGGAAAATCCTGGGGTATGGGTCCCCAACAAATATACTGGATATACGTTACGGTCATTAGACCAATGATAGCGTATGGCTCCATAGTTTGGTGGTCGAAAGGGCTACAACAGTCGGCCAAAGCCAAACTCTCAGCTGCTTTGGAAATCCTCCTAGACTTACCACCTCTCCATATTTACTTGGAGAGAGAAGCTAGGTGGGCAACATATAGACTCCAACAATCGGCAATCAATATGCCACAGGCTATCATCCTGGAACGCAATGGATTGATTGATGACCTAAACAGTCACAGCGTCCTAGGTATACCTTCTGATGTGATGCCTACCAGAACCAACCATGCCTTTCAACATCCTATTTCCTGAAAGAGAGAGTGGGATCAGACCGACCTACAGAAGACAGACAGCTGTTGGTATACAGATGGTTCCAAAACTACTGAAGGAACAGGAGCTGAAGTTTATAGTCGCTGTCCAAAGATAAGAATAACCTCGACCCTGGGTGACAACGCGACAATTTTTCAGGCTGATATATATGCCATTGAACTGTGTATGGAGGCTGGAATCAACGCATCCGACACAGATCAATAAAGATCTTCTCACACAGCCAAGCAGCCCTTAAAGCTCTTGGATCCTATCGCTGTAATTCTAAAACAGTGTGGAACTGCCAAAAAGCTCTAATCCAATTGGGTAGGAACAACAAACCGACTCTGGTCTGGGTGCCTGGCCACTCTGGACTGGAGGGCAATGAGATTGCCGATTGCCTAGCTAGAGAGGGTGCGGCATCAAAGTTTATAGGAAAGGAGAGAAGTTTAGCACCCCCTTAGACAAGGATGGAATAACACATATGGTTAGGCCACAAAGCTAACCACAATTTTTAATCCCGTCAACATTTTCCGCCAATATTATTAACTTATTTCTAAGAAGACAAGTATATATTCGAAATAACAATGAACTAATTGGACCAGAAGAAGTTAATAAGGGCTTGCCACAAGGATCGGTCCTTAGTCCTCTTTTATTTAATATATATACTATTGATTTGCATAACGTCGGCATTGAAGGAAACATTCTACAATATGCGGATGACTTCTGTATATATATATATATGTTGTTTTTTAGGTTTTCGCGGTTGTTAAATGAAGTGTTGTTGTACTTCCGGGTGCTCTCCCACGTCGATGGTCGACTCCTCCAGGCGTCATGGTTGTCTAAACGACGTTTCGGCAGAATCTCATCTGCCATCTTCAGGTTCTCACTGAAAGCTGCCTACTGCTGGTCCTCGTTGCTGAACTTCAGTTCCTGCCTTGACCGGCACCTTGGCGTGAAATGTGTGTCCCCGTTTATTTTCCTTTGATATACTGTGTATGACAGTTGGGTTGTTAGGTTAGTTAGTTTAAAGTTAAGTTAATCGTGGCTGAATGGACTCTGTCCAAAACTAAACAATTGTTAAAAAACAAAGAAAACATTTTAATGTTGATACCATCAGAACCCGTGGCTTGGGGTTTAACAGACCACACTAACCTATTAATAGTTTCTACTATATGTAATTTTTTTTTAATTATCATGAAAATACATACCTAATTCAGAGTTTTACTTTTATGTAAATCAAAGTTATCATTACTGTTATTAAATTTCTAACTATTAATTTTTCATCAGCTTCTTATTTCTTAATTAACTTAAAAATTGATAAATTATTTGTGCGACGTAAAAAGTCCTTTGTTGGAGCTTAGCAATTGACTTGTCTGTATATTGCTGGTTTTGAGACATTATCTTATGCTACGCCTAGCAAAAAAGGGCAACCACATTACGACACACATAGTGGGTGTTTTTGACGGGAAGATTTCATTCGTTTATGTGTCTTGTTGTCATCTGATGAAGGTAATCTATAAAGCTGCATAATATTTACTTGGCCCCACTGCGGTTTTGAACATCAGCTGTTCATCTATATTTTCTCGTTGAAGCTGATCTGATGCTGAAGGTTAATAAGTTGCGCGTCGACTATTGTATACGAATGTAGTGTTCAACTGTTTAAATGTTTTGTGAAAGTGGTATTTCAGATACCAAAGACATTGATTTATGAAAAACCGAAGGAGTAATCACTTATGTAATTTGTTTGTAATTTTGATATATCTTACTTTAAATGGTTATGTAGATATAGTCCTACCGTCCTTTTAAAAGGACACTATTTTGTTCAGAAACCAAACATATTTTCCCTACATTTTTGTTTATAATATGCCTTGGAACACGTTAAATTATTTATATCACTTTGAAAAACAGTTGTTTTTTGAAAAAAGAAAAAAAATGTTCACGGCTATCTGGGCTAATCTCAGATATTTTTGGGCCGTATATTAAGTTTTCTTCAAACCAGTTTTCTTATGTTTTATACGGCTTTTTAATTAGTTGCTATTTAACTGTGGAACGCTTAATTTGAAGAAAAATTCAATTAAAGGCTTTAAATCCCTTAATCATCGGATAAATATTCAACAATACGAGACAGATATTAGTTTTCTGGAAAGTTCCGGTCACATGTGCAGAGAAATAAGATTCTTCGTCCAACTGATATGTTCATTTTTATACGAAATATATCCATGTGTATATTAACCTCTGATTCAAGTAATATTTAATTGGTAATACATTTTTCCCGATACAAACGTATATATTTAAATGAATGCCGACAATAAACTACGACTTCTGATAAAAAATACAAAATTTATTAGGAGAACCGTTTTATCAATGTTAACTTTGAGTTTCCGACCAATTAGGATGAAGTAATGGAGTCGTTCAGAATAATATCCTGTGACACTGGCGATACGAACAACGAGGAAGCCCCGAGCTATACATCGCAACAATACCTATCCGACCGCCCAAAACAATGAAATAATGACAAACCAAAGAAGTAACAATACAGCAAACTCTTTGCATCCTTTTGAAGTCGTACAGATTGGCCTTGTAGCCCCCAAGCGCTCTAACTATTGTATTTGTTGGCGGAAAATTTGCTTGCTAAATAATTTATAATATACAAAAATTTCATTTTCTCTGCTATTTCAATTCATTATAAATACATGTTTATGTTCGCAAACTCTGTCAATCCTTTACATTAGTGCAAGTAAAGTGAATAAATATGGGACAAAATCTTAAAGTCACTGAACGTAGCATAGGTACTTTGAGTGGATTTTAACTTTTGAAGAGTCTTGCCATAAATATATTTAAAGACTTGAGAGAGTGAAAAATGTAACTTTTGTAATTTTCTGAATTTTTAACCTCTCCACAATAAAATTGTGAGAGGTTACTAAAATTGGTTCAAAAACGAAAATTGAGATAACATCAAATCTTTACGTTTTGAGGTCCTAGGAACCCAAAAAAGTGGTTTTTTGAAAACTGTCTGTGTGTGTGTATTTGTGTTAGCACGATAGCGCCGAAACTACTGAACGGATTTGAATGAAACTTTGCGTGTGCGTTTCTTTAGTGCCCCAGAAGATCTGAAAAGGCTTTGGTTGAGATCGGATTACGTTTAGTGCCATTTTGACGCAACAAGTTGTTTATTTTATAATTACTTTCAATTTGCAATGGAACCAGAAATTCTGATTTCAACGATATATCACACTTCCTACCCTTTCGATTTGGTTTCCGTGAAAAAAATTAAAAACAAAGCAAATATGGCACAGATCGCATTTCGCATGACATGATCGATGCGCGTAGCCGTTACATCGTGAAACTCGTCAATTCACGTGTGAGGGTTTCTTCATTGCTCTAGAAGTAGAGCGGATTACGTTTAATGCCGTTTTTAAATATATATACAGACAAATCGAAGAATTAAACTACAAATATTCCTCTAAAATTTAGTAAAATTACTGAGATGCTAATGTTTCATTTAACAAAGACAGCCGCGAGCGATCGGATTGCAATGAGCAAATTTTGACGATTGTCATTGTCATCGTTTGTCATCCGATAACGTTGGTGTCATGTCATGTTAATAAGATTTCGGCATATTTGTAACTTTTAGTGGATTGTCACAAACTTTATAGGTAGATTAACAATATCAATATCATATGCTTTCTGTACCTTCGTTGGTGAATTTATTATATATTTTCACTTTACCAATTTTCAGTTTGTTGCTTTACAAATCTGTAGTATTTAGGATAAATAAACTTTCTTAGTCGTTCAAGTTATGTTAAAGTTGTTAATATCCTAATAGTATATTATTCAACGAGCGATAATGTAGGTAATAACTCGCATAGATGATTGTAAATTCATTAAGTTGAGGGTTTTTTTAGTGCCCCAGAAGATCTGAGAAGGTTTTGGATGATATCGGATTTCGTTCAGTGCCGTTTTGTCACACAATTTAATGCACTTTCCGGCTTCAAAGATCCACCGAGTGGGGAGGTTCCAGCCGCTTGCTGTAGCTGCCGATTTTTTTCAAATAAAAGTGGCAGAAAAAATATTATGTTTAATTTGAGATCTGCCTAACCTCTGTATATCAAACTCGACAGAGCTACAGCAAATTAAGGGAAACATTAAAGAGGTGAACATTGTTTTTTGGGAAAGATAATTTTTTTTCTAATAAAAATTGTATATAGATTAAATACTTTCGATCAAAATTGACCGCGACATAAGGCTTTCAAAGTTGTGGTGAAAGAAGTGAAATATTCACTGTTTTATATGCTTTTATTACTTTTTTTTATGCTGAAAGTTTACTCAATACCTTCAATTTAGACACGTATTTATGCTTATTATATTTTTTATTATCTGGTTCAATAGACTTTTCATTTAGTTTCTGCATTACCATTTTACATCAAACTAGTAATGATTGAAGCGGGGGTATTTTCATCGACTGTACGAGAATTAGGCTTTTTATACTGTTCTTCAGAGAAATAATGTAAATTACCGCCATATGCTTATTTTAAATATGTCCTTTATTGAATATCAAACTTTCAACAGCCAATAAATCGTGAACGTTTTCTGAAATAAAATTGTATATTTAATATCCTCTAAGATGCGTAATTAACTTTAAAAAATTAAATATTATATAATAGAATAAGTTGTATATATTCTAATGCAAATCAGTAACAAAAATGTTTATGTATTTAGACTTAAAAGTCTTCTGCATTACTTCTTTCACTTTCTGTATGATCTTCATTCTCTCAGAGCTCATCATTTTCATCAGCAGTAACTGTGACTGCTTCGCGTTCACAACTCAAGCAGCTATACCCTTCACAGACTTTGCACAAGGGTGAACAGTTTACTTCGCTTTTCGCGCAGCGATACCAGAAGATTGAATAGCCTCCAAAAGAGCATGATATAAGGTTTAAAACATAATATTTTTCTGTTGTTTCCCCAGTGTTTAATCTTTAAATGTCTATTTTTTCCCCAAACCTCTGACTATAACTATTATCGAGCTGTAAGAGCATCTGTGTAGAGGTGTAGACCGCTGTCAAGAGAACTTTTTGATGGATAAGTTATCTCCCGTTGAGTCACGTCCTGGTAGATTAACCTTTGATTAGTTTTGGGAACAATATCTATACAGGTAATTGAACCCATACCAAACAAATTGTAATAATAGTATGTCAGTATAGTAAGTTTACACACATTATTGTAATTACACTATTATAAATTTTTCAAAAGAATCGTAAATGTTATGGTCAACATATTTAAATCTTAGGAATAGAATAATCTTGCCAAGGCGATTTCCAGAAGGTCAGTGGAAATATGCATAATACACATTTATTTCGGGAAAATAATACACAAACAAATTAGTGGTGATGGGAATCACCTATATGTATCATTGGGCCATTAGTTAGAAGAAATAATAAAGCGAAATATAAACAAATGACCAAACAAACATTAATAAGTAAGCGGAGAAAATTCATCCATGCCGAGGAAATGTAGAGTATTCTTCAGAAACATAGAAAATATATGTATGATGGTCGAGAGGTAAGCGCGCCTCACCCATTAGTTCCGGGTTAGATTCCCAGTCGTGGCAGTGGAAAATACTGTGAGAAAGATTTTTCCACTATACACAGATATTGGGTGTGTGTCCCTTGTCTCTAAATGTGTAGCGCCCCTCCCACACAAAGCTCTTCTAGAGCCTTCCAGGATAAAGGGGGTCGTAATTACCTGTGGTGTTATTATTATTATTATTATAAGAACTTAGGAGCAGTTGAAAATAGAGCTCCAACACGTCTACTAAAAAAAGTGCTAATACTGGACAACAACAAATTAGAAATAGGGATTCCATACCATACATAGATGGAAACAATTGAAAGGATCTTGAGAAGACTAGGAAAAGTCCAAGCACACTAGGAATAAACAGCAGGAAACAATAAAGGAATATCATAATGAAGGATTTGATAATCTCGCTATTGTCCATGCATTTGCCTTAGCTTTTTTGTCTGATGCCAATTCTATACTTAGATCAGTTCTCATCTAGAAGATGTGTTCCTCCGATAAACCGATTATATTTTGTTATTAGGGACGGCCTATTTACCTGAATAATTTTTTTTTTTTTTTTCGGCTTAAGAAGATCTCTCTTGACCTTAGTCATAGTTTTTGCGCCGTGACAAATGGGTGCTGCAGTGATAACATTATTGTCCGCCCATTTCACTATAATTATGCCGTCGTCTTGATCAAGAGAGTGTGAATATTCACCACGTTTTTTGTTTTTATAAAAAAATGTTTTGAAAGTAGTGAACAAGATTTTGGTAGCCGATTTTCTCTTATTGTTCCCGTAGATTGATATCCCTGGCTCTTCAAATAATATGAAAAATTAAACCCAGTAAATAAATTATCAACATAAAATCGAAATAGAAGATTTTTAACGGCATCAAGAAATTCATCAATAGGCCATTCATATTAGCTTAAAAATAGCCCAATAGAAAAAAAATTATAAAGTTTTACCACTTGGGAATTAAACTTGTCAAGGGATGTACTTTCAAAATAAAAAGATTTCTCAAGCAACGAATAGGAGTTTCATCCCTAAAACACACCCCTAATGTGCAATTCAGTAGTTTTTGCGATTTTCTCGAAAACCGTTTGTCCTACAAAAAAATTATACTTACAAAAATATTCCCAGTAAAATTCTGCATAAAAAAGTGTTTATTCTCTAAATTGTTTGGAACAGAGGTTTTCGAGAAATCAGCTATTGAAGTTAGGGATTGCATTAACAGAGATTCACGAACATGGTATATAATGTATCACTTATAAGATGTCGAATGTCAAAGACGACTGTTAAAATGTTAAAAAGCGGCTGTAGAGTTCGAAGAAGTTACAGTAATCTAATATTGTCCGCAATTGTAAAGAATCCATCTTATTCATTTATGCTATTAGTGGCTGCGACACCATGTCAAGGTCCTTTGGAAAGGGCAAACAACAGTTTGTACATCTATTTAATCGCAGAAAGGACGGAAATTGAGCAAGCTGGGGAAAGGTTTATATTGGAGCTCTATAAAGCTAAATCATTAGATAGCAGCAGTGAGCAAAGATATGCTTATTTTAATAAATTTATTGCCCAAGGGGGCAGTGCCGTGGTTTTCTCAAAATTACCTTCCATGTCGGCAGCAGTACAACAGCATTCCGTCGTAGTTACCTTCAAGTGCAAATATGGCGTGGACAACATTTGCATCCTGAGTTTTCGGGCTGGAAAAAAAAATATGATGCCCTGTCACCTGTCTATACCACTGAGCCACCCGCCCCGGCTTCTATTTTAAAATTAATAACTTGCAATTTCAAACAAAGTTGTGGAAAGAGATGCAGCTGTACTAAGCAGGCTTATATTGCACAACTATGTACAGAAATTACCGTGGCCAAAGCTGTACCAATACAGATACCACAGATGATGTAGATACTACCGAAGATATATTATTTTATTTTGACTTAGTGGATTAGGTCTCAAGGAGAAACCACTTTAAAAAAACACGCCGATAACTCTACCTCAATGGTGATATGGAAACGAGTGCTCTTGTATAAATCGCAAAACTTTTTTTTATAAACCCCTTCTCCACTATAATACAACCTTACCTTTAATTAACAGAGTTCCAAAATTATACCTAAAATACATGATTGTACCATGTTCGTGAATCTCTGTTAATGTAACCCTTAACTAATCTAAACAATTTGGGTAATAAATACTTTTTATGCAGAATTTTACTAGGAACATTGTTTGTAAGTATACCAGGAAAACGCAAAAACTACTGAATTGCACTTTAGGGGTGGGTTTTAGAGATGAAGCTCCCACTTGTTGATTGGGAACTCTTTTTATTTTGAAGGTAAATCCCTTGACAAGTTTAATCCCCAAGTGACAAAACTTTATAATTTTTTTTCTATTTATGCTAATATGAATGATCTACAATCATATCAAGAAGATGTGCTATGCACTTTCTAAATAGCTTTTCATGTTTTGTATTACTTTTCGGATTCTTTCCTTGATACAAATCAAAATTCACCAGGTATCCAGTAGGTTAGTTAATTCAGGCACCACATCTTGTATGCGAATCTTATAGGTTTCCCTCTGATAAATTAAGGTCGTAATTTCCATTCTTTGTCTTATTTAACAGGCTTGTTGTCAGTGCAGATATTTCAGATTTTGCCTAAATCTGTCCCTTCTCGTTGAATTACTGATCATATGATTATTCATATCATCTTGACAATCCCAGTAGAAATCTCATCCTAACAAATTTCAATACCGAGTTGAAAATAGCATTGCTATGAAACATTTCATTTCAGCAGATATTTTGGAGTCCGCTTCATTAAACAATAGGTCATAATTGGTTGATTATTCAACAAGGAAACTCATAATGGCATAGTTGGTTAAAAAAGGGGGAACATAATAAGTCCAGGAGTCAGTAAGAGAGTAAGACACTTACTGACTTCTGCTATAGCTTCAGCTGTTTTTTTATAAAGTCACTTAGGATTTTCCGCCTCCAGTTCTCCTTCTATTAGTCCTACAGCTAGTGAATTATTTTTTAGAGTTATTTTCTAAATAGTCTAGACGCTGAAGGGGGGTTCCACTGGTCTTAAGAGGTCTGAAAGATATTATAACCATTTTTTATATATATTTTTTTTTATACATTTATTTAACGTCGGCCTATTTCCGCTACTGAGGCCTAACACCGACGCCTGTAGACGAGCTACCCCCAAACAGGAATTTTGCCGAACCTCTTCCCTTAAGAAGAGTAGGGATCTTTTACTTGCCTAACATTTAATAGATAAGGGGCCGACGGCTTTACATCCCCTCCGAAGGATGGTATATCTCCTATACAACCCTCGCCTAAGGTTGTATAGCTTCCGCGCATACACTGATATACAAGCCGCTGGAAGATCTATGAGGCGAGAACGCGGTTTCCGTTGGAATGGTCACCCATCCAAGTACTAACTGCGCCTGTCGTTGTTTTACATCGCATATCGAAGTATGTACATAGTAAAGACGCACCTACGCTCGCCCCTATTTTTTATATATGTTTTTCCCTAGAATCGATTGGGATAAGTCCCCCAGATCCCAAATATGGTCCAATTATTTATTCTCAAGAAAGTGTCAGAAATGGTGTTTTGACAATTTCGCGTGAATAACTATTCTGGAATTTAGGACTTCAATCACTTGGCCAATGGACCTGGCATATCAAAATACGTAAACGTGAATACAATCATATTAATATTTCTGCATACTTCAAAAGCTTTTTTACAGATTTTCATGATAAACTCGAAATTTCTGGGATCTGAAACCTACACCAACCGAATGTCTCAAAATAAAACGATAGAACACGATTTTTGACGGTTTGTCGTGAATAATTCGAGATAGAACAACTTCTGGGATCCATATACATGTTAATATCTTTGTATACCTCACAAGAAAGAATACTATTTTTGACAGTTTCTTTAAATAATTCGGGATATACCACTTCTGGGATCTGAGACCTACGCCAATCGACCCCAACGTACCAAAATACATAAGACTGGAACTAGAAATATTAATTATTTCTCTACTCTTCAAAAGAAAATGCGAAGAAACACCATTTTTGTCATTTTCTCATGAATAACTCAAAATTGAACCACTTTTGGAACCCGGGACCTCAATTCCAATTCATTCCACTAAAAAAATACATTGAAAATGATTATATAATCTGGATAGATTACCGTGCGACTAATAATTTAATTAAAGAACTGTGTGAGATTTGATCCTTTCTTCCCTTCAAAAAAGATTATATGATCTTTCGGAGGCCCGCGGAACCCCCTTTCAACGTCTAGATAAAATCCCAATTCAATTTTTTTTATTATTAAGTGAATATAAGTACTCAAATCCTTGTATGCATTATTTCATTCGTCAACAAAGTTCAAATTCCAAACACATGCTAACTTTATTTATTTTGTATGAAAAGTATATGAGAATGATGAACGTATACAAAAAATATATTAAATTGAATCCACTAAGCCGACAGATCTAACCTGCCTGCATATAAATAAATACTCTTATCCAAAAGTCGCAAGCTTTACATTCAGAAAGGACTTCAATAGGCGCCAGTAAAAGATTCGCACTTGGATGCAACTGGTGAATAATGCACGCCGATTGTCCCCATGTTATATGTATTTTATAGATAGGAATTTTCATTCCCACGGGTACTAGATCTTAGAATCTATCGGTGATGATTGTTTTATATTTTATCTGAAACGCTTTTAAACTAACTGGGCGCTAATCACTAGCTTTTCTTTGATAATTTTACATACAGAATTTTCGACGTATATATTTAATAGTTTAAAAAAACTTGAGTAGCAGTCGGGCGTGGCCAACTGCGAATGGTGATTAGATTAACATTTTGTTCGAATACGGCTCAATTCACATCTATGTGGTATCACTGAAATAAAGTACACCAAGGCTCACATAGTGCAATTGTCCCGTCCTGTTTTCTCTTTAATAAAAATGATAAATAATTTAAAACAAAAACAAAACAAGAGAGCTAAAGACTAGCCGATCTGTTGGGAGAGTTGGGTTCGCAGGTTGTGGGGTTCAGAGGTCAAACTAGAAATTCTCGAAGTACCTAGCCGAACTAATTTGTTTTGTGACTTAAAAGGACAAAAATTTAATTAATGGTCTGTTTAGGCGCCACCCGCAATAATAAATATGTGAAATTTACCCTCTTAAAATCAGCAAACAGATCACTACGGGTGGATCTAAAAGAAGTGTCTAGTAATAATTTATAAATGTTATAAGATAAAAAGATTACTATTTGTTTTCAACAGATATATATTTTTTTTGATGCGCAGAAAATTTGGGGAATAATTTGGTTGACAGAGGAAATGCTTTATAAACAAATCAATAAAAATTGTAATAGTTAATAACAAAAAAATTAGAATTAATCAAATGAGCACGAATCTGTGAAATATACCTATTAAATCGAATGGGATCCTGTGTCGCCTTGGTAGTGTGCCTAGCTGCTACCTCCGAGACTCTATTCAACAAGCTGCCAGTTACCTATTGGCTATCGCTAAAGTTCTGCGGAACCTAATTTTGTGTTACTGAAATATATGGCCCCAGATATAGGTAATCGATATCCAAAAAAATGAGGACTGATATAAGTAATTATTATTTCTACTCCAGTAGAAATGAACAATTCTAGGATTTCAATCTCTTAAAATTTCGGAAAATGTTCCAAAACAAAATCGTAAATTTTCTCAATGGAAAATTTCGTAGAATTTCATAAAAATTCTTAAAATAAACTTCTTCGAATTTCGTAAAATATCTTAAAATTTACCAATTTCCGGCCAGGTTGAAATAGAATCCCCCAACTAACGAAAATAAAATACCATTTTCTTGGCCCGAAATAATATGTTGACTACTAAACTCGACAAGATGAATAAATAAGTAATCAATTTTTATAAATGCAAAATAGTAATGGACATTAATCAAGAGAAAAATAAAATAAAAAATTTTGCCTCTGTTGGATATTAACTCTTTAGAGTATTTGGCTATTTTGCACATATTTCTTTAGCGTCTGTGATTAAACCTCGGTGGCATAAACATATTTTTCTTGGCATCTCAATATTATCATGTAGAGCTGCAGCTAGCTGTGTAGATCTAAAAGGTAATTTGAATATAAACAAATAAATAGAAACTAATTTATATTATTTACGATAGCAAAATTGTTCAATAATATTTTGGAAATGTGATGTTCTACCACAAAAATAGAAGTATTAAAAAATATTCAGAAGGCTTTATTCTTGCTCAATTGCATTCAATTTCGTTGGTCCGTTCCGCATTAAAGCATGCTTGTCCGTGACAGTTCATACACATAGCCGAACATTTTAAACCAACCTTTAAACATCCGCATCGCTTTCCGCAGCCTTTTTTGCAGGAACACGAAATTAGCTCTAAAATTGATAAGACAGCTGCTGCTTTAGTAGACAAAACAGGTATTAAAATATCACCTGATTTCTTCCATCCCAATTCTTCTGGCTCTAAAACATTTCCATGCCAAGCCTGAATTTGGTGGTAAACCCGCAAAGAATGTTGTTGCAAAGCTGTGAACGTCGGAGCGAGTAGCCTTGCCAAAGTAACCGTTTGACTAGAATTGCCAACCGAGGTGTTAAACAGAACATACCTCTGATGATTTATTGAAGTTTCATTATTTTGTGCTCTATATAGTGCAAGAGCAAATATTTCCTCAGCCTCAGTGATATCCTGTTTTGTAGCATTTGGTTTTAACAACTTCTTGTAAATTTGTTTTCGAGCTTAATAAATTTATAGTTTATAGAAATGTGGCCTTATTACATATTCTCCAATAATTCCTCCCCAAACGTTTATAGACCATCTGTGTTGGTTATCAACTTGCATAAAAAAGTGAGAATTTTCCGAAGCATAATAATGGAAGTAGTGCCTATTAACAAATCCATTTTTATGAAAAGTTTCCTCATCAACGAATAAAACAGTATTGAAGAAGTTGACATCATGTTGCATTTTACCTCTGGCCCAATTATAAAATTGAAGGAGCTTTTGATATGCATGCAACTTATTTGTTTTTAAGATTCGACCCACAGACCGTCTACTTATTCCTACTAATGAGCTCACCTCTCTTTGACTAACATGGGCATTCTCAACCGTTGCCAGCACCACAGAAAACTCATTTTCTTCGTTCACAACACGTTTTATTCGTTTACTTTTTTATATCCGACATTTCCAGTTTCCAGAAATCTATCGAAAAGGTTTTGGAAGCTGCTAACATCAGGAACCCTTCTTTCAAGATAACGTTGGTAATAAATTCTATTGGCAAGTAAACAATTTCTGTCTGACTCGCCCAAAACAAAAGTCATGTCTACAAATTCCACTTTATTAAAATTCATATTGAAAAATTCTAAATATTTTAAATTCAATACAAATTGTAACGACCGATACTGTGATAAATGCTCCTTTGTACACGACCATTTATACCAAACTGAGGTTTTATTGCTTGTCGAATAACGAAAACAGTAATAAAAAAATATACAAAAATACATTACTTTGAAATATGGATTGGAAACAATGGTCCCACTAAATGGCCTCATTTCAAAATTGCATAAAGACTTTTGTCAATCAAAATGGGCAACACGTCGAATACCTATTATAAATTTTTTTATTTGAGGGAACTTCTTTTTTTAAGTTTATTCTTGAATTTGACATTTATTTATAAAACGAAAATGGTTGCAATTAGCCATAGGGAAGTACTAACAAAAAATGTTCATTATTCATTTCTACATCACATCGTCGAAAAATATACAGGGTGGGTGTTCCATTTGAAGAAATTAAGAAAATTCAATTTAAAATATTCTTAATTGAAAAATAATTTTTGGTCACCCTGTACATTTTTAGAAAATGAAAATAATTCAAAAACATTCATTAGATGTCTCGTAACTGGTATTGACATACGTTTTTCTTAAAACCCATAATTGTGACTGTTGTGATTTTTTTAATATCCATCTGCAGATTGCATTATTTCAACAAAAAAATTCATTACATCCAAGTGGTTGGGAGATATTCAATGCTAACATAGGAATGAATAGAGCCTAGAAAAAGACTTAAAAAAATGTACTGGTATACATAGCATTCCATTTAATAAAAGGCACTTGGTCCTGTAATTTCATGTTGGCTCGCCCTGTATGTTCGAAAATAATGTCCAGTTATAGACTTTTTTATCTAGTTTACTTGCAATTTTTTAAAAAATTTCTAGCTATCGTAGAACTCGAGATATCGAGGTCCGACGCACTATTGGCCCACCCTGTATACTGTTAATATAGTAAATATATTTATTGACTGTTCAAGCATTATTTATTTGTTATTGTTTCAGGTGAGCTTGACGTGATGTGGGGAAATATATTTGAGGTAATGTACATGTTTTAAAAACAAATACTTATGTAGCATAAATATCCCTCTAGTGTTCCAGCTAACAAAATTTACTACACATAATATCACGTGAATGTAAACAAACATCATTTAATTTCTAAAAAGAACCTACAGTTATTTCGTGAATGCTGTCTGCAATGTGCCCGTCAGCTTGCAAAGATTTATTACAGCATTCCAACTTATGCCTAGCCCTACGTATGATTTTTAAGTCACTTCAAGTTAATGTATATAAACTGTTTTAAAGGTGTTATAGTCCTCTGTGGAACTGCAGAAAAGGTCGATAACCGTTACAGGACTGGGAACGCATCAAAATACATTACCTCCCCCCCCCCTCTCCGTTTTATGGGTGAGAAATGCGATGGTGACAATGATTTACACAGCAATTTAGCGCTAACTACCTCTTTATGCAAAAAACTAATCCCTTTTCCGGTTTTTCGGATCTGGCCGTGCGAGGCCTTATCGGGTCGAGATTTTTTTTGCTCAATTTCAATAAATTGAGCAACTATCGACCGACCATAAGCTACCTCGCACGACTGCAAGGGTTGAACTTACATCCCCAAAAGCCGAAATACCTTCAAAAACTTCAAATGGAACAGAAATTTATATATCTCTGTTTTCGAAGGGCAAGAAACACGATGGTAGCAATATTCCTCCCCTGGGGTCGAGCGAGGTGGCTTGTGGTTGAAAGTTGCTCAATTTTCTGGAATTAAGCAAAAAAAAAACAATCCGACAGGTGCCCGCACAGCCAGGCCCAAATAAGAAAAACGAAGGGGTGGTTTTTGCGTTTGGGTGTGGTTAGGGAGGGGTTGGGTGAGAGAATATTGCCACCATCTGTTTCTCGCCCTCGGAATCGGGTTTATACCAATTTCTGTTCGATTTGAAACTTTTTGAAGTTAGTTCGGTTTTTTGGGGGGGTGTAGTTTCAACCCGTGGGATCAAGCGGGGTGGCTTGTGGTCGATAGTTTCGCTGTTTATTGAAATTAAGCAAAGAAATCTCGATCCAACAAGCCCTCGCACGTCCAGACCCGATAAACCGAAAGAGGAGGTGTTTTTTTGCATAAAGGGATGGTTTGCATTAAATTGGTGTAAGCCATTGTCACCATCGTATCCCTCACCCTCGAAAACAGAGAGGGGGATGTCTTTTGCTCCGTTTCCAGTACTTTAACGGTATTTGCATTTCGACAAGGGACTATTAATGGTATATAAGCTGATTCAAAATTACGAGTATCTTTGAAACTATTTTCAAGGATTAAAAGCTTCCATATACATTCAAACATGCTGGTCTCGGGAGAAGATACCTCAAGTCTAATTTCGAACCAACCAAGCATACTCATTGACTATCAACTCCCATATTCTAGGTGATTTTACTATTACAAATTACCTTCAGCAAGATGCAATCAATCCAAATAACGCAACATTGGATAATTTTTTTAACTTTTTTAGTTTTCAAAAATATAATACAATGCCAAACGTAAATGGTAGATTATTAGATCTAGTTATATGTGATGTAATATGCAATGTAATATGATAAACTATAATAATTATGATAAACCATAAGAAGGAACTGAATTCAATATTAAGTCAAATCCAAAAAAATATGTAGTTTATATCCAATAAAAAGAGACACTAGTCAATAAGATCTGTAATGGTTTATGATGAGACTGGGCTGAATATTCCCCAGCAAATTGTATATGAATTTGCAGACTTTTTGCTAACAATTTCCTTAATTCTACCACATATGATTAGTTGCCTGTGGAAATGCAAAATGCAAAATGCAAAGACCCTAAATGTATTGTGAACGCAGCGACAACTCCCCCCCCCCCCCCCGTTTTCAAGGGTAGGGAACGCGATGGTAACAATATTTTTCACCACAACCCTCGCGAACCACCTCTAAATGCAAAAAACTCCTCTTTCTGATTTTTCTGATCTGTCCGTACGAGGACCTGCCTGATCAAATTTATTTGGCTCAATTTCAGTTAATTGAGCAACTGTCAACCACAAGCCATATTCTAGGTGATTTTAATATTACAAATTACCTTCAGCAAGATGCAATCAATCCAAATAACGCAGCATTAGATAATTTTCTTAACTTTTTTAGTTTTCAAAAATATAATACAATGCCAAACGTAAATGGTAGATTATTAGATCTAGTTATATGTGATGTAATATGCAATATAATATGATAAACTATAATAATTACGATAAACCATAAGAAGGAACTGAATTCAATATTACGTCAAATCCAAAAAAATATGTAGTTTATATCCAATAAAAAGAGACACTAGTGAATAAGATCTGTAATGGTTTATGATGAGACTGGGCTGAATATTCCCCAGCAAATTTCAGATGAATTTGCAGACTTTTTGCTAACAATTTCCTTAATTCCACCACATATGATTAGTTCCCTGTGGAAATGCAAAATGCAAAGGCCCTAAATGTATTGTGAACGTAGTGAAAACTCCCCCCCGCCCCGTTTTCAAGGGTAGGGAACACGATGGTAACAATATTTTTCACCCCAACCCTCACGAACTACCTCTAAATGCAAGAAACTCCTCTTTCTGATTTTTCTGATCTGGCCGTAGGAGGACCTGCCTGATCAGATTTATTTGGCTCAATTTCAGTTAATTGAGCAACTGTCGACCACAAGCCACCCCACCCAAGGGTTGAAGTCACCCCCCCCAAGTACTATCAAAAAGCTTAAAATCGAACAGACATGGGTATGCCCCCGTTTTCAAGGGCGAATAACATAATGGTGACAATATTTTCTCACCTACCCCTCCCTGACCACCTTCAAACACAAAAATTGCGATATTCATTTCGATGGAGTGTGCGATAATAATTGTATGCGTCGAAAGATCTGTTAGCGTATAAAAAGTTTTATATATTAATGTATATATAATAATGTTTGTTTGAATCGAGGTTTGAATTAATAAAAGAAAAAAAATACCCCTGTAATAAATAAAAGAAATAAGAAGTCCTTGCTGCCATCCATCTGAATCCATTTCCTCTGTACCAAAAATTACAAAATTGAGGGAAAAACAGACGGACCCCCTCACGCCTAAACTCGGATAAGAAAATCGAGGGGTGCTTTTTGCGTTTGGGGGTGGTTAGGGTTTCTTGCTCTATTTTCTCCGGTATTTCTGACCCTTGTTGATGTTAGGATTGTTCCCCACAAGCTTCCCCAAGATATTTTGGTTTTTCGTTATACAGTCCAATGCCTCCAGCAAAACAAACACTACCGGGTTCTCCTTTTTCTTGTAAGGATTTGCACTATCATCTGTAAACTCTATCGAAGTGTCAAATTGCTTCCTCTTTCTGAGGGTATCTTCTGACACAGAGTTACTCCTTCTTGTTTGACTAGTGGTCACTAACCGCAAGGTACCCCTTATATTGTTGATACTAGTCTGCCCTGATGCATTTTGTTTCAATTTACTACTCGTAGCCATACCCACGAGTCGGGACGTATTCTCGGTCGGCCCTCGGGTGACGCCCGTTCCGAGAACAAGGGGAGTGTTACAAGATTTTGAAGCTGCTGTAGAGATATTGACACACCTGGCTTACTCGGAGACACCGATGGAGTTCCAGAAGCAATTGGTAGTTGAGAACTTCCTTGATGGCGTAATGGAGGAGAAGATTAGACGAGTCCTTCGAATATTTCGGCACCAGTAACGAGTCTTTGATCCAGGCACATGATATAAAAGCTGCCTATATGGATTCCACATGGCGCAGAATACGAGCTCACTTTATGGAAGAAACCCAATTAGAGGAAACGAATTTGGACACCAAATAGAAAAACGTAGAATGTTCATTCAATTAATAGCAGAGACAGATTCTCCAATAAAACAGGAAAACCAACAAGGAGGTGTAAATCTCAGCAGAGGTATTCGATGTTACAGATGCACCGAATCGGGGCATATGATGTGAGATTGTCGACAGCGAAGCCCTGAGGAGGTTAACGCTGCTAGAAAAGAAGAACTCCATACAGATACGATAAAACAGATTGTTATACTAACGGACATACATATAATGGTCACGCAAGAACTGAACAAATTAAATTCTCGACTGGATCCGAAATAGAAACCGCAACCGTCGACACAGGATCCGCAACCGTAGCGAAGCAGCAAAAAAGCTGTGAAAGGGTGACCAACGTTATTCATTGTTACAATTGCGGGCGGGTGACTGGGGCATGTCAAGAGCCACTGCCGCCAGAGGCATCCTAAGGAAGAATGTCGACGATATAAAGAAACAACTAGATGTGTCAATAGTAAGGACGGTTAAAATCGAGGTTCCGAATAACTGAACGAAAGACGTTATAAGGGAAAAACAACTGATTGACAGTGAAATTGTGAGTGTGTTAAGGGCGAAAGAAAAAGGAATCCGTCCTGAATGGAAGGATGTTTCATACTGATGGCTTTAGGGGCACAATGGGACTTACTCACGGTTGTAGATGGGCTATTAAGGAGAGCGTGGGAGAGCTCGAACGGAAAAGAAGTTACTATACATCTGGTGATACCCAGGTGCCGAGTATCAAAAGTACTTCAGGAAGTGCACAGATAATAACTTTGATTAGAGTGCGGGAACGATTTTACTGAATAAACAGCCGTCATGGCCTCATGACCACCTCTACATAGAGGCTTGCGCCGACCTACAAGGAGTAGTGATCCAATGACTAACGTCAGTTCAGCATCCGGATCAATGACATTGTTTAGCGGATTCGACGTAGTAAGAAGTCCAATATGAAAATCTTGCACCTAACCAGATTGGCGCAGTATGTTGGAGACGCTGAATTGCTTGACCGGGACGTTCCGGCTTAGGGAGGGGGCAGTGTTATGTGTAGACAGAAGTCTCTGCAGGCAGCCCCTTCATAGTAAGAAGCTGATAATAGAATGATGGTTCGCCAGTATAAGCTTGGTATTTCCCGCCATAGAGATACTGGATAACAGGAGAACCATTTAATAGTACGGGCTAGGTCCATAAGAAGAATCTGGAATAAACGCCATGGAATATATAGAAGCGCAACCAACCTATCAGAATCGTACTAATTTGAAGAGTAAAGCGGTCAGATCAAGAGAAAGAATATAGTGATCCAACTAGTAATGTACAATGACTAAAGTGTGTTATAGTGGTTTAAGGTAGGTTAGTGTTGTAAAAACTATTACTTAATTAAAAACTAATTATTGTAAGTCAATTTAGTGTTAATTAAATCAATGGTTAGTGATAATTAGTGTTGGAATTATTGAATGTACGCTTGAATTGTTTACTAAAGGGTGTAAACATACAACACTATTCTCTATTCCTGTATCATACATCATGTGGTTCTTGCGACCGATCCAGCATAGACGTAGTCGCCAAATCAATTTTATAAAAGATCCCGTGTACCATACTTTGAATCGCGTTTATCTATCGTCATTAAGTTTAGCGGCGCGGCGTTTCAATAAATCTGAAAAGTACTATTTCAAATAAAGGGCTTAAATTGTAGTCCTCTATAAAAGTACCTGATAATTGGAATAGCGTACCAACACAGTAACGTTTGCGTTGTAGGCTTTCCATCGTCAACGAGTAGGAATAGTCACTTTAGGTCGAACATATTATGGTAGTTTAACTGGTTAAAAAAAATAATCGCTCGCTATTGCACAAAGTGGACAATTAATTCTTCCTTAAGATAACAAGTTATTTTGCTAAGTACTTCACGTGGCAAAATGAAAAACAGTTTTCATAATTTAATTACCTGCATATATAGCCCTTATCTGTAAAATCTGCACGTCAATATAATTTGCAATTCATAAATTAAATATGCAGCACACAAAATGACAATACATAGTTTTAATTTGAATAATACGTGTCGTACTTAAGTCATAATTACAAACACGTAAGTGATGTTTATTAAAAAAATATGAATATTTCATGCCTGGTTTGTTAAATGAAAATAGTACATACTATTTTATTGGTTTACAAACGACTTCAGAATAAATTTGAAATTATTTTGCATTCATTTACTTTCAGTAGAAGTTGCTGTCGAAGTGTTTTTTAATCGATATTTAATGACAACGATGTATCAATCATCCTAAGTTGTGTAGAAAATAGGTAAAGGTTCGTTTAAATGCCGGTATGCGGTAATTGCAAGAAGTTTCTTGCAGAGGTATGCTAAGAACGTATAGTTGTTTTTTAAAATTTGTGACTTATAGACTGCACACTTTCCATATACGTTGTATTAACCTAACCCATTAATGTCCAGAATTATTTTTGGTACACTTTTTTGCAAATTGTAGAAGAATAGAGAGTAGAGAAACAGTTATCCCATTTTTTAAGAGCTATATTTCAATAAAAAGGAATTTGAAAGCCATAACCTACTTTGTGAGATATATTATAAAAACCTGAAAAATAGGAAAACCGCAAAGGTTATAGCTTCCTTATTTGAGGAGATACGAAAAAAGTTAAAGAACCGATTTTTCTGTTTTTATTTTTTTTCTCGCGTGAAAATTATTTAATTTAAATGAAACTTTGTGAAAGTACGTAATTGTTTGCATATAATAAGCATGAATTTTTTCAATTATGGGAAACAACTTTATTGATTTTTTTTTGGATTTTGATGTTCTATTAGTGCTCATTTTTTTCGTCGAGATGTTTACTTTCAAATGGTACGTCGATGTTAGTGATTTATTGTCATTTAGCAGCTTAAAATTAAGAAAAACCGAAAAAAAATTTTTTCGAATCTCGAATTTGTCGATTTTTTTCATTATTTTCAATTTTTTAGCATATTTATATTAATAAGTCATAATATTTTAATGAAAAAACTTACTTTGGTATAAAATAAATAGAGTTGAATGAATTTCATCACGGAAAGGTAGGGAAAACTTCATGAAACTTAACATTTATATGGAAATCAATAGTACTTTATTAATTTTCATAAGCTACAGTTAAGTTTCGAAAACTTTATATGCATATTAAATTATTCTAAATACATATGATAAAATACAACATACAATTTATTTATATTGGCTACGAATTCTTTAGTTTATTTACAAATATTTACTTTATTAATATTGGTTGTGTATAGCTTATAAAAAGAAAAATCAATAAAATAATTATTAAAATCTAATCAATTTTAGGCCTTTTTTGTTGTGGTTCGTTTTCTTCATCGATCAAACTCTCAAATTCTATATTATCTTCAAAATCATTGGCATTTTCAGGCTCTTCAATTTCGATGTCATTATTCTTTGCTGGCTCTTCATCAATATCTTCAGAATCACTTAAATCTACAAATACTTCTCTGTCTCTATTTGAACAGTTCTCAGTGCATGTATTGCATAGATTGGTACATTTTAAGCCGTGTTTTCGGCAGCCACACCTTTGATTATTGCATCCACTTTCACAAGTACAGCTAACGCTTTTTAACAACTTTCCGGGAATCAAGTCGGAACTGAGGGCGAGCGTAGGTGCGTCTTTACTATGTACATACTTCGGTATGCGATGTAAAGCAACGACAGGCGCAGTTAGTACTTGGATGGTGACCATTCCAACGGAAACCGCGTTCTGGCCTCACACATCTTCCAGCGGCTTGTATATCAGTGTATGCGCGGAAGCTATACAACCTTAGGCGAGGGTTGTATAGGAGATATACCATCCTTCGGAGGGGATGTAAAGCCGTCGGTCCCTTGTCTATTAAATGTTAGGCAAGTAAAAGTTCCCTACTCTTCTTAAGGGAAGAGGTTCGGCAAAAATTCCTGGTTGGGGGTAGCTCGTCTACAGGCGTCGGTGTTAGGCCTCAGTAGCGGAAATAGGCCGACGTTAAACAAATGTATAAAAAAAAAAGTCGGAACTGTCAGAGATGTATTTCGGCACGAGTCTTCTACATTTTCGTTCCAGCCCCAGTTCTTTGTTGTCCCGATCGTTTTCAAAATTACCCAACCAAGTTTGCAATTGGTAATAGACTCTGTAGGAGTGTTGTGCAGCTGCTTCTTCAGTTGGAGGGAGTTTTTCCAATTTAAAAGTGGATTTGTTTGTAACTTGCTGATACAGCTCAAATCGTAATTGATTTAATGAGTTATAAATTTTCTTACTTTTGTAAATACTAACTGTAAGTTGAGATCCATGTTTTGCTATGGTTATGTGGTCTGCATCTTTTTGATAATAAACACTGGCTAGGTTTAATAAATTTTTATTGTTCAATAAAGATATTACTATTGTTTTTCCCTTTTCCAGCAAAACTTGAAATTGTATCACACCCAGAGAAAGCATGAAGAAACACTATTACACTTGTGTATGGTTCGTGTTTAAAACAATGGGATGTATAAAATGAATCTTTGACGTTGCTTGAGCCTGGTTTGTGAAAATAAATATCCAGACCATTCGAATTTAATTGGTGTAAAAGAACTAGTAAATCGATGTCTTTACCCACGATTATTACAGTTTTATCATCTTGTTTAGCTAATTGGATCGCGGTATTAACAATCAGTGCGTCGGCGTCTTGAGGAGCTTGCTTACACAAAAAGTCCTCGGACTGTAATTTACTTGATATTGTGATAATTAAATTGTTTTTATTATTTTGATTTGATAAAAAATTTTTCTTGTGAAAAGGGTATTTTACTTATACTTTGATATTCAAATGTGGGGGCGTTCGCTGATTTATTGCGACGTGATCGTTTGGATTGTTTCATGCCCGACGAAATGGAGATAGGTACGGTCGTATATGTAGGTGCAGTTGTATTTACTTCAGGGTATCCATCAAAAACCACATAACTATTATTCGCATAATGACTTCGAACATAATTGAGATATTTCTGTGAGATTTCCTCGGTACTATCATACTTTTGCCAAATAACCTTGTGTAGTAAAAACCCGCCATCAATAACGTGTACAACATTGTTACAGGCTGGCAAAGCACTAATACTCGTGAATTCGTCGTACAGCTCGGATTTCTTAGACCATTTTCTGTGAAAAGTGACAGAGGGAAAGGAGCTAGTTCATAATTCAAATATTCTTTCATATCATCTTTGCTGTTAATATTTAACGAAATTCTTTGAAATAATAATAATGGATTAATCGCAACTTTTTCACCGTTAACTTTTACTGTGATGATTGAAGTGCTTTGAGAGGAACTACTTCGTTTGTTTTGGGCGGGCATTTCAAATACTTGTATGCTGAGAAATTTCAAATTTTGTAAAAAAAAAATTTTGTTTGAATACGTAACAGTATTTTATTGTTTGTATTCAATTTTAGCGTGGTTTCCAATAACTAAATTCATTCAACTTTAGTTATTTTATACCAAAGTAAGTTTTTTCATTAAAATATTATGAATTATTAACATAAAATGCTAAAAAATTGAAAATAATGAAAAAAATTGACAAATTCGAGGTTCGAAAAATTATTTTTTTCGGTTTTTCTTAATTTTAAGCTGCTAAATGACAATAAACCACTAAACATCGACATGCCATTTGAAAGTAGACATCTCGACGAAAGTACATCAAAATCCAAAAAAAAATCAATAAAGTTGTTAGCCGAAGATAGGGGTGTTTTTTCGGAAAAATGGTAAAATCTCGAAAAATATTTATTTCCCATAATTGAAAAAATTCATGCTTATTATATGCAAATAATTACGTACTTTCACAAAGTTTCATTTAAATTAAATAATTTCCACGCGAGAAAAAAAATAAAAACAGAGAAATCGGTTTTTCGTCATTTTCTCACAAACTTTGAGGTTATGTCGAAAATATATAAAATAAAAGTTTTAGATTTTTTTATTATCTACAACTTTTGTATGAAACACTTTTCTCTAAGAGGTCACGTTTCGCCACAAATCACGAAAAACGGTTTTCATCCCTTAAATAGCACCCCATTTCACTACTTCCCTTCATCTCAAGTTCCAAAGTTTTTTTTTTCATTGTTTATAACCTCAACTATATATTCCAGCCGGCCGTTGCCTGCTATTAATTTTTTTTTTTTCAGCATTAAAAATCCGTAACGGCCCCAGCCTATCATGCTTTTCTAATTCTGGTTTTGATGTCCTCAATATTTTCAGGAGCAGTTTGAAATACCTTGTCTTTAATATAACCCCACACGAAAAATCCAAGGGGATAATATCTGGTAATCGAGCTGGCCATAGAATGGGTCCATAGGTGCCTATCCAACTATCTGGCGTAACTTGTTTTAAATAATGTTTACATAGTACAGCAGTGTGAGGTGGAGCCCCATCTTGTTGAAAATATGAATAATTTAATCTTTCTGTCACTGTTAATTCATAAAGAAATTCGTTTAGCCGGAAATTAAGGTATTTGTGAGCGGTTAATTTGCCATCATAAGAATAAAGCTCAATTACTTTAGTCCCTAAAAGACCCACCCCAAACATTCGTAGAAAATCTTTCTTGGAGAGCAGTATCTCTGCACCACTCTGTATTTTCTATTAAAAAATTCATTATTAGAAAAATTGTATTCATCCGACCAAAGATTTTTAGTCTCCTCGGCCTATCTCCCACATTTCTTCATTACGTGGCATCGAATTTTTTTTTTTTTTTGCGGCTTGGTGGTGTGATTGACAGTGGCGCATCCTCTCACACAGACGGTCCGGGTTCAAAACCGGGTTACAGAGCAAGTCGATGAGATATAGTGGATGAGCGGATCTGCTCCGTTTTTTTTTTAAATATTTTTCTTGCACTGTTTTTTTATGCGACAGTTTCTCTGAATTTGTCTCAAAGAGGTTTCTTCATTTTGGTTAGATTTGGAAATAATCAAGATGAGAGTGTAAGAATTGCAGTCTTAGATTTATGGTATTCCAATTGTTCAAGAATCTCTACCATATTCGCACTATCTCTTTGTAGTTTGTACTTGTCATTCTTTAGCAATTAATAGATTGTTCTCTATGGAGTAAATGTGACATTTTTTGTGTCAGGATATACGTGACAAGCGTGTCGGAAAAACAGTCGAGGCACACTTTACCTCCCATAAAACATGCTATTTTTTCTCGAATCGTCGAATATGAATTAAATAAATACTGTTATTTTTTCCTGAAATACTTTTAGTGTCGCATGTGAACGGAGAAAATTTAAGAGGAGAATCCAGTAAAACGCTGCATCCGGTTAAATATAAAAACCTACATGCAGGCTGAATTTATACCTGCCTCCATTTACTTAATGTCGCGGCCAGTTTAAAAGTCATCCACTACTTGTGTTATTTTGAAATACTGTAAATATTATATTATATCCATAATTAATTACTCTTAAAGCATATATTATTCTTCTAATTGCGAATGTAAATTGTAATGTATTGTAATCAACACACTATATATACCAATTAAAATTCTGGTAATAGGCATTATAAGAGTTTGTAGTATAGACCGAAAGGGTGTTAAGTTAGAGAACATGTTTTTGTTCTCACGCACTTTCGCGGTAAATCCGTACCGGAATCCGGGAGGTCGTTGCTTTCCTTTAACAAGTGCCGACAACGGCGTGTATTTCGGTTGCGCATAGCGCCAAGTGTCCCGAGCAGTTTAGGCGGCCTGTCCTGGGTCCATCAAGCAGTTGTCTTGTCATTTGGCTTCGAAAATCCTGAAATTCTACTTCGCAGCTAAGTAAAAGCGGAACGCTTTGAGATTCTCGAAATGGTAACTTCAACTCGAACACGCAGCACGTGACACGCTGATTGCAACAATTAAGCATCGCCGGGGATCGTTAAAAAAAGACGCGTATGATTTCAACATTGACTGACGAAGGAAATTAACGTTTTTATTTATAGTTGGGTATAACGTGTAATGAGAATGGGATAAAATTTTAGAAATTTTACTAGAATTTAAATAGTATATAAGTGTACAATAACTAAATAGTTTTCAGTAAATTTCCCTACATTTCAGTAAGTGTAAAGATGGTCCGGCCCATCTTTACAATGGGATTCTAGCTTATTTTTAAACCGTAAGAGACAGAATGTTAGTTAAATCAGATGATAGTTGTACCTTTTAAAGCTCACTAAGGTGCCATTAACAGATTTTTTTTTAATTTCAGTAATTACAGATACATCAGGAAAAGACTGAAAAATCGTCATTTTTAATTTTCCCCTAGATTTTTGCTAATAACTAGCAAAAGATAGGATTTAGAAAAAAATCTTTGGACAAAAATGAAGAGGTGTTTAGGTAGCCTAGCTTATGCTTTTACCATTGCGGCGCCTAGGCGGTGCAAGGCTCAACATTTATTTTTATTGTAGACGCCCAGATTTTTTGAAGAAATCAAATTGCCAGCATCATACTAATATCAAGCGATAAAAATCATTTTTAGCACATTGATACCGCCTTCTAATAAAAGTTTAAGTTAAATGTTTCATTTGGCATTACATTTACAGCTACATTTTTCAGTAAAAAATTCAAAATAACGTAAAAATATTTGTACTAAACATGCATTTTAGTTTACAGTTAGAACAAAAATGTTTTGCCGAACTTCTTCCCTTAAGAAGAGTAGGGATCTTTTACTTGCCTAACATTTAATAGACAAGGGACCGACGGCTTTACATCCCCTCCGTATGATGGTATATCTCCTATACAACCCTCGCCTAAGGTTGTATAGCTTCCGCGCATACACTGATATACAAGCCGCTGGAAGATGTGTGAGGCGAGGACGCGGTTTCCGTTGGAATGGTCACTCATCCAACTACTAACTGCGTCTGACGTTGCTTTACATCGCATACCGAAGTATGTACATAGTAAAGACGCACCTACGCTCACCCCCTAAAAAGTAGTATGTGTACCTCAAAAGCACATTCCGGAACATCCATGTTTGTTGGCCTTGGCTTAACACCTCGACCAACAATTTACATCGTCGTCCGGGAATGTATTGCTGTATTGAAATAATTTCGTTCTGTGCAGGCACTGATTTTTTTTTCAGAATCCTCGATCCAACCGGAAAAGCGAAATTAACTGAAAAGTGGAAATCACGTTTCCTTCCATAACTACCCCTCTGTAAGAGTACGAAGTTAAAACTCGATGGAAATTGTTTATTTATAGAGAGCTAACAGACCACCTACACAAAGTCCAATTTGACTTTAAGGCATTTTTTACTATGCTACCTTGCCAATAACTCTTTTAATGATGAAGTGGAAGCAAGTTGGTAGTTTATTCTTGATTGGCCGATTATAAGTATTTGCTGGACATTCGTTATGGATGTTTTATTTCGTATTTGTTACAAGTTATCAGAGATGTATTATTTATTATTATATAGAAAACAAATGTTACCAAAAACATGTAATTTTCAAAAAAGCGTTTATATTTTACAAATCGTTGTTTCCTAATGGCACGTATAGGTTTAAGTCATGTTCTTAAAAAATATAACTTAAAAATTTAAAAAAATTCCACCATGAACGACGGATATACCAGTAGTGTATTTTAGTCCTATGCATTGCGGTGTGTTGCATTGAAAGGATGGTGCATTTAACTATCACGTTCATGCATTGCTGAATTGAAATATATTTCAGTATTTAGCGAGGCATCATGACGTATTTTGGTGGGTTTAGGCAAATACTGTACGCTGTATTTTATTGCGATTTACGAAATCAACGCATATTCATGTGTTAGGAACAGTTTTATAGTTGATCCGTAGACGTCAGGACACTCGTCTTTGCAAATTTCCGATGACTTCAGCCATTCGCAAAGTAGGTATCAGGAAATATATTAAGCGTGACGTCATGTAGAAAGAGTAACTTGCTCGACTTTGACAAAAGGCTTTTTCCTAGTGCCCTTGGTGTGAATTATTATTCCGTTATTTTTTCGGTGTATTCAGTGATTCTCATAACCCTTTGTTTTGTTGTAAAGTTAGATTTAAGGAATACTGGTGTCAAAACCTTTGGGCAATTAATAATAATAATAATAATAATAATAAAGAATTTATTTGCAATTTATAACAATATAGACATAATATCTAGATAACCACAAGAAAAGAGATATAAGTTATAAACTACAAAAGAGGGCTGGCAGACAGTAAAACTGATACAAAGTGCCAGCACTCGAAATAAAAGTATCTACATAGCCTAAGTAATAATATTTTCAAAGGGAAGAAAAAAAAACAAAATCTGAGTATTACAAAGTAAATAAATAGGTAGAAATGAGTAACACTACAATAATAAACACGGGACGCAAAATAGAAAAAAAAAGTAAAGAATTCAAGTATATCTTTCATACAACAGTTTCTTGTAAGATCTTTTAAATTAACATAAAGATAATGATTTTAGATTAGAGGGTATATTATTATAAAATAAATAAATGGAGTAAGAATATGACCTTTTGAATATAGCAGTTCGATGAGCCGGAGGTGAGATCAATCCACGAAAACGAACATTAACATTATGAATATCGCTTCTATAAGTAACTTTCTGAAAGAAATATGGAGGGGTTTTGTACCAGATGATATTATGGTAGAGAGTGGCCGAATGCAATTCCCGTCGAGTTTTCATATCTAGCCAATTGGCATCTTTTAACTTATGTGAAATTCTATCAAATTTACGAATGCCATATATAAATCTTAAGCAAGACTTTTGAATACATTGAATTCTATTTGTGTCTTCGCAGTCAAGGCACGGACCATAAACAACATCGCAAAAGTTAAAATGGCTTAGGACTAACGTGTCTGATAATAAGATTTTAGAAGCACGTGGAATAATATGGCGATTCGGGAACAACATTTTCAGATTACTATATGCCCTCTTTAAGCATTTAATAACATGATTTTTAAAGCGCAAATCAGTGTCAAGCTCTAGACCTAAATTTCTTGCTACTTTAAGACAAGGCAACACATTGTCATTAATAGTAATTTTCAACAGATCTTGAATAAAGTGACGAAATTTACCAAAGATTAGTACAGTAGATTTAAGCGGGTTGACTTTAAGTTGATGAGCACTAGATACGGCGACAAGACGCTTGAGTTCCTGATTAATCATGTCATTGGCTAAGAGATAGTCACGATGGTTAAAAGAATATTTAATTTGAGTGTCATCGGCGTATAAATAAGTCTTGCCATGATTTATACATTTGATAAAATCACATGTGTATAGAGAGAACAAAACGGGACCTAATATCGAACCCTGAGGTACCCCGCACCTAATTGGTTTTAAGGCAGAAATACCATTCCTAGTGACCACACACTGCTTGCGATTAAAAAGATAACTTTCAAAAAGTTTTAAAGAAGAATTCAGAACATCCTATGAAATGCAAGATTGACAGTAATATCTCATGATTAATGGTATCGAAAGCTTTCGAGTAGTCTAGTAATATTAATGCCGCAGTCTTGTTGTTATCAATATCTCGGAATAAATCATCAGTAACCTCTAATAAGATTGTGGTACAGCTATGTCCTGGCCTGAAACCAGATTGCCTTGCCGGAAGAACATTGTACTCATTAATATGTGAGCAAATTTGAAATTTCATAACTTTCTCTAATACTTTCGACAAAATTGGCAAAATTGAAATGGGGCGGAGTTCGCTTAAGCTAGTTATAGAATTTTTTTTAGGTAAAGGCAAAATATTAGAAAGTTTTCATGAATCAGGGAAAACACCTTCAATAAGACATGTATTAATAATATGTGAAATAAAAGGTAATATATAAGGACAACAAAGAAGTAACATATGAATATTAATTTTATCTGCTCCGGTAGCGGAGGATTTTATTTCTAACAAATATTTATAAACGACACTCTCATCAACGGCAGTGAAAGAAAAAAGAGAGTTAAAACTTTCTTTAAGATTATTGTTATAAAAACTAATTAAATTAAGATCCGGAGCAGTAACATTAGCAGAGGGAAGAAGAAAATGATCATTTATTAAGTCTGGGTTATTGAGATTGTCAGGAATGGCAATAGAGGCTGGTTTACTATAAATGTTAAGTTCATTTAATTTTCGCCAGATAACTTTACCAATACTACCATAATGTTGGAGACAGTACTCTAAATATCCTTTTTTCTCGCTTCTGACTGCATTAGTAGTGATGTTTTTTAAATTTTTGTAGTAATCCCAGTGGTGCGGATTTTTTGTTTTTTTAAATTTGGCTAATGCTTTATCGCGAAGTTTCATCATCAATCTGATATTATCAGTGAGCCATGGAGGTCTATATTTTTTTGTTTGAATGTTACGAATGGGAGCTAATACATCAAAAATATTCAAAATCATTGTATTAAAATAATCCACTTTACCATTTAAGTCATCGATACGCATTATATTTTCAAATGGTGACATTAGAAGAAAATTATCAAGAACATGTTTATCGATGCTTTTTAAATTTCTAAATTCAAAGTTTCTACATGATTCTTTCCCTGCTTTTAGGTAGACTTTACAGAAAGTCAAATGGTGATCAAATACATTAAGTACTTCAGTTACTCCACTAGAAAAAGACTTGATCTCATCAGAAATTAATATAACATCCAAAAGTGTAACAGTATTTTTTGTAATTCTTGTGGGCGAAGTAATAATTTGTCGCATACTAAATAAATCAACAATCTTATAAAAATTGATTGCATTAGAACACTCACCATCCATGAGATCAATGTTGATATCACCTCCACATATGATATTGTTACTTTGTAGAATAAAGTTTGCTAGATTTTCCTCAAGGTTGTCCAAAAAACTAGAAATGTTTTTACTGGGAGGTCTATAAAACACCCCAGAAATAAATGAAGTTTTGTTAATGTTTATTTTTATCCAAAGTTGCTCTACCGAGTCAGAAAAACTTACGCTCAACGGCTCAAAGTCAATGGACGATTTTAGATAGATCCCAACTCCACCCCCTCGCGCACCTCTATCCTTCCTAATAAAGTTATACCCGTCAATATGTAATAAATCATTATCAATATGTTCGTTTAGCCATGTCTCGCTTACTCCTACTAAATCATAATTTTCCTGTAAAACAAAAGTCTTGAGATCAGAGAATTTATTAGTTAAAGATCTTACATTATAAAAAGCAGAACTTAAATGTTTCATCAAACTTGAAATAAGAATAGTAAATACAAAACAATTTAATAGGCCACAAAAACCAAACACAAAAAAGTTGAGACATGTAGTTCCCAACAGATAGTAAATTTCCTATACTATTAATCAAGATTTAGGAGGATATTAAATCAAATAAATTAATGTAATGGTTAATCCATTGAAGTAAACATAAGTTAAAAATAGAAAAAGACAAAACCCCTATTCAATAGCTCCTGATAGTAGTACATAGCAAATTTAATTGTCCTACCCAGGTAAAAATAGAAAAAGCTAAAGTATAGATATGGCGAACAGTTTAATTAAATATACACGTATATATATAAACATCGTCACGTTTTTTTTACCCAGAACAGAAAAGATTATTATTTTTTAAATATAAGATAAGTTTTTATTATCCTTAGAGGAAAGTGTTTAAATAGATAAGGAATAATAAAAGATCTACCAAGTCGATGAACTGCTGTGAACATTAATCCTAGTCGTCCCGGCTGCGTATTGGAATTTTTTTATTATTAACTGCAGCATAAATTTTTCCATCGTGGCTCCAAACATGTCCCTTACCATATTTATTTGACGCAAATTTAAACAGTTCTAAGGCTGAATGGGTCAGATCTTCTTTTATGACAATGCTACTATTCTTCAGTAATTTTTTCTTACTAAATACATTCCAACGAACTTTATAAGATAAGAATCGTATTAGGACGGGTCGTGGTTGATCAGAATTGCAAACTTTACCAATTCGATGACATCTCTCCATATCAGCTGCTGAGATATTAATCTGAAGTTTATCATTTAGAATATCTAATATGTTTTGTTCTAGAGTATTTGTATTTTCACTATCGAGCTCCTGCACACCGTAGACCAACAAATTATTGAGTTTGTAATATTGCTCGTGCGAATTACTTCTTAGTTCTAAATTATCAATTTTCTTAGTGTTTTCAGTAACTTGTCCAACTATAGATTTCATAGTTTTTTCAATTTTATCGAATTTTTCATCAAGTTGCTTACTTATTGCTTCAGCTTGCTGTTTACATATTTTATATATCATATCTTCATTGGAAGCAAAATTAGTAGGTGGCGCTTGTTGTGCAACTTGATTTTTGGTTTTCGACATTATGATAAAGTGTGGGTATATCAACGTGGTAGGACTACAGTTGTTAGATATAATTCCAAACTATAACCTCTTTAATGTAAATAATCACTTATCTCAGCAGTTAAAATTTATTTATCTCTCACAATAACGACAAATGCACTTGGACGAATATTGTTCGACACTACACCGTTTTCACTATTTTCAGTTTATTCTTTACCAGGTAAACTGAGCTTCTAATTGGGAACTAGCACAACACGTGTTTACTCGCTCATTTCTCACTGATGAGGGAGCTGTCAATGCGCTCATGTTGACCGCGAGATTTTTAATTACTCGCCGAGGCCCGATGCCATCCAGATGATAGTGCAACTCGATGAAGTTGGCTTCCTCATTTTCGAAATTAAAACATTTTTTTATCTCAATAGATTGGTAGTGATTGGTTGCTAGTTAATTCTTTTCGCTTATTCATTGCTGCTCATAGATAAAGTGTAGAGGAAGAAAAAATTCATGACAGTTCCGATTCTGTTGAGTTTTTCAATCTTCAATATTCTTTTCATCGTCATTTGCTTGTGTTTACTCGTCATCATTTCCAATGAACAGTTTTGAAAAATTCTGTAAACGTATTTGTTTAGCCTACCAATGACGCCAGGCTTATTTGAATTGGGTAAAAAACAAAGTAATAACATCGAGAGATCAAAAATGTTGATATTTTTTTCCTACTCGGTATCTTTATTGTTATGCTCAGTATTTTAGTAAAAAGCATTTTTTACCAAAAAGTAACATGACTTCGCAAAACGAAACACGAATCATTAAGATGCATCGCAAATGGGCAAATCTACACCATTTCTCCAACGCATTTGACGGCTTGGATCAACGTATTGTAGTAGAGAAATTTACTGAATCTAGGTTATCGGTGATGCAATGAGATTTTTCTTTTCATCTTATCTAAAGAATAAGTACCAGTGTGTGAAATACCGTGATTACAGGTCGTTTGACGTCCTGGCCAAATCTGGAGTTCGCAACGGATCCGTGCCGGACCCGCTTATGTTTGTTGTTTTTATAAACGATGTTTTAACCGATTATAACCTGAAGAGCGTCTTATATATCAATCCATTGTATAATAGAAACCGAAAAAAAGAAATGCAAAACACTTCAGAATATTAATAATGACTGATCCCTATCAAATCACTTGCCCCTCAGCATATCTAAATGTTGTTACATTTACCTCATTTAAAAAGCGTAATCCTATCAAATACAGTTATATAAACGGCTAAACTTTAGATTCAGTAAAAGATCTTGGAGTTATCTTTGATAAGTATCTAAGTTTCGCATCTGCTTTGGTTTTGTAATAAAAGACTGCAAATAGTTTAGCAATACTGATATGGGTTTGCTGTACTATTTAATTATACGTTCAAAATGTAAATACTAATCGCTGATCAAGTCCCAATATGCCATTTACGTAGATAATATTGATAACAGTTTTGTTAAGTATTTGTGTTATGTCCATGTTTATCCGGTAATAAGGTATTCGCACAATGTTATGTTGGAAAGATTCCACATGCCTAATTTGGAAAATAGAAGAATAATACACTTAATAGTTTTTCCCTCTTATTTTAGTGTAACTGAATTTTAGTATACCTTGGAATTGTGAAATATTCTGTGTGTGAAAATTATAATCTACTGCAAGGTAGGCTTGATATGTTCAACACCAACATTTATACGATTATAGCCGAGTTCATCTGTTCTCGGCACTCAAAAAACGCAACAAAAACTTTATGATATAATTATTATCGCCGTTGGCCCTAGCGGCATACTGTTATCAAACAAGCCGACGTATATTAAAAACCTATAAAAGTAAGCGAGTGAATTTACGAACGAAATAGTACAAAGAGTACTGGTATTTAATGAGGTCGTAAAGTTTTTGTTACGTTTTTTGAGTGCCAAGAACAAATAAACTCGACTATACCTACAAGCTTAATTTATAATACAGAATATAAAACCTGTGCTTTTCTACTATTCTACTGTGGTTCTATGGTTGGTTTATTTTATTTGTATATTTTTATGTTTCTTCACTGTAATGTTCCGACCTTGTAATTGGTTACGTCTTGGGTGGTTTTATCCAAGTAAATAAATCCGCCACATAGTTTAGTAAAAAAATCTACTTCAGAATCTTGGTAAATCTGTATGGTGAATTAATTTTATCCATGAGTGTAAATGTAACAGTAAGTCTAATCATTAATATTTTTATTTTAAACATTAGTCCAAGCAATGGGAGGTTTTAATTTGCAAAAAGTCAGACAGTCAGTAATGAAATTTGGTATTAGGCCGATTAATGTCACACCTAAGTTTGCGACTTCGGGGGTGCCGCCGCTCGAGAGGTGGAGGGTGGAAAACGTGCATCGCCGCACTTTTTGAGGAATAGCGCCGTTATTTGGAGAGATATCGAAAAAATGTTCAAACAAAAAATGTAGACTATAAAATTCTGCATCTTTTTCATCATTATCATCATTTTTTGTCTGTGACCAATAGTTTCCGAGATTCAGCGCGGTGGAAGGTTGATTTGCATTTTTCAAAAAAAAATACATTTTCATCGCAGATTGGTACGAATATCGAATATTTTTTTTATAAAAGAGCAATATTTTGTGAGCCTTATGATACCTGATTTGTAAGATTTGGTTGTATATAACGAAAGATGTGATTTCCTGAAGCGCGCCGCGACCTGCTCAAATGTGTTTATTTCTTAATTATCCATATCTAAGGTCGGGGAGAGCGTGGGTGCGTCTTTACTATGTGCATACTTTGATACGCGATGCAAAGCAACGTAATTCGCGGTTAGTAGTTGGATGGGTGACCGTTCCAACTGTTGTAGGGTATGTCCCCTACAAGTCCTAAACAAAAAACAAAAAATTCAAAAAATCACCAAAAAATCAGATCACCCCATGCAACATGGCAAACTACATAAAAAAAATCAACCAGACACCGTTCACATTCAAAAACCACAGTCAAACTCAAATAAATCTGAGAAAATTCGCAAGCACTCGATAATTCAGAAATAACGTAAATTCACTAATATCCAACTTAAACCATTCATTCAAGTCCATTCGTAACCGATTCACTAAGAAAAACATCACTTAAAAAATACAGCCGCCATATATTCATCAACCTGGCCAAAATCACTATCTAAACCCAAATTTTCATCGTCTTACTTCAATCCATAAATTTTCTATAAATAATTTCATTTTCAAAATTTTAATACTTCTTGACCACCCCTCGTATACGTCACTACGTTAAAACTTAACCTTCGAACTCATTTCCTAACTTTCTTGCAACCACTTACTCTTTTTACTTTTCGATCACCCCCCGTATACCTCAAATCACGTTCCGTGCCTCGAGTCTTAAAGTTTAAATTTACTTTCATCAACTTCTCGCAACCCGATTGCTATTTTAAATTTCAACATTTTTGATCGCTCCTCGTAATATAGCATACAATATCTCAGTTCAACTTGACTCGTACCCGTTAGGAACATATTAATATCTTATCATTTCACTTAAAACATCACTTAAAAAATACAGCCCCCATATATTCATCAACCTGACCAAAATCACTATCTAAACCCAAATTTTCATCGTCTTACTTCAATCCATAAATTTTCTATAAATAATTTCATTTTCAAAATTTTAATACTTCTTGACCACCCCTCGTATACGTCACTACGTTAAAACTTAACCTTCGAACTCATTTCCTAACTTTCTTGCAACCACTTACTCTTTTTACTTTTCGATCACCCCCCGTATACCTCAAATCACGTTCCGTGCCTCGAGTCTTAAAGTTTAAATTTACTTTCATCAACTTCTCGCAACCCGATTGCTATTTTAAATTTCAACATTTTTGATCGCTCCTCGTAATATAGCATACAATATCTCAGTTCAACTTGACTCGTACCCGTTAGGAACATATTAATATCTTATCATTTCAGTTCAACTTTTAAACATCGGACCTCCGTTAATACTGTACGGGGTCGTGTCAGATTTTGCTAATTAAACTCTAATAACTTCTAAACCAAAATAGATCCAAATTTCATTCTTATTTCAATAAATTCCTATTTTCATTACCGATTTTTCTATGTAACTTTCATCTTCGAAATCTTAAAATTTCCAGTATTGCGCAACATGTTGTAATCAATTACTCATCCTCGCCCGCAGGGAGCGATTTCCAGCCTTTCTAGACAGTTAAAACGAGATGCGAGACTCGATGGGGCGCGACAAACGAAACGTACCCAAACAGTATAAATACCGGTGTGCAACAAGCCCAAGTTAAGTTCAGTTTTGGCAGTGACTCATATGTTTAGTACTCGCGAAGTGATTCAGTGGAAAAAGTTATTTAAAAGATAAGCTCGTTTGCTAGTGCTTCCGGCCCGGTTACTATTTCACTTAAGTTGTAGATACCCACCGTCTAGTTAGGCTTTCTTACCCCCTGTCCTAGCATACTTTTCGTGATTAGCTGTTTAGAACGAGCTTCCCAGACCGAAACCTGGTTAAAAAGAGTAATTTTAAGAAATCGCCTTAAGTGGCCCCATTTAGTTTAGTATATCCTCGCCTTAAGTGGCCCCCTTTTAAATATTTATCTTCGCCTTAAGTGGCCCTTAATTATCTTTCGTCTTAAGTGACCCCATTTTGACTCGCCTTTACGGCCCACACAATCTTAAACCGAAGCGAATTTTTTCAGATTAAATCAAATTAAATATTTCAATAAATAATTTTTGATAAATTCTACAGTCCGAATTTATGCTGTCGAATAGTTACATTCTACAAAAGAGAAACTCTGTTAAATAAAAATTACCCCATATTTTTTCAAACTCTGTTGAAGAAATCTTAAATAAATAATTGTTCGTTCCGCTTTAAAAATAAGTGTTATTTTTTCAAGAATACCATATATAGGGTGTAGCCGTTGACCCTGTCAGGACTCAAAGACTACACAGTAAAAAAAAATAATAACAATAAACTTGATACCACAGTGCTTCAACAGAATCCAGACTACAATATACAGGGTGTAGTATTTAACCCTAACCATCACTACAGAAATCCAACCAAAAGGCTTCTCACATTAAAATAAAGTGCACGAACGCCCTCCAGGGTCTCAGCTCTAAACTCCCACCGCTCCAGATTTTTTATTTCACCACACTGAGGGCCCGTTCGTGTTCACAACTGAGACCGCGTCCTCGCCTCAAACATCTTCCAGCGGCTTGTATATCAGTGTATGCACGGAAGCTATACAACCTTAGGCGAGGGTTGTATAGGGGATATACCATCCTTCGGAGGGGATGTAAAGCCGTCGGTCCCTTGTCTATTAAATGTTAGGCAAGTAAAAGATTCCTGCTCTTCTTAAGGGAAGAGGTTCGGCAAAATTCCTGGTTGGGGGTAGCTCGTCTACAGGCGTCGCTGTTAGGCCTCAGTAGCGGAAATAGGCCGACGTTAAATAAATGTATAAAAAAAATATCTAAAGTCGACATATGTTTATATATTTTTGTATAATCGACAAATATATTATATTTTTGCATACATGATATAAAATATATTAATTTCAACTCGTTTCCACACCACCCTTGAGGTGATGTTCTTACTAATCCGCGATGAAATTGTGGTTTTGTTGAAAATAGCAAATCAACCCTCAACTTTGACGCCCTGTATCCCGGAAACTATTAGTCGCAGACAAAAAATGTACATGATCAAAAAAATGCAGAATTTTACAGTCTACATTTTTTCGATATGTTGGCAAATAAAGCCGCTATTCCTCAAAGCGTGCGGTGATGCGTAGTTTTCAAACCCCACCCCTCAAGCAGCACCCCCCGAGGTTGCAAACTTAGGAGAACAATCAGGAGGCCTATGTCTACCATCATTACAGATTTCATTTCTGTCTGATCTTTTGCAAATCAACCCCCTTTTCTTGTACCAATTGCCTGGATTACATCTTATTATGAGAATCTGATGTACCTATCTCAGCTAGCAATTGTAGGGATTGATGTTAAATAAACAATGACAGGTATTAATATTAAGAGTAGCTATGCCAGCCATTTTTGACCAAAAATTAACATGGAACTCTCACATCTAAAAAGTCATACAGAAAGCCACAATCGCCCTGGGAAGGTGTAGGCAAATGCGTGGAAAAAACTGGGGGTTAAATCCCAAAATGAACCTGTGGTTATACACCAGGGTAGTGAGACCCATGATAACCTATGGATCAGTGGTATGGTGGACTCAGACGGTGCAGTTGGGAGCAATAAGGCTGTTAAGTGGCGTACAAAGGCTTGCTTGCCTGTGCGCCACGGGGGCTATAAAAACTGCTCCTACGGCTGCACTTGACGTCCTCTTGGATTTGCCATCCTTACACGTATTCATACAAGGCGAATCTCGGTCAGTGGTGCACAGGTTAATGCAAGGCTAAACGCCAATTAACCAGCAACACGGGATGGATTACCAGAAGTTATACTCGGAGATGAAGGCAGATCCCATTGTAGGCATGCCCACGGATGTAATGGTCCCAAGGTATAACTTCAACAAGAACTTTTAGACTGTTATACCAGACAGGGAGGATTGGAAAAACGGTCCTCCCATAACAGCACAAACAGTCTGGTACACTGACGGCTCCAAGACAGAACAAGGAGTCGGAGCCGGGATTTACGGGACAAGGTCAAAAGCCAGTATCCCAATAAGTCTAGGGAAATATGCAACGGTGTTTAAGGCTAAAGTAATCGCCATACACTGTTGCGCAAGGGAGATAATAGGACAAGGCACTGTTAATCAGTCGATTTCCATTTTCTCCGATAGCCAAGCGGCAATAAAAGCAATCAGTTCCATGCAAATCAACTCAAGATTGGTGTGGGACTGCTTGACGGCCCTTACAGAGCTGGGAAGTCAGAACAGAGTGACCCTAGCATGGGTACCAGGACACGAAGGACACAGAGGAAACGAAAAGGCTGACCAACTGGCCAAGGAAGGCGCACTTGAAGCCTCAATAGGACCCGAGCCCTTTTGTGGCGTGGCAAAGCCATGCATACGAGCAGCCATTAAGGAATGGGTGCAAAATAAATCTCTGGAATGGTGGAGGAATCTCCCAAGACAGAGACAGGCCAAAAAGTTAATTAAAGAACGTTCGGCCAAATTTACAGAAGATCTACTAAGCCAGAATAGGAAGGCCATCAGAGTAATAGTAGGCCTTCTAACTGGCCACTGCCGGCTCAATAGACATATGAGTCTAATGGGCCTGGCAGAGGACGCAACATGCAGATTCTGCCAAGAGGAAGAGGAAACCTCTGTTCACGTATTGTGCCACTGTGAAGGTCTGGCGAGGCTGAGATTCCAAGCACTCGGAGAAGACAAATCAAGGGCAAATGACAAAGCTGGGTGAGATGCTATTTAAGGAAGGTATTCTGGAAGCATCACAATAGACCTGAAAAGGTCGCGGTGGTAAAGGCTAAATAACCGGCTCCTTTGTTAATCTAATCTAATGCCAGCCATGCCATTATAAAAACAAAGGAAGCAGGGAAAATCACTTTTTAGTTACATTTGAACTATAAAAATTTTAACGAGAGAATGAACTTATTGACGTATTGTGTCGTAAACTATTTGTAATAATCCAAGCATTTTCAGCATCGAGCTAGTGTATGTTTTATATTTGAAAATTTCTTGGATATAAAAAAAAATATTTTTGTTCGCATGTTTCAAGCGATAGTAATAATTATAATTAACGATTTACCTTTGTTTGCATTCGGTCATACGTTGGTGGTGTTACCGTCGGCCGCGTAAAAACACGTTGTAGGGACGTCATCAAACTGATATTTATTTATAGTTAATGCTAATGAATGCAATCTGAGAGCATATCGGACGGAAGAATCAGCGAGCCATTGTTTGAAGGATCCGTCGAATTCCATTGTCGATGGTAGACGCTCGACGGTGGCTTCAGAGGTTCGCGTTGCACACAAGAAGTCCCGATTCGTATCTCCCAGAAACTTCCTCGAAGAATTAACGATGCGAAGTCGTTTTTAACGCTATTAATTACAAAATGAATATTATCACGATGTTTATGCATTTAAAATAAAATCTCAATATCCAAGAGCAGAGATTGTATGTAAATTGTCTGGATTCCGGATTAATTTAGCTGTATGTTTGTAAAATATTTAATAACATCTTGAAAATGTTTTAATTACTTTTTAATATTTATGGTTTAATTAACGTGTCATTATGCGGTAAGTTATTGTACTATCTCGTTTTAATTATGTGCCACTTAATTAGCATTCAAATTTTTTCACATACATTCTCAGAAATATGTTAACGTACTTGATGCTAAAAATATTTACGGCTCCCATAAATAAATTTTAAGGTAAAGTAAAAATTCCTGTTTACACAAATATAAATAGATTGTATCACAATTTAATGTTTTGTGTAATTTTCAAAAGGATTTTTTTAAGTTATTTATAGTTCAAGAAATTTATTAGCTCGAAAAAGGAGCTAGGGCTGGAAAAAAATTTTTGCAAGCTATTCTCAGTGGAAATTTATACGCAAATATGTTTTGAATAACCTCCTAGGAGGAGTCCCATGATATTCGGATATGGCAAGTTGGAAAAATGTGGCCGCCGTGTTTTTTTTTTAAATTTTTTGCAAATATGTTGGAAACCATACATTTTTCGAAAAAATGTCAAGTCACCTTATTTAAAGAGCTCGAAAAAGTACGCCTGAAAAGGTTTTAGGATATCTTACCTTGACATTTATTTATTTATTTAGGTTAAATACTCAACAGGTAAAGCCATCTTACTGAGTATTGTAAGACTTTCAATAGAAAAATAACTAAATCTATGTAATGTTAAAATAACAAGGAATATTATAGTGTATGTTCATACTCACGTAAATACAAATATACAGTGTGTCCCACTTCGTACTAAGCCACCCCTATAACTTGGTTATTTGTATTTGGATTTGTATATATTTTTTACAGCAGATAATACCCATAATGAACTACCTTTGGACGGTAGAACTGTTACTCAATCTCTATTTCAAAGCCAACTGTGATGTTTTTAAAATGGGATTTTTGCAAAAGGAACATTAGCGATTGAGGTAGAGGAAAAATGTATTTGGAAAAGTCGTTCAGAAAAATTAAGTAAGTTCAAATATGAAGTTTCATTTGAAAATATTGATTTTTAGTTTGTTTTTGAAAAATATTGCAAGTCAGAAAAATTCGAGGTTTGGGTTAGAAGAGCATTCAAATTGCTGTGAATGTCAATCTACTTACATCAATTATTGTAAACACCATAATTGTCAATTTTTACGTCAAAATGCCTTTGAAATTAACAATCCCAGAAAAAGTGGAAATTCGTCTCGTTGGAGATAATGTTCATTCCTTCAGAGGGACTGCTAAAATATTTAATAGTAGACATCCTGATCGTCCTCCAGTACATCATTTTACCGTAGCTGACCTTAATAGGAAATTTGATCAAACCGGCATTATTGTAAAGTCAAAATTGAAACCTACCAAAAGGCATCCAGATGATGATATTATACTGGGTTTTGTTAATGGAAACCCACGAACCAGTGTAAGAGAAATTGCGCGGGAATTAAATTGACCAAAAAACAAGATCGGGCGTTGCCTTCGCAGGCACAAATTAAAACCTTTCAAGCCAAAATTTTTTCACACGTTGCAAGAAGGGGATCCAGAATGAAGATTAGAATATTGTTATTGGCTGCAAGGCAATTTTCTAGAGGGCCGTCGTTTTATCGATAAAATACTCTTCTCAGACGAAGCCACATTTACCACTAATGGCGTGGTTTCGTCACAAAATTGTAGATATTGGGCTGCGGATAATCCAAATTGGATAATCACATGCAAAAGTCAGTACTCCCAAAAAGTGAATGTATGGTGTGGTATCCTGGGAACCCGGTTAATTGGTCCATTTTTTTCCGAGGGAAATTTAAATGCTGATGTTTACTTGAATTTCCTTAACACAGAAATGTCCGATGCTATAGACGATTTACCGCTTGCATTGCAAAGAGATAGCCACTTCCAACAAGATGGCTGCTCAGTACATAATGCCTTGATTGTGAGAGAATGGTTTAATCGAAATTTTCCTCGAAAATGGATAGGACGTAATAGTGCACTTTGCGAGTTTCCGCCCAGATTTCCAGATATTGCTCCCTGGATTTTTATTTATGGGGTGCACTTAAAAAAAAAGTTTATAAAAGCAGACCACGCACACGACAAGAATTGTGTAACAGAATTTTGGAAGTTTATCGATCAATATCTCCTGAAGAATTAAGAAAATTATCGAATCATAATAAAAAAATTATTTTAAAATGCATTGAAATTGAAGGCGATCTATTGGAAAAATATTTCATATAATTATTATCGTTAGCATTGTTAATATTGTGTTCGGTTTCCTTTGAATTGAATAAATTATCAACACTATGTAAACTGGTTTATTAAATGACCTCCCAAACCTCGAATATTTCTGACTTGAAATATAAAAAAAAAACTAAGAATCAATATTTTCAAATGAAACTTTATATTTGAACTTACTTAATTTTTCTGAACGACTTTTCAAATACATTTTTCCTCTATCCCAATCGCAACTGTTTCTTTTGCAAAAATCCCATTTTAAAAACATAACAGTTGGATTTTAAATAGAGATTAACAGTTCTACCTTCCAAAGTTGTTATATATTCATTTCTGAATAATAAAGCAATTTTTTATGTTGCCGTTACGTTATCTGATTAACTTCACTAAATATCAAGGTAAAATATCCTAAAATACCTTTTTAGATATAGCTTTTCGAGGTCTTTAAAGAAGGTCTCTTGACATTTTTTCGAAAAATCTATGGTTTCCAACATATTTGCAAAAAACTAAAACAAAAAAAATGGCGGCCATATTTTTCAAACTGGCCATATCCGAATCTCATGGAACTTCTAGGAGGTTATTCAGGACATATTTCCCTATATACATTGCCACTGAAAATGGCGTGTAAAAATGTTTCCACCTCAAATGCTAACTTGCCTGCACTATTACTGTCAGCGGGTGCAATGAGGCTTGTAAGTGTTGTACATGTACGCTATGAAAGCCATAAAAATCTATCCATGATGTCGTTGAAAATCCTTTTAGATCTGCTACCATTACATACATTTATTACACTTACCCTAAGTTTCTATATAACTGTAGGAAATATGCAAAAAAATGACTTAAGGAAATTGCTCATTGATATGTTTGCAACCTAGTAACATGCTCAACTAACCTAAAAAGTCCAAAATTTTAGTTATGGTGAATAACTCCGCTACCGTCTAATTATCTAGCTCAGCATGATCTATGAATTGTTGGACGGAAATATGTACAGCAGAATCAGCCAAAAATACCTGAATCAATCCCACCGTGTATTAGCGATATGCCGATAAAAAAATTGCATATGTCGTCGACAGGGCATTGGCCACACAACACAAGAGTATGACAGAGACTGAGAACGCACAATCTACGTAACCAACCATAGGAAATTACTTCTGCAAATGGAGACTCCAGACTAGCCCAGCTAAAACAGTGACCGCGTGTTTTCACTTGAACTGAAAGTTCACTTCAACAACAACCTTCTGTCACAGAACAAAACTACGAAATATATCTAGGAATTACTCTGGACAAAACTCTGAGCTGCAGGCAGCCGCGAATCTCCGTGCTAGTAATAATAAATTTTGAGGCACTATAGCCGCATCCACGTTGTGTGCGTCCTTCACGTTGGAGTCTACCGAATGGACCAATATACTCGGCAGCATTGTACTGCTGCCTATATGATTCCACAGTGCCCACATCAAAAAGATTGATGTCGATTTGAACGCAATGAGAATGGTATCAGGTACGATTAAAATTGCACCATCTACTGGTAACTCACTCTTGCTAAATGCCAGAAAGTACAAAACCACCCAATATTATCAATTCGTTTATCGTCTGCCCACTTTAAAATCAATTGCTCCCGTCCAGAACTGCCAAATATTCAAGGAAATGTTTGAATTTTACACTAGAGTGACTGGGTAATAGTGAGGTTGGTTGCAGAATCTTAATTCTCGAGAGTGTTATATTACGAATTGTCCGTTTCTGCATTATAAATACTTTATCAATATGATAAGAGCCCCAAAATATTATACCACAAACTATCTTAACATAACATTGGGTGCAGCAATATGACAAAATTACAGATCTATATATAATATCTTTTATCCGATATAACAGGGGAAGTTAGCTTGTTACAGTATATAACAGCAGTTAGTTAGTTTACAGTATAATTATCATATATGGAATGACACTGCTTTAAAGGATATATTAGAGAGTTATTGGACATGCAATAAGTACAAGCAGTATTATAATCAGCGTTATTTTGACGTCTACGGCTGCGCAGTTTGATCCACAAATAAGGGATTCCTTATTAAGGATAGTGCTTGTCCTTATTTGTGAAAGGATACTGCAATGCATTAAGTTTACCCTATTTTGACAACTTTGACATTTGATGGCTTGTTTACTGCTTTGAATGAGCAACAACTGCTTTGAATAAACAACAATACACAAACACCACTCCACCAAAGTACAAAGTATAGAAATAAATAATAAAAATGCATCAAATGATTTATTTATTATATTGGCGAGGTTAGACCTTGGGAATGCAGTGCGCAAGCGCCAGAAATGCAGAGAAATAACGACATGAAAAACGAAGGTGTTCCAATAACTAAGATTTCTTTGATGAAATAAGGACGATGCACTAATAAAATAAGGTAACCCCTTAATACTGCGTGACAGTATTTAATATTTCCAATAACCCTCTATTAATAAAATTGTGCATTAATTTGACGGTCTTAAACAGTTTAAATTCCCACCAACCGTCTTTTGCTTTCGCTTGCAATCGCCAGAGGCGCGGCAGATTTGACCCGTCCAAATGTACGTTCGTTGAGTGTCCACAGAAGTTATCAGTATAGTAATGATTGCGACAGTGTACCACTCGAGTATCTTCCTAGTAACATGGTATAATAAAAATTACTTTCGACGTCGAACTATTCATCAGGATTAGAAGTCCGACCTGCAATGTTAGATTCTAACATACTTTGAAATACGCAAGATGTTCGTTTAAGGGACACCTTAAAGCTCGATTTTAAAAAATGTTTTTACACCATTCATTTCAGAGTTAAATTTCTTGTCCAGTACTAATTTTTGTTTTGAAAATGTTGCGACGTTACCAATTATTGCGAAAAATATGAAAATTCAGGGAAAGACCATGCATCACAAATGACATCAAAATTTGTTTGTTAGTAATACTTGATATAAAGTATTTGGCAATGATATGAGTTAATTGAAATGCTTGAGAAAACGAAAGTTTTTTAATGCAGTGTTACGTTTCTTTCTAACCTCAAGAAACCCAAAGGAACCTCAGGTCACTAACCTACTCTGATACCTTCACACACCTCGGCTAGTCTCGTCGTACTCCCAGGTTTTGGGTTCCAGGTTCACACGTGACCTGGCCTATCAGTAGGTGACCTAGGTTAAACAAAAGCAACTTAATAAAAGATCAGATTAAGTTTCCTTATCCAGTGGTTTAAATTTTGTTGAAAATAAACAAACTCGCATCGAGTAAATAATTTATTCAGCAGGACGACATAAATTGAAAATTGTAGGAAATAATCAAATGTACCAGACGTGATACAAACATTGACGTATGTACAATATTTAAACCCCTAATTTATTAAACAAGCAACAACAAAAAAATTACCAAATCGGTTACCAAATGCAATTGCACGTAGTTTACATAACCCTTATTTACTATAGATATATTCCATGAATTATTTACATTGTAACATACTAACTGTACAATCTGTTACGTCAACTTCAAATAATTACTTAGACTGGACTATATCCTTTAACTAAGTATTAATAAAAAAAAAATATAGTTGAAGGTTAAAATTATGATATCACTATACCATGCATGAAATAAAAAAAATTAATGAATTTTGAAATTTAAATTTTTGACAACAGAAACTTATCTTTACTCCGAGAGTGGTGGTTAAGGTGTAGGTGCTTGTAACCTCACTGTGACTCCATGAATTTCCAGCGTGGTGTGCTCCTTAAAACTTTGGCATCCCCTGATCTCCAACAGTTATTCCTTAGACCATTATTTACTCGAGAAGAAAATGTATGATAACTCCTACCAACAAATCGACCCCGTCATAAAAACAGCACGACATCTACGCCAACAAAACCCAACGTAAATCCAGGGTAAATCAAGAGGTAAGTCCAACATAAATCTAAGGTAGAATAATTAATACAAGATGGACATATGAACACGTATTAACTTACCCTCCATGTGTAGGGAATTTTCCCAAAGATGATATATTATCCAGCATTAAACTGTCGATATGCAAAATATCTAATTGAGGCTGAAGAATTTATTCCCGTAACATACAAATTATAAAGTTATGATTCACCTTTAACAAAATTAATTCGGTTTTAAATTATCCTTCAGGCCACACATCCAGGAGAAAAAGCAAGGACGTCTAACGTGTGCGATAGCTATCAACGGAGAAGAAGGAAATTACCACCAAATTGCCACAGGTTATTAAACAGCACATGCGCTACGATAGGATACCAACGTTCGACAACCAACACCCAGTTAAGGTGTGTTCCATTAATTTTTTAGCTTCTCACCAATTCACTAAACTCCAACTAAATGAAATAAATACGAGGGAACCGATCTATCGTCTCACCTTTATTTGTTAAACTGATGTACACTTCCAGTCAAAGTCGAAGAAAAGACTTCCAAACTAAAATAAGTAACATCAAGTTAACAGATCAGAATAGAACTGAACCAATCGTGTTACAACCAATAACTAATTGAATATACTTAGAAAGCAATGAAAACTTAACCTCCACTAGAAATTGAACAACACAAAGAAGAAACCATAATAATTGTATACTACTGAATACTACAGTAAGTACTGGAAGTAATACGTTAATTATCCCGACATTTACAGTGCTACGATTGTGGTTATGTTGTAGTTGCTAACATTTTTCAATGTTCCAAGTACTCTAGACAAGACAACGAAACTGCAAGAACTAGATGACATATACCCCATTATATAACCAACACAAACCTAATTCAATATTAGGCATGTATAATGTACAGATCTCTTTGTTTATGATATATAAAACTAATATTCGCTTAATCTTTTCAGAGCCAAACATATCAGTCAAAGCTATACCTTGTATAAACTAGAAGCTATTAGTAAACTAGGGTACGACTTCTCAGTAGTTGAATGTTTAATAGTTGAACTTTGCCAAGACAACACAACGCAAAGAAAATACATAAGGTTTCTTACTAATGAAAAACTGGATTTGAAATATAATTAATAAAACAACAATGAAAGCTATATTTACTGTGTGACTTACTGATAATTCTATCCCTTTTCTGTACTTTATATATTTAGTGCTGAACTATTATTGAATATGATTAATAAAATTTAAAAATTGCAGGAAGCGTTAAGACTAAATTTACTTGACTAACAAAATATAATTAACGAAAATGATATTGATAAGTGAACTTTATATTAATTTACAAAACAAATGTAGAATTCAGTACTTGCCCCTGCCACGACAAAATCAAACGTAACAGCAGAGGCTTCAACTTGCCAATATTTAAACATCTACAGCTTTGTTTTTTTTTTTGTCAAATGGAACACCGAGAATATTATTCCATCATCTCAAAATCCCTCAACTTTAGGGACTAATATTACGATAAATATTTCCATAGTGTAATTATATTACATTGAAATATGGATCAGTTTAGACCTCGTAGGTACTGGTTTGTGTTTTCGTGTGTGATTTTTTTTTTCAGTTCCCATGTTTTTGGGCTTACGGTTGAGTTTTCCAAAGCCATTAAAAATACAGGACTATTGACAAGCCTGAATGATAAATTTCAAACATTTTTTAGTTATTACTACAGCGAATTGAACAGATATTCAAATTTTCAGAATGTTCACCATCTAGATCCCCATTTCGACACACTGTGCTTAGTAGATGTCTTAATAAATCAAGAACAAGTAGTTCTTCCTTGTTGAAATCCATCGTGCAAAGTGTAATAATTGTGCATCGCGCGAAGTGTAAGTAAAGTAGATATGAAAAAAATGCTAGCCATGAGATGAATTACGTAAGGAGAAGCTATAGGAAATTCAGAATTGAAGGAATCAGAATTGAAAAGTTTAGACAGAACATGGGTATAGACAGAGACATTATAGATGAGGTCGAAAACGATTTTAAGGAATGCATCCCAGCTTTTACGTCCTCACTGTATACTTTCACATATAAAAAATATTTGGGCCACGTCAATATTTAAATTATTATTATAATATTTACCCTAATTGCACGAAATTTCCCCAATTCTTATTCTGATGAACGCTGTGACTAATGCGATCAGTTTTGAAAAGTACTGGATGTGTGCATATAATATATTTCACTTAAGTTATTTGTGAACTCCGCGTCACGCCAAACACACTCTCCTTTCAATCAAACACTTAATTCCTGCGCAACTTGCAGACAAATTACCGAACCATCCACTCGGTTTTGGAATGCATCTCTGTCATCTCATTTATTTCCTGCCATATTATCCGATTTGCGCATGCGGAAAACACAGCATTAAAACAATCCAAGTTATATTTATATTCAATGAGAATCAAATAATAGTTTTTCTAACAGGTGAGGTGGAAAAGAAATTATACGTATTCCTTCGTAAACCAGACGTGACAACTTTCTCAACTTTTATTCGTATGACATATTTCCTAAACTATTCATTACACACTAAAACATGTTATCGATCTTGTAGAGCACTAAATTTACAATGTTGATTTTAATTTTTCATTATACAGAGTGTCCCGCAGTACCTTATTAACTTTAGGTGACAATCATATTTGAAAAAATATGAAGAAGTTTCGATAAACGTGTCCGGAAATGCTTCCTAAGGAAACAGGAGCATCAGGGCAGGGTTACATACTCATTTATTTATTTATAAATTTACAATATCAACAGCATGAGCCGGTGGTTGTACAATAGTAACTGGTCCGGCAGAATGAAGTACCCATTTTAAATTGAGTTATTTTCATTAATGACTAAATTTTCATTCAAAAATTAAACACAAGTTTCTTGAGGAAACACGGAAATTTTATTTTTCTGAAATCGGTCAAGAATGCCTACTTTCTCGACGCAATTACAGATACCAAAATACGCTATTCTAGTATATTAGTCCGTTGCTAAGCAACCATCAGAAAACAATCCGGGAAAGTTTTTTCCGTCCTAAGCCGGGAAAGTAGGTAACTTTCCGTACCGGTTTCTTATATACATTTTAGACAGTAAATAAATACACGCACCAACTCGCATGCACTTTTTAGTAAATAGAACATTTATTAAACATATTATAACATATATCGAACCTATCAATGTGTTTATATCTATAGTTATCTTGCAGTTTGTACAACTATTAAACATTGGCTGAACTGTACCTGAATGAAAATCAGCGACGTTATTGCTGTTAATTGTTATTTCTCCAACAATAATATTACTACTATTATTAACAGATTTATCTTTATCACTTCCTCCTCTAAATATTTTATCTACTCTGTCTACTTTATTTGTTAAAGATTCCTCTATGCAGGGTCTGGCAATAGTGCGTCGGACCTCGATATCTTGAGTTCTACAATAGCTAGAAATTTTTTAAAAAAATTGCAAGTAAACTAGATAAAAAAGTCTATAACTGGAAATTATTTTCGAACATACAGGTGAGCCAAGACGAAATTACAGGACCAAGTGCTTTTTTTTTTAATGGAATGCTATGTATATCAGAACATTTTTTGAAACCTCTTTCTAGACTCTATTCATTCCTATATTAACATTGAATATCTCCCAACCACTTGGATGTAATGAATTTTTTTTGTTGGAAGAATGCAATCTGCAGATGGATATTAATAAAATCACCACAGTCACAATTATGGGTGTTAAGAAAAACTTATGTAAATGCCAGTTACGAGACATCTAATTAATGTTTTTAAATTATTTTCATTTCCTAAAATAAGGTACAGGGTGGCCAAAAATTATTTTTCAACATTTTGAATTTTCTCAATTTTTTCAAATAGAACATCGACGATGTTATGTAGAAATGAAATACGAACATTTTTTGTAAGTACTTCCCTAGGGCTAATTGCAACCAATTTCGTTTTATTGAGCAATAATTACAAAATTCAAAAGTAAACTTAAAAAAAGAGGTTTCTTCAAATAACTCAGTAAAAAAAATTATAATGTATATTCCACATGTTGCCCATTTTGATTGATACACATCTTTATGCGCTTTTGAAATGAGGTTCCCACTGTTCCTAAAACTGCCGGTGTGATCGATGTAAAGGCAGTTATTATTCTTTCCTTCGTATTTTGTACTGTTGTTGGTGTGTCTTTATAAATAATTTCTGTCAGTTATCCCCATAAAAAGAAATCCATTTTTGTAAGATCTGGGGATCTAGCAGGCCATTTGGGGTCCATTTATTCCAATCCATTGATGAGGGTAGGTTTATTTAAGTGGTCTCTAACTGCATTTAAATAATGTGGTGGAGCACCATCTTGCTGAAACCACATCCTATTTCGAATTCTTTCAGGGAGATTTACCAATAATTGTGGCAGATAGTTTTCCAAAAAATGAAGATAAATAGCTTCAGTCAATGTGCCATCAAAGAAATGTGGCCCTATTACATGTTTTCCAATAATTCCTCCCCAAACGTTTATAGACCATCTATGTTTGTTATCAACTTGCATAAAAACGTGAAGATTTTCCGAAGCATAATAATGGAAATTGTGCCTATTAACAAATCCATTTTTACGAAAAGTTGCCTCATCACTGAATAAAACAGTATTGAAGAAGTTGACATCATGTTGCATTTCACCTCTGGCCCAATTACAAAATTGTAGGCGCTTTTGAAAATTGTCATCAGATAATTCTTGGTGAATTTGAATATGATATGCATGCAACTTATTTGTTTTTAAGTTTCGACCCATAGACCGTCTACTTATTCCTACTAATGAGCTCACTTCTCTTTGACTAACATGGGGATCCTCAACCGTTGCCAGCACCACAGAAAACTCATTTTCTTTCACATCACATCGTTGAAAAATATACAGGGTGTTCCATTTGAAAACATTGAGAAAATTCAATTTAAAATGTTCTGTACATTTTTAGGAAATGAAAATGATTCAAAAACATTAATTAGATATCTCGCAACTGGTATTTACATACGTTTCTCTTAAAACCCATAATTATTGTGACTGGCGATTTTTTTAATATCCATCTGCAGATTGCATTATTTCAACAAAAAAAATTCATTACATCCAAGTTGTTGGGAGATATTCAATGCTAATATAGGAATGAATAGAGCCCAGAACGAAGCTTCAAAAATGTATTAACATACATAGCATTCCATTTAAAAAAAAAGCCCTTGGTCCTGTAATTTCGTCTTGGTTCGCCCTGTATCTTCGAAAATAATTTCCAGTTATAAACTTTTTTATCTAGTTGACTTGCAATTCTTTAAAAAATTTCTAGCTGTCGTAGAACTCGAGATATCGAGGTCCGCCGCACTATTGCCCTACCCTGTATATCCTTCGGCAACGGTTGGGGATTTCCACCCCCATGGCTCTTTAAAGCAATTAAATCTGCCCCAGCATTAACCAAAATTCTCGCAGAGGACCGACGGAAACAATGCCCTGTGTATTCATCTGCATTCGGCAAATTTAAAAATTTTGCGACAATTTGAGGCATTTTGCCAAACTGGTATACTCCTACTACTTGCCTGCAACCTTTCCCATTTGAATATTTAAAGAAAAAGCGGCAACTTTCTAAATTTTCTGGACGGCATGCAACATATTTTCTATATAGCGGCATATAAGTTTCGTTTATTATAAATGATCTTGGTTTTTTCGTTTTATCCGGTATTTTAATCAAAAGCTTAGATCCAAAATCTTCTGTCATTCAAATTTAATCGATACAGTTCATCACGGCGACATGCGCTAAAATCTGATAATAATTCATCATTTCAAAATTTTTTGATAATATCTGCTATTAGAGAAAAGCAATCAGGTTGCGGTTTTCACTGACACCTGAAGCTTTTAATGCTCTGTTTTGTCGTGTAAAAATAAAGATACCATTCCATTTAAATTTCTTCAAAAAAGCGCGATATTTGTTGACATGTCAAATGACGCCATTTAGCGGCGACGATTATAACCAAATGAAAACAGCGTAAAGCCCACACGATAGAAGAAAAAAGCCCTTTATAACGAGATCAAATTCAATAAATTCCGTTAAGGCTAATCGCAATAATCAACACATAGAAAAAATGTTTCTGGCATCGCTCCACCACTTTATTTTTGAAGATACAAAAAAAATGAAAAACTGACAAGAATCGGAATTGTATCAGAATGACGATACATGCATTTTCAATATCACTTAATTGAGTAAAATATGGAAAAAAACCTAATTTTCTATTCGGTCATAGCTGTTATGCTCCTTAGCGACAATTTTAGAAACTCGAAAATATTTTTCAGGGTATTTTTCAGGGTCACTTTACTTAAGGTATTTTTTCCCTAACTTGTGCGATGATTGATTTCTGAGATATGACCAACCTCTAATTCTTAGTTAGATGCCGTTCTGATGGCGGTCTCTTTAACATAGGGCGCTTTAGAGCTTTCACGAAGACACGCACACGATTCATTTGTGATCTCCAGTATGCGGATGACTGTGCACTTTTAGCCTCTACGCCGGAAGAGCTTCAAGAACTTTTAGATGTGTATGCCCAGAGCTATGATTCCTTGGGACTTAAAATCAACATTGGAAAGACTAAGATTATGTCAACTCCTCATCATGTGAACCAAATAGACATTACACTTAACGGAAATTCTCTTGAAGTGGTGGATCAGTTCAATTACTTAGGCAACGTTGTTAATGACAAAGCAAACATGGACAGCGAGATTCGCAATAGAATTAACGCTGCATCTAGAGCACTCTGGGGAGTTAGAGGGAGAGTATTTGACAACCACGACCTTGCTTTGTCAACGAAAATGGCTGTCTACAGAGCAGTTGTCATTCCAACACTGCTATATGGATGTGAAAGCTGGGTCACTTACCGTCGTCATGTGAAAAAATTAGAACGTTTTCAGCAAAAACACCTCAGAAGTATGATGAAAATCCGTTGGTTCCATCACATATCATACTCAGGAGAGCAAACAGCCTTCCAGTTGAGGTGCTTATTTCAAGAGCACGCCTAAGATGGGCAGGTCACGTTCATCGTATGCATGATAACCGCCTTCCTAAATGTACACTTTATGGTGAATTGCTAAGCGGTAGAAAAAGGCGTGGCGGTCAACGAAAGAGGTTCAAAGACGTTCTCCATGAAAATCTAAAATCCTGCGGTATCCCAGACGAGCAATGGGAACAACTTGCAGCGGACAGAACCGAATGGCGAGGGATTGTGGCCAGCTATCAAGGAAATGTTGCTGCAAGAAGGCCGAATCCAGGACTTAACCAGGTCTATGTTTGTTCTGACTGCGGTCGATATGCGCTCTCCCGAATAGTCCCCCATAGTCGTGTGCACCGTAGATGAATGGGAATTACAATAGACTACAACTTTTACTTGTTTTTCATTACACACAATCTCTCGACTGTAACATTTTTTTTATACTCGGACTCGAGTAAAGCCTAATAATAAATTCTTAGTTGCCCACCCTGTACAACAATCAACAATTTACGTGATAATTTGCAAATATACTGTAAATTTTGACGCGATGTAACTTGTAAACGGTCAGATCTAAAAAAATGACACCGTGACCTGAATAAGAATTCAAGGTCCTTAATATTTTTGTAGTAGCACCAACAATGGTTCACAAGATATTTACGTTCGAACTATTTCCAAAGATCCAGTCAACTTTGCAACATATTACGGAGGCGCTCCTGAACATTTCAAGAAAAGAAAATTGCATGACATTATTTTTGCATTATGAACCCATTTTTTTTTATCTGTCAATTGGACTAACTGGGTTTTATATATTATAGTGGTGAAAATAATGAAGTCGTTTATTATTATTTTTAATCTTTTACTTAATAAATAATAAAACTAATATATTCTGTATAAAATTTATTCATCTTGCAACTAGTGTAGCTTTTCTCCGTGCTTTTTTCATTGTAGTAGTTACAAATTTAAGTACTATGTTTATTTTCCAATTGACTAGTTATTGTGGTAGTTGTTGTTTATTTACAAAACAATCGATATTGCACTGGTCGGTGCTTATTTCAAGTGCAATTTAGCAACTATTTATCCTATTATAGTATTCCCAGGATGGTGTAGCGTTGCAGGATTGCTACTTGCTACACAACTGGAGGTTCATTAGCAACCAACATAACAGAACGGCCGGATAAATGTCAGTTTGTCCCGCCATGATTTATGCGTCCATGTGTATCGCAATTATACAGTGTTCGAAGATTTAATAAACTGAGAAATCGACCGGTGATTTATAGCGACCTGGCAAAAAAATCGGAGAATGCGTTTGCAGTTTAACTGGGATTTTTGTCACGGTCGATAAATTAGTTGCTCTTTAAAGTTAAGTGGCATCTCGCCAGGACTTAATGCGGTGGATAAATAACTACCGAGTTATGTTACTAAGATATACTACGTGTGTTTCTCAATGAATTTCTGGACTGCAGGAGCATTCAAAATATTGTTACATCTTCTGAAAATACGAGCCACTGTGATGGGGAAATTAATGGATTTCTAAATCTAGAATGTTTTAAGTAACGCTCTTAGTGTGTTATATTACCCCCTTTATGTTTTGAAAAGAAACTTATAGACAAATTAGATCTTTCCGGATCGTTTAAATACTGAATTGGAATTTATTACGTCGATGTAGCATTGTAAACATTATGTGTTTTAATTATTGGTTATTGAGTCTGGCAGAGCCAAATTAATCAAAAGAATGCTTACCGAATCGCTTGTCATACAGACAAATTAAAATGTTGGTATTATTTATTATATTTCAGCTAGTCTCGTAAATAATATCCAATGTCCTTACTTTGCGCTCAAGTCACCGCCATTTTTACTCTATAAATATTTTGTCGTGCCATCACTCGCAGAATAAGTTGTTCATTATTTAGTCTGATACGGTCGTGAGCAAAAAAAAAATAGGGCAAGCCTTATAACAGTATTCTGCTAAAATCTAGTTGTGTACGTCTACCTTTAATTTTTGTGATATTCTCAGTTAGTTGCCATAATTTATTGCAAGTGTGCAAAAAACTAATATGCCTCATATAAGCAATTTAGCTAAATCTGGAGCTATTGCTAAAGCAGAAGATGGATGGTCAACGAGATAAATTGCACTGCGTTATAAAATTCGGTGTGTACCGTTTTAAGAAACTGGAGAATAAACGGTATGATTAGTAGAAATCCTGGATCAAGGCGACGAAGGATATCAACTCAACAACAAGATTTGCAATTGGTAAATGCTTTAGTAGAAAATCCATTTTACTCAGTTATTCAGGCGAAGAAACGAATTTTCCTGGATCGAGTAGTACTGGTCGCCGGCGAGTAAGAGAATCGGAGCTACGCTGTCGTGCAGCAGCACAGAAATACTTACTTAAAGCTGAACATAAAGAAGCTCGAGTAGGATTTGCGCTTGAATTTTTAGCGCATGATGTAAATTTTTGAAACAATCTAATCTTTACAGACGAAAAAACTTTCCAGTCATCACACAGCGGTCGTATTCGTGTTTACCGCCCTCCGAATACTCGATTCAATGAGAAATATATATCTAATCTAAGTGATAGATTTTCCGTCAATATGTGGGGCTTGGATATCGGCACGTGGTCCTGGTATTTTGTGGCATATTGGGGGACGATTTAATAGTGAAACGTATATTAGGATTTTAGACAATATTATGATCCCTTCTATGTCACAATTATTTCCTAATAATGAGTTCATATTTCAACAAGACAATTGTTCCGTTCATACTGCTCATACCGTAACTAACTGGTTTCAAGATAACAACATCAATATTCTTAACTGGCCCAGTCATAGTCCAGATCTTAACCCTGTGGAAGAAGTATGGGGACTACTCGTAAGAAGTATCGAAGAACGAATGACCACGGAATGCCGAAGAATTACTGGAAATAGTAAATAATGCATGGGAAAATATTATTACTAATGATTATTGTATAAGGTTATTTATTTAATTCTATGCCAAACAGACTTATAGAAGTTATAAATAGAAATGGTGCAATAACGAAATATTAATAGTTAGTTTCTTGTTAAGTAGGATATCCTTTGTCCCTTGATCCAGGATTTCTACTAATCGTACCGTTTATTCTCCACTTTCTTAAAATGTTACACACCAAATTTTTGTTAATGTTATAACGCAGTGCAATTTGTCTCATTAACCAACCATCATTTACTATAGCAATAACTACAGCATTAAAATAATAAATAAATTAAAAGTGATATATGTTTTATTTCGGCTAATTATTACATATTCAAATAGAGACAGATTTACATTAGAAAAAAAGTTGTCCTATTTTTTTCTGCTCACGACAGTACCAGTTACGTCCCAACACAACACGTTGCTACTACCGAAAAAATGTTTTAGTTACTATCTGAAATTGTATATGAATGAAGTATCCATTTTCAACGTTAATTCATGTCATAGTATAATGAGATATAAATTCAAATCAACCACGCCCTCGCCTTACATCTTCCAGCGGCTTGTATATCAGTGTGTGCGCGCGGAAGCCATGCAATCTTAGGCGAGGATTGTGTAGAGGATACACCATCCTTCGGAGGGGATGTAAAGCTGTCAGTCCCTTGTCTATTAAATGTTAAGCAAGTAAAAGATCCCTACTCTTTGAAGGAGAAGGAGTTCGGCAAAATTCCTGGTTGAGGTAGCTGGTCTACAGGCGTCGGTGTTAGGCCTCAGTAGCGGAAATAGGCCGACATTAAATAAATGTTAAAAAAAATTCAAATCAAGTCGCCATGCTTTCGCGATAAATGGAAATTTGGCTGTGAATATAGAGCGTTGGTGAAATATTCAACGTTCTCTTGCGATTGAAGCTTACTTAAAAAATAACTATTCTGTTGTAATCACCCAGAGTTTATTTCGTTGTCAAAAAGAGATATTTTACTGTTGGTGGTAAGTGATTCTTAATGTGCTTCAGTAAGCAGGATCCCACCTCTTGAGAACCGCGGCCAGCTTTGCCTTCAACCTACACATAACAATATCCTCGGTCTTCTTTGCCGCTATGCACCCCAGCATTATGTATCCAAAGCTGGCGTTTATAGAACACTATATTGGTAGGAATCCGTGGTAATGGAAGAGTCTTCTCTAAATTATGCATTCGATTTCTTCGCATTGCTTCGCTGTCTCAAAATCTTGCCTACGCTGCCTTTGAGCTTCTTCTGCTAACCGTAAGTGATCATTGTGCTTTTCTTTAATATCCTCTTTCTTCTATAAATTTTGTTCGTTATCTATTTGAGTTTAAAAAGTGTCGCAGATATTGCAAGTATCTTTCTTTAGTGGTTTCATTCGTTTCGTGTAATAAAATATTCTCTTGTAAGAGGCAATACTGACTGGGGAATTTTCATCAGAGCAGTACACTTTATACATTTTCTGTATCGTCGTGTCTGGTGGAAGAAACCTAGCTTCAGTTTTGGATCGAGAGTAGTATATCTTGGTATTTTGTTTATCTGATCAATAGCATTTTGTATTGTTGCATCTGGAAGGTTATTCGTACCACCTGCATGTAGATATACCTAATGTCTTAATAAAAGTACTGCAACATACTACTTAGTCGTCTAGTTTATATTTTCGAGAAAAAGTTCTCTTTGCTGAATTTCTGCCATATAATCTTTGCTTTGGGTATTCAGTTACGCTTGCAACTATAAAATTGATTTGGGAGTTATAGGACTGCAAGGACCAATATAGATCAAACTCTTGTTTTATTTTTTCCGTAGAAACTCTATCAGTACATTTTTGGGAGCAACTGCATTGAAAATCATTAAATTGTTTTGAATCGACTTTCACACCTTTATAGTTATAATATGATTTATTACTGTTTTTATTAACTTTTCCCATTTTAATCCTCAAATTTTCGCTTGCGTCCCATCTCTTCTTAGGTCTTCCTTTATATTCATTTAAATGTTCATTTGTTTCAATAATCTGATCGTCGGCATCAGCAACTGATGATGTGGTTGGTTATTGGGTGCCTCTATTTCGTCGGAGGGATTGTGAACGATCCATCTTTATGATGTCTGAAGGACTTTTATTTCTACTTTAAAAAGTTTGAAAAAAATAAAAAAAAATAGGAAAAAGAAAAATAAATTTTTCTTTTTCCTCTAGTCTATTTTATTTCAAAAATGAATATTTCCGTTCACAAAATTTTTAGGGTTCAACACGACTGTTTCAGACGGAGAATAATATAAGAAAAAATCATACTGTCGTTTATGCTTAACTGCTGCTCTGATGGTATCAGTTGGACGTCGTAACACTATAAACCTAACACTGGATGTACCACACTTTCTTAAAATTAAACCTGAAAGGGAATTTTGTTAGAAAACACAACTAAAAGACAATATAAAGTTCAAAAATGTATATATTAAATCTTTAAAAAATTATGTTTTTACAACAACTTTTATTTCAAGAAAAATGTTTAACAAACACTAGTCTGGCCCGTGTACAACACATGGTGAGGAACGGAACGATTTATACTGTACCAACTACCATCCAATATGCGGTTTTATAAGCTAACGATGCACAAAAAGATTCAAGAAAAGTTCAATGTAACTGAAGTTTTGGTGGGCTTTTGCTTGCCTGTCTTATAAACGTATTATTTAATTCACATGAATTTTGGTCGCTCCTCGGAGCTTAAAATTGCTTGAAGCGCTACCACTTCGATTGTATTCTACAATAACAACTTTTTACGTTCAGACAAGGCGGATCCCATGCACGTATGAGTACATGGTAATAATACTTTTTTGACTCCGAATGACTGAGGAACCGGTTTAGGGCAAACCCCGTCAAAACTCATCATTTCCCCGTCAAAAGGACTGCTAGGAAATGATGGGGGTCCCATGTCGCTAAGGGCTATTTTCGCTATAACTTCCGATATACTTTGAATAGTCGTTGGATTAACTTGTCCTCATATTCAATACCTCGTAAGAGTTGCAGTGCTCGACAACGTGGAAGGGGTTTTTAATCTTGAAAATTGCGAAGTTAAAGTCAAATTTTATTACACTTTCTAAATTTAGGTGGTCGGGGCGACATTACGTCCCTGTGCAGCGATATTTGCTACACTTGCTAAATTAACGCTCCTTGAGGAGTTAGTGAAAATTTTGCATAAAAAACGCTCCGAAGAGCGAAAATATGATTACAAGTATTAAAAACCTCTTCCGCGGCGTTTTTACGTGAAGCACGCTTTTCGTACGAAGTATTTCCTAAGTCGGATTTTGTTACAACGTCGAAAAGTATATCGGGGTTATAGCGTGTTCTTTAACAGGATCTTCGACAGAGTCGTCGTCGTCTTCCGAATCTGAATACTTAATAACTTTGGCACAATGATTACGAATCCGTAAAACTCTAATACCAGTCACTGCCAAACTCAGTCCAGGTTCTGTTTCACATGCAATTGATCTAAAACGAAAAGTCGGTATTTAAACAAAATTTCAAACCAAAATTTGCAGTTCTCGATCGTTTACTAAAAATTTGCTTCATTGCATGTTTTGACTTAAGTTATGAAAATAAACTCACTTCACAAAATCACAAAAGCCTTAAAAACTGAATCCTTTTAGTAGAGGAAATGAATGAATGCATTTACTTCTTAATCGTTACTACTTCTATGTAAAGACTTGGAACCTTTTGCATTATGTTAAGTTTCGGCAACATATAGTGCACTCACCGCCTGGGGGTACGGGGTTGCAGCCCCCATTTTACAACCCCAATTCAATAACTCGCACAGCTTTCAACGAAATCGCCTAAAATTCATATCATGGAGGTTCTTGGGGTCGCGGATAGCAAATTGAAATTGGAAAATTCAAAATGGCGGACTTTAAGAATTAATTCCTGATTTACGTCGTTTCTATTGATTTTATTGGAAAATATGTAGAGTAAAAAAATGTTTAGAATGCCATTTTGCATAAGAATACACAATTTTGGTAACCACATTATTTAACTCTCTCGCTTCTCCCCCGTGGGAAACCTCCTACGCATGATCTTTTGTTATGGCCCTGTTGCATATGCGACCCGTGATGCACATGTGTATTTTGCGGGCCGCATATCATTAACAGCCGCTAGTGGGTGGTCGCGCGTCTCCCAGCTGGGAAGAACGGTCACGTGACTTCCGTCTGTTGTCAAAAGAGAGAAAAACTTTTAGCGGCGTGTACATGGTTGGTGATTCCTAAAAACTTGTTTTATTCAAGGTATCTTTGTGGATTGCGGAAAACGATAGCTGTGTTAAGGTTGGATTGCGCAGTTCAACAATGTGCCATGGGTAAGGATGTTTAAATTCCGAATTTGAAGAACAGTTCGTCGATGAAGAACCCTCTGAAGAAACCGCTTTAAAAAAACGCATCTTCGTGGAAAAAAGGGAGAAATAGGTAAAGATCATTTGCGTCAAAACCCGCTAGACGTTCATCTTATAGAGAAAATTCAGCTCTATAAATTCATTCTTGGGCATTTTTCTCGTTAAAATAACCGGTTTTGAGATATTCGCTGTGAAAGTTCGTGTAAAATCGATTTTTACCTGTGCGCTCCAAACTACCCCTCAGTTTGGACGCTGTTACTGCGAAATAGGTGGGGATAAGCTGTAAGGTCAATAGGACATTTTTTTATATAGAATTGAACGACATTTTTTTTTTCCTATATTTTTTCTCTTCCAATGAACGGTCTACAATATAAAAATGAAGAACCAGCGTTAAGTCCCCGTAGGGGTGGTTTTTTGCAAAAAGGGACTTGCCGTTCGTGAATGGGATGGGAACTTTTCAGATATCTATTTCTAACCCTATCGAGAGTACACATCTCAGATATTATTTCTTTATAAATTATTTCTTTTAAAATGTCTAATTTGTGTGGACTATTTCGATAACTGCATATATTGCATTAAAGATAGTAGCGCTAATTCATCGTACAATATTTTTGTATATAAATATCATTCCTCATACAAAATACTCTTCAAATGAGTACACATTTCTTCAATACATTCCATTTAAAAAATCTTATTGAATCAAAGTTGTGTAATTAGATGTGCAGCTATAAAATTATGACACTATATCGCTCATGTTTTACTGCACATTTTGTATGTGAATTAATGATCTCTAAAAAATTTTTATAATCTATTTATAAATTTAAGACTAATTAGTTTTAAAATGTCCACATACAATTTTAATGGCACCTTTTAACCACGAAAAGGATTTAATAACAGCAATAAAACCCTCGTATATCAAATGTAAACATCGCAATGATAAGCCAACTTGTTTTATGAACTCTTATTGCATAATAAACAGTGCAGGCGTCATCAAAATTGTTAATTATGTATCTTGCGGAGCCAGGTGAAGGAAATTGTCCACATTGCCTATAGATGCATCTTAATTGAATTTTTTAATTATCTTACATAGTAATAATTTGTACCAGTTTAAGTTTTTAATTTGTAATTATATCGGAATGATTTGCAATTCTTTTATAAATTATTATTAATTAAATTGTTGTAAAAGTAACGTCTCGGCTGGTCAGATACTAATAACTAATCGATTTTGTTTCGGAAAATTTATTTATACGTTATTATTGTACCTGTTTATGAGTACGGTTGTGATATAGGAATAGCAAAGTTATAAATTTAATTTCATTGTCTTTAAGTCTTGAATGTTTTTTAAAAGAGTATATTTTTAAATAAAAAAATAATTGATTATTATTGGAAGGTAAGTTCTGCGAAAAGGTTTAAATTCTTCAACGTGACTAATTATACGAATGCTGAAATGACAAATTTTGACATGTGAAGAGCAATGACATTTGTCAAACTACGGAAAAGAAACATGTACCAAAGCAAAAACACAAAGCCTGCTAACTTAATAAACTTAATATTTTGCAATCACTGTGGGATATTTTTTTTTTAAATCGGTGGAACTATTAGAGATAGCAAAAATACTAAAGAGACAACTTTTGTTTACAATAATTGAATGACTTACCTCAGGATGTATTCGCTTTTAATGTTCAACATTGTGTTACTACCTTTTTCAACTAATTTATGGTACTCAATACACATATTTCATTGATTAATTGTAGAGCATGATATAACAGTGAGGTCCATAGGTCAAGAAATAATTGGAGTGTACCTGGTCTATTGAACACCCGGTATGTTGTATTATAATGATAATTCCCAGTTTCCAGTCATAATTTTTGTTTCATTGTGATTTGCTCTTAAATTTATTATTTGAAGATCAATTATGGAGCAGGTGCATGAAAATATCTTCACTTGCTGCAACTATGGTGGTCTTAGGATGTCAGTCTATTATTGTATCTAGATATTTAAATGTATTTGCTACATTTATCATCACTTCTCTTTTTGAAACGGAGAGGCACATTCAAGTACGGTACGCGTAGCAAAAAAATATAAAACTAGGTTGTATTTATTTTTCAAGATATCAAATTGCCGTTGTGTAATCGATGAAAATTAAATGTATTTGTGAGTCCCTATGTTCCTTTACTGCTACAAGCAATTGAGTATAATACGCTAAACTTTATTATTTCTACATACCAAATTCTATTCGGGAAAGAGATCATGTGAAAAAGTAATTATTAAGAAACTAGAAACATATAATTTAATAAGTAAAACAAAAAATGATTTTTAAACTAACATAATAGATGACGCAAATGGAATTACAAAAAAATCTGGTAAACAATTAACAAAGCAACAAACAGTAAAACCAAAACTTCTAATAATAATAATAATATAAATAATGTAAATGGAAACAAATAAATAGTAATATCACTAAAGCTAATCATATAAACAAATATTTCATAAACGTCGGTGATAAAATGGCAACAAATATCGAAAAAAATAACGAGAGCCCGAAAACCATTTTTGACAATAAAAAAGGATATTCAAATTTATTTCTTCATCTTACCGCAAAAAATGCAGTTGTATCAAATCCTCTTCATTTCTTTCAACCTTACCTCGATATGTATGTGTTTTTATTTTTGTTGACCGTAGATATTAAATATATTGATGTGTACCTTCCACGGATTTGTTATTTTTTTATTTCTTAATTGAATATTTATATTAACTTCCTGGTGGAGTTTAACCACACTTATTCCACCTCTCAACTGGGACACAGACAATTATACTGCGAGCATTCTCTACGATATTGCCATCTCCTGCATCTGAGACTCGAACTCAGGGGCGATATAGTAACTAGCCTTGCATAACCTCATCAAGGTCACTGTTACTAACTTGGTAATGCTGAAGTACCTTTCCAATTAAGCTGAAAATTTAAATTAAAGAATATAATAATTATTGAAAAAATTCACTTTATAACTTACCTGGTTCAAAATATAAAACTCATTCACTAACTTTACAAAAAAAACCGCCTTTTCTCATCATTATTAGATTTAATTAAAAAAATTTAATATCAATCATTTTATAGCAAATTAGTAAGTAATCAAAATTTAATATAAAAATTAATATCATGATCTAACCTTATCTTTTAATAAATTCGACAATTCATTAAAATTTTCAACAAAAACCAAAATCCTGAAATTCTTTTGATATACTTACCAAAACCACTATCAATTGCAGTTACTAAATTACCGTGTTGGTGTGAACGATCCATGCTTTGATGGAAGTCTGAAGGACGTATTTTCTGCTCGAAAAACTTAGAAAAATTTAAAAAAATAGGAAAAAGAAAAAATTAATTTTCTTTTTCCTCAACCTTTTCTTAAATTCTAAATAATAATATTACGTTCACAAAATTTTTAGGGTTCAACGTGACTGTTTCAGACGGAGAATAATGGATAAATCATACTTACTGTCGTTTATGCTTAACTGCTGCTCTGATGGTATCAATTGGAAGACGTCGTAACACTATAAATCTAACACTGTCTGTATCACACTCTCTTAAAATTAAACCTGAAAGGGAATTTTGTTAGAAAACACAACTAAAAGACAATATAAAGTTCAAAATATATATATTAAATCTTTTAAAAAATTTATGTTTTTACAACAACTTTTTCAAGAGAAATGTTAACAAACAATGGTCTGACCCGTGTACAACACATGGTGAGGAACGGGACGATTCATACGGTACCAACTACCATCCAATATGCAGTTTGATAAGCTAACGATGCACAAAAAGATTCAAGAAAAGTTTCATGTAACTGAAATTTTGGTGGGCTTTTGCTTGCCTGTCTTATAAACGTATTTATTAATTCACATAAATTTTGGTCGCTCCTCGGAGCTTAAAATTGCTTGAAGCGTCTCTACTTCGTTTGTATTATGCAATAACAAATTTTACGTTCAGGCAAGGCAGATCCCATGCACGTGTGAGTACATGGTATAGATACTTTTTTGACTCCGAATCACTGAGGAACCGGTTTAGGGCAAACCCCGTCAAAACGCATCATTTCCCCGTCAAAATCGACTGCTAGGAAATGATGGGGGTCCCATGTCGCTAAGGGCTATTTTCGCTATAACTTCCGATATACTTTGAATAGTCGTTGGATTAACTTGTCCTCATATTCAATACCTCGTAAGAGTTGCAGTGCTTGACAACGTGGATTCGTAAAAGGGTTTTTAATCTTGGAAATTTCCAATTTTAGTATACTTTCTAAAATTGGGTGGTCGGGGCGACATTACGTCCCTGTGCAGCGACATTCACTACACTTTCTAAATTAACGCTCCTTGAAGAGTTAGCGAAAATTTGGCATAAAAAATGCTCCGAAGAGCAAAAATATATTTCCAAGAATTAAAAACCTCCTCCACGGCGTTTTTACGTGAAGCACGCTTTTCTTACGAAGTATTTCCTAAGTCGGATTTTGTTACAACGTCGAAAAGTATATCGGGGTTATAGCGTTCTTTAACATTGGCTTGCCGACGTCGATCCTTTTAAAATTATAAATAACCAACTCAGACTTTGTACATTTTCAAAATTATAAAATGTTTAAACGCTAAACCTTCGTTACAGTTCCTAAAATGTCAAAAAAACGTGAATACTAACTAAGTTAATTTACGATTTATAATTTTCAGTTATTCACGTTAATACTTTAATAAATTTCAGTTATACAAGTAAAAACCCATCAATTTTCATTGACCTAGAGTTACCGTACTAAAAAGCTCACTCTACTTGGTTTCTAATAGATGCTTATTGGAGCCTTAAACTCAAAGCTCTGTGGACTATAGTTTGAATTCTCGTGTGACCCATCAGAGTTGAATTTAAACTTTCATTTCTATGTATATATTGACAAAGAGATTTCATGATGTCATATAAAATTTACGTTTAAAGAAATAGTCACGTGACCCGTAGCCGAGATGAACAATAGGGGCACGATATACGAAATTTATGAAGAACGTTCCGGCGAGACCCTCGGATCCATCAAACACTACGGCCAAAAAGTATGTGAACCAGCTTTTTTTGCTATAAATACTGTTTAAAATTTGGGCAGGCAAGTCACTTACTTCCTTGAACTCTGCGTGACACGTTCCCTCGAATAAAACCAGTTCCAAGTATAGATGGATCAGTTCTAAAAAATATTTTGCGAGGGATAAACCGCTAGGCTGAATTTGTACACCTGATTTTCCTATTTGGGGAAATCTTGTACGATTTCCCCTGATTTCCTCTGACTTCCTCCTGATATCCTCTGATTTCCCCTGATTCCCTCTGATTTCTTCTTATTTCCTTTGATTTTTTTCTACATTCATACTGAACTTTGAAGTTACTTTCTATCACAATCATTCTTTTAATTCGTTATGACTTTTTTTTCAATGTCAAAAATTAACAAATTTAATGAAAATTTATTGAAATATTAACTACACCACTGAATTCAGTAACCTCTCAAATCTGATATTACTTATTGATGTTTTTTTGTATTTTTTTGAACACAAAACAGAAGAAAAATGGTGAATTTTATGCATTTCTGTTGGAACACACTGTATAAAATAACTGCCTATATTCATTTTGTTTTAATCTGTCAATATTCAATACTATTTCATGAAATTTGGGACTTACCCATTTGAGAGCTTACTGAATCTAGTGCTCTATTTAGAATTTCAACCAAAAAAATCGCTGATCAAACTTATTAATTTTTGACATTGAAAAAATCTACATCATTTCAAATGTAAGAATACACTAAAATCTTGGAAGGTGAACTTGAGCAAAAATGACGATCCTTTACTCAATGCTCTCTCTATAAGAACAATTTGAAATCTATGTCAGCACTTCATTTTCATAAGAAGGCCAATATAACCTCACTAACAGATCAAACCCTATACAATTTGACGTTTTTGTAACAATTGATACTTACTCGACTTAACCAACGACACAATAAATACTTATGGCTTCGCTTATAGTAAAATAATCAAGTAAAACAATGGCACAAAAACGAGCACAATAATAACCGTAAAGCGAAGTGAAATATTCACAGTAAAACGAAGTGTCGTTCCGGAGGTTTATCCGCTTAGCATAGTCGTTTGCAATTTTACTCTGCAGATAAAAAAGGCGACAAAAACTTTACGATGTCATTAAAATACTGTTACTCGCTGTACTTTTTCGCCCGCAAATTGAATCACACCTTTATAGGTTCCGGTACGTCGGCGTGCTTGATGACAACATACCGAATGATTCAGTGGCCTTAATAATGAGCCCCTAAAGTTTTTGTTGCCTTTTTATCTGCAGAGTAAAATTGTAGACGACGATACTAGAATTACTCTGCAGGGTGAACTATTGACAGGGCATGTCGTCGAGTATAACCGAGTATTATGATTCTACTTTAAATTTGTCAGTAAAGTTATCGGTACGCCACCACTATTTCTTTCTTTTACTATGTTAATTTTTCAAATTGGTAAAAATTATTCCTTGAAATATTACGTTCGAGATCACGTTTTAAGTGTAAGATTCAAGTCAGTATTAGGATATATTTATTTAGGCACTAAAATAACATCTAAAAATAATTTAAATGTTTAAAACGAATAACTGAAACACTGTGCTTGGTTTTATTTTCTATATTATATATGCGTTTTAACCGGACTCACGTTTCGCCGGAAAATCGAAAACCTTATATTATCATACTCTACAGCCACATTAGTACGCTATTATATGATTTTCGATATTCCGCTGAAACGCGGGTCCGGTTAAAACGGTTGGTATATCGCTGGCCTTATAATCTCGAAAAATTGTTCAAAATAGTCTTTTTTCAAGCAATTCCTCCTGATTTCCTCTGATTTCCCCCGATTTGTACACCTGATTTTCTCAACGGTTTGCCCCTCGATATTTTGCTATAATTTTCTAAAGCAAAGGTGAGTCTTTCAATCGAATTTTTAAACAAAATGTGAAGTGAATTTTTTCATTCTTTAATTTGTTGCGATTCAAGCATATTGAGTCCTGTCCACGGGCCTTCCGTGGACAGGACAGCAGACAATATACAAATTATTTACCCAAATCTCTTTACTTCATTTATGTTTACATTTTTTAAATTCTACTTTCAGAAAGTAACCTTAAGAAAGTGTTAGACCATTAGAGTGTAGTAAAAGTTTCATCTTCAAAAGTTATAGTTGGGTAAATATCGGTGTAGGTAAAAATGTTGTGTTTCGTTATCTGAATTGATCGAACCTAAACAAATTTATAAATCCTCCTTTTTTTGAAAAGTTACAAAGCATTTGAATACTGAAAATTCCTTCAGATTCCAAAAGGATGAATCAGTAACATTTCCCAAATATCGTTAATTCCATTTCACTCAGCAAAAATAAGTTTTTTATGTGTAAACTTACTAGATTTTATAAATAAGACGAACTTTTTGTCTTGAAACGGCCTTAGTTAAATTGTGCGTGGTGGTATACGTCCTCTTAAAAAGAAAGTTACTGTGGAATGACCTAGCGTCTACGTCATCAATTATGAATAAATCATGAATGTATCTATTACAAACAATATATGATTATAATTAATAAATATGTACTGTTATTGAAAAGTTAAACATGAAATATTTATCAATACCAACTTTTGGCATGGTCATCGTATTACCTAAAGTCCCAATTGTCTTCGAATCTCTACTCATTAATTATTCTTGCGCTGAAATAGAAGTAGCTACTGCCTACATGTACACAAATTAAATAAGATATCCTTGTTTTACCCACGACAGGATTGTTTCTCGATTTGAGTTGTCACTTTATCCCACATTACTTTTTAGTTTCATATAACAAATTTATGTACATCATTACAGTTCATTACAAAAAATTACATATGTAATAATTAACAATGTTCTTAGAAAGGCAGTTAGTCTACAGCTACGCTACACCATTCCTAATGAAAAATAAATGACTTGAAACAAAATACTTAACATGTGTAGTTAATTAAGCATACGATATTCCTCTACATCAAGATCAGTTTCTTTAGATGGGTAAAAAGTGAAAAAATCTGTCATTCCTATTTTCGTTTTTGACACCAGCAGGTGCTGGTATCTTACGAAACATTTAAGTCCAAACATCCGTTGAGAAAGAGGATCGATCAATTAACAGTTTTGAATTATTGTGTGAAAGCCAGTAAATAAAGCGACCATCGATCGTCGACGGTACCTGATATTCGTTTAGTTATTTATTTGTTTGTTGCAGAACGAGAACGAAGCGAACATATACAGGGCGTTCCAAAATTACGTGGACATTGAACCAATAAATACGAAACTGGTATCACACGCAAAATATTTGTAATATGTCACGATAGGTTGCAATCAATAGATCACAAGTAGTGTGTTGAAATCGAGGTTTTATACAGGGCGTTTCACGAGAAAACGAACATGGTTTAATGGGAGATAGACGACACCGAGGGTAATCAGAATCACCCATAGAAAAAGCTGGTTGGACACCCGTTGATGAAGTATAGAGTGTTTTATGTATTTTTGCCAAAATTTCTTTTGATCATTACTTTGTAGCAAAAAAATATCCAGGTCCGGACTTTACAAAAAGTTGTTTTTGTTGTTTTTCAAAGAAACATCACCCTGTATATGTTTTTTTTTTCAAATTTCGATATTTAATTCGAATAATACAAAACTGAGCAAAATGGCTTCATTATTTATTTTTCCACACTTTCACCGTTCTTGAAATACATTCCACAATATCGATGAATGACACTAAAAATGCTTCCACAATTGAAATTAGTCATTTACTTTTGTATGATATTAGGGAGGGGGAGAAATAAATAAAAACATAAATGTTAAGGATCACCGAACAAATCATCTATTTTATTACGCTCATGTATTGAAAACTATTAAAACAACAGCATAACATATCTACCAACAACAACAACGATAACGGTAGCAACAAAATAACATACCAGTAATGCACATAACAGGATAAATAACAAACTATGAGCGGATCAATATGTATGAAGAACAAAAATGAAAATATTATCGTTTACAAATCCAATGATTAAAGTATGTTTTTAAACGTGATCATATTAGCCTTACCTCAAAATGACAACTATTAGAAAACAAATGATTAGTAGTTATACTTATTTGACATTTTATGTGGTGATAATTTGTGTTTAGTTTTATTGTATTAGCTAAGACAATTAATTACTCATTTAATATTTCCAAAATGTCGTACCAATTTTTGAACGAAGAATATACTGACATCATTTTCATCTACGGATATTGCAAGGAAATGGTAGAGCAGCAAGGAGGGAATATTAAAGACGGTTTCCTAATAGATGACAACCCGGTCGTATATCAGTATTCCAGAAAACATGGAAAGTTTGCTACTAGTGCAGTTGTGGTACGCAATATAGGACAAGAGGTAAACTTAGAAAACAATATGTTACATATGGTTCATGAAAATCCAAGTTTAAGTACACGAAAAATAAATGATCGGTGTTTGTCACACTAGAATATGGAGGACATTGCGAAAAGAAAATGTTTACCCATACGACATTCAATTAGTACAACGTCTTGAACCAGAGGACGACGTCAATCGACTGATTTTTTGTCGTTGGCTGTCTGAAAATCTACGGGTAATTTACAAAACTTTATTCACAGGCGAGGCGCAATTTACAAGAGCCAGAAAAAATTATTCGAGAAATGGTCACATATGGGCCCAAGAGAACCCACACACAAAACGTGAATGTCGTTTAAAACATAGATTTTCAGTCAATGTTTGGATAAGACTTGTAGGCGGTAACTTTTTAGGGCCACATTTTTTTGAAGGTGCACAATGGTAACATCTATCTTAATTTTTTACAACATACGTTACCGAATCTGTTAGAAAATTTAAATATTCGAGGTATATTTTTTCAACATGATGGAGCCCCACCACATTTCTCCAACCAATAAATTAGAAATTAAATGACATATCCGGACATATGGATTGGCCGCAGAGGTCCTCATTTATGGCCGGCAAGGTCCCCGGATTTGAACCCTGTTGAGTATTTTTTATGGGGTCACTTAAAGAGCGAGATCTATATTATGAACATTAATGACAGGGCTCAATTAATTCAGAGGATTATTAAATGCTGCAACGAAATTAGAAATAATTCAATTATGATAAGAAAATCAATCGGTCATCTCATGAATCGCAGCAAAAAATCACTGAAGCTGGGGGAGGGCATTTTGAACCTAAAATTTAATTATAATTCTTATTTGTGAACACTCTTTGTAAGAATATCTGCATTTTTGTTTTTTATTTTTCATAGATATTGATTCGTTCATGTTATTATTATGTTATTATGTGCATTATTGATATGTTATTTTGTTGCTACTGTTATGTTGTTGTTTTACTAATTTTCAATACATGAGCGTTATAAAGTAGATGATTTGTTCGATGATCTGTAATATTTCTGTTTTTATTTGTTTATCTCTCTCCCTAATATCACACAAGTGATTAATGATAAAAATTGTTAATTACAACATAATATTTACTGTTGAAAAAAAGTAAATTAGTAATTTCAATTGTGGAAGCATTTTTAGCAAGTGTCATTAATCGATATTTTGATAAGTCTCATATTGTGGTATTTACTGGAACGTATTTCGAGAATGGTGAAAGTTTGGCAAAAAATTAATGAAGCCATTTTGCCCAGTTTTTTTATATACTATTCAAATTGCATATCGAAATTTCAAAAAAACATATACAGGGAGTTTTTCCATTTTCTCATGAAACACCCTATATACAAGGTGGACCAAAATTGTCTCCCGATATTTCTGTAGCTGATAGTATATATCCAAAAATAATGGAAGTCTTTTATATACTAGTATATTTATAGCTGTTTAAAAAAAAATAATGCTGATTTTTCCGAGGAGTTCTAATTTACTATCTATACTAATTAGAAAAGTGCAATCTCTAAATTTGTATGAAATTTTGTCTAATTTTTACTTGATACTTGGTTCCCTATACAAAATTGACAAAAATATCTACGATTTCAGATGATATTTCCTTTACCCCATTTCTTTAGTGAAATTTTGGAAATGCACAGGCAAGCATGATGTATTTAGTAAGTGGTACATATATCTTTTCTGCAGGGGCGAGCGTAGGTGCGTCTTTACTATGTACATACTTCGGTATGCGATGTAAAGCAACGACAGGCGCAGTTAGTACTTGGATTGGTGACCATTCCAACGGAAACCGCGTTCTCGCCTCACACATCTTCCAGTGGCTTGTATATCAGTGTATGCACGGAAGCTATACAACCTTAGGCGAGGGTTTTATAGGAGATATACCATCCTTCGGAGGGGATGTAAAGCCGTCGGTCCCTTGTCTATTAAATGTTAGGCAAGTAAAAGATCCCTACTCTTCTTAAGGGAAGAGGTTCGGCAAAATTCCTGGTTGGGGGTAGTTCGTCTACAGGCGTCGGTGATAGGCCTCAGTAGCGGAAATAGGCCGACGTTAAAAAAATCTTTTCTGCAATGTTTTCCATCATACAAGTTTTATTTCAGTACTCTATTCTAAGGAGGATTTCGGCAAGATGTAAGTGGCATCTCCTATGGTCTATTCCGAAGAACACAGGTCGATCTAAATTATATCGAATAAACGTTAAAAACCGTCTAAAACAGATGTATTATGGAAGACAGTATTTAGATTAATCTAAAATAGACGTATTCCAGACTTTATCTTAGTAGAAAATAAGTTCTAGTAGTTTAAGTTGATCAATTGATATCATATATTATACATTTTAAATAGATTAATAACGTGGTTGCGTCTTTACTATATAGATATCTCAATATGCGATATAAAGCAACGTCAGGCACGATTAGTACTTAGATGGGTGCATGACTATTTCAAGTGTTATAGTACATTTCATGCATATGCGAAAAAAGTGAAAAAATTGCAAAATTTCAAAAATAATCAACATAATCAGCTCACCATGTCACACTATGATAAAAAAGCCACATAAACATTCAAGTAAACCAAAAACCACAATTTAAATATATAAAATCTGAAAAAAATCAATAATCTTCGATAATTCACAAATAACCCAAATTCACCGATAACAAACCTCCAACATTCAAAACAGCCATTCTACGAACCAATCGTTACAAAATATTGCCCCAAAAAATACCGCCCCCATATAATCTTAAATGATATCAAAACTAATTCACACAGCCCCGACCACAACATTTGAATTTTCTTCTGTTAAAATTTTATTCATACTCTTTGCCTTTCACTCAAGTTCTAATTCGGTTTTACATCCTTTATTGTTATAATATTCCATAGAGGTGTCAGCACTGCCAGTCCCAATGATTATCAAAATTTGCTTCCAAAGTGCAAGCATCACCAATATCAAAACTTAGTTCCAAAGGATACCAGCACTAATGCCATCAAAACTCATCTCTACTTCGTTTCCGGAATATTCTCATATATCAACATAGCTTAAAAGCCTTTTTCAATATACCTTACGGGACCGATTCAATATCCAGCAAGTTATTCAGATAGTTATTGCAAATAACTTCAAAACCGAATTAGATTTAAACTTCATTTTATTACGACCTATAGTCGGGATAAGTATACGAGGTCCCAGATCTTACTAATCCTAGTAGTGAGAGTGACAAAATAAAAGAACAATTAAAAACAAATACAATTTATTATAAAAAAGAATCAGTAACAGTACACAAAATTTAACGACAAAATATTATGATAAAATAATACAGACAAGTCTAAGGTTTAAGGTTAACGCTATGGAAAAAAATGATTAATAAATTGAAACAATTGACAATAAGAATGAGATATAATGGTCACTTAACTTTTACACAGAAAATTGGAGAGTTTCCTGGCGCTCCAGACTTGAAGGTTGGTCGAGGAGAAGTCTTCACAACACAATTTGATAGGTTTCATAAAATCTTCACAATGGTTAGATAAGTTTCTCTTAATCGAAATGTATGAATTAAAATGCAGGGCCAAATCGGTTACCAAAATTCGTGTACCAAAGAATAGCAATGATCCAAAGTCCAAAAATCCAACAATCCAAAAATAACCGAACAGTAGGCAAGTTCTGTGGTCAAAATCTGGCCTATCCCAAATCGTCTACAATTAAATTACAAAATTATTCTCAAGATTAACTTCTAACGTGAGCACGTGTCTTTAATAAATCAGAGAAATTCAAACTTACCTAGAATATTACTTCTAGACGATAACTTGCTTATTTATCCGAATAATTCGAAAATTCAATTTATCAAACCAAAATATAAATTGAAATATTAGGCTAAATCTAGTTATTAATCCGGTATTAAACCGATTAGCAATCACGTGCCTTTTAACTAAATAAATCCTTAGCGAAGTTTTCAGTTCAACTTCTTGATTTAAAAAGTGGAAGTTTTAGGCAATTTTAGAGATTTATAACATTTGGTCCCTCACAAAAACAAAAGGAAATGACAACAGCTGACAGTTCGACAGTCAGGGTACCAACTTGTGAAAGGTAAAAGACTGAATCGATTTTTATGGACTTTTGATCATTAACCATCTTTACTCTATTACTTTGTAAACAACTTTTATACGCTAATTATTGTAAAAATCTATATTGTAAATTGCCCTAAAATATACACAATAATACACCATTATTTAATAAATTTATATATTCTCTACGGAGAGCCATCTGTTGGAGAAAAGCTTAAGTGGTAATTTGCACCCAATATTTAGCGTGGTGACATTTATCGCTAAAGGTAATTTCTATACTATAGGTAATTTTGATGAATTTATGTACTTATGATCTTGCGGACACCGGCGGAAGATGGCGGCACGTCACAATTTAAATATCGTAAAATACTCCTTTTTAATGCCAAAATTATCATATATTTTTCAGTCCCGAAATCTTACGTTTTCTACATGATTGCGCAATAATTCACAATCGAACCGAGTTGAATGTCGGGGGATATTTCCAGACACAAATAGAGGAAAACGTTCCGGCGAGATCAGGCCCCGTCTAAATGAAACGATACCCCACCTATTTAAGGGCGAGCTCAGCTCATTCGAATAAAGTTCTAATCCAGCCAGTTAGTAGTAGCTTTTTAAGCGATTTTAAATATAGTAAGTGAATATACTAGTACTTCTGTCCGGTTTATAATTAACTAAAGTTTTAGTACCTTCTGTAGTTAGCTTTCCTACTACTGCCACAGCCTAATTCCCTGTAACTAAGCTGCCGCGATTTGCTTCCTTGTTGAGCCAAGTGAAAACGCTCGAACGGGAAATTGAAAAAAACCTTTTTGTTGCAATATTCTCTACAATTTTTATTTAAAATATTGTTTGATTAAACAAGAACCTAACACTGGCCCTGGTACTTCTATTAGAAATTTGAATAAACATTTTCGAAACAATTTTTTATTCTACGATACACCGTTTGTTTTTGGGCTCTCTCTGGAGCCTTCCTTGGTCCCCTGACGAGAACTTTGCAAATGATCATTTCGGTACAATTTTCGATCATAAACAATTAATATTAGAAATGTTTTTATATTCGATGAAAATTTGTTTTTTGGGCTTGCCTAGCGCCCCCTGCTACACCGATTCAACCAACAGTCAACGGCGTTCTACCTTAGATCTCCAAAGTGTTATGTGTTATTATAATCACCTTCAAGAAATATGTATCACCCACAAATAGACTGACCGATTGACTGATACACAAGCGTTATGCCAATTCGTATATATTTACTGTTTCTGGATTCAAAACATTCATTCTCATCGTAACTTAGAATTTGATTTTTTTCACGACACCAACGCCTTATCTATAGGTGAGAAAGAAAAAATTGAAATGTTGGAGAAAATTTAGGTAGTGTGCTTAGAAAACCAAAACTGATTTCACCGGCACTTAGACTTCCAGAATGTGATGCAATGTCAATTCTGATATAACAAAGTGTCAAAATTGGAAATAAAAAATATTGACATTAACTTTGTTGATGTCATCTATTTTACCGAGACATTTTCGCGATTAAGACATAAACTAGAATTTATTTCCGTATTCGACAGTTTAATAGTATCTTATTATATCACAATCATTTGTAATAAATTTGAGAGAGATTAAAATCAATTATCCCAGGTAGCATGCGATTTTTTCGCTTTGCCATGGGCGCTGCTGACAGCCACGAGTCAAACCTATACTTGTCTCGATGAGGTTTAATGAACAGCTGCCTGAAAATCCATCTTTCGAGAGATGTTAAAATGCTAAATATATACACGTTGTTGTGTAATACATATATGACCGAAGATTTTCTTAATGATCAGAACAGGGGCTAGTTTTATCAAAAATAATTTTACTGACAATAATTACAAAATAATTAAGAAATAATAATAATGCATTTGATATTTTAATATGTATTAATCATTAATTTTATACAGTACACCTAGATTGTATAAATAATCTGCGTGTACCAACAACAATTTAAGTATAGTGTAAAAGGTTAATTATTATTTAAAATCTACATATACAATAATCGCAAACGAAATATATGATCAGTTAATAGTATTATTGTTTTATATTTAATATTTTAACATACAATAATCTCATGAATTCCTGTTTATTATTTAGTGTTCAGTTACTTTATCACAGGATAATCCTGTTATTGTATTGCTTCAAATAAAGGTAAAACATTATAAAATTTGGGCCATAATATATTATAAATCTTTGTATTGTTGTGTACCTAATTTACATTTAAAATATATTTTTGTCTTGTGTTGTGTTCATGTTGCATTACAATTGTATGTTTATGTGTAAGTATTAGACTTTGTATATAAGAGTTATAAATTAAATTATTTGAATAGCAGTTCATGGAATTGTCGAATCAGACTTCTATTTATTATTATTTCAAATCTAAGAATTGATTCGACCAAGGCATGATACAATGCCCTTAAAGTGTTAATGAGCAAAATATTCTTTAGGTGGTAGAACTTCCAAACCAATTTGTGCATATTGTGGTTTAATTATTGATTGTGGTCTGTCCATTTAAAATTTTGATCTATGATAATTCTTAGATATTTAATGTTTTTTGTGTGTTGCAGTTTCATAGCAAATACAGTCACTATTTAGTTTATTTAGACATGAGTATGTATATAACGGAACTGTATGTATATTGGGTACGTTTTTGTTTTATATACTATACCAGATAAATTTTGTCTTACCTAGATTAACTCTTCGGTAATTTTCCGACAGCCACTGTGTAATTTTGAAAATTCTATCTCAGCTTTATTGGTGACATTTTTCCTGGAGTCATCTTCAACCAAAAGAACAGTGTCATCTGCATATGCTACCATTATCCCATTAATTGGAAGTTGAAGTGATTCATTGACAAATATTAAACAGCATCCTTACCCTTATGACCGTTCTTTGAGGAATGAAATATTTTGTCTTTTAAAACTACTTCTACTTTTACTATTTTTTACACACTGCTCCCTTGTTACGGACCTCTAGCGTATGCGACCCACCATACGCTTTAGCGTTTTGTGGGCCGCATTATAACAACTGCTACACGTCCGAAACACATTTCGCTATTCTCCACGGGAGGGCGACACGTGATCAGCAAAGGAAACGGAAGCAACCATTGTTTTTGGTGTGATTGTTTTTGGCATGGTTGGTGTTAATTAGTTGGTAATTCTTCCAACCTCGGTTTTATCCAAGGCATCCTCGTGGATTTTAGAATAATCAACTCAAGAAAGTTTCCTCAATCTGTTGTTGTTCCGTTTAGCGGAATATTTTGTGGTTGTGAGTGAATTTTATCTGCGGAAGCAGGATATTAAATTACACAAGGCTCTCCTTTGGGAAATACAGTGTCAACTTAAAAGGCGGACTCGACCCCATTTATCCGACTGTGGCTTCCAGGAGTTTTGGTGGATTGTTCCCTCATCAGTGAGGGTTCCACGGACGGGGCTTCTACACACGTCAGTGAGAGTTCCACTGACGGGGCATCCACACACAGTGGAAGGTTCCAGGGCTGGTGAGGCTACCATCAACCCCATCCTTGGCTCCATTTCTTGTGTCCCGAAGACATCTACGTAGGGCTACAGTTCCTCCACGTCCGGACTCGGTATCGTACCACCCTAAACAAGTGTGTTGTGTGTTGTATTTTTTTTTTACTTACCAGGGACCACCTTCAGTGGTTCGGCTGGATGTCAATTCATAATTTGCATTTTTAACTTGTACATATTTACAGATTTTATACATTTACATATATTTAAGGAGGTTCTTTAAATGAGACCTTTGTGGCAGTATTTATGAGCAATTCATGATCATATTGTAAACCGATGTGTAGCTACACGAGGCATTTTATGAATGTTGTAACTGATTAATCGTGAAATTGGCCACAACTTTGAACATCGCCAGGTTACATGCTGGAGAACCAAGATCTGTAAATTGAACAAAATAGTGCATTTCATTTTTAAAGAAAGTGTCATTATTTCGTCTGCAACCACTACATATGGAAAACCTCAGTGAGTTGTTAAGTAAGTAAACTAATAATTTATCATAGTTTATGTAAGCTTGGGCTTAACGCCCTGAGATAGTCTGAGCTAGAGAAATTTTATCGTAGGCACGTACATCACTTTCCGGGTAAGTCAGTGCCTACGGTATCTGCTACGCTACAGTAGCCCAAGTGATTTCGTTACGTAATATCTGATAATCATTAAGATCCAACGTATTTATTTGTTTATGTACGTTCAACCCGTAGCACCCTATTTTGAAGATAACGTCTGAAGAAATCGTTAGCAATAACCTTTATACGTTGAGCTTGGTTAAGTAAAATATCATGAGGTATAGTATCGAAAGACTTTGCCACATTAAGAAATATTCAATTTGTTTCATAGTTCAGGGGTAGATTCTTTAGGCCAAAATATGAGGATATAACCAAATATGCTTTAGTAAAATGTTGCTGTGGAAAAAGATACAGGGTGTCAAAGTTCAAATTATTTTTTCGTTTTTTTCTCAACAAACTCTTGGCTGATCTTCGCAAAATTTGCTAGAGGAACTTTTTTTATTCTAAGAAACAATGATTGTCTATTACATCACGTTAGATCATAGAGGCGCCGCAGGACCTGTATCTGATGATGAATTTTTTTCATATTTTTTTTGACGAAACGTTGTGGTACTTCTGACCAGAAAATCTGATGAGGGCGTCATTTCCACTTATAAAAGGTACACTTGGTAGAACTTGATAACTCCAACCGTTTTCGAGGAAAGTGCCGTTAAACATTTCAATAATTTTTTGAAAGACAAATTCGAATTTAATGAAACAAAGACATTTATATGAGCAAAAATATTTTTACTCTTCCTAGTGTTTACATGTGTCTAATTTTGCAAAAAATAATTTACATACCTTCCCTACCTCAGCCGATAATCATGTGTATAACACAAGAAATAAAGAATTGCTGTCTATTCCGGCTCATAAGGCTGCCAGTTTCAAAAACTCTTTACTCTATAATTATTGTATTGTCTTTTTAATACTTTGCCTAAATCAATCAAAGATATGAATCTACCATCGTATAAAAAAGAAGTATAGAACTTACTGAAATACCTTTTATAGTGTCGATGAGTTTTTTAATAGATATAATAATAGATGTGGCTTTCTCATGATGTCTATTAATTTACAAAATGGAAAATTTTGGATCAACTAGTGAATGCATATATATGAAATATTCATAAGGTATGTAGGTATAATATGTATATGCATGTATAATGTACGTTTTTTTATGTAAGTGTTTTTATTTACAATTGTTGTCTAACATATTAATTTATATTTTGCTTTATTTTGTATAAAATTTGTTGTATTATGTTATCTATACTTCTTAAATATGCCGTATCGGCGTATCATCTTTACTAATTAACGTTGTAATACTATGTTTGTAATATATCTAATCCTGTCGTGTCAAATGTACACAAATATGTATCAGAGAAATTGGTAAAATAAATATTCTATTCTGTTCTGTTTTATTCTATTCCATTATATTCCATTCCATTCTATTCTATAATCTCCATGTCTGACAATAAAAGAAGGATGCATGTTTTACATTTGGAGCTTTTACTTGACCATTCTTCATAAAATATACTTTGGATATTAATTAATTTTAAACAAATTTGTCGATAGGGATAGTGATAGATTGAGAACCATGAACAATCCTTATGAAATTTTCAGTGAAATAAAGACCTACGCGTAATTTGGCTTAGCCCATATCGAAACTAATTTTAGATGAACAAGGCGATATGCCATAGAAAATGAAAGCAACGGTAATCATAAAGTTAAATACTTTATTTTGGGTCATTTTATGGAACGAAAAAATCGGTAGATAAGAGTCGCAGATTAAAGTTGGAAAAACATGCTTTAAACACGAAAGAAAAATAACAAACAACCGTAAATATTTTATGAGGCGTTGGTTATAATTTATTGAAAGTAATGAACTAAATTACAATATAATCACAAAAACGACCTCTGCGGACTTGTGGATATTAACATCAATGAAATATGAAAATGTTGAAAAATGCGCATGAAAGCTATAATATAGGTTCGGTGGCACTTTCGTGTGACGTGAAAATTAATCATTTTATATACGAGTATGATTTTGTCGACACAGGGCTACATGCATAATTTACATAAATGTTTAATTTAAATTTTATCACCTAGATTTGAGAGTATAAAATAATCGCACTACACAAAAACCAGTCTTGTTTACATGAAAATCATGTCATTAACCCGTAAAACGTAGACGGTGAGACAAACTTCATTTCGTTTTACATAAATATATGTAAATGTCCTCGTTAATTTAATAAACGGATTAATGAACATACTTAATTACATTTAAAATGTTATTTACTCTAAAATTTTGTTTAAAAAATAAACCAGATTAAAACTTCGCCTTATGACGATAAATACTCTTGTATATTTCGTTAATATATGCTTAAATCGCTAGGTACAGTACAACAGATGTATAAGAAATCTTTCCTTAAATTGGATGATTAACAAAATGATAAATATATTTATTACAGGTATAATTTAAAGATGGCCCATAACAGAAAATTGCAGGAAGTACGCGCCGAAACATAATGGAAACCATATAGGTACGAGTTTTCTGAGAAATGCTGAATTATCAAATACCGTTTCTTTTGCTGCGTTTTGAAAACAATATCAGCTCCAAGGTGAAGTTTTGGGTAATGACTTGGTTAGAGTACCTATATATTTCATTTATTTGTGACACACAGTGCAATAATCTTATAGGGCAATGTAACAAAAATCAGAACTACATGATAAGATGTTACGTTTATGGACATAAGGTAACAGAGTTTAAAACTCAGATATACAGGGTGGGGCAATAGTGCGTCGGACCTCGATATCTCGAGTTCTACGATAGTTGGAAATTTAAAAAAAAATTGCAAGTAAACTACCTTAGATAAAAAAGTCTATAACTGGAAATTATTTTCGAACATACAGGGCGAGCCAAGACGAGATTACAGGATCAAGTACCTTTTTTTAAATGGAATGCTATGTATATCAGTACATTTTTTGAAGCCACTTTCTAGACTCTGTTCAGACCTATATTAGCATTGAACATCTCCCAACCACTTGGACGTAATGAATTTTTTGTTGAAATAATGCAATCTGTAGATGGATATTTAAAAAATCACCAGTCACAATTATGGATTTTAAGAAAAATTTAAGTTTTTGAATCATTTTCATTTCCTAAAAATATACAGGGTGGCCAAAAATTATTTATCAATTAAGAACATTTTAAATTGAATTTTCTCAATTTTCTTCAAATGGAATACCCTGTATATTTTTCGACGATGTAATGTAGAAATGAAAAACGAAAATTTTTTTAAGTGCTCCCCTATGGATAATTGCAACCATTTTCGTTTTATAAATAAATAAGAATATGAAAATGAGTTTTCTGTGGTGATGGCGACGGTTGAGAATCCCCATGGTAGTCAAAGAGGAATTAGTTAGTAGGAATAAGTAAACGGTTGTGGGTCGAATCTTAAAAACAAATAAGTTGCATGCATATCATATTCAAATGCACCAGGAATTATCTGATGACGATTTTCAAAAGCACCTACAATTTTGTAATTGGACTAGAGGTGAAATGAAACATGATGCCAACTTCTTCAATACTGTTTTATTCAGTTATTAGGCAACTTTTCATAAAAATTGATTTGTTAATAGGCACAATCACTATTGCAGAAAATTCATGGAATTAGATTCAAGTCTCGATATAAATGGCGAGGTGATCGGCTATGTGTCCGAAATTAAATGCTTGGGTGTCTATTTGGACCCCCAACTCAATTTTTCGTCGCATATAGATTATCTCTGTAAAAAATTGGGTAAAAAAGTTGGCTCTTTTAATCGTATCGCTAGTTGTTTATCACAATGGTCTAAAATGTTAATTTATAATACCATTATATTACCTCATTTTAATTATTGTAGTTCTTTGTTAATATCCTGTACTAAAAATGATATACAACGGCGATAGAAGACATGTTGCAAACATTAGGGTGGTTGACAATTTGGGAGAGTATTAAAAGGACGAACTTAATACTAATCTATAAAATAGAACATAAACAATTACCTTCATACTTAATTGAATTTCTCGTTAAAAGACTAAATTTTCACAAATATAATTTACGTTCTAAGCAAAATTACAATATTGACATAGTTAAACTGACGTCCTTACAAAAATCCTTGTTTTTCAAAGGGGTTCGTCTCTTTACTGCTCTTCCTGAGGCAATCAAGGTTTCACCAAATATAAATGTATTTAAGCGTGAAGTGTTCAATTATTTAAGTAATAGATAATAGTGCAATTTATTATTGTTAGATATAAGCATCTGTATTTACTAGCCAAGTGCTAAATAAAGACTTATTATTATATTATTATAATTTCCATTATTATGCTTCGGAAAATCCTCACTTTTTTATGCAAGTTGATAACCAACACAGATGGTCTATAAACTTTTGGGGTGGAATTATTGGAACACATTTCTGTGATGGTACATTGATTGGGGCTATTTATCTTCATTTCTTAGAAAACTGTCTGCCACAATTAATGGTAAATCTCCCTGAAAAAATTCGAAATAGGATGTGGTTTCAGCAAGATGGTGCTCCACCACATTATTTAAATGCAGTTAGAGACCCCTTAAATAATACGTACCCTCATCAATGAGTTGGAAGAAATGGACCCACTATATGGCCTGCTAGATCCCCAGATCTTATAAAAATGGATGGATTTCTTTTTATGAGGATACGTGAAGGAAATCGTTTATAGAGACACACCAACAACAGTACAAAATATGAAGGAAAGAATAATAACTGCCTTTACATCTATCACACCGGCAGTTTCAGGAACAGTGGGAACCTCATTTAAAAAGTGCATAGAGATGTATGTGGAACATTTATGATTTTTCCTACTAAGTTGTTTGAAGATACATGTTTTTTTAAGTTTATTTTTGAATTTTGTAATTATTGCTCAATAAAACTAAATTGGTTGCAATTAGCCCTAGGGAAGTACTTACAAAAAATGTTCGTTTTTCATTTCTACATCACATCATAGAAAAATATACAGGGTGTTCCATTTCAAAAATTTAGAAAATTCAATTATAAAAGTACTTAATTGAAAAATAACCACTTATTTATTTATAGAACGAAATGGTTGCAATTAGCCAAAAGGCAGTACTTACAAAAAATGTTCGTTTTTCATTTCTACATTACATCGTTGAAAATATACAGGGTGTTCCATTTGAAAGAATTGAGAAAATTCAATTTAAAAATGTTCTTAGGTAATTGAATCATAATTTTTGGCCACCCTGTACATTTTTAGGAAATGAAAATGATTCAAAAACATTAATTAGATATCTCGTAACTGGTATTCACATAAGTTTTTCTTAGAACCCATAATTGTGACTGTGGTGATTTTTTAAATATCCATCTGAGGTTGCATTATTTCAACAAAAAAATTCATTATATCCAGGTGGTTGGGAGATATTCAATGCTAAAATAGGAATGAATAGAGCCTAGAAAGAGGCTTCAAAAATTGTACTGGTATACTAGCACTCCATTTCAAAGAAAGGCACTTGGTCCTGTAATTTCGCCTTGGATCGCCCTGTATGTTCGAAAATAATTTCCAGTTATAGACTTTTTTATCTCTTAAGTTTACTTGCAATTTTTTAAAAAATGTTTAGCTATCGTAAAACTCGAGATATCAAGGTCTGACGCACTATTGCCCCACCCTGTATACGGCATAGCAATCAGACACATTGACTACCCCGGGATCTTTGTCAGATGTTAACACTCAAAAAAAGAATGTAGTAGGCATTTCCGTGTTCCCACATCCCGCGGTCATAGATTAATTGAAATTAATGCCACCTCAGGAGTGCCGCAGGGCTCTATCTTGGAACCTCTGTTGTTCGTACTATTTATTAGTAACATCATGGTGGACCTGAATATCGAAGTCTAACTACCGATGATCTCAAACTTGTTTCTGTTATAAATACTCCAGCTGACTGTAAAAAATTTCAAGATAATCTTCTGAAAATATAAACTTGGTGCGACCATAATGGTCTGCCTCTCAACGTCGACAAATGCAACGTGATATCTTTTGTAGGAAAAAGAAACGTTTCTCTCTGACTGTAAACTTGCCTTCACATCACTAAAAAGATTCTAAAAGTCTTCAAAGACCTGGGCGTCCTGTTTGACAACAAACTGACATTTAATAGACACCTTGAAAACACAGTTTTGTCTGCATACAAAAGTCTCGATTTCGTTATCAGAAACTCTCCAGGTTTTACGAACACCTTGTCAATCTTATGATTTAACTTATTTGTTAAGTCTAAATGAGAATATGCATCATTAATATGGCACCCGGGATATGTTACATGTAGCGATATGGTCGAAAATATCCAGAGACGCTTTTTGAAATTTCTGCCCTACAAGGTGGATGGTGTATATCCCCCTATTGGATATCCCCATGACACACTTTTAGGTAGATTCTCAACCGACAATCTGAACGCAAAAAGGAGGCAATCATATTTTTACATAAGTTAATGAATAATAAAATCAATTGCCCTGAAATAACCGAAAAACTTTTATTCCATGTACTATGTGTCAATACACGACATCATACAACATTTTATCTTGCTACACCCCGAATGAATATACTGATTTTTTCTGCCTTACATTTCATGTGTAATTTACAACCACCTGCAAGATGAGCTCGATATTTTCCATAGTTTTGTTTCGTCCGTTTTTTTTTGTTTTTTTTTACACATTTATTTAACGTCGGCCTATTTCCGCTACTGAAGCCTAACACCGACGTCTGTAGACGAGCTACCCCCAACCAGGAATTTTGCCGAACCTCTTCCCTTAAGAAGAGTAGGGATCTTTTACTTGCCTAACATTTAATAGACAAGGGACCGACGGCTTTACATCCCCTCCGAAGGATGGTATATCCCCTATACAACCCTCGCCTAAGGTTGTATAGCTTCCGCGTATGCAGTGATATACAAGCCGCTGGAAGATGTGTGAGGCGAGAACGCTGTTTTCGTTGGAACAGTCGCCCATCCAACTACTTAACGCGCCTTACGTTGCTTTACATCGCATATCGAAGTATGTACATAGTAAAGACGCACCCACGCTCGTCCCCTGTTTCGTCCGTTAAACACTTGAATTTGTAATTAATTTCGTATACACTCTGTAGTTTTACTTATGCTGTACTATTGTATTGTACTATTTTTCTTAGTTTGTATACATTTTATAGTTTTTACCTGTGTTGTACTATTGTATTGTATTAGTGTCGTTATTGTCGTACATTTTTTTCTTTTTTCTTCATTCTATTGTAAATATGTATTGTTATCGTCCTGTAATTGATCTTACGACTGTTGATGTATCTAAATAAATAAGTTAATATTTTGCAACCATTTAGTTACCTTAGAAATACCCACAATTGGCTGTCAATTACAGGCAATACATTGATCTTTTTAATGGATTACTAACTCTGACATAGTTTCCACAGGCACCAAAACTTTTGAACAATAACTTAAAAATATATTCAGGGATGAGAAAGTACTATTGAAGATCGATTTTTTAAAATCTAATTCTTAGATATTATTAAGAATCTATAGTAAGTATTATAATTGCAAATCATTTAAAGTCGATCTGTTTTACACACAGTTTAAACTAATTCATTCATATAAAATTAAACGGAGAATTAAGTTAATTTGATAATGTAATTTTGTGATGAAAATTATTGCAATGGGGCGCATCAATATTTTGACAAAGAGACTGTTTCCAAAATTAAGTAAAATGATACCATTTTGAGGAAGAAATATGAACTTATAATTTTTGGGGAAAGTCTAAGCACGGTTTCGTGCTTCAATTGTTTATACTTGGTGACTTTAAAAAAGGTTTATAAAAAAGTTAAAGGGGTTAAAGGGAAAATTGGCGGCAAAGACAGTAAAAATAATAATGTGTATCAAAAAATTCGAAAAACGCAGTTGATTTTGATATATTTATGCTCTTGTGCAAAAATGAAAAGAACAAATCTCAAAGTAGGCCATGACACCATTAATTCCGTTTATTTTTTCTCTTTCTAACGATACAAAACACGTCACAAAAATTTTAACTGATAATGTCAATATTTAATATTTTACGAAAACCACAATTCATATCATTGAATCTAAAAAGTAGCTATGCCATAATAGTAAAAATTCACTTTATAATAATTATAATTCAGTAATTATTTATTACAATTTATATAAACAAACAAATATCACAAATAAAAATACAAGTACAAAATGAACATCCAAAAAAACGAAGAACTATGTATAACAGTAAGTTCAAATGTGCTTCTAGAGGGCAGAATAATAAAACGCAATTTCAGTCACAAACTCCTCTATAAAATTCTTGTTTTAATATAAGGAACGTAACCAGACTGCAACCAACAGCTACTCTCCGGGTTATGTGCCCCGCCGAGCGCTGAATTACGGTAATATGCAATTATTGTACTTAAGGCGCCAGGCTTATAACTCGTAATTCAGCGCTCGGCGGGGCACATGGCCCGGAGAGTAGCTGTTGGTTGCAGTCTGGTTACGGTTCTTATTATTCTTTTAATTTTTGCACAAGAGCGTATGTCAAAGCCAATTGCCTTTTTCGACTTTTTTTTATTATTGTCTTTGCCATCAACTTTCATTCCTTTAACTTTTTTCGTATCTCCTCAAGTAAGGAAGTTATAAACTTTGTGGTTTTCCTATTTTTCAGGTTTTTGCAATGTACCTCACAAAGTAGGCTATGGATTTCAAATTTCTTTTTACTGAAATATAGCTCACAAAAATGGGATAACTGTTTCTAAAAATGTATTCTTCTACAATAGACATTAAGCGAGATCCTATGTGGTTTGCCCTCGTAAAATAGACACACGGTAAAGTGTATACGAACTTAATTGAAACCGTATAAAAACTAAAAACCGGCAAAAACAGTCAGCATCTCTTTATTGTACATGGGCGGAGGTAAATAGAAATGCTTTTCATAAGAAAATGATAAGATTTTCGGGCGTTATTATATTATCCTCTGTTTCAAATGGTCTCCAGAAAGCCATGGTAAATTAATAAATAATTAAAATATTTTACCTTTTATATAGTAGTAAATATTTATAAATATGAACAATAACTAACTAAACTCTTGCGCTTGATATTATAACAGGTATTTATGCACTGCACTGGCACATAAACAGCACATCTCATAAGTCCACCGTTGACTAATAAGAAACGATTTACGAGTTTTTTTATGCTAGTAGGCCTGTCCGTTTTATTATCTTTAAAGCAGTGCAGTCGTAGATGGTTCATTCAGGCTGATTACATTGCCAGTCTCGGACTCGCCTGCACAGTTTCAACTACGATTCGAATCTCGAAACCATTGCTAAATATATAGTACAAAATATCAGGTTCAGTGCGCACGGTCCTGTGCTTTAATACTGACCAGTTTCAATTGTCCTCGTATAAAGTATACTTATATGTAAGTTGCAAGGTCTGTGAATTTGTATCTTTTTTTATAAATTACGTGTGACTTTGCTTGATTTCTCCTCTTTTGTAGGGAATTTGGTTAATTATGTATTAAAGGTTTTCTATTAGTTCATTTATTTCAATCGTCATTATTAAAGCCGAATGACGAGACATAGCAAGAAGTGTTTTTTTATCCCTATTGAAAACACTATGTGAAGTATTTCAGCGGTGTCTGCACATATTAAAATATTCGGCAATAATTGAATCATCCCATTATGCGACTTATTGTGTGAGATACAAATTTTCGTGTTCTTGACATTATCTTGTTGAAAGATATAAAATGTTCTGCTCATAATACCCACACATTTTTTTGAGATTAGTAACAATTTAGGTTTGTGCGATTTTAAAACTAGCCAATAAGTGTTCTGCTGCCAAGATTTTCAAAGTTTTGATCATTAGATGTAAAATAATTTTCTATTTTCAGTTTATGTAATTAACATTTTGCAAATAATTTTAAGAGCATATAAATTACTGAAACTAAAATTCCGAGAATTACATTGTCAAATACTTACCACCACGTGTCTTTGAAGATGCCCATGGTTTACAGTCACAAATTTGACCTGTGCGTTGAGGGAGTGCCATCGTTAGTACCGTGGCGCCAGTGAGGGCTCCAGACGGCACCCAATTAGCCTCGCGCACCTACACCCCGATATACGACACCCCCGCTACCACTTCCTGTTCACACCGTATACCCGCCCCTTTCCTATTTTTGAGGTATTATACTAAGTACGTATGTGCATTGGCGTCCACTTAATGCAATTATATTTCGGAAGGAACATTTTCAAGATATAAACCTTGTATTAAACTGGACTTGTTCAACAGCGCCTTATATTATGAACCTGTTATTGTTAAATCTCATGATCAAATATGTTTCATTTTACAGAAGACTTCGTCGAGTTTACTAATCTAAAAATAATACGAAAATTCTTATAGAGAAAGCAACATTATTTTCTTTTGACAATGACTATGTTTGATGTATCTATTTATATATAATTTAATTTAATTATTTCTAAAGGATAAATACTGAAAACCATGAAAGAGGCCAGTATTTAAAGCTAGAAATAAGAAATTACTGAACAACCAAAGGTCATATCAGTTATTTATTAATCACTTTGCCAAACTATTAGAACAATGTGTATAAAGAAACGACTAATAGATTTTTTGGACGGTAAGATAATAACGGATGTTCGTAAGGAGTTGTCGAATTAAATTTTCAAAATGAACGTTAAAAATCCTAAAAATTCCACCTAAAGGTGCTCTCCCGATGCACGCGACAGCGACCAGAGACCGCAACAAGAAACAGCGACATGTATCACGCGACAAACTAGAGACCAACGACAGGGAGGGCTACTGTCCCGATACACGCGACAGCGACATACATTTGTGAGTGCGTTGAACTCACGCGTTCAACACACTTGTACGAGTGATGAACGAAGACAAACAAACTGCAGCAGCGCGACGCGACAGGAAAAGGTGTCGCGGCACCGCTACCGAACTAATCCAGAGACCTACTCGAGCGACAGCGACCAGAGGCCGAGACAGTTGTCGCTCGCATCGGGAGAGCTCCCATTTAATTCCACTAAACCGATGCCCTGCGCGACACTTGCCGCTGTCTGCAGTCGCGTTGTCTGGTCGCTGTCGCGTGCATCGGGAGAGCACCTTAAGTCAGGTAATTAGCAAACAAATTGTAACTGTTTTTATTCAAAAAACCGGTTGTATTAAATATCGGTGCTGGTTGATCAACACTTAAAATGGAAAGGTCGTGTCGAATATATCATAGGACAATTTAAAAGGTTGTTACATAAATGATAACAAATAAGAGATATATTGAATAAATATATTATTATATTATTAGTAATATACATTACCTTAGCTGAATCCGTACTTAGATATTGTATACTGAACTTTTTGTAACTTTTTTAGTTTTCATATATGAAGTAATTTGATACCGTTTCCGGTTTCGCTGAAAATGATGTAAATGATCCATGTTAGCGACGGCATTTTTACGTGGAGCACGCATTTCATGCGGATTTCGTTGCAGTTACGAATAAATTCTCGAGGATGTGACTTGTTCTTGTGAACGATCTTATGGTGTCTGAGGGACTTTTGCTACCCTGCCTAAAGTGGATATTAAAATGTTCACCTGAAAGGTTCGAAACGATAGATTCAGAAAAATACAAAAATCTATACTTACTGTTTCTTTTGCTTAACTGCTGTCACTGACGGTATCAATTGAATGTCGCGGTACTATCATAAATCTAACACCGTAAATACTAACACTCTCTTAATTAATCTGAAAGGGAATTTTGAAACACGAGAAAAAGACGATATTTAAAGTTCAAAAAATATATATATGTAAAAAATGTTTTTACAAAATCTCAAGAAATGTGTATATGATAACAATAGTCTGGCCCGTGTGCCACACGTGGTGAAGAATGGAACGACAAAGACAATAGTCCAAATGCACTTTTAGAGGGCTGTATATTAAAACATAATATTTTTAGTATCAAACTTCTCTATAAAATCCTTATTTTACTATAAGGAACGTAACCAGACTGCAACCAACAGCTACTCTCCGGGCTATGTGCTCCGTCGAGCGCTGAATTACAAGTTACAAGCCTGGCGCGTTAAGTGTTATAATTGCATATTACCAACAAAACGCTAATGCTTCGATTGCAACAAACACCAGCCGAAAGACTGATCCTACTTAAAGGAGCTCTCGTGCCAGTCGGATCACACTACTTGTAGGCTACAGCTTTGACCTGTTGGCTCTCGTTAATGCAAGGTAGGCATGTGATGACCGACACGAGGACCTTGGACTATTTGGTGCATCTCGGTAACATGCAAAACTATCAGCAGGCGTCATCTAGTGGTCCATGTCTGTTGCAATCGAAAAATAAATAGCCTGACTGGGCTTAGCATAGTTCAAATGTGATTTTAGAGGGAAGTGTATTAAAACATAATATGTTTAGTCGCAAACTCCTCTATAAAATCCTTATTTTACTATAAGGAACGTAGCCAGACTACAACCAACAGCTACTCTCCTGGCTATGTGCGCCGCTGAGCGCTGAATTACAAGCCTGGCGCGTTAAGTATGATAATTGCATATTACCAACAAAACGCTAATGCGACGACTGGCACGAGAGCTCCTTTGAGTAGGATAAGTCTTTCGGCTGGTGTTTGTTGCAATCGAAGCATTAGAGCTTTGTTGGTAATATGCAATTATTGCACTTAACGCGCCAGGCTTGTAACTGTAATTCAGCACTCGGCGGGGCACATGCCCGGAAAGTAGCGGTGGTTGCAGTCTGGTTACGTTTCTTATAGTAAAATAAGGATTTTATAGAGGAGTTTGCGACTAAAAATATTTTGTTTTGACAAAGACAATCTCTCCAACTACCATCTAATGTTTAGTTTATAGCAAACGATTACACAAAAAGATTCAATATAGAAAATTCAATGTTTATGAATAGGTGGGCTTTTGCTTGCCTGTCTATTTACGTATTTTTAAATTGCGGAGTGAAAATGTTGGACGCTCGTTCTAGAGCTTAAAATTGCTTGAATCGCAACAATTCAGAATCATATTTTCACTTATATGTATTTTTACGTTCAGGCAAGGCGGTCCCGTGTACATGTAAGTACATGGTAATAAAACTTTTTTGCCACCGAATCACTGATGAACCGGTTTAGGGCAATTACGCGGAAAACGCATCGCTTTTCCGCCAAAATTGAATGCTAAAAATGGAAATGTACCCTCAAAAAATTTTGTCTTTTACGCCAAATTCCCCGTAAAATTTTGAAAGATATTTTTAACCCCTCCTCATATTTAATAAGATGTATGAGTTGCAGTGCAGCACAACGTCGGTTAATAAAAAGATGGATTTCATAATAGTTTTTAAAATGTTGGTGGCCAGCGCAACATTACGCCCCGTGCAGCGACATTTAGGGTAGTGCCTAAAATTAGATCGCCTGCGCGACGTTATGTCCCGGTGTAGCAACATTTATGGTAGTTCCTAAAATTTGATTGCCGACGCGACGGTACGCTTCGGTGCAGCGACATTTATAATAGTTTCTAAAATTACACTCCACGGAGCGACATTTTTATTTTTACATTAAAAACGCTCCGAAGAGCGAATCTTTTTATTACTTCCAAAAACCATCCTTATTTTTTTTCATATGGAACCATAGTGGTAGAGTACTACCATAAAATAGCGGATGTTCTAAGGAATCGGTGGATGTACCCAAAAGCAATTTTTTCTTATTTTAATTTTTTTTGTTTTTTTTTTAAACTTTATCAATTTTTTTTTTCATGGAGTCGTAATGTCACTTATAGGGCAGCACCATACTGAGAATTTTCCAGAGATTCCAAAAAATATAATAATATACATGGTGTTCCATTTAAAATTCAAAGTCATTTCCGGTGAAGCAGGAAGTTCGAAAAAATGACAGTTATGCCACAAAGTGTCTTCTTGGCCATATAACAAGTTTCATTAAGATATCCTTAAAAATAAATAAAAGGGGGATCTACCATGATCCGTTGACACCCGGTATACTGCAAAAAATAATGTCTAATATAAATATCAGTAATTTAAAGTCTTTTTTAATATCGATCATCGTCGATTTACAAAAATTAAATATTTTTATGTTTCGAAGTAACGGCTTAGGGAATTTTAATTGAAACAATTTGTATACTGTCAATATTCTTTTTAGGGAGAGGAACACTCACTGAGACGTTTCTCACCCGCCATTATTCTGCACACTACATCTCCTTTTTATCCTTGTTGCGTAAAGGTTCAGTGGGTCAGAAAAAGTCATATTAGGCGGTAGGGCTGCAGGACGTTTTCCCCATCGCAACGCCCATGTCCACCTACGCGGAGCAAGGGGGCTCGTCGTTTTTAATTAGAAATCTAGTAAAGCCGTTATGTTTTCAAATGATTGATTTCAACAGGTCTCGTGAAGCCCTATTGGACCCAGAGCTGAGATTCTTCTCACTTGTTGACTGCTTTTTGTTTACGTTTGCTTGTTTTCCAATGACAGCTCAATGGATTATTGATGTGAAGCTGAAATCAATGTTGTATATGTGTGTGAATGCATACTAGCATATGATGATAAATTTGATATACGAATGAAAGAAAGTCTCTTATAGCGTCAACATAATTTATGACAAATATATAGTTATTAATAATATATATATAAAGTTGTTTTATTGTTTTGTAATCAGAAATGTCATGAAATGTATGTTCAGGATTGTTTATTGAGATACGCTTAATTAGAGGTAATGAAAACAGATAGTCAGATAGTGACACACCATGGGATACCCCCTAAGGACACGATCCAATGAGTTAGTTTGACAATTAAGTATTAGATTATTTTTATTACTTGTTATTCGATTGAATGACAGTAAATACGTTGTAATTTTTAGTGCACATCGTATCTCATTTTTTATAGTAATGAAAGATCAAATAACTTTATTCCCTGAAATGTTTCATTACCGAAATATAGAGCGTCAATAGCGTATTAAATGACTTTTAATTTATTTGCTCTAAATACTTATTTAACAACTAATTTTTGGCATTTTGGGTTATTTTGTGGTTGTTCTTGTGTCTGTTAGACATTTATCCATATTTATTATGTCACGTGTAGTAAATACATACACGAGAAATACAAATCTATAACAAAAAAAGTCGCATCTTTGTAGTTTGCCGTTGACGTACTATTTGATTCACTTATTATATTTATTTTTACAAATTTTGTATTTGTAACTGTCAAATAGTTCATTCAAATAATTATAGGTTTTAAACCTTTTGAATTGATTTCTAAAGAATAAACTTTAGATGCCCACTATTGTAATTGATATTGATATCGTGAAAAGCTTTATTTAAACTCTTCAGTAGGTAATTTTCTTTCAGAATGTGAATACCGCAATTTGGCTAAATTAATTTAACTAATTATTTCTAGATAATTGTATCGTCACATTACATCCCGCAATAAATTTAGTGCTTTTATGAAATTAAATAACTAAACTTTATGATCAATCTTGACATGAATCATTGATTGTGTATATCAGGTAAATATGGGTATTAGTGCAGGCAAACTGTCAAAAAAAGCCTAAATTGAAAGAACTGAGTCTAAGTAATCTCGTGTTTTGAGGAGTTGTTGTTTATTTATTTATTTATTTATTTATTTATTTACATACACAAACCTAACAGAATTTATATTCCATTCACAGGGCCGGAAACTAACATACATATATTATCAAAACTTGTGATATAAATTAGTTAGTTAGTTAGTGTTATATATTATGGCTTACTATAATCTAAATCTTAATACTAATATAATTATTGCAAAATTCTACAAATGAATTAGGTGAACATATGACCATTTAATATATACATATTTATCTATACACGCACATATACAATTATATACAATAATACAGGAAAAGTGAATAGGGAAAAGCATTAAATAAGAAAAAAGAAACAAACAAAAACTGTTAATCTAAGAGAATCTTGACCTAATTTGACTTAATCTACTGTTAAAAATGTCGATATCATGTGCAATAATCTCGTAGCTACGACAAATACAATATAGTGGTGAAAACATTAAAGCATTTGTGTGTGTATTAGAAAAGTAAAACAAGGATGTGGATCTGGTTGACCTGGTAGGTGCTCTAAAGTTGATTTGTTCAAGTAATTGCGGACAGTCGATCATGTTGTTTAGAAGTTTGTATAAAAGTATAACACTTTGCATCTCTCTCCGCTGCTTCATAGAATTGTATGAAAAACGATTCAGTAGTAATGAGTGATCATAACCTATAGGGGATATTGATGATCGATTGTAAATGCCAGGAATTTTAAGAAACGTCTGTGAATGCCTTCAATATTGTATATGTACGTCGTAGTGGGGGTTCCATATCACGCTCGCGTATTCTAGTCGGGGTCGCACCAAGGTAATATATAGAGTTTTTATGGTACGCATATTTTGAAAATCTCGAGCATTTCGTATGAGAAACCTTAACATTTTAAAAGATGATGTCACGGTGTTGCTTATGTGTTCTCTAAACGAAAGATGTGAGTCAAATGTTACTCCTAGATCTTTAAAGCTATCACGACGTGTCAGATTTGCCTTATTAATAGTATACTCATATTGTATTTTATTTAATTTCCTCGTAAACGATACTACATTGTATTTATTTATGTTCAGAGACAATCTGAATTTGTTACACCACTCGTGAATTGTACTTAAGTCTGTCTGCAGCTTTATTTCGCAGTCTGATTAGTCGTTGATCTTATAGTATATCTTCAAGTCGTCAGCATATAAGAGAGATTTACAACTGAGATCGATGACGATATCGTTAATGAAAATGATAAACAGTAAAGGGCCTAAGACCGACCCTTGTGGAACTCCTGATTGAGATATAAATTCGATAGACCTATGACCATGATATTGTGCAAACTGACTTACACATTTTTTGTCGAATCATCTGCCAATGGTGCCTGGGAAAAATGGTTATAAACAAATATTTAAAAAAATCAATTTTCTGCTCATAGCTCTCTAATTTTGCTTATAGCTTAATAGGTCTGTCCATAAAATTTAGTTTTTAATTAGAAATGATAGATTTATGGGTGTTATAAACCCCTACAAAGTTTTTTAAAAAGTAGTCATTTACTTTCGGTGTTATTTGTAATAGAAATTACCTCAACGCGTCGAGGTTAGAAAACGCTCCCTTGGCGCAAGTTACGTCACATGCTCGCAGTGCGATATATGCTGCAATACTCTAGATGTATAGTGATGTAGTTAATTTTGCGATTGTCATGACATTTATCATAGTCGTATTTATCTGGGCTTTGAAAGAAAACCGAATATCATAATCATATCTACGTTCGGAAGAGTATGTGAATCTTCTTTCTGGGAACTCCACATTTGACAACAATAAACAAACTCTATTTGATGTTCTAAATAGTAAAGGTACTCTTACTTCCGTGAATTTAAACTTTGTTTTAAACGAAAACGACAGTAACGACACGGAATAAACGTAATCCAGCGTACAGATGATCTGGCTCCTGCCGAGCCTGCAAGCATCTGACGTCATATGCGTTTATCTTATTGAAATAAAGCAAGCAATTTCTGTGGCCGGCGCTGTTGTTCTGATTAACTTTTTTCAACCACAGTTCTAATATTGTTATTACTGGGTAAAAATGTTTATTTTTCACCACTTTTAATGTAAATTAATTTTGAAGCTCAGGAATTTCTATACAAATTTCATTACAAAAACATTTTTGTGCAAGCAATATTGAGTACACTATAAAAAAATGTGTTATAAAGATTTTTTTATATACTATGTAACAATCCAACTATTCCCATATATTTTGAGTATGGTCAATTGCAAATTATTTATTCCTATGTATTTTGACCTCCTGAATTTGAATATGTTGATTGCGAATTGTTTAAAAACGATTATTGAAACAAATTGCCAAAAATAAATATTTTTATTTGCAACCAGTTTTATTTAAAAATTTATATTAAAACAGTTAAAAAATTATATATATGTTATGTGCAAAAAGTGCATAGTTTATGAACTATTTATTTGTAAAGATTAAAAAAATGTCTTTTTTATAGAAGTTAAGCATGTTCATTTTCGACTTTATCTATATTTTTTCTGATCAGACGGACATTTATTATATTCTTATGTATTTTTGTAAGTACGTTAAATCCAAATATCTGTCGAAAACCACTCCGAGTCTTTCAATAATTTGCTGTTCTAAAAGTCCAAAAGTAAATTGAACATCATCGCTATTATCAATATATTCAAAAATAATATCCATGGCAGCTGCAACTTGTGCACTCTTCGAGGGTTCTTTTTTACCTCCTACCAATTTATTTAAAACTTACTCGGTAAACACTTTTCATGGTTTTCAGCCCCAACAGCAACTAAATCAAAAACTGGTTGTATTCGGTCGCGTAATTTTTTAAGAGATTCTTTAACATCTGTAGAAATATATTCTGCATAAGTTTTATCTTCTATTGCCGCAAGTATTGTATCTTTAATAGTATGTTCTTTAACATGGTTAATTGGGGCGAGCGTGGGTGCGTCTTTACTATGTACATACTTCGATATGCGATGTAAAGCAACGTAAAGCGCGGTTAGTAGTTGGATGGGTGACCGTTCCAATGAAGACCGCGTCCTCCCCTCACACATCCAGCGGCTTGTATATCAGTGTATGCGCGGAAGCTATACAACCTTAGACGAGGGTTGTATAGGGGATATACCATCCTTCGGAGGGGATGTAAAGCCGTCGGTCCCTTGTCTATTAAATGTTAGGCAAGTAAAAGATCAAGTGTTAGGCCTCAGTAGCGGAAATAGGCCGACGTTAAATAATTGTAAAAAAAAACATGGTTAATTACATTGTGTTTATTACCTTTTTCTTTACCGCAAATGAAACATTTATCTTTCCACTCAAATTGATCACCACCATTTAAATTTCGCAAACGCTGCTTTTTCGGTCTAACTGTAAGTCTTCTGTTATTTTCTCTTATGTTGGTCGACATGGTTTCTACTAGAGCAGGAAGCACGGCAAATTCGGTGAAGTCTGAAGGGACCTGCAGCAGATTCATGAAAAATGCCATCTCGTCTTTCAGCAGAAAGTTATTTTAATGTTCTCAAATCCTTTTCTAAAACTCGTTAAGATTCTTCGTGGTCTTGAATTGACGCGTTAAAAATTAAACAAATCTCCCCTTCACCTTCCATGGTTTTAAACTGCAAATTCAAATGTGAATTTTAATACAATGAAATACGTTTATTAACATTTCTAAATTTAACTGTGTATCTGGCTGTATGGACTATGTCCCAATGCCAATAATTATTAAAAAAAAACTATATTTGAATATTAGATGTATAGAATGTTATAATTTTGCTAATGTAAACATATGGGTAATTTGCAAAAAATGGTCGTTGATGTGTTACAAGTTGTAAATGAAAAAATTATTGTTGCCTGCCGAAAATTTTTTGTATGCTTTGTTTAAATTTTTGTTCACTTTTGGTGCAAAAAGCGATCAATTTTTGCAAATTATCCTTATGCAATAATGCAAAAATATTAATTATAATAAATTTTACAATGGCATATTACTAACTTCGATTAATAGTATAAAATTTAACAATTAAGCCTTATTTTTTAATTTCATTAAATAATTATTAATAAGAATAATTGTAAGCACTGAAAAATGCTGTTTACTTAAACATTACAATTACAATATTCACAACACCTGTAAGTTGCACAAAATAAAATATTTTTTTATAACTTTTCCAGGCGTCAGTTTTGGAGTCGCGTGGCTATCGGGTCAAGTAGCCACAAATTATTACTAATTATTCCAAGTTAGCTGTAAATTTTCATAACTGTTACAACTAAATCTTAAAGAGCAAGAGTTAAGTTTTCGAATTAGCCCAAAAAGAATTATCCCAGTTATTGCACTAATTGTATAATTATAATTTGAAATAAAAATATTTTTTAATTACTACGATTTTTCAAATAAAGTGGATTTTAAAAATGTCGAATCTTAAAAACTAAATATTTGTAATTTCCTTCTTGTAAAATTATAGCTATGGGCAAAATTAGAGAGATATGAGCAAAAAACTGATTTTAAAAAAATTTGTTTATAACTTTTTCCCAGGCACCATTGGCAAGTGATTCGACAAAAAATGTTTATAGACATTATAAACAACAACTCCTCAAAAGACGAGATCATTTAGATTCAGTTCTTTCAATTTAGGCTTTTTTCAATTTTTTGTTGTGTTAACTTGATACGTCATCTTTGTGCTTTGATGCACATTAAATATTTTTTTAAAATAGCCATATGGTTGAGGCAATATCCACTCAAATTTTCCTTGATGTGATATTTATTATGGCTTGTCCTTACTTTAAAGAAGTAAATCATTTAGATCAATGAATTTACCTACTGTATCCTTTAAATTTATTATACGTTTATCTAAATTAATAATAACGCTTATTTTACGTCAAACATCTTCCCTTTAAATTATGTCAAATTCATACATTTCTTCACAAATTCTTTGCTAAATTGCGCATCCGCTATTTTAAATTCCGCTTGAATAACTTCATTGCATTCCGCAAATTTCTTTCCGCTTGGTTCTACCATAATTTCCTCCAATATTTTAATAATTGCTTCTGATACATTGTTTTTTTATTACCAAAATATTTCCTTTCAATTTTTTTCTATTCATTTGCTGTTTTGGCTGTAACCTTGGCTTATGTTTTTATTGTTTCCAATCCTTTTCTTCTGTTTCTATCCATTTTGTTTCTTGTCTTGTAATTCTTATTATACCTATCGTCATATCTCCTGTTTGTGTAGATTATTATCCTCCTTATTATCAGTATATATTTTTCCTATCATAATTTCGTCTATTTTTTAAATTCATTCATTCGTTCTTATAGAACACTGAATTAAAATTTTAATTTCTATGTCATATGTCATAAAACTCATCATTTTGTTCTATAAATTGTCTCTGTGCATGTTTCGTAATTTCAATACTTCGCATTCTCGGATTCAACTGCACATTGTTATTAAATTTTCTTATTATAATAACTGTATTTGTCTTAGTTGCTGTTTGTCTTTATTGTAATTTATCGTCAAATGTGTCTAAATTTATTTTTGTATTTCGCAAGTCTGTATACACGTAATAGTCGTTGTCTGTTCTTTGATTTCCACATCCTCATTTACTTGAGTTTCACTATCTCTTGAGCTGTCTCTATCCTGCTCTTTTATTTAATAATATTTAAACAATCGTTCCCAACAAGTTAAAATCAAGAATGTTGTATCTAGCTTGTCTTTTGTCAGCTGTGGAGTTCCTCAAGGATCCATTTTAGGACCGACATTATTCAACATATATATTAACGATATGCTAAACTATCTTGAGCATCCATTATGCTTGATAGTTGCATATGCTGATGATACTAATATCTTAATAACAGCTAATAACTTAACGGATGCGAAAACTGTGCTGCATTAATATACAAAAAAATAGCTTTGTGGGTCCAAAAAAAACAAGTTATGCATGAATAATGAAAAACAACATGTATTGTATTTAAAACCACTCGATCTAACATTAAACCTAATAATTCTTTAATGTTAGATAACACAATGAACCTTACTTATTCCAGTAATTCGAAACTGTTAGGCCTAAGGATAGGCTGTAATCTAAAATGGTCTTGTCATGTACAAGAAATGGCCTTGTCATGTACAAGATGTTTGTACAAAATTATCAAAAACTTGCTTTGCCCTTGCGGTTGCATCTAAGCACTGCAGCTTATCCATATTAAGACAGCTATATTTTGCCTCTTTCCACTCTACTATGAAATATGCTATAGTACACTGGGGTTTGGCAACTGAAGTACATAGTGTTTTTATTCTGCAAAAAAAGAGCTATACGTATAATGCCTAAATTAAATTATGATGAATCATGCAGAGAAGCCTTTCAATCGCTAAAAGTCCTCACCTTGATCTCGGTATACATTTATGAAATAACTTCTTTTGTTTATAAAAACAAACTCAAATTTTTTAACACCAGGGCGCCACATGACTATTTCACTAGAAAAAAAGATAACTTCTTGCCACCAAAACATGATACGACTTTGTATCAAAAAAGTCTTTTCTTTAATGGTTGTAAGTTATATAATATGTTGCCTGAGAACATAAAAAGTCTCCCAACCATTAAGAAATTTAAAAATGGGGTAAAGTCTTTTCTGTTACAAATATACTGCTACACTATTCAAGAATTTATGTCAAAGTGTTAAATTGTATTTTTTATTTGTAATGTGTAGAATTTCACTTCAATATTTGTATTTTATTCTATATTTTGTTTTTTCTGTTAAGTAATATTGACTTGTATTATTTTTTAATATTTAATTCGTTTTTATATTTATATTTATTCTATTTTAGATGAAATTTCTTAAACTTATGTACCATTGTACTGTTTTCTGAAATCAATAAATATTATTATTATTATTTATTTCAATGGTAATGACATTCTTTACAATGTCTAATATCTGACTTAAATCATTAATATCAGTTCCCAAAAATTCAAATTCCTCATTCATGTTTTTCTTCACGTTCTCAAATGTCTTATTCATATTTTCATTCGTACTATTCATGTCTTGTTTAATACTTTTATCCAAATTCTCAAATTTTGTATCAACAATCTCATTAAATTCTCATTCATATTGTTAATACTTAACAATAATTGCGGTTGGGTATTATCTCCTTGTGAAATAGTGTAATCGGTGTACTGTCTCTCTCATCACGTTGTTTTTCTTGTGTTTATCTTGTTGCGTAGACGTACCTTGTTCCGCTTGATCTGGATCCATATTTATCTTTTTCTCCAATCTCAAATTCATATGCCGATTATTTAAATTAATAAAGTAGCCAGTACTTGAAAATTACCTTAATGCTTGATGAGATAATTTTCTTTATTTAAACCTTTTTCAATATTTAAATTGAGCGCTTTAATAATATTCAATATTAATATGGAAATCGCTCGTCCCACGTTGCTGTGACAAAAATGTGCTGTTTGATTCACTTATATTTTTATTTTTGCAAATTCTATATTTGCCAATACCTGTCAAATAGTTCCTTTAAATAATCATTATAGGTCTTAAACCTTTTGAATTAATTTCTGAAAAATAAACTTTAGATACCCAGTGTTGTTAATTAACATAAGATATGTTGTTTTTTAGATTTTCGCGGGTTTTAAATGAAGTGTTATTATACTTCCGGGTGCTCTCCTGCGTCGATGGTCGCGGAACCATGGTTGTCTAACCGATGTTTCTCTGCCATCTATTGCTTCTCCTCGTTGCTCGAACTGAACTGCGAAGTGATTTTCTATTATAAATTATTCCCAAGAAGTGGTTCGGATCCCATTATAAACTGTAGGGCCCCGTCTCCTTCATGAAGACAAATCTAGATCTCCTAGACTTAAGACACCCATTCAGGTGACTTGGAAATTTGTTAAAGAAAATCAATTTGACACATGGCATTGGAAAACTGGCCGTAGTATTAATAGCTAGGATAAGTTATGAAGTATAATATAATTATGTGCAGGTCTATTGTAAATTCTTAGACTCTTTGGCTTTTATTAGAAATTGTTGTGGGCAGGTATTATTTAGAGGTTAATAATAGGTAAATAATACATAAATACAAAGATAAGTTTAGATTACATAGTCCTTTAAACATCTACATTGTGGTATAGACTGCGAAATGTAATTAATAGATCAGTCGAATAATAATCTTAATTATATGAGCACTATCGTCGAAGGGTTATAACAACCCTCCCAAAAAATATAATCTCACCCCCTGATAGAAGCAATCTAAACTTAAAATACTTTAAACCATATATGTGATGAATAACGGCTGGATGGTAGCAGTGAATACAGAGACGAACTGGGTAGCCACGTACCCAGAATAGGACTCAAAAAGTTTATTCTTTGAACGTCGTACGATTCGTGAATCAAGCTACATGGTGCTATCATACGAGATGAAACAAGAAATATAACTCTATAAACTATTAAATGAAATTTGCCCACATTAACCGATAATTGTTCAAATCGTATCATAATTTTATTTTTGTCAGTTCATTTGACAATCACCTCGTGACAGTTGTCGCAAAATTGCATCATAAATTAGTGATTTAACCTAACTACCGACCCCAACAGGACAGAGCAATACTAAGCGTGAATATATCTCTTAAATCTTAGTGTCGCGACTAACAAATATGTTCATATATGGAAACTTACATATACACTCTAATTTGGACGACTTATGCCTGTGTTATAGTTTCAGTAACCTTCTACTTTATTAACCACTCAGCTTCAATATCCATACTTTCACGGATGTCTTCCGATTTTACCCCACAACAAAACATTTTCAAAATCTTTTAGTTTGAGCCACCAGTTAGGCTTTGCAGTTAATTTACTCAGGCCCAGTTTATCGACCTTCTGTTAAATTTATCTGGTAGATAAATACCGTGGAAACAGTTATTGACTTATTGATGCAATTATATCTAAGGAATTTACCTACTAGGTAAATTTAACAACAGATTGATATACTGAGCATCAGCCATAGATTCTACCGTTAAATTATTTTGCCAAATATCTATTAACTTCCAGTGTTACAGTGAATTATGTATGTAAAGAATACATTATAATAAATGTTTTGTCTATAAGTTAAGGATATTATTGTGTAATCGTTTAAACAGCGATACGCGTATAATTTATTCAAAATCACATCAACCCGATCATCGATTAGCCGACTAAATTAATGCGACTAGGTGAGAAAAGATATGACAGGGGCATCCATTAAAATAATAATTATAATAAGCAATCCAAATTATGTCGAAAGATTGGCCTATTACCCATAAGGGTTTAGCGCCGACCGACGATCATTTATATTCATCACTCGTTCAAATCTGTCCGGTTGTCTGTCTTTATCTCGTCCAGATCAGATGTCAGCATCCCGGGGTGTTAACATTAGCTGTTAAAAACGATTATCGCGTTTGTTGACTTTGAGAACGGTCATTAAATAAAAATAATAGCAATCTGACACCTTCACACAATAATAATCGGAGTTATAATTGAATATCATACTCTTTTATATATTATTATTCTATTTCTGTCCAAAGGCGTACTGCTGAGTTGATAGTTTAATGTGCAATGTTTAGTAATTAACGGCTTAAACTTATTTTGAAATATATTGTATTCTTTCAGCTGAGTTGGTGTGATTTTTAATCCACAGTGCTTATCGAATGCTGAAAGTTGTGATAAGTATAATTTTTATAATCAAAGTACAAAGTATTTCAAAATTCGTCGCACCGCCATATTGCTTTTAGATGCCATATACTAATTATTTTTAGAATAATTTCGTTCATAAATATCTGAAATTATGCAGTGAAATGTCTATTTTCAAATAGAAATATATTTCAGATATTTTTATAATTCAAAGTTTATATTGATTTTATTAATTAAAACGTACGTTTATCACAACTTTTATTATTTATGAAACATGAAAATGAATTAAGTAAAAAACCCGGCAAGATATTTATAACTGTGAAGATGCGGAGTATACAATAAACATATTTGTAGATACTCTGGTATAAAAAATTAATATACATACAAAACTGATAAAGAAAAACAGAAAAAATAGAAGCCAAGAACCGTGGTACTGGAGGCTTATTAAAGTCCATAATCTATAAGAATAAATTATATTTCAACATGCAAAGTTTAGCTGCAAATTCATCATTAAAAGAACAATATAACTGCTACAGAAACTACTTAAACTAATAAAAAAAATCCAAAAATGACTATTATCAAATAAGGATAGAAAACGAAGAAATAATACATTTCTATGGATTACCGTTAATGAAATACAAAATAAATGCAATAAAAATAATATAAATAAAATTTTAAATTCCATAAATCACGTAAGTATCGAAAAGGCAAAAGAAATTTGCGAAATATTTAATGAAACCTATGGTGAAATTGATAATAAAATGGCTAATCTTATAGAGAGCGATATTGATTATAAAGATGATGTAAAAATAAATAACAAATCGATGTTTCTTTATCCAACCGATGAAAGCGAAAGAAAGGAAAAAATTATGAACCTAAAAAATAAAAAATCGGTAGGTATTTACGGAATAAAAGCTGAAGCACTAAAACTAGTCATATATATTTTTATTTATATATTTTTATAACTGAACCTTTAACATTTATAATAAACAAATGATACGAGCATGTCCTTCAGCGTTCAAAATATAAAAACCTATATTTAAAAAAAACATATCTTTTTAAATTTGCTTTTCTGTAAAAAGTCGTACTAAAAGGTAAACAGTAATTATTATTATTATTATTAGCCTTTACTCGAGTCCGAGTATAAAAAAAATGTTACAGTCGATAGATTGTGTGCAATAAGAAACAAGTAAAAGGTGTAGTAAATTGTAATTCCCATTCATCTACGGTGCACACGACTATGGCTATAGAGGCCAATTCGGGAGAGCACATGTCGACCGCAGTCAGGACAAACATAGACCTGGTTAGGTCTTGGATTCGGCCTTCTTGCAGCAACATTTCCTTGATAGCTGGCAACAACCCCTCGCCATTCGGTTCTGTCCGCTGCAAGTTGTTCCCATTGCTCGTCTGGAATACCGCAGAATTTTAGATTTTCATGGAGAACGTCTTTGAACCTCTTTCGTTGACCGCCACGCCGTCTTCTACCGCTTAGCAATTCACCATAAAGTTAGGAAGGCGGTTATCATGCATACGATGAACGTGACCTGCCCATCTTAGGCGTGCTCTTGAAATAAGCATCTCGATTGGAAGGCTGTTTGCTCTCCTGAGTACTTCCACGTTTGATATGTGATGGAACCAACGGATTTTCATCATACTTCTGAGGTGTCTTTGCTGAAAATGTTCTAATTCTTTCACATGACGACGGTAAGTGACCCAGCTTTCACATCGATATAGAAGTGTTGGAATGAACTGCTCTGTAGACAGCCATTTTCGTTGACAAAGCAAGGTCGTGATTGTCAAATACACTCTCTCTAAGTCCCCAGAGTGCTGTAGATGCAGCGTTAATTCTATTGCCAATCTCGCTGCCCATGTTTGCTTTGTCATTAACAACGTTGCCTAAGTAATTGAACTGATCCACCACTTCAAGAAAATTTCCGTTAAGTGTAATGTCTATTTGGTTCACTTGATGAGGAGTTGACATAATCTTAGTCTTTCCAATGTTGATTTTAAGTCTCAAGGAATCATAGCTCTGGGCATACACATCTAAAAGTTCTTGAAGCTCTTCCGGCGTAGAGGCTAAAAGTGCACAGTCATCCGCATACTGGAGATCACAAATGAATCGTGTGCGTGTCTTCGTGAAAGCTCTAAAGCGCCCTATGTTAAAGAGACCGCCATCAAAACGGTATCTAAGACCTATTCCTCTGACTGTCAGTTTGTTGTCAACAATAATTGTTAGAGCAGTGGTAAACAAATTAAAAAGTAGGGGTGCCAGGACACATCCCTGCCTAACTCCAGTGAGGGTTTGGAAAGGTTCGGTTGCCTCATTATTATACATAACCTGGGCGTTGTTGTTTGTATGTAGACTGCGACATACTTCCACAAACTTTCTAGGGATACCTAAGCGGAGCATAATTTTCCAGAGCACTTCCCTGTCCACCGAGTCAAACGCCTTGGTTAAATCAATGAAGGCCATGTGAATTTCTCCTTGATGTTCGAGTGCTTTTTCTTGAAGCTGATTAAGTGTGAAGATTAGGTCCGATGTGCCTCGGTTTGGTCCAAAGCCACTCTGTGTTTCAGGAAGTAACTTTTCCATAACAGGTGTTAGTCTATTTGCCATCGCTTTAGTGAGTACCTTCCCTCCAACAGCCAGAAGAGCTATACCCCTGTAATTTCCACAGTCCGCAGCGCTCGCTTTGTTTTTGAAGAGGTTGATTAAAAGTGTATCACGAAACTCCTGCGGAGCTTGACCACTTTACCACACGACATCAAACAGTTTTTTGAGGTAGGGTATGAGCTCTGACGACACAGCTTTAAAGATCTCAGCTGGAAGTGAGTCGGCGCCGGGAGATTTGTTATTTTTTAGCTGCCCAATGGCGGTTAAGATCTCTTCCGTTGTTAGTGGTTTATCTAAGTCTTCGAAAGTGTCATATTGAGGGATAAGATTTATAATATCGTGATCGGCTTGACTTTGCTGGTTAAGAATGTTAGAGTAGTGTTCTTTCCATCAGGCTCTTATTTCCTGGTCTTCTTTGAGGAGATTTCCATTTAAATCTTTAATAGGGCACATATTTTTCCGACTGGGGCCATACACTGCTTTTACTCCTTGAAAGAAATTCCTGTAGTCGTGTGAATCGGCGTACCTTTGAATTTCTCTGGCATTGCTTACCCACCACTCGTTCTTTATTCTTCTGGTTTCGCGTTGCGTTCCATACTTAGATAGGGTAAAAGCTTCTGCTTTTGATAAGTCGTTGGGGTGGTTGATAGCGTTTTGGAAGGCAATATGTTTGCGGTCAAGAAGTTCTTGTATTAAAGCTTCATTATCATTGAACCAGTCCTCCTGTTTTTTACTTGCTGCAGTGCCAAGAATTTCCTCACTCGCACTTTTTAAACTGTCTTTAATTTGTGTCCAGGTAGTAGCGACATCTACAGAATTGGTTTCTTCTAGTGCACTCAAATTCTTTTGAACTTTTTGCTTTAGCTGTTCGACGGTTTGTTGGTCACGCAATTTACTAATACAGAGACGGGGTCTACGTTTTACTTGAGTTCTTCGGTGTTTGGGTCTCATAACAATTTTTATTTTAGAGACAACAGGACAGGACGATGATCGGTCCAACATTCGCTATCAATGCGCGCCTTTGTAATTTGGATGTCCTTGAGATGCTTCCTAGGTACGATAACATAGTCCAGTAGATGCCAGTGACCTGATCTGGGGTGACGCCAGGAAACAGTAATAATGTACAACTGCAAGAAAAGCATCTTTATATACGCATGATTGAAGGCAATTTGTATACAACGATTCCATCCCTTTCATAGAATCATGCGTACAATCATACAAATTGTGCGCACGCCTTGTTTTTCTTGCAGTCGTGTATTATTGTCACGATGGTGATCGACCCCCGCCAACCACCCAAACGACCGAAAACCGCCCCTTAAATACGGATTTAGCCCAGAGAAGACGGTTTATCCGCGATTTAGGTAGCTCTTAACCGTTTAGGGGGTTGGCGGTAGTCGAGGCGGGGTCTCGGCATCATCATCGTGTTTAGAATCCTCGAAAACGGGGATAACATAGATTTGGCTGGTAGGAGACGGCAGATACGCAGTTTACCCCTTTCTGGGGTGGCTTTTGGCCATCTGAGAGGTTGGCGGGGGGTCCAGGAGGGGCCTCAACATCACCATCGTGTTCAGCATCCTCGAAAACGGGGGGTAACATAGGTTTGGCTGGTAAGAGACGGCGGATACGCGGTTTACCACTGTCAGGGTGGTTTTTGGCCATTTGGGGGTTGGGGTGACCTCGTAGAGAAATTTTACCACCGCCATCGTGTTCAGCATCCTCGAAAACGGGAGGGAGACATAGTCTCATTGGGTTAGAAAATATTCATATTTTTCGAGATTCTATCCGACTCACAGAATGCACTAGATAAGCTGCACCTAAAACTGTAAGGATTACTTAAAGATCAATATCTTCTCCAACAATTATCGCAAAATCAAGATTAAAGTACATTCTGATTCATAAATTAACGATAAGTGTGGCAGCATCTTCCGTTGCTTCCTTGGCAGGGAAATTGGCATCATCGAATGTCTGGAGATAAGACGACTTCTACTCCCCATTTTCCATTTGGTAATAATTTTGTTTAGGATTCAGTATGGAACATGGAATCAGCAATGAGCACATCCGCTGTAAAATTTTGTCTTTATCTTCAAAGCCTCTCCGAGTTTTTGTCAAATTGTAGTACCTCCGAACAAAGTCAACATAATTCGCCCAAATAGTATAAAATATTTCGTTATGATTCGTTAATATCCACCATCTGGGACATATATAGAGTTTCCAAAATTGATGTTTTCCGATGAAATAGTTAATGCAGAGCCAACTTTGTAGTTTTTTCATTTCTTCGTCACAGAACAAGGAGACGGGGTACGGAAAAAGTTCATATTGCAAATAATATTTAAGATCCTCTTTAGATTGTTTCGTAATACAGATCCTCCGAAAAATAAACAATTTGACAGAGGTCACGTTGAACGCACCGCATATGTACATATACTCTATCTCATGGTGGTGGTAAAACGAGTATTCCACACATTAGCTGTATGCATAAAACAACTAAAATCTATATTTATGAAGCTCTTCTTTAACCATAAAAACCAATTCTGTCTCTAACCACAAAAATACTTCTTCATAAAACTCTCATCGAACTGAACTGATTATAAAAGAAAAGAGTTTTCTACATTAAGTCTGACTTCGCTCGAGTCCTGTGCCTAAACTATTCGGTTTATGGAGCAAATGTATAGAATATATTGCAGCAAATTTACTGTTCTCTTAATGTCATAATTCGTTTTTGAAGTAGGAAAAACTGAAAAAGTAGATTTAGGCGTCATTTTGTTAAGATGGCGACGCTGGTGGCAGTGATTCCATTACACAAAATTTCAAAACTTCCTCGATTATTCCGACCCAACGACTGGCCTAAGTGGTTGTCTCATGATTTTACAAAACAGGAGTTTGACGTAAACAATAATACTGAATCACTGATAAATCTAAATATAAATAGAAAAATAAATTTGTTGTAAATCATCACTGAATAATCAATTTTGTAGCAGAAGGAAATTTTATAGAAATATAAAATATTGGTTGGAATATTCCCATATTTTATATTGTTGTAAATAAGTTCTCTTTCTCTCTCTAAATCTTTTTACCTAACACAAGATCCTTGAGATCTTCCAGGGGGTTACCTCGGTAAGTTGAGAGGCGGTTAGGAAAACATTTTAAGAAAGAAGAAGAAGAAACATATGTTCCTGGAACTTCGGTTATTAAATAAAAAAAAATATATAATATTTTTATACTTTTCGGTTTCAACGGTCATCAGAGAAAATTTAATTTAAAAAACGGATTGAACACTGTCTGTGTATGCAAATGTAATAATGAAACAAAATTTATACAAAACATGAGAGTTTACACGTCTTTAACGATCACCCTGTATGACAAATTTAGTTCAAGATCAACAGAAAATATTATTCTCCTATGTTATTTTACAAACGTGCCAATTTTGAAATGAAAATTCTAAGTTTAAAATAAACCATCCTCTTTATGAGAAAATCAAATAGTAAGTGACCGCGTGATTAGACGCGAATATAACAAATCGGTTAAAGCATTACCTGAAAATAATATTTTACAATATTAAAAAAATAGATATATACAGGATGTTTCATGAAAAACTACATATTTCCAGAGGCGGTAGAGGACCACTTGGGTATTCAGGAACGAAATTTTCCTGTCGCTCTTAATTTCTGAGATACAGGGTGATAAAAACTGATTTTGGTCTAAATTTATTTTGGCCAGAACGTCTTTACTATTGATCGGATTTTGTTTAAATTCTAGACACTTTACATACTTATCACAATTGATAGGTTGCTGTTATAATTTTTGAAAATTCCAGGGCCGGACTTTTTAATTTGATTTTCCGATTCCTGTAAAAATATCACCCTGTATATATTTTTTTAACATGCAGTTGCCAATTATAAAAGCACATGCATCATTAAACAAAACCATGTAATTAGATTTTTTGTCGCACCTTTATTGATTTTTTTACAAGCAAAAATTTTGCAAAATGGAAAATTTGAAGAAAAACAGCTTCATTTGCTTACATTAATTGTTCAAATAAATAAAAATGATAAAATATTTAAAATATTTACAAAAGTATATTTGAAAATATTACAAATATTTAGAGGAAATTTTCAAAATGAGAACCTGCAGCTTCCATACATTTTTGTTGGCGTTTATTTAAATTGCCAATAAATTTTCTAATTCGGGGAGGATTGTTTCTAATTTGATCACTACAGCGGATAATTCGCTGAAGTAACTGTTTTCTACTATTTATCGGGATACTGTAGACTTCAGTTATGAGATATCCTCATAGAAAATAATCCACAGGGTTGAAATCTGGTGATCTAGCCGGCCAAGGATGAGATCCCCCACGTCCAATCCATCTGTTTGGATACTCATTATCCAAATGCCTCGATACCAAAATGAGGAGGAGCTCCGTCATATTGGAAGTATTGTCCTCTTATATTAATACCTTGCATTAAACCAGGTACAATATTTTGTGAGAAATCTAAATACACCTCTGTACTAGCCTTGCCGGAAAAATATGTGGGCCAGTTAGGTTGCTGTTAATCATACCACATCAAACATTTACCGAGAACTTGTGTTGAGAATAGGCTTCTCTTATAGCATGAGAATTGTTTTCGGCCTAGTTATGCGAATGGGGAACAATCCAAGCCAGTTCCTAATATGCCCAATGGATGACGCCATGCATACTCGGTTTAACGACATTCTCAATTTGTATCATATAATATATGACACAAATTGATAATGACATTAAACAACCGTTTAAAAGTTATATTGTAACTTTTAAATTGTTTAAATTTCCCGATTTCTGAGAGTCCCAATCTCTTATTCGTAAAACTGAGCCAACAGGAACAATTCAAGCCAGTTCCTAATATATCCAATAGATGACGCCATGCGTACTCGGTTTAAAGTCATTCTCAACATGTATCATATATAATCTTTAAAGAGTTTAAATTTCCCGATTTCCGAAAGTTTCCCAATCTCTTATTCGTAGAAATGACTGAAATGAGCCAAACTGATAAAAAGGATTACGGTAGTTGGTAACTTTACACAAAGACATATTTTTGCGTATTGACATTGACGGACAAACAACCGAGTACAGCTGGTGCACTCTGGCGGATAAAATCATAGAGAATGTTCCCCATTTCTTGAATTAAATACGCCATCCCGTGTAAATTGGACCTCGTCTGTGAATGAAGTTCGATATGTAGTCGGTTTGTGATCAATAATCCACTGGCAAAATTCTAACCTATTTATATTGTCACACTGTTGAAGCCTTTGGGCTTGCTGAACGTGATATAGATGTAATCTTTCTTTATTTAGAGTCCTCCAAACCCGTACATGAGATACTCCTAATTGGACACTTATTCATCGGATACTTACTTCAAGGTGAATAATATTAATGATATTTTCTTGCTCCTCGACGTTTTGAACAATATTTCGCTCCAATTTTGATGATGGAAACCTGCCGTACTCCCTTGCATAGCGATACACAGTTGAAAATGTCTGATAATTTGGTGTTCTTCTGCTAAGAAAACGAATATAGTATGGCTCTGCGACTTACATTACCATCACACAATCCATAAACATAAATGATATCGGCATATTCCTCATTTGTAAAATTATAAGGCATGATTATTTGCAGACTGAGTTAACCATTAGAAGTACACTAGTTCTAATGTTTATGACAACAAACATAGAAATGTCAAACTATCTAGGCTTACTATGATTATAATAAAGAGAAAACTTTAATGATTCCTATTTTAAAACGTACCTACTTATTTATACGCTACACTTCTTTGGAATAAAAAAAACTTTGGTTTTAAATTTTTTTTATATGGAACATTATTTACCGAGTTTAAATTGACCATTTTTATTTATTTAGACAATTAATGTAAGAAAATGAAGCTGTTTTTCTTCAAAATCCCCATTTTGCCAAATTTAATCACTTGTAAAAAAAATCAATAAATGTGCGACAAGAAAATCTAATTACATGGTTTTGTTTAGTGATGTGTGGGCTTTTATAATTGGCAACTGAATGTTTAAAAATATATATACAGGATGATCTTTTTTACAGGAATCGGAAAAAAACAAATTAAAAAGGCCCGGTCCTGGAATTTAATATATATATATATATATATATATATATATATTGACATGATTTCACCCAACGTAAAAACAAAATCAATATGTAATTGTATGAAAAATAAATGTATTTCAGAATTCTCATATCGTAACGAAGTTAAATATTGTTCTTGAGCGTTACATGTAACGTGCATCTGGGAATTTTCACAGCTCGGCTAGTATTTGAGAGCCAGCAACACTGAATGATGTCACAACAGCAATTTGCCTTAAGAAAACTACATAATTTTAAGAAATTTGTAATAGTTTATAAGAATTTCATATAAAAACCTTGGTAAAATACACCAAAATAGGCATCACCAATATGTCAGGACACTTAAAGTAATGAAAAATGCTTAGTGTAACTCGTATACAGGTCAAAAACCCATACCATATTCATATTTGGCTGCAGGAGGTCGCAAGTCCAGTTTCAAGTTTCGGAGTATTGGGAAACCTACGGAATATGAGAAGTTTTACAATTTAGTCACATGTCGCGTGCATTGCTGCACGGATTATCAAAGAACATTCATCTACAGCCTAAATCCAACAACTTTCGTCAAGTTTGAGTAGTTAAACAAACTTTTGTGCAATAAACTATATTGAAATATTTTGACATTCCACATTGAAGAATAAACATTGGTGCATAACTTCAATATAACAGAACAAATTAAAACTTTTTAAGCATAAATATTTAGGTACATACCTAAGGTTACACCGGGGTACTACAGCTCTGGAATTTTGTAAGTCCATAGAGACATTTTAAAGCCTGGAACTCCACAGGCAGTGTAAATTCAGTGCTAGCAAAAGCCCAAATGGTTGTGGAACTACAGTTGTATACAATATTCAAAGCCATGATGCTGGACAAGCTTTCATAACGTTTTCAGCCATCAATTTGGCGTAGAAACATAAATTTTGAGTGAAACTTGATGTGGGCATGACCTAAAAAGTTGAGATAGTGTTAGAAGTAAGTAAAAGCCATTGTTCGGCAGAATATTAGTATAAGTTTGTGTAATAGGTCATAAGGAACAGTTTTCATTGTTATTTGGGATGCTAAAAGCTTAATTTTAAGAATAAACTTGAAAAATTTCAAAAATTTTAAATTTGTTAATATCCACTCTACAGTTTTCGTAGTGGTATAGAAAGAATCAGCAAGAAACATAGGTAAAGAAAATATAAAAACATTTCAGGTAATTTATTGAGTAAGGCATAAAAATTCCATATTTAGTTTTGACAGATAATAATTTAAAAATCTAGACAGCCAGATTTACGAATTTTGTATAATCTCCATGGCAACAACTAAATAAAGAGTAGTAATTTTGCATTGCTAGAGGAAGCTGCGTTAAAATTTTGCTCCAAAAAATATTAAAATTTATGTTAAAAATTGAATCTAAAAATCGTGGTTTTGCAGCTAACCTCAATATTAATGTCATATTAAATTTAAAATGACTTAACGTCGGGGAGACGGAAATTACAAAAATTTAGGTAATAATCTCGTATTTTGTTACATGTGAGCATTTACAATCAATAAGAAATTTTTGAAACTTCACAAGCTAGAAATTGCTTACATGCAATTGTTCATTTCAAAGGGGAATGTTTCCCGAAAAATAGCTTTATACTTACGGTTTACAGTGCTAAATCCAAATAAAAGGTAAAACAGCTTCGTACGTAAATTAAAGGGTTTTCTCGCATCGTTTCCACACCAAAACTTCACCGAAATCCAGAAGCCATTGGGACTGTGAAGAGGACATCAGCTGATCATCCGGCAGCTGTCACCATAAACCAACATAATCACAGATTGGAGATCTGCCACGTCAACGCAACAGGTATCGAAATTTCGTACTAATAAAGAGTTCTTTATACCAAGCGGTATAACCATTTATTTCATGATTTTTGTATTGATTCACATTTCATATGCGCATATTTAGTTATAGAATTTGTATCTTTGTTAATTTATTGCTGAACCAAACCAAATAAAAGGCATCAATTGTTGTTGTGCGTTTTATCTCAGTCTTCGCTCGAAAAGTCGCAGAACCGGCTAACTGTAGTGAGTCTCTCATGTTCTACCGAGCTGCGCATTACTTGTCCTATCATCCGATAGGTGGCGCCTCAAAATTTCAAATTCTCACACTATACTTTATACCTTTATATATATATATATATATATATATATATATATATATATATATATATATATATAAGTGTATAAAGTGTTTAAAATTTAAAGAAAATTTGACCCATAGTAAGGACGTTCTGGCCAAAATAAATTTAGACCAAAATCAATTTATCACCCTGTGTCTCGGAAATTCAGAGCGACAGGAAAATTTTAATGGTCGTTACTGAATACCCCAGTGGTCCTCTACCGCCTCTGGAAGTATGTACAGTTCCTCATGAAACGCCCTGTATATACGGACAGATAAAATTGTATGTTGTTTACAATAATCTCCTAAAGTTGTACAGTTGTCAACAAAAGTGGTGTATGTTATTATTATTATTGATAAAGATAATTGGGTTTTTCAGCAGCTCTTTAGAAATTTGATTAATGACGCCTCTGCAATTATGGAAATTAAAACTGACAACTTCTTAATCAGTGTCAGATCGTTATTCATCTTAAGAAAATGTGGCCTCAAAATATTTGCTACAGATTATTTATTGCTCTGAGATGACACGCCGTAACATGTTCTGTTTAGTTTGTCGAAACGCTACTTTAACATTGTAAAGTTCATAGGGCGTTCCCAGCAACACATTTCTAGGTCTTTTTGGATTTAGCTGTTCTCAATCACTAAATTGTCTCTGAACAGTTGCTGGCGCCATTCAGGACATATGTCAACCGGAACCTCGCCCTGGTGTTTGTTACATATTGATGACGGACAGACATATGAATTCAATGCAGGAGTTCTGAATGTCCCCGGGGGACACAAAAAAACCGACCAACTTGATTACAGATTTATATGAGAGGATGCGCTTATAGATATCTCGTAATTATTGTGTTGAATGTCTTTAATGTCTTAAAGATTGCTAATGATATGTAATTCTAGACTTTCTGGAAATATACACATGTGAGAGTTCTGAAATTTTCAATATGTACTTATTTGATTATTCTGACCAATGCAACGCAATGATAAATATAACACACTGTGCAGATCATCTAAATAAATAATGCATTATATTGTAGCAATTCAATTGCCACTTTTCTTCAAATGCAAATAATAATTAAAAAAAAACATATAATATTGTTTAAGGATGAGCATTTATTGTACCATCAAACCTATAACTAATTAAATCAAAACTTATATCTATACAAAATTGAAAATAAAGAATACTTCAAATCTCCTTCTGTCCTGAAATAATAATTAATGTAAGTATATAGTCTTTCCATCTAGTGATCACTTACCTGTTTTCGTTGACCTTTGAAAATAATTCCTTAATCGGTTTTAAGTAGTTTAATCCCCTCACATGAAGATGTCGTATTTTGATTGGTGTCAATTTTGTATGTTTTATACTGTTGTAATTACGAAACACCTTAATTTTCTTATAATAATTAAACTCCTATAATCTAAAGTAAAATAGATAAAAAAATAAATATTTAAAAGTTAAATTTAAAAACAAGTTTTCTGCATTTCGACATATTATGGGTCGATTTATACATATACCCTCTTTGCTCCATTGACTGGTATTGCCACCTATGGTCATTTACTCCGTTCAAATATTCGAGAAAGACATTTGGTTTTTAACTGCTAAGATATTAAGCTGTTGCTCCGAGTTTTTCCGTACCCGACCAGTAAAGACAATTAATGATGAATATTATTCAAGGTTATAAAAACCTTAGTTGTGTGTCGTTCAGTACGAATAGAATTTATCAAAACCAGCGTAACCACTGCCAGGCCACACAACACCAACGGTCAGTGAAACATCTAAATGTTCATTGTACTTATATATTTTTTTGATTATCTAATTTATTTATTTTTTCTCGATAATTTTAGGTAGGTAGAGTTAAAAGTCAATCTATATAAATCCATGGTTTTCTGTATGGTGGATATCGCCATTTTATGCCCAAAATTTTGGTCAAAGTCGCGCCAAGGTTTTCTTTGGAGACCACGTAAGCCGTTATACAACAGTAGCATCCCAGAATCAAAAATATCCTGCCGCACCTGGACAAAATTACCTGTAGCCTGTAGAAAACCTAGATTGTTCCACATTGAAGGTTGTACCACCATTTTCCTTATCTTTTTTGTATGAAGCCAGCCATGTTTTTACACCAACAGCAAGAGTTAGGGAAAAATTTACAGTAACATAATATAGAGGTTTATTTTCTAAATATACATATATTTATATATATATATATATATATATATATATGTATATACGTTTTCCGTAACTGCCTATGGTTAAAATTTTTTCATTTATTTTCTTTTACGCAATCACTGCATTCATAATACCAACTATTATATTGAAGGTGCACATATATTTCTAAGTATTGCCAAAACAAATTGTACAGTAACGTATACATGTATGGCGCGCTTCTTTCAGGTATTACTTCCACGTCCAGTGGAACTATAGTATCGAAAAAAATAATGTAATTTTTTTTGTTGAAATATTCTTAAAATACGAAACGTCGAGATTTTAAATTTAAGCGAAAAAAAAATTCCTGTCTGTCTGTCTGTAAATTTTATGTTTACTTTGGAACCATTGAGGATGAGCCTATTTCGTTGACACCAGGTGATAAATTCATTCATTATGTTGGCAACTACAGATTCAAATTCTTGCGGAGTATCAGTTGCTACAGTAATAGTATCATTTGCAAACTTTATAATCAGACCATTGGTAATATAGTCACATAAATCATTTACATATACCAAAAATAAGAGGGGACCAAGGACAGAACCTTGAGGAATACCAAGTTTTACGTAGTGTGCCTGAGATCTAGCCCCATTAACGTCAAAGATCATACTTCGCCCTTCCATATATGACTTAATCCAGTGCAAAATATATCCTGGTAATCAGATATCAATTTAGTAATTAAGAATTGTGAACATACTGTGTTGCATGTAGTTGTCGATGTCCTCAACATCACCTTTTCTATGCAATGGTACAGTTAAGGCAGTTTTAAGAAATTATCTTAATATCTAAGTATATATTTTTTAAGTATTAAGTTGACTTCTAGAGTACGTATTTTTAACATTTTCCCAATTGCGCAATTTCACATACATATTGTACTTTAGTTCATTATTTCATGCCTCTGAAGAGGTTACAAGTACATGTTAACTTAATCCGTACAAATTACAGAACTATTTTACTACGCGACCAACATACCTAAAATAAATAATTATAACCATTAGCGACAAAGACAAATTAAATATTTTCGTAAAACATTTTGCTGGCATTACGTGAGTATTCATTTAAAATTAGCCAAACAAAAATGAACAAACCGCTTTGATCTGTTACACGCATAACACAAAAAGGATAATACAATAGTTGTTGTAAACTGAACAATTAGTGGGCATTATCGAAAACATGATAACCCTTACAGTTTTGTACTTAACAGCAAAATTCCATGTATACCGAAGCCAGATTGGTGTTTTACACATGTAAATTTGACGACTTATGTTATACTGATAGTCCAGTAACTATGACATATTTAGGGCGAATTATATGATGTACGGTGCACATTTAACGACATGATAATCAGCATTCTTCGTTTTATTGAAAACAAATTATTTTCCCAACACCAAACCTGACAATTTCATCACTGAAATATTGCTGCTGCACTTTATTGAATAAGATGAATATAAACATTTTTTTCATCACTATTAGCAAATAGCAAATTTTATTATAGTTATTTTTTTTGTCAAATTTAATTTTAATTAAAAAAGGAAGACACTGAAGATCTTGGAATGGTTTCATATACTACAGAGGTAAAAAAGACGTATTATTATCCCCTGACAGAAATTTACACCATAAAAACTATATTTTTGAAATGTATATTATAATATACCATCATTTGGGGTGAAATCGGACGATTTTCGCAGTTTTTAGTAAATAACTTTTAATTGATAGTGAAATCCTGATCGTCAAGCAAACAAGAGATTATTTAATCTCATCCTGGACTTATTTCTCTCAATTTTATATAAAGATATATATGTAAATTGGTATTTACGTGATCGTCTAGTTTTGCAAAGTTAGGACCCAAATTACGTTGTGTTTGTAGTAACCTTTCGTTTAATTTAACTGCCTACTTAATCATTTATTTATTTATTTTTTATTTTATTACTAAATATTGCACTGTGAATTTATCTTTACAGTTTTTTTATATTTTAGTTGAGTGAAATTAAATTATTATCATTTATTCCTTGTATTTCCAGAAAGTTCAAGTTGAAAGAAACATAATCTGTTATACATATATTTTAGAGTTGGGATAACAGTCACAAAAATCATTTCATTTTATAACAATTGTTGTAGCAAATAACCAAACATGAGCTTAAACAATCCAAATGTTTAAGACAGCTGCCTAAATATCATATATGAAAGTTTACACTGCTGCAGTAATGACCATACTGTATATATTTCTGAATTAGTTATGCAGATAACAAGAACCATGTTATGCAATATGATTTCCGTATTAGTTTTGTAAGTTAGAGTTGTGGTAGTTACCAATGTAATCACTTTTTAAAATACAGTTGTAGCAATCGCCAATATCAAATAAAACTTAATGCAAAACAAATGACAAGAACTATTTCAGTGTTCTAGCAATATTGAATTTAAGTTGTAATTGAGAATTAAATGCTCATGTAAAATATCATAGAATGTTGAGGAAATTTCCTTTAAGTAATGAAACAAATGGCAACTACCAAATTGTGTATGGCTGTCCACCAACGTAAAAGGTGAATTTGCGAAGCAATTTTTACAGACGCGGTTCAGAACTTAGAAGAACTCAGAAACCGACCAATGGGCCTAAGAACTGACCTTTAGCTTAATTGTTTTATAGTACGTAGAGTAGTGATAGTGACGGATAGTTACACATTGTCGGTGAGATACCTCACACGATAACTTGAACAGCAATACATTCTTGTATAATCTTACATGTCAATAGGCACACGGTCAGTTTTCATTTTTATTGTGGTTCAACCAGTGTTTATTTAGTTGTATGGGATCTTATTCGGGATTCTTATCGGAATTATTCTGAAATTTTGTAGCTGGACTTGTACGGATATATTTATGAAAAAACCGTAATTTCTTCTATCAGTTCTATAAGTTGGATAAAATCCTGGCAGTTGGTAATGACTGGTGTAGCCCGTTGTTTCAATTATATGTCCAGAGAGAAGCATCTAATCTATGGACTTTAGTAGATTTCTTCCAGTTGATTAAGTTGATTGATTGATTAAGTTGAGATTAATTACGTGGTAGTAACTTAACAAGTACTTTAGGTAATACTCCAGAGAGCAACTTATAATCCATGGACGAATAAATCGAAGTCCCTAAAATGAACTTTTCTAGATCTTTTATAAGATTAGCGCACGAGAGAGAAATATATAGTTTTCCTCTTTTGACGCGCTTGGGTATAGGGAAGATTTCAAATGCTGGCACATGACACTAATTTTTTTGGTTCTCACATCTTTACGGCTCCATTCCCTTTTATTTACGTTAACATCATTAACAAGGAAAAATAATCAACATAAAATGACGATCTGAAGGCGTCTTTTAAACGTTACTTAACAAGTGAAATTTTATATTTATCTAAGAACTATGCCTCAATATTTTAAAACATATAGGCGTACGAAATGCTGCTGTAATGTTGTATTGAATTTAATTCCTTGTGGAATGTAATCCTTATTAATGTTTAATCAATGATTATCGTACAAACTAGTATTGACGTAAATTTGAAATCAACAGGAAATATTTTATATCATGAGACTCCCTAGTACCGATTGTTTCAGTATTTACTAAGGTTATTCCCCTGTAGTTCTAATAGTCCAATTGATCACCTTTTTTATGTAGAGGGATAATTATTCCCTATCGTCATTTTTCTAGCATTTGCTTTTCTTTCCAAATTTTAAGTACATCATAGATTATTCAATTACTGCCCATCCGCCATTCTTAAAAAGTTCAAAGGGGACTCCGTTATTACCTGAGGCTTTATTGTTTTTTATTTTTTGAATAGCCTCCTTAAGTTCTTCCATTATCGATGGATCAATGTGCTCAACATTTCGTACACGAAGGTGCGTGTCTCCCAAATTCTCGCCCATCAGCATTTCCTGAAAGTATTTGTCTCTTTAAGATATCTTCCTTGTTAGCCAACACTTTTCCATGTTGGTTGGTTGGTTGATTTTGATTAGATGGCTTTGGTGGTGTACCACGACTTACTTAATATATTTGTACATATTCAATAACGCAAACACTACCGAGGAGGCTGTCATGGCGGTTTAGCCCAACAGGAGGGGCCTACGAAAAGGTTGAACAGTAGAGGCATGATAGTGTTACTAGGTTTTAAATCCTACTTCTCTTAAATATTCATAGAGGGCATTAAATGTGTTATTGCTTCCTAACAAAAGTGAAATGTTTATGGGGAATTATATTTCCTTTCTAATTTTATTATACATGCTACTCATTTCACGGTGATTTAAGAACAATCTAAAATTACATGTGTAGTATCACATATTTCTACACATATGCAGTTTGGTACATCTTTTAACCCGATTTTGTACAGATATGCTTGATGTAGTGCGTGTCCACTTCTAAGTCGATTTAATGTTTTTATGTACATTCAATTTATAGATATACAAAACCAGAGTTTACTAGGAATTTTTAGTTGTAGGCTTTTATAAAATTTTCCTGTCTCTTCGTTTGAATATTGCTGTGGCCACTGATCCTTGATCTTTTTGTTTATTAATAGGCGGAAGTTCAACTTTTGGAGTTGTAAGTTTATTATTACGTCGCCATTTTTACAGCCATCTTTTGCCAGTTTGTCTGCCATTTCATTATGTATATATAAGGCCTGTATGTCCTCTTACCCATATTATTTCTAAAATTTTGTTGTTATTTATAAACTCCTCCTGATGCATTTTTATATCAATCAGTATGTTGTTGTTTTTGCATGCTATTTTATTATTTGAAGCCTGTACAACACTTCTGCTGTCGGTAAAAATAATACTTTTGTCATATATATTTAAGTAGTATGTAATTGCACAACAGGAATATTACATTTAAACACTGTTAAAATAATTTTGTATTTATTGTTCAAATCATTGTTGAGAATTAACGTTTGTAAATAAAATAAAGTGATTGAGATACTCTACCGAATGTTGGCCTTCTATATGATCTAAAATTGCGTTATGTTCTGCAAACATAAACAGGCGTTTTAAGTCTTAACAGCTGTCACGTAAAAATCAACTTTAATAACCAGTTGAACGTAATGAGAAATTATAATTGAATGAAAAAAGAAAACTGTTGAAGAATTCATGGATAAACGCCATAAGGCATACAACATTTAAATTCGTATTAAAATTTCCATTTAAAATTCCTGAACTATGAGAACCGACTAGTATCCGTGTGCTGATTGTTTCATACAGGGGTGACAGACAACACGAGCCGGTGTCCTTATGCCGTGGAGAGCAGCTGCTCGGCTTTATTTCAGTTCGCCACTTTGTCAATGACAGTACTCTTAGCGATAGCGCGCTGTTTTTCGATAGCCACGGGATTTATTTTAACGCATCTGAAAATAAGGTGTCGAGTTGTAGCTTACACATGTTTGTTTACGTGGGTATTTAGGAAGATAAGGTCGACTGTGATTGATTCATTGCCGCTTAAACGGATTCAAATTATAAGTTATGTGCCAGTTGGATACGATGAGTTGGCTGAGAGGTTATTTCGGAAGGAGGTTGTTTTATCACTTGGCGACGTACACGACGTTTGTTGAATAATAACTTGTTAATAACCTTTTCCTTTGCTTAATTCACTCTGTGTTTTATTTTTACTTTTCTGTCTTTTACTGGCATTTTCTCGATGCCATTAATAATATTCAAAGAAATAAATCAAAATATTCATGGCTTTTGTAGTCTAAGGTTCAAAATCACGTTCAAATATTTTAAAATAATAATAATAATAATTTAAAAAATCGACATCGATAATAGACCAGTTGCCAGGGAGTTTAGGATGCGTAAATATAAATAAATAACACCACCACCACTGGTAATAATACCGTTTTAAATCGGACAAAAGTTTTTACTGTTGGAACCAGTTCATTACAGGCCTTTTAGCCATACCAATTTTGGGGCAATATCGCTCAAGAATCGTTTTTTTTTTGTCAATATCTCGGTTCTGGGGCCATATTTTCGAGTTCAGTCGATATTTGTCGCATGCGAAATACTAGGCATACGACTCGTTTAAAAAATTTCGCTTATAGTTCTGAGGTGGTATTTTCGAACACCATCCAAGATTGGTTTTTCGCACACATGAAAATATCGTATGGCAAATGTGGCAACGCTATTTTGTGCAACCAAATGGACTTGAAAACCCTAAAAGTCCCTAAATAATAAACAAACCATGGCAAAAACCTAACTTGAGACATAGAGATTATGTGGCACGAAATAAAACAAACCAAAACGATCACTTTGAATACATTCGTACATGAAATAGCTTTATCGTGTATTAAACCCTCAATCCGTTGTATCTCGCCCGAAACCATTCGCATGCGGAAAGTTCGCATGCGAGTTTATAATGCTCGAAAATACGAAACGTATATTTTCATGCGACAATCTCACATTTTCGTGCACGACATCGCCTCGGTCAAGCTCGAAAATACTACCCCTGAACAGCCGTACGAAAATAAAGATGGTTATCAAAGTTAAAGATAAGTAAATTCTCTATCGAAATGGTTCAGGCACATTTTTACGTAGCATTAATATTATTGGAGTCATAAGCGTTGAAGTCAAGCATCGTATTGCATCCGCGCTGTATATTGACGCTTTCAAAATTTAAAAATTGATAATAAATGTATTTACTTAAACTTCTAAAGTGAAAATTAAACGTAATAGCAAGTAGACAGCGTGGAAAGATCTAAAAGTGTCGGTGTACAGAAGGAATATGCGATACGATGCTTGACTTCCCCGGCCTATAACTTCAATAATATTAATACTACGTAAAAATGTGTCCGAACCATTTCGATAGAGAATTACTTATCTTTAACTTTGATAACGATCTTTTTGTTTGTTCAGAACCGAGATATTGGCACAAAAATGATTTTTGAGCGATATTGACCCAAAGTTGGGGTTCCGAGGGGTTTTGTTGGGATTGTTCCGAGGGGGCGGGTGAGGGGGAAAAATTAGTATATCTAAAAGAGCCCTATAATGAACTGGTTCCAATAGTAAAATCTTTTAGTGTGAGGTTGGAAGAGCACAAGAATTACATTAGAAAGAATGAAATTCAGAAATCAAGCGTTTGCTTGAATATGCTTGGGAAAACGGATATAGAATAAACTGTGACTCGGCAAAATTTTAACAAAAGAGGCAGATAACAAAAAAGAAAAATTAAAGAATCAGCAATAATATTGTTAAATAAAGATAAATGCGTATCGAATTGTTCTGTAGATATTTGTACAACCTGGCTACCACCAATGTTAAAAGAAGAACTTAACAAACTCAACATTATCTAAAAGACATCAGTTCTGTGTAAGTAGTAAGTATCTATGGAAAATAACATAAGCAGAATCTTAAAGCTGTGTATTTGACATACACAGCAAATAAGTGTTCTTCGAAAAAAAGCTTTGAAAACGGAAAGAAACTACTTTCCGAAACGTCAGCAAAATACATTATTTCTGTGTTTATTCCGATAACCTCTGACTGTTCCTTTGACGTAAACATCACAGGCACAGAGGCTTTTTTCCAATAATTCTATTATTTTGTAGATTCGGCGATTTGTTCTTGAAGAGGACAATACATGTGGTAGAAAATCCAATAGTAATAGTAAAATCTTTTGCCCGATTTAAAGCGATGTTCTACCTGATGCCTGGGACCCAATTCTTGAAATCGTAGGAATTAATTTTGTAGAGAAATTGACGTCATTTTCTCATGTTTTTTGATGACTTAGGCACCACCGTATCCTTGAAAATTATCATAGGAAATATTTCTCTTGATATTAGAGGAAAAAATTCTCGATGTTTTTTGATAGGGAATTCGAAAATTCTCTTAGTTCTGAATTATACTTTAAGGTTATGTGTACAGTGTGAAATTTCATTCGCTGATGAATATTTAGTTAATAATCAATAAGTTTCGTTAGTTCATACAGTATTAAATATCATAATTTAATGACGGATAGTTTTCATTTTCAAGCTGTAATTATACAAAACTTGGAAAATACTGAAGCTGCCATTGTATATAATAATAATAATAATAATAATAATAATAATAATAATAATAATAATAATAATAATAATAATAATAATAATCTTTATTTTATACATTATACATCATACATTATACATTATCAGTCTTGTAATTACAATAATAATATAGATGATAGGAAGAATGTACTAATAAAGAGAAGGACCCCAGAAGTATCTCTAAGATACTTGTACGGGTACAAAATGTGTCATCGTATATACAAATGACATGGCATAATTAATCTAGCCTGGTGGCAGTTGTTTGTATTCAATTTTAGCGATATCCATTTAATATTTGGGAGTGTTTATAGATGAAACTGGCAGCAAATGCTCATCAGATATTTGGCAGCTATAGAAACTTATCAATATGTTTTGCACAATAAACATTCTTCAACAAAGTTATACGTAACGAATATTGTCCAAGATTGTTTTAACTAAGCAATGTTTTCTAAAATATAACGTAAAAACTGGAATTTTCTTTCCACTTCAAAAGTTTACTCTTTCAAGGTGATCCACCTTAGATTTTCTGCCTTTGCCTTTGCTGCCACTAGGCTATTTTCTATCTTAGAAATTATAATTTTTACATGCTAATAATTATGTAACTATACGAAAATGAAAAGTAATATAAGGCTAAATGCATCATATAATAATTTTACTTATACATTGTTTTTATTAATCTATTTTTAGATAATAATTTTCGAGGAAAAAGTATAAAAAATATGTTATTAGATATATAGGTAAGTAAAGTGTAGCATCAGTATGGTGCGTAAAAATTGCGATATTTTTGTAATAGATTTTATTTTACTGTATATGGGAATGTTATTAACATCTAATATTTTTGATCAACTAAAACGTGGAACATATTCCTTTCATTTTCAGAAATATATTTCATGCACGTTAACTTAAATTTCTTTTTATTATTGATTTCTTTAATTTCAAGCGGTAATGAATTATATATTTTTGGAGCTAGATACGAACAACATCGTTGTCCTACGGTTTTTCGTCTTTTAGGGATTTTTAAGGTATTTATATTTCTGGTTCTATAAAGGGGATGTGTCTCTACTATAATTCTTTTATTTTCAGCATGTTGTTTAATGGCTAGTGCAATGCAAAATAATTGTCTTATGTCCATTACATTTGCGATTTTAAATAGCGCATCAGATGGGTAGGTATGTTCTTTATTGTATATGACTTTTAAGACCCTTTTTTGAAATATATCTAACTTTGCCATGTTGCAATTTAAGATCCCACCCCAACCTATTATACCGTACCTTAGGTGTGATTCTACAAAGGCTTTGTACATTATTATTAATTGTTTGCAGTCTAATATATGTTTGAGCTTTCTAAAGAGTGGTATTATTCCGCGTAATTTTTTTAATAATTCATTCACATGTGCTTCCCAGCGGAGATGTTGGTCTATATGTATACCAAGATATCTTATAGTTTTCGCGTATGCAATATTAAAATTTTTATTGTTTATGTTTATATTTAATACATCATATATTGGTAGTTGCGGTTTATAAGATGTAAAAGGAATATAAAAGGTTTTGTCAAAATTTATTGATAATAATTTATAATCAAGCCATTTTTTTATTTTAACGAAATCGCTTTCTGCTTTTATTTTTAGGTTAGTCCAAGTATCGTCTTCATAATAAATTGCTGTGTCATCCGCAAAGCTAGTTATATGACCATCTGTGTCTACGAGAAATAAGTTGTTGATGTATAAAATAAATAATAAGGGTCCTAGGATGGTACCTTGAGGAACACCACAATCTATAGTCCGATAACCACTCTTTCTCTCACCAATACCCACGCATTGTTTTCTGTCGGAGAGGTAACTCTTTAATAATTTTAGTGGTAAGTTCCTTATACCTATGTTTTCAAGACTTTCGAGCAGCAGCCGATGACTTATCGTATCGAATGCTTTGGCTAGGTCTATAAAAATACCCAGTGAGGGCTTTCCTTTGTCGAGTGACATATATATTTCCTTAGTGAGACATTCAATTGCATCCGATGTTGATTTCCCTTCCTGAAAACCGTATTGATTGCAGGATATAATATTGTATTTATTTACGAATTTCTGTAATCTTAATTTTAGTAATTTCTCAAATATCTTGCTGAAGTTTGTGATTAATGAGATAGGCCGATAATTAACAGGCTCCAGCCTATCACCTTTTTTAAATATGGGTTTTATTAGTGATACTTTGAATGCTGAGGGGCATACTCCATCCTGAAAGCATTTATTCATTATAAATGTTAAAGGTTGAGTTATGTAATCTACGATTTGCTTTAGTGATTCAGCTTTTATTCCGTCAATACCCGCCGATTTTTTATTTTTTAAGTTCATAATATTTTCTCTTACTTCTTTTTCGTCGGTTGGATAAAGAAACATTGATTTGTCATTTATTATTACTTTTTCCTTATAATTTTCATCTCTTTCTATCAATTTGGCCATTTTGCTACCCATTTCCGAATAGGTTTCATTAAATATCTCGCATATTTCTTCTATATTTTCAGTAATTTCATTATTTGAATTTAAAATTTTATTCACATCATTGTTTTTTTTCTTAGGTTTATTTTGTATTTCATTAACAGTGTTCCATAGAATTTTATTATTATTTTTTTCATTTTCGATTCTCTTTTTGTAATATTCGTTTTTGGACTTTTTTATTAATTTATTTAAGTTATTTCTGTAGCTAGTATATTGTTCTTTTAAGATGGCATTCTCATTTGATCTTTGGAAGTTTAAATATAATTTATTCTTGTAGTTTATAGAGTTTAATATACCTTTAGTAATCCAAGGTTTCCGACTCATATTTTTCTTTTTTCTCTTTATTAGTTTTGTATGTTCATTCATTTTTCCTAGCACAGTATTTACGAATATATTTGTTGCAGTTTCTGCATCATCACAGTTATAAACTGAACCCCAGGTACAGGTACTTAGATCATTTTTTAATGTTTTGTAATTTATAAATTTGATATATTTATCTTCTATCGCCTTTATTTTTGCTTCATTTTGTGTTATAATCTGCATTATGATAGGAAAATGGTCAGTGATGTTATTTTTAATTATAATAGGTAATATGTTCTCATTGATATTATTTGTTATTTTCATAAATATATGATCAATGCAGCTACCTGAGTTTCCCTGGGCTCTAGTAACATCATTTATGGCCGGAAAAAAATCATACTCAGACATTATATTCAAATATTCGTTGGTGACATTATTATTATTATTTAAAAGGTCTATATTCACATCGCCTACAATTAAGTTTATTTTAGAGGAGAAAGGTTTATTTCTTAAGTGGTGTTCTAGTTGCTCTAGGAACTCAACATTATCGATCGATGGTGATTTATATATGCACATTATCTCTATAGTATTTTTGAAAAATTTTGTTTTGAGTCTAATAGCTTTGATATGTGAAATTGTGTCAATATTGTACTCACATTCTATGTCTTCTTTTATAAACACCACGATACCATCGTTTTGGTTGTAGTTACCTTCATTGTATATAATGTTATAACCTTTAAGATTAAATAAATTAATGTTGTCAATGTTCCACGTTTCACTTAATACGATACACTCAAACTCCTTAGTGAATTGATTTAAAAATATTCCTAATTCCTCATAATTTTTTTGGATACTTCTGATATTTAGATGTGCTACTTTGAAATTTTCATTATTTATGTTTACATTTAGTACCTCGTTAGCCTCGCTTATATTATCTAATACTTCTGTTATAATTTTGTTTGGTTGGTAGTCTCTAATGAATGGATCCATTTGTAGTCAAATGACTTAAAAAACGTGGTATATAATAAAATTATCTAATATCTAATATAATTATATGTAGGCGATGTTTTTAGAAACTAAATTATTATTCTTGATGCAATTTTATAATTTAGCTTAAACTATTTGCACTTACCAACTAAATTATTAACTAAACGCGAATGTTTCGAATTTTTAAAACAGTTTATCTATTTAATTACGCGTTTTCCTTACTCTTTCAGATGCCTTATTTACTAATATTTTTCTTTTGCCTTCTTCTTTTTTCTCTTTTGTCACTTCGTCGTGGTATTTTGATGGTACGTTCGTGTTGGAAGCGGTAGGACCATTATTTGTTTTTAATTCTTCACTATTTTCTTGGTTTTCTAACTCTAATAAATCTTCAATTGTGTAACCTCTTTCATTTATATACAGTATATTTTTCTTTATATAACTTGTCTTGCTCTTGTCTTCCTTGGCCAATTTCAAATGTCTTCTTAGCACTTTGTTGTCTTCTCTTTGCTTAGGTGTTAAGTCGTGGTTAATGAAGATGCTTGTGTCTTTTAATTTACGGCAGTTTTGAAATATAAGTTTTTTCTTTAAGTGTGTGGTAAGTTCAACTTTGATAGGGCTATCCTCAGAGTTTCCTAGTGTATAGAGATCGTTAATATCGCACTCTTTTAGGTCAATATCTAGCAGATTTTTTAATTCTTGAGTTATAAATTCGGTTGTGAGTCTAGTTCCTTGATTCTTTATACCGAAAATAACAATATTGTTTTTTTTGTTGTCCCCTCTTAATATCTCTATTTCTTCCTTTAGCACAAGGTTCTCTTTCTCAAGTTTATTTAGTCTATTTGTAATTTCTTCAATTTTTTGTAAAAGTTTAGATTCGCTTGCATCAATACTACTTTTTATTTCATTCTTATTTCTTATTATTTCATCTAGTAATTTCTTGATATTGTCTTCTGTCATTCTGATTGAGAATAGCAATTTATTTTCTTGCTGTGTATGGCTATCCTTATATTGAAATTTGCACAATTGTGAGTTTATTGGGTATTGGTCTAGCTGTCTACCAGATGACCAGATGTTATTTGTACAGTTTTATTGCGTTACCTAGTTTGGGTTTCTCCGCTGGATCCCTGGCCCTTTTGCCTGTTCACTGCCACTTGCTTGAATAAACTACCACAAATTTTAAGTACACTGAATAGTTATTTTGAGATAATTGTCGGTTTTTCAATTGTTTATTCACTTTGATTACATTAATTTTTATTTTTAAGGTCTAGCGCACTTTTTTTTATTCACGTCTCGGCTAACTCACGTCTCGTCTCATTTAGTTTTCAGTTTATTTTTAAATTTTTTTTACACGAGCGTCACTTAAACACGTCCACTCTCTTCGGCAGTCACAGTATGAAGGGGAACATTTTATTAGGAACTAAAATCCGTTTGTCTTAAGTGATAAACTTGTTATCAAACATTTTAGACTCGTCAATGTTCTGGCGAGGTATGTACTAAATACCCTGGATAGATTTTTGACTGCACCTACTAGGGCATCTTCTATTTCAAAAGCTACTAAAATACCTACTTGTAGAGTACTTCATTATGCTCCCGCAAAGGCATCAAAATAATTAATGCGTGTGCAGTTCTGCACAATATGTGCATTGAAAGTAATGTTTAAGAACTGGGGAGGGAAGAAGGAAACGAGGAACTAGATTTTGGTTTATTTGAAGATGCTAAAATTCTTTAAATCGCTTTCAGTTGCTTATTTTTTTCAATTCTGGACTTTTTTTCTATTCAAAACCATTAACAAAAAGTATTTTATTAAAGTAATAACTTAATAGGGAGAAATTCTGTAGAAATATGTACCTACAAAGAAAACAAATAATTTCCAAACAGAGATTTGAAAACACGTACATTGACATTAATAAACGTCATGAGCACTAATGAAAATATAAAAACTTTAATAAAACCGATTCATTGGCTGTTGCGAATATTTGTACGAACGTATAATTCGACATACGTTCCATTGCTGTAGGAATTTGATTCCTACGAGGTTCAAGAATAGCAATCCTCTTGATTTGTTGGATCACATGAGAATTTCAGTAAGAGAAAATTTTTTCAGGAGAATCAATTTCTATGATTTTAAGAATTGGGTCCCTGGCCTATAAGGATTGTAGGAAAAAGGTAGAAATTATGTAATTATATATTTAATCTTTTAGTGAAGGTATGTTTCTCCTCATGCCACTCATAGGGGGATTTGTGTTGATTTGATATCACTATACGAAAATCCGTGAAAACGTGTCCATGATTGTAACTTACCCTGTGAACTGTCAAAGTCATCGTGCAGACAGGAGAGCGTAATGATAATCAGAAGATAATCGGTAGAATTCTTTTTCTTTCGAGTTTGAATTGGCCTTGGGTATCTCCCATTAGAGAGCTGCATGGTAGAATACTTGTTTAAGCGAATATTAAGAGTTGGTCGGAGTGTATTAGTCATCCATGCTTCCAATTTTAATTGTAAATGACTTCACGTCAATAAAATGACGCAGCTGAATGTACGGTGTGCTTGGAAGGCGAGAGATACAGATGTAGTAGAATATGACATGGACAAATTTATTATACCTAATCTTTAAATTTCTCTGTGCATTTGAGGACATTAGGGCTAATTTTATTTTAGTTCTACAAAAGGGAAAATGTTTATTTTAATGATACCTATGCGGGACGATAAAAATTATTTTTGCAAATCGATAATAGAAGAAAAAAAATTATTTTTTTATATATACTTTTTTTCTCTCATCGTCCCACATTATAACATGTTTTTAATGTCTTTTAGTGAAAGCCGTTTTTAAAATAATGATTTATATGAGAGTAATTTGCACAGTATTTCCGGCTTATATCCGGAGCGCTCTTAACATTTCTATAAAATATATAACTAATATCTTATTCAACAAAAAAGAAATAAACCTTAAATAAAACAGCAATAAACGCATCATGACGCGTGCATTAAAATTTTAAATTAAAAAGGTGGCAACCTCCTATTCAAGATCCTGAGATTGGGTCTTCAGATATTTATTTTGAATATGCTGCAGTTCCAGCAAAAGACAGGATGGATTTGAGTTAACCAATCAGAAGTTCTGACAACACAAATATTGCATACCCGCATACGATTAACGCATGCGCTTATTAACAATAATAACTTTATTGTCGTGAGATCTTATAAAAGATATTGACAACGTCAATTGATTACTAGTAATTATATACAGGGTGGACCATTAATAATAGGCCATAGTACAGGGGTAGATTCTTTGGGCCAAAATATAAGGATATAACCCAATATGCTTTAGTAAAATGTTGTGGAAAAAGATAGAGTGTGTCAAAGTTCAAAATATTTTTTCGTTTCTTTGCAGTAACTCAACAGCCTCTTGACTGATATTTGCCAAATTTGCTAGAGGAACTTTTTTTATTCTAAGAAACAATAATTTATGTATTACATCACCTTAGATCATAGAGGCTGCCGCCGATGATGAATTTTTTCATATTTTTTTTTTACGAAACGTTGTGGTAATGACCAGAAAATCTCATGAGGACGGTATTTCCACGTATAAAAGGTACACTTGGTAGAATTGATAACTCCAACTGTTTTCGAGGAAAGTACTGTTAAACATTTCAATAATTTTTTGAAAGACAAATTCAATGAAACAAAGTGTATTTATTGAAAAGTGTGTTTGGTTACGTTTTAGTTCTGTCATTTACTCATTTACTTATTTTATTTTGTTCTTGTATTCTTTGAGCTAATTTCTTTAACTTCTTTATTTACAATGCCTAGACATAATAATTTTTCAAATAGGGAAATGAGGAATGTGATATGTGTTTACGTGCAAAATAATTTTAGCGGACGTGCTGCAGCGAGGAGATACTCATTGCAATATCCAAATAGAATACAGCTAGACCATAAGATTTTCAAAGATCTGTTTCGTCGTTTGGGAGAAACGGGTTCATTCCACCATAAAAATGATGTAGCACGACCGAAGCGCATTACTCCAGATCAAGAACTAGAAATTTTAGTTCCTGTGGATGAAGATCCTCAACTCAACTCAAGTCGTTTAGCAACGGCAACAGGGGTGAGTAAACAATCTGTCCTAAGAGTCTTACGTAAAGAACGCTTGTACCTAATATCATCTCACTCCTGTACAAAACTTACTTCGAATGGATCTTCCACAAAGGCTACAATTTTGTCAATTTGTTCTAAAGAAGCACAACAGGGATCGAAATTTTATTAAGAACAGTTTATTTACCGACGAGGCAACTTGGATGGAGCTCTCCCTGATTTTTCCATTGCAATCAGGAATTATCTTGATGAGACTTTCCCATGCAGATGGATCGGTTGAGGAAGTGAGTTTGTCTGACCACCAAGGAGTCCTGATTATAATTCTTTGGATTATTATGTGTGGGGACATATGAAATCCTTAGTCTATGCAAGTACTATCAACTCAAGAGAAGAACTGTGGGACAAAATACAAAACGCAGCGAATTTTATTAGTGGACAGGAAAATGTATTTTTCAATGTAAGAAAATCTTTTACGAATATAATTAGAAAATTCATAGAAGTAGGTGGAGACCATATCGAACATTTACTCTAAGTTGCAGCAATGGGGTTTTTTCATGGAGGGAAGTTTATAATGTCATTAAGTCAACTTTCACGTTATTTTTTGGCCTCCTAATAAGATTAGATCCTTATTTTAGACAATCATTTGATTTATATATTTAACTCAATATCATGAAAATAATCCATTGGTTCATAAGAAAGTGAGAAAGAGTTTACGCTGTTATTTTGTTTTCCCTTACGTTTTGTACTTTTGTCAATAAATACACCTGTATCTTTTTCCACAGCAACATTCTACTAAAGCATATTTGGTCATATCCTCATATTTTGGCCCAAAGAGTCTATCCCTGAACTATGGACTGTTATTAATGGTCCACCCTGTATATAGGAGTAAAATAAAAAAACAATATGCGGTTGAGCTCAGTAGTTTCCAGTAAATCGCCATATAATTGATGAGAATATGCTAAGGTAGACCTTCATTAAGTTTTTGGTAAGTATCTAGAATATTTTGCAGATTTGCAATTGCAAAATATTCTGAGTTTAGCTTACTAGTCACAAAGCCAACATCTGCATCCCAGGATAGCTGGTAATCAATTTAGAGACCTAGGAACTTGCAGTTATCTGATTTTTTCAGCACGGTGTCATTAAGTTTTAATTGAAAGTCTTGAATTTTACGTCTTTTAGAAAAAAATATATAATGAGTTTTAGAGAGATTAAGAACAAGTTTATTTCTACAACACCACCTGTAGAATTCAAAGAGCAACATTTGCAATATTGTATTGCAATATAGCTCCTGTTCTGAGGAAGCAGATAAACCGATTGTGGTGTCATCTGCGTACAAAACTAGTTGTATATCCATGCTATTCCCTACATATTTCCCCACATCGTTAATGAAAACTGTAAATATAAGTGATGATAGAATACTACCTTGTGATACGCCATATTTCAGATCTCCAAAATCAGAAAACTTTTGGCCAACTTTAAGATTTTCCGGTTTGTCAGAAATGACTTTATCTAATCATTCATGCTGCCCCTGATGCCCATCAAGAACAATCTGTTAATAAAAAAATTAATATCAAAACAATCAAATGCACGTGTGAGATCAAAAACTAAAACCAATGTATAGTTGTGGCCGTCTAAGGATTTATAGATGAATTCGACAATTTGGAATGCTGCAGTACAAGTTGAGTGGTTTTCTCTGAACCCATGATGGTTTACTGGCAGCAGTTTGTGTTTAGCTAGAACTGATTCAATATAATTTTTCAAAATAATTTTAGAAAACTCAATAGTCCATCAGTAACAGATCTATAGTTTTCAATTAGTTCAGGATTTCCTTTTTTATAGACTGGCGTGACCTCGCCGGCTTTCAGATAAAATGGGAAAATTCCTGCTATTCTCAAGGATATATTAAAAAGGTAACAACGGAAATTGGATCATGCCCCAGATAAATTCTAGTGCAAAAACCAGTACATCATCGAGACCACTCCAGGCAGATTTATTTTTAAGTTGCGACATAGCCAGGTAAAGTCCATCAACCGTTAATTCCTCCACAAAAATAGAGTTACTCCGGAGTGAGTGATTTGGGTCTAAATTTTGTGCAAGTAATTGCTCAACGCTAGTGGTGTACTATTCACAGATTCATTTGTGATCTCCAGTATGCGGATGACTGTGCACTTTTAGCCTCTACGCCTGAAGAGCTTCAAGAACTTTTAGATGTGTATGCCCAGAGCTATGATTCCTTGGGACTTAAAATCAACATTGGAAATACTAAGATTATGTCAACTCCTCATCAAGTGAACCAAATAGACATTACACTTAACGGAAATTCTCTTGAAGTGGTGGATCAGTTCAATTACTTAGGCAACGTTGTTGATGACAAAGCAAACATGGACAGCGAGATTCGCAATAGAATTAACGCTGCATCTAGAGCACTCTGGGGACTTAGAGAGAGAGTATTTGACAACCACGACCTTACTTTGTCAACGAAAATGGCTGTCTACAGAGCAGTTGTCATTCCAACACTGCTATATGGATGTGAAAGCTGGGTCACTTACCGTCGTCATGTGAAAGAATTAGAACGTTTTCAGCAAAGACACCTCAGAAGTATGATGAAAATCCGTTGGTTCCATCACATATCAAACGTGGAAGTACTCAGGAGAGCAAACAGCCTTCCAATTGAGGTGCTTATTTCAAGAGCACGCCTAGGATGGGCAGGTCACGTTCATCGTATGCATGATAACCGCCTTCCTAAATGTGCACTTTATGGTGAATTGCTAAGCGGTAGAAGAAGGCGTGGCGGTCAACGAAAGAGGTTCAAAGACGCTCTCCATGAAAATCTAAAATCCTGCGGTATTGCAGACGAGCAATGGGAACAACTTGCAGCGGACAGAACCGAATGGCGAGGGGTTGTGGCCAGCTATCAAGGAAATGTTGCTGCAAGAAGGCCGAATCCAAGACCTAACCAGGTCTATGTTTGTCCTGACTGCGGTCGACATGTGCTCTCCCGAATTGGCCTCTAGAGCCATAGTCGTGTGCACCGTAGATGAATGGGAATTACAATAGACTACACCTTTTACTTGTTTTTTATTGTACACAATTTATCGACTGTAACATTTTTATACTCGGACTCGAGTAACGGCTAATAATAATAATAATAATAATATTCACAGAAGAAGAATATTGCACATTACGACATCCTACAGCTGCCATATAATGAAACATCCTAAAAATAACCATGCTTGGCACCCTATTTTAATTTAATGACGTCACGAGAGTTTAACTTATTACTTCCTTACTATAAGGAACGTAACCAGACTGCAACGAACAGCTACTCTCCGGGCTATGTGCCCCGCCAAGCGCTGAATTACAAGTTACAAGCCTGGCGCGTTAAGTGTAATAATTGCATATTACCATCAAAACGCGAATTCTTCGACGAGAGCCAATAGCTCGAAACTGCAGTCTGCAAGTGGCGTGTGGCGACTGGCACGAGAGCTCCTTTAAGTAGGATCAGTCTTTCGGCTGGTGCTTGTTGCAATCGAAGCATTACCGTTTTGATGGTAATATACAATTATTACACTTAACGCGCCAGGCTTGTAACTTGTAATTCAGTGCTCGTCGGGGCACATAGCCCGGAGAGTAGCTGTTAGTTGCAGTTTGGTTACGTTTCTTATAGTAAAATAAGGATTTCATAGAGGAGTTTGCGATTAAAAATATTATGTTTTAATATTTGAAGTTAAGATTCCTAATACTACGTTTTCGTATTTTCTAAATGTTTGCTGAACTAACTATATAAGTTATATTGAAAATCATCGCCTAATAGAATACTCCTGTGAATTGAGTGAATTATCCAAAAATACGTTGTCTGATTACACCGCAGCGGTTTAGGTTTCACCGCCTCATTAGGATAAAAGAGCTGTACGTGTTTACTGGTAGTAATATTATGATTTTCCATATTACTTCCTGCGATATTAACTAAATGCATTATACCATTGTAATAATTGGCGGACTATCTTCGACTAAACGCTGATATCTTCTGCATGAATTACAGGAGCATATCATTATCTGAAAAAATAACGTTACACAACAAAGAACACATAAATTGCCCATAAACTTAATATATATCCTATACAATATCGCAGAGGTAAATTAATTCACACGATGTAGCAATCACAGACCGTCCGTATAGACGTGGTGAACTGGCTTGGAAAAACTGTGAATCGTGCGAACCAGGCCCAGACCCATCAAATGTGGCTTCCACCAAGCTGTCGATTCACGATCGGCGTTCATTATGGGCCTGGTGATCGCGCGACCGCAGCTTCCGCCGCTCTGCCTTGTAATCAGCGCAAATTGAACCATTATTGGCAATCAATGATCCGATAATAAACGTTCACTGTTCTAGATTGCATGATTTGAAGCTTCGGCTCTGTAATTCGTTTAAAGTAACAATGATTTAGTAGTTTGGTCAATAGATATCTAGTGCCTTTCCACGTTTCCGCGCCTTATGATAGTTTTGTAGAGATTGAAGCTGACTGAGATTAGCAGTAATGTTATTTATAAAATACTTAAGTCATAAATTTATAAAGCTATAAATTGGCAATAAGACAATTTCAATGCAGGACTGAGCGATATGAGAACTTCGCGATATTTATCTAAGGTCAAAAGGGTCATATGGGAAATGAAAACGCCTCAAGTATCTATCCATTTTCATAGTTATTTCATGACATAACATAATGATATATATAAATTCAAATTAAGTCGCCATGCTTTCAAGATAAATGAAAATTTAAGGCATTTGTTAAAGCGTTTGCGAAAAATGTCAATTTAGCTGTGAATATGCTGTTGGTCAAATATTCAGCGTTATTTTAGGGTTGAAGCTTATTTAAAAAATAACTATTCTCTTGCAATCACCCAGCGTTTATGTCGTCGTCACTTTCGTTTAAATCCGCGAGATCCAGTTCCTAGTCGAATAACAATTAAGAAGTAGGTAGGTACACAAGTTTCGCAATACTCCTTGATGTGCCAGAGAAAAACCAAAACGATAAACCCGTTCTGAACGCACACTTGATGCTGAAAGGTTAAGAGCAGCTGAATATGTTTCATCAAGAACCTACTGCAGATTCAATTCAAACCAGGCTCAGTCAACGAAAAGGATTCATTTTATACATATAATTGTTCAAACACGAATCGTACACAAATATAATGGCATTTCTTCACACTTTTTCGGGTTGCGATACAACTTCCGATTTTGCTGGAAAAAGAAAAAAACAATAGTAAATCATTATTCAGTATCAAAAATTTGTCAAGCCTAACTTGTATTTTGTCTTGCAGACCAAATAACCATTGCAAAAAATAGATCTCAACTAATAGCTAGTATTCACAAAAGTAAAAAAATGGATGTCATTAAATCCATTAATATTTGACCATTACCAACCGGCAACTAACAAATCTACTTTTAAATTGGAAAAGCTTCCTCCAACTGAAGGAGCAGCTGCACAACACTCCTATAGAATTTATTACCAATTGCAAATTTGGCTTGGTTATTTGGGCAACGAGCCCGATAACAAAAAAGCTAAGCAATGGGGCTGGAACGAACATCTAGGTAGACTCGTCCCCAAATTTATCCTAGACAGTTCAGACTTAATTCCAGAAAAAACTTTTAAAAAGTATTAGCTGCAGCTGTGAAAGTGGTTGTAATAAACGAAGATGTGATTGTCGAAAACACTTCTTAAAATGTACGAATTTATGCAATAATTGTCATAAAAACTGTTCAAATAGAGATGAAGAAATATTTGAAAACTTAAGTGATTCGGAAGAGATTACCTATGAAGAGCCAGCAAAGAGTCTTGATATTGAAATAGAAGAGCTCGAAGATGTCGATAATCTCGAAGATCCTTCCTAATTTGAACATTTTTAAGTTTTACTTAATAATTATTTATTCAAATTATTTTATTCAAATATAACTAAAACAGATTACTCATCGTTATATCATTTATTTAGTGAAAAAATAATAAAATATTCATTAATAAAAATGCACATTGGGCCAGCGAGTCGTAACTCTAGCGTACGACTTTCCGTACGGTACGGTGCATTGTCATGAAAAACTTAAATTTCAGAATGATCTTCTCCACTTCAAGACGATCTGCAAACCGACAAGCATTAGCACTCAATATTTCTAACGTAGTTATCGCCACATTCTGAAAGACTTACACTTCCATCACTACAAAATTCAAATCCTACAAATAGTTCTGCCCAAGATTTTGGAACACGCGTTGGTTTTTGCGAACATTTCGAAAGGTTATTTGCTGAGAACCCGAATATCGTTGATTGCTTGCTGATGTCAGATGAGGCTCATTTTCATCTTTCAGAATATGTTAACAAACAGAACCTTCGCTACTGGACGACTGAAAATCCTCTGCAATTGCACGAAGTACCGCTTCATAGCAAAAAGGTTACTATGCGGTGTGTAGCATCCGCCTTTGGAATTTTTGGGCCGTTCTTCTTTGAAGAAAATAACTTGACGGTTACTGTTGTGTTGCAACGTTATCAACAGGTATTGCGTAACTTTGAACAACAACTAAGTAATGTTTTGATTTTCAAAGAATATGGTTTTAGCAGGACGGAGCCACTTCCTACAGTGTTAGGGATTCTATGACAATTTTGCAAAGAATGTTTCCTGGTCATGTCATTCCGAAATTTGGGGACGTCAACTGGCCGGCACGGTCAGCGGATCTCTCGGCTTGTGACTTCTTTTTATGGGGCTACTTAAAGTCAAAAGTGTTTTAATTGTTCGGTTGTTCCAAAGTTTGCGGTCGATTAGAGCTGGTGATGTAAAACTTTCGTGCTAGGCTTCAAGAGTGTCAGCAGCGAGGAGCAGGTCATTTGACTGATGTAATATTTAAGAAATTAAATTTTCGTGTTTTCTTAAGAACCTTGTATTTAATTCTTGAATAAAAATTTAGCCATGAATAAAAACAACTTCAATTTAAAATGGATACTTCATTCTGCCGGACTCGTTAACATATATTAACACCTTAGAAATTAATATAACTGATTTGATTTTTAAGTAGACCAAAATATTGTGGATCTCGTGTACGAGAAGCACTGAGTTTAACAATAATTATCTAACTGAATTGCATACGCCTTTTAGATGTATTTGTAAAGTTTTTAATTCAGGACTGGCATCAGATTGTTATATTCTGCATTTCACAGAGTAATCCAAAACTGTACGTGCCTTTAAATGACAGAAATATTATGTTACACAGATAAAATAAAAGGACTATGATATAATTTATAAATTTGTCTGTACTGGTATTGGATTACTTTATGAGAACGTTATTGATAATAAACTTATAATAATAAAATATGTACAAGGTGGAGAGCTGATATAAGATATACATATTATAAAACTATCGATTAAATCCAGAACAAAAATTTCATAAATTGTTTGAATTTTGGCAATTAGGCGATATCATATAATTTTTATTACATGTAATAGAAACTGTATTTTTAGTATTTTAAACCATAGATGAATTTAATATTTATAATAATATTTGCTTTTCTTTGTTTCAGGATCCTTTCACGGTAAGTCAGAAGAAGCCTGACGCGAGTAGCAGTTTGCCGAACACTAATCTAATAAACTTCCCAAAGGGGATTTATTTGCATATTTAATCCATAAAAGTGACAATACTCCAGTTAATGAATACAACATTAATCTGAAATATTTATTACACACATACAATTTTTCTTTTTATGGTTTTTTAACATCTTATTTATATTTATGTCCTGACGATGTTTAGTCAGATATTTTATTGCTCAACTAGTACACACGCATATACAGACATACACATCTCCCGGCGAAATTGTCATTTGTCGCAGCCGAGGCTCGAAACAGGGGCTAGACGTGTTGTCTCTCAAAAGTCTCAAACAACATCGTCTATTCCTTTGTTGCCGTCTCGGTAACACCTTAAAAATGTCACATAATGTCCGAGCCCTAGCCAGAATTCGAATTCGGGACACCTGCGTCATTATTTTATGAAAACTATTAACGAATCAGATGTTTATAAAAATTTGCTATTTTCTGGCCTCAAAAACGTCCGTTTTCATTATTTCACCATGCCAGTACTTTTCTATCAATAGATGAGAGAGGAAAGATCAATTAATTTAGGAGGTTACTCGGGAAATTGTAAAAGTAACCAGCATAGACAAATTGATCAATAGTGTCAAAAACAAAATGTCGGGCTCAATATGGCGACCAGAAATGCGAAAATAATATAAAAATTTGATGATAAATGATATACCGGGTGAGGTATAATGGTTTTCAAGGTCTCTAACTACAGATTTGATATAAGATATGTCAAAAACAAACTTACAAACTTAATTACAAATTAGGTAAACCATCGTTTTGATTTGGCTCTCGTGTTAACAGAGCCTTTCGTCATGCAATCATGTATCCATACGTAGTATAATATCAAATATATTAGACACAGAATCTGATAAATAACAATAATAATAAATAACTCCACAGAAATTAGACGAATCCCAATTCCAGAAGCCAGAGACTTGTGCGGAAGGGGCTTACACATTGCAAAAATAAAAAATAAAATGAAATTCAATTAATAGTGATCTTAACTAACATTATACGTATTATTCAAATACAATATTGGATTTTCACTTTAACACTAATGCATGTTGCAGTCACGTTTTTCCGTACTTTTCAGAGGTTGTTTCCTAAGTCCTGTTAACTATATGGGGCATATAAGATTAATATTCTTAAACCCCCGAGCGTCTTTGAAAGAGTCCTTCCACAATAATTATAGTCAGGGAGGGTTGCCAACCGCACTTTATTTTAAAGTATTGTACTTAAATTAAGTATTATTTAAGCCCTGTGTTATTTATTCTCTGAGAAGTAAATACGCTAAAATAGTTTATTTTTCATTAATAATCTTTAAACAAATCTTTCAGCCCATCATCAAATAAAACATTGTATTTTTCGTGCAATCCTGCGTTTGTTTTGATTAGTTTACGATATAATCTATTTTTAAGGAAAATTTGATCATTCTGGCAATGTCGCTCTTGCGTTCATAATGTTTAGTGACACGTGAGATTTGACAACAATGTTGATCGCTAGTGTGTTAGGTTTTAAATTTTGTCAAAGAGGTAAATGTTTCTTTGTTCTGTGTTGCTATTTTCAAATAAATACAATTATATATTTTTTTATGCTTAAATGTTATGCTTTGACAACGAAAATACTTAAAAATTTTCATTGTTAGTATTACCGGAGCAAGGCGCCTAGCGAAAACGACAAAAAAAAAATAAATATATATATATATATATATTATATGTATATATATATATATATATATATATATATATATTATATGTATATATATATATATATATATATATATATATATATATATATAAAGGGAATAAATAATTTCCGAAAGTTTGACAAAGTAACAAAATAGTTTTTCTTTTTCTGTTTTGTGGCCGTAAACTTTTCACCTCTGACTGCAACCTCAAGATACACTACGTGTGTTTAATTTTGGTTTTCTTAACTAGTCAGTCAAGACTACCCTTATATATATGTGTGTGTGTGTTGTTTTTTTGGGTCCAACCTGAGGATGTTCTAGTGAGTTTCGATGTAGTGTTACTATTCACTAACGTACCAATAGAGGAGTCACTCGAATTGATCAAACGAAAGTATCGTCCAGAGGAGCATATTCTTAGCCTAACTAAACACTGTTTAAACAACACTGCTACGTCAAATTTTAAAACTACAATCTGACGTACCTAGTTGGTCGTCGTCTGTTGACTAACGGTATTTGCCGGCCGACTGACAGTGGAGATGGTCGGGGTTCTAAACTTCTTGATGTATCAGGGCGCCAAGTAAATTTCTCCAAATACCAGCTCAAGTACAATGTAACCTCAAATTTACTAAATAAATTACTTAGCGAGACGATAATGAAAAATTCAAATTCAGTTTTATCTTTTAATAACAATAAACGAAGTAGGTTCACTTTATAACATTCAACAGTACAATAACGTAGGGTATGGTATGACAGACAAATTCAACACTAAAAAAAATGTATTTAACTGGGTATACGCGTCTTACGTAAGTGCTTAACCCCCAACAAATATCATAGATGTTTTAATTAATTGACAGAATATCTTCATAAAATGTTTAGCAAAATTTAAAAAAAAAATACGTATATATATAGGTATAGTGGTGAAATTTTTTTAAGTAAAATTTTTAATATATTTAAAAAAAATCAATATATATATATATATGGCGCAAGAAGGATACAAACTGCAGGCAGCAGGGCTTCAGCTTCGGCTCAAATTTCAAGAATGGGCAACTTCCAGCCTATCAATTAACCCAGAAAATGGATGGCTCCTCCACAAAAAAGAAATTCCAGTCCAGCAAGGAGAAGTAACATAAGTACGTGTAGACCAGTAGAAAAAAGTTATTTGTATCAGAGGAGACAAAAAAAAACGTAGGAAAAACTACGAAATACTAGGCGAAACCGTAGGTGGAAAAAAAACCTTAAAAATAAATTTTTACCATTGAACAATTTACTACAAGTGATATTTTGCTAGTTTGAATATAAAAATAAAATAATTACCTCGTTTCGGAGGGTTTTCTTAGAAAAATGTTGTTGACCTTGGATGTCCTTGGCCTCGTGTAAATTTGGCAAAAATGGCTTTTACGTATAGATCCTTCCAATGAAGACAATCGATTTCCAATACCAAAAAAATATGCACTCGTCCAAACATAAATGGAAAATCGAAAAATGTAACGTTGCGAATATATCCCAAAATGGTGAAATTACTTGTTTCAAAAATCGCAACGAGCATGTAAAAATACCACTTAATAAATTGCCAAGCGTTCGAGCGAACTACACGTGAAAAGTGACAGATTACCGGAAGACAAAACCTAAGCCAAAAACTATTGTGAAGAAATAAATCTGTGTTACCGATCGTCAGTAGGTTATAGGAATCTACCTATAAACTAATTAAAAGTTATTGGTTGCCTAGCTTAAGAATTACAGAAATAGAGAGCCTAATTACATGCAACACGCTACACAACAAAATGTATAATGTCATGCCTACACTTAAGTGCAACAGATTCCTTACAATTGCGGATTCATATAGACAACTAAATAATAATTATTACGCGTGACGACGGATAACACGAATTCGTTAGACATTAAATGTAAGAGATAAAGTAATGATTTAGAGATTTTTTTATAATAACGTATAAATGTTAAATTGAACTATAATAATAATAAATAATAAATAAACACCACAGGAATTAGACTGTAACAACACATACTTTATTTACAATGACCAGCGCTACACGCAAACGGAAGGAGCACCGATGGGTTCACCGTTATCTCCAGTCATCGCTAGTCTCTTCATGGAGGACCTAGAAGTTCGTGCAATAAAAACGGCACCACTCAAACCAAAACTTTGGTTGAGATATGTGGACGACACATTCGTAATCTGGACTCATGGAAGAGAACAACTAAATAGTTTCTTAGACCACCTGAATAGCATTCACGACAAGATCAAATTTACCATGGAGGTAGAAACAGAAGGCAAGCTTCCATTTTTAGAGACGTATTAGTGAAAAAGAAACAAGATAGGACACTAGGTCACACAGTATACAGAAAACCCACTCACACGGACAGATATCTAAATGCGGCATCACATCACCATCCAGCAAAATTAAATTCAGTAGTAAAGGACTCTAGTGACACGTTCTCAAAGGTTGGCAGATGTTGACCGTATCAACGAAGAGATGTCTTCACTTCAGAAAGCACTAATGAAAAATGGATTTTCGAGGTACACAATACAAAAGTCGCTGGGGCCATACAGACAAAAAACCCAGGAGGAAACCGAGAAACCAGTAGCAAAGGCATATCTACCTTACGTGAAAGGGACGACAGATAAAATTAGCAAACTTCTACGTAAACATAACATAGAAACAATATTTAAAACAGGCCGAAAAATCAGTGCAGTCCTCCGTAATCCAAAATCAAAAACTACCTTAGAAAATCAAGGAGTATACGAAGTCCCGTGCCAAGATTGCAGCAAATCATACATAGGACAGACCAACAGACGTTTTAGTGTAAGAAAGGAAGAACATATGAATGCAGTCGAAAAGAGGAGAAAACATCGTCCCTAGCACAGCATGTAAAATCCAGGACACAAAATAGACTTCGACAACACCAAAACAGTAGCTAATATCGAGCATTATAGGTCAAGGATTACCGGAGAGGCCATAGAGATCGAAAAAAGACCACAAAATCTTAATAAACTAGATGATACGCAGAGATTGCCCAGTTCCTGGAAGCCAGCTCTTGTGGAAAAATACATAACCGAAAACACACGACGATCCACCGTGGACGAACCAATCTCGAGGAAGCATATTCAAGTATTGACAAATAGTGAAAAAGCACAACAACCTGCCCGAAATGGACCTATCACGAAGAGTCAAAGCCGAGCGCGGACCAATCAAGGAGAACCACCGCATCGATTGGACACGAGGACGCCTACCACAGGTGGTGGGGGATCAGTAACACGTAGCCGAATGCGCAGGCGCGCCCTAGACTGGGGCATATATAAGGAGCCGCACAACGCGGGGAACGTCAGTTCATTTCGAGCAACGAGGAGCAGCAGTAGGCAGCTTTCAGTGAGAACCTGAAGATGGCAGATGAGATTCTGCCGAAACGTCGTTTAGACAACCGTGACTCCTGGAGGAGTCGACCATCGACGCGGGAGAGCACCCGGAAGTACAACAACACTTCATATATATATCCTCCTCCAGAAGTCACGGTTGTCTAAACGGAAGCCACGCACTCCGGCCAAATAGTCGGTGGGGGAGTGGGTAAGAAAAGTGGTAGTTTTTAACTGACTGATTTCACTGGGAGATACTGAGTGGTAAAAAAAATAGATGATAAATAATACTAGTAGCTGTATTGGCAAGTAATTAGCAAAAATAAAATAGGCAATAACAAAAAAACTCTATTAAAAAGAAATTATATCCATATACAGTGTGTTCCACTTTTCACGGTAACACCTACAGGTCAGTTATTAATAAATCGATTTATTTTAAACTTGGTTAAGTTATACGCCTCTTGAAGGTAACTAAAAGCGCATATACCTATTTAATTTATTCCATAGACTTACGGACTAAGGGGGTGAAAATGGGGTAAATTTTCAGGTAAATTGTATTAGGGATTTTTTTAAAAAAAGATTAACACCATCTCATAGAGCATCCTTTCAAACCCCTTTGTACCCTCTAGTACTTTTGGATGTATAAACAAGTACATATGACGTTTTGTCAAAAATTAATGTCCTTTAACTTGGAACGAGGCGAATTTAGGAATAAAGTTATTTCACATTTTTTGCTACAAATTTGAAGGACTAATCAAAAATATCTTCGTACTCGCCAAAAATCCTAAGAAAATTCTGCCCATTTATACGTGCCCTATACAAGTATACAGTTTACTTGTTTTAAATCTAGTCGCGTTTTAAATCGTAAACAAAATTATTAACTTAACAGTAATGACAGCTTAAGGCTTTGTAGTTTACTTGTGTATCATTATCTGTTGTTTAAATAATTATTCAATTTCTTATTTAAAATGGAAGATCTTTCTGTTACTGATAAAGTAGAATTAATTCGGATAGTGGGTGAAAATATATAGGAGAGCGACCAGACTTTTCAACGCAAGACATCCAGATCGAAGAAATCCCGTAGCAGTAAAAACTGTATGTAGTATTAATAGATTTTTTAATGACATTGGTTGTATTAAGAAGCATAGACAAAAAAAAAATCAAATATTAAATAATAGATACGTTGACGATCCACGAATCAGAGCGGCATTCAGAAATGACCCAACATATAGTATTCGCTCAGTTGCTCACATTTTAAACGTTAGTAGAAATAAAGTTTGGCGTTGTCTAAGAAGAAACAGGCTGAAAGCTTTCAAGCCGAAATTTTTACACAATCTAAAAAATGGTGATGAGGAAAGGAGGCTAGAATATTATTTGCGGTTACAAGGGGAATATTTCAATGATCTGAATTTTATTAAAAACATCATCTTCACTGACGAAGCCGCACTCGTTATTGGGCAGCTGAAAACCCGCATTGGGTAATAAATTGTAAGGGCCAATACGTAGCCAAAGTCAATGTCTGGTGTGGCATATTGAATAAGGCAATTTTAGGTCCCGTTTTTTTTGGAAAATTTAAATGCCGAAACTTTTCTCAACCTCTTAAATAATTTATCTTGATGGATTTTTAATGGACCTTCCACTGTTGCAAATGGTAAATTTAATTTTCCAGTTAGATGGGGCGCCGGCTCACAATTCAATTGTTGTTAGAAATTGGCTAAACCTTAATTTTCCTCAAATGTGGATTGGAAGGAACAGTCCATTACATGAGTGGCCCCCGCGGTCCCCAGATATCACGCCAATGGACTTTTATTTTTGGGGAGTAATTAAACATCGCGTTTACAAAACCCGTCCGAGAAACAGACAAGAATTATGAGAGAAGATTACAGAAACTTGTCGAGAGGAGACACCAGCAGAATTACGCAGAGTTCTAAATCATAAAAGAAAAAGAGTCGAAAATGTTGCTCAGTAGTGCTCTCTACTATAGTGTTAGGGACCTCCACACACCCATAACCCGACTGCGGTAGCCTAAAGTGTTAATAACACCACCTTGACAGGCCACAATGAATCCCTCAATCTTTGGCTTTAACCGTGCTGGCCGTAAAAAGGCGAAGGTCAGCTTCATCAATAAACCTAATGTCTCTATGTTGCCATAGAACACACTGTGCATAAGTTTATCGACGTTTATTTGTGTCACCCAGTTTATCGCTAAATCGTTTAAATATCACAAACAGACACAATTTAAAATTGACTATAACCTGTCAATACATAACCTCGTATTCTTGGTTTGTCCGATTCTCTAATTAATGTTTTAGAATTATGTTTACTAAAAGGACTCGATATGTTGTATCTGGTATCTTTATTTACGGTATGGTTAGAAGTCATTGACGTAAATTGCCTCATCTATGCTGACGACTTAAAAATATTCACTACCGTTGATGATCTCGATGATTATCCTCGTCTTCAAAATAACTTCGATGGGGTAAACAACTAGTGTGAGGCAAATAAGCTGCCCTTAAATGCTGAAAAATGTAAAATTGTGACATATTTGATGAAAACCGGACATATAATATTTGATTATCAGCTGAGCAAACTCAGTTTGAGACATCCGATTGTCTATTGTGGTCTTGGTGTTATCTTTGATAAGAAAAATGTTTGCTGGCTGCGTATCTGAATATTCAGTACTATCGTCGGCGTCGTCAGAGCAAATAAGAATTATATGAATTTATAGTATGAAATTGTTGTGATTTCACCAATCCGGATACTATTAGATTACTTCACTTTCGTAAGATCTAAATTCGAGTATACCTTTCTAGTATGGTCACCTAATTAGAGTTATGGCCACCTAATTAAAGTACACAAATCAATAGTTTAGAATCGTTTTAACCTTGAGACTACGCGCATAGTTTCTTCCCTGGCGTTTTTTCTTAAACCAATATAAAAATTGTCAAATATTTTAATCTAAACCGAATTTCATTGTCCCTAGAGTAACCTCGAGGAATAATTCAACTTTCTACCTCCCCGCACTTCATACAGGAAACTTTGCATGCCTCTCTCCCCTGTTCCATGTTTTACAATCTGTATAGTTTGTAAAAATTGGAACATATCCTTAACGGCTTAAAATGCTTTATTTTAAGTAAATAATAATAAAATATCCTTTTTTAATTTTTTTTGTCACATTAGTCATTCATATATCTCTTTGTTTATCCTTCTGTTCTGTAATTGTTTATTTACCTGTAGAATAGTGTTCTAAACACATGATCGTTTTTTAAGATGATTTCCTCATTTCCTCATTCTACTCATGAAAATTGTAAATAATTCATCATTTATTATTTAACTAGATCATTTATTTTCGTATAATATACCAGCCTAACTGTACGATAGCTTAAGTATTTGTTATCATCAGGGTACCATCAAAAAGATGAAAAACACAATACCTCCTAATTAATAAAAGCCCTAACTGTTTCACCATAATGCGACGTTAATATGCAAGAGTAGAGAATGCATTACGCAAAGATCACAATTCTTACAAAACTATTCGCGGCCATTTTAAAACAACAATAAGAAGTCATTGGTGCGTAAAGAAACACTTAGCGATTAGCAAATCAAATAACGGCAATTAAGGCTATTAAACTATCATGAAACACGATTCCTGTTTCTGTGTAGGAAATGAAACTTCCACTGCTTACTTAACAAAGACTAGTCACACCACACCTGTTAAAAACGGAATGAAAACAATGAGAACACAAATTATAAATGCGTATTTAATTAATATTGTGAGTTAAGTCATTAAGTGGTTAATATATCATTAGGAGTCTAAGGTATGTGGGTAGTTAAAATAATGATGAATAAATGAAACGGGGAACGATGGTAAAAAAAACCTTAACGACTACTATTACTAAAAGTGGTATTAATATTCTGTTAATACTTATTCTTCCTTATATAGAATAGTGATATAAGGAGAGATGTATTAAAATGTCATTTTTATCGTTTTGTGACAATAAAAAGTTAGATTTACTTGAAGTAGTGTAACCAACTGAATATTTTGGAGATTTGATAAAAAGTTGTGCGAGTTCAAAACATTTCAAATATGAGATGCATATTTTAATATTTTCTCTTTCCTAATTAATAAACAAGGAAATATATGGCAGGAAAGAAATAACAGCTTAACTACCAACAGTTTAAATGTTACTGCTGATATTTTAGTATTTTTTTTTGTTTAATTATTTTAATCGATTATTCTTCAAATGCTCTGCAAGTGACGTAATTTGTAAAATTCGTTAAAATTTTAACGTTTTAATATTGCAAATAGGCCCTTCTTTAGGAGATCCTTGTACTTTTAAAAAGGTTTTTTATGGAGTCTAAGAAATAAGTTTTGGGGATATCTTCTAACATATTATAAAACTAAGATTGTTACTTAGGTTGCCAAATTTAAACATGTCAATATCCTCTATCTTTAAAATAAGCGAAATTGCTCATTGTGGGGTTACATCCTGCTTAACAGGTATCTAGTACTGAAAATTATTAGATATAAACAAATTATTCTTATTATATAGGGTGTCCTAAAATATCCGCATTCCCCTTTAGGTGAGTACTCAATTTATATGCAAAAATAGTAAAAAAAATCTATAAACTTTTTCCGAAAATGCTTTCTAAGGGAGCTATGGTTTTTAATGATTATTTATTCGAACCAATTTGGGACAACTTTACGAAACTTGTTTCGCCATTTTACATTATTAAGACTTATTTTTGTACAACAACAAATCATTTTACCCATAGGTCGAACAAGGGATAATTACCCATTCATTCAATTTTTTGTTAAAGTTTTCAGTTTCTTAAGAGTTAATTATGATTCCTTCGCTAATATTACACAAAAGGGCACTCTGGATAATAGCCATACCGCAATCTGTTTTCAAGGTAAAGCAGTTTAAATGAAATATTAGTCTAGTGGCTTGTGTTCGAAAAATCCGTGCCGTGGCCATTTTGGTGAAGGAAGTGTATATTGTATCTTAAATTGTTTATAATATATTGAAGAATATATATGTCCAGATAGAACCTCCAATATCAAGTCATAGGCGTACTACGGCATTTTTCCTGGGTCAAAATCGCATAAAAATAAAAATTATGTTTCAAATTAATTTTAAAAATTGTAATATTTTTAAAATAGCTATTATTGTGTTTTACGCCGAAAATATATATTTCAGTTATGAGTAATACACATCGCAATATGATTTAAACCCCTATAAATAGCGCGGCGATACTCTATAACGCGTGACGGAACGTATTACTGTTTATTGTTGCTAAGCGCTAGATAAGACACAGAAAAATTAATGGGTGGGGATATTGGAGATGAACCGACTGTTTTTACGCGATTCTGCACGTTTTAACCTTGAAGGTAAATAATTAGTTTACATTGATTTCTCAACGCGTGCGGTGAAGTTTACAACTCTCGTATAAAATGCAAAGCATTGCTCAATTTAACCCATCACCTTCATTTCAGAGGTTGTATGAAACCGATTTTAAAGTTTGTCTAGTGTGTCAGAAAGGTTTAAAAGAAAAACCAATTGTTCCCAAATCAGATTCGCCTTATGAAAGACTAGTAAATTCCGTTCGGGAAAAAGTAGAGCTTAACAATGACTTGTATAAAGACATTTATAAACGGACTTCAAAATTAAATGTTGATATTTTAAAACAAAATTCCGCCAAATATCATAAAAGTTGTTATTCGCGAACTTGTATAAAAAGTTATATTATATCACTAAAGTCGGAAAAACCTCAACAATATGAAAGCCTCTGTGAGAATGCATCAACTACTGGAACTTCTGCTACGAATCAAGGAGATTCAAATCTTCGCATTTTAACAAAATAAAGTGCGTTTTTTGCGACAAATAAGGTGTATTGCATCGAGAGGGAACTGAGCATGCTGGTGGGTTATGTAATAGATATTTTTATTAATTGAATGTGAAAGAAAAATTAACCCCAGGCTGTTTCTCTAGATACTACCAAAGATGTTGCTTTTAACAAATCAACAAACTCTAATGATTGTTCTAAACAGCTAAAAATTATATGTAGTGCAGCCAAAATAATACGAGCAATAGGTATTATCTCAGAAGTGTTGGAAGTTTGACGGTACTCTTGAAATTGATAATTTGTTCCCGAAGAGTTAACCCGTTTCCTTCGGTGGACTCTGGTGGGATATATACAACTGTCAGAAGAAAGTTCTGCTAACGAATATAAATCAGCTGAAATTCAAAAACGTACACTATCATCTCACAAACAATTATGCAGAATATACTCTCAGATAAGCAGATGAAGTATGACCAAAAGACTAGACATATTCATATTACCAAGGAGTTTTCTCTTCAAATTGCCACTGGTCTTACACTTCATCATAAAACCAGAAGTAAATTTGTTGTAGAAATGTGCTCTTCTATTGGAATTTCTATTAACTACACAAAAGTTCTTAAATTAGAGACTCGTATGGCGTTATCTGTTCTGAGACAAATAAATGAAAACCACGGTGTATATATTCCACCAAACATTGTGATGGGAAGAAGAGTATACTTCGCGTTTGATAATCTTGATTTGCAGGAAAATACTCCAGATGGTAAAAAGCTCTCTTTATGGGATAGTCATCACTGTTTATCAAGAAATAGATGATGGCGACAGAAAAGAGTGATTCGTTTATCAGATAATATAGAAGATACCCTTGAGTTAGCACTTCCAAATGTTCTTTGTGAAGTACCAAATAACCCAAAGAAGAAAAATAACTACGCCTCTAACATTTTTGTTTTAAAAGGTAATTACATTATATACTTTTCCGATAAAATAGATAATAGTAATATATCAAAATACTTTTCATACCCGATATTAATTTTTTATATACTTATCCACCCCCTGCCCCGCAGTACGCCTATGAAATGGATTTGAAAAGTCTATCTGGAATGCATAACTATTTATTGCATAATAAACGATTTTAACCACTTTTCACGCTTCCTTCACTAAAATGGCCACGCCGATACACAAGCCACCAGACTATATTGAGAGGTCTCGTTACGTATATAACATTAGCAAACCACTTTTAGCAAAATGCAAAAAAAATACTATTGGACATTTTGTTAACGTTATGTTGCTATTCTGTATCACTAAAGTTAATTTTGTATCTTAAACCAAACAAAAATTAAAAACTGCTAACGTTAATCTAACTTTAGCAGTGACCCCGATATTTCAGTAGCTATTAACGCTAAATTAAATATTCTGTCCAGTCAATATTTAAAGAACCTTAAAGGTGTAATAATAAAACCACATTCAGCAAATACAAAAGATTCATTGGAGATATTGGTACTTTCTCGTTGCTATTTTGTAGCACCAAAATTAATTTTGTAGCTCGAACAAAATAGCACACATAATGTCCAGTAGCTTTTTTGCATTTTGCTAAAAGTGGTTTGGTAACGTTATATACATGGTAAACGTCCCAGTAAGGTGACTCACTTCGATCACCGGATTTAAATTCGATGGACTATTTTGTATGGGGTCATATAAAATATTTGGTACACTTTAATGATACTATTAGTGAGGATAACATGTGAGTTGACATAGTAGCGGCGTTTATTTATTTACTGTACACTATATCCAACAGAACATGTTCCCATTACAGGGTAGGATAAATACATAATTTTATAACTATATAAGGTAGAGTAAGTAAACATACATAAAAGGTAAAGACATAACGGATCCGGCGGAAGGAAGTATCCATTTTAAGTTGAGCTTTTTTATTAATGGCTAAATTTTTATTAAAAAACACAAGATTCTTGAGGAAACACGTAAATTTTATTTAAATATTAGATCAGTCTTATGACCTCCTCCTCGCTGCTGACACTCTTGAAGCCTAGCACGAAAATTTTTCATCCCACCCGCTCCAACATTTGAATTGGTCAATTTGCGGTCAATTAGTAAACACTTTTGACTTTAAGCAGCGCCATAACAAGAAATCATAAGCCGCGAGCTGTTACGCAGTGCCTGATAATAACGTTGTGTAAACAGTAACCGTCGAGTAATTTTCCTCAAAGAGAATGGCTCAAAAATTCCAAAGGTGGATACTGCACACCACACGCACACAGTAACCTTTTTGTTATGAAGCGGCACTGATTTTCCGTCTCCCAGTAGCTTCTGCTCTGTTTGTTAACATATCCGGAAAATTGGAAATGAGCTTCATCTGACATCAGCAAGCAATCAACGATATTCGGGTTATCAGCAAATAGCTCTTCGAGACGTCCGCAAAAATCAATGTTACGGGCCCGTTATTAGATGCACATTAAAATAATTAAGATTATTGAAAGCACATAGTGAACTAATTTAATTATAACATGCAGCTCTTATCTGTATCACATTAAAATTTACTTCATTCAGAATCTTATTCCAGTTTGGACACATAGTGTATACCGTTAAGTATTTTAATAAGTTTGTTCTTGGCGTGGGTAAATAAAAAAAATTATCTGCCCTGTTTGCACCAATGTAAACCTTATTCTTCAGTTTCTCCGCCCATGAATGCAATAAATTTAAGTTAGTGCTGTAGAAAAATAAGCCTCAATAATAGAAAATCATGAACCAAGTTTTATAAATTGATCTCAAAATGCTTTCAGGATAATATTTAAAAGCCTACATTTAAGCGCAATCTTCAGAGGAGCGTAGCATTTTTGGTAAAAGTTTATAGGGAGTTTCCTTATTATTTTTGCATATATAGAATCAGTACAAGAAGATAATTACGGGTATTTAGAATACCCCGTACATTATTTATTGATTATTTAAACTTATTATTTGCTATTACTAAATGTACAGTTTTTGATAAATAGCACAGTATGCATATAAATCATAGCTAAACAAACAATAACAACCAATTTATCAATTACAGTTTAAAAACGATTACATTAAGTTTAAAACCAAACCTATTGTTATAATGTCATTCATAATAATTTGTTGCGAATTCTAGGCCATCTGAAAGTAGGGATCCCAAAGAAGCCCATCCATCATTCTGTCTTGTTAGCACGTCACATGGACGTTAAAAATAGCATTTTAGTTTTGAATGAATTTGTTTTAGTCCCTCCTAATGACATTCATCATGGATAGGTATATATTTAAGTTCCAATTTAATAAAATTATTATAAAGATGGGATGAATGATAAACGGTTCTTCTGTTTGTTTTTGTAAAAACAAGATATTAAAACGGTTGTTGGATTTCGGGGTTCGTTGTGATGTCGCGTGACTTAACAGCAAGCTGTGAATTCATGCTTGTTGATCTCGAGGATGTCCTAACAACTACAACAATTCAACACACTAGTTTTACATCATTCACAAGCGAAAAGTCGTAAAATTATAAGTTTATGTTTGAATTATCATCAAACAATAAAGAAATATATAATGACGCACACCTGATATGTTCAACGTGTACACATGTATTATATCGGTATACCAATTTATATCGAACAACATTTGTAAACCGACAAATGTTGAAATTTATGGTGCAGCTGAGAAAAAAATATATATTTAAAAATTTTAAAAGACGTTAAAATTTATGTCTAAAAAATTCATGTAACTCGCCCTAGCCCTCTAGTGAAAAAATATTCATCGTTTTTAATTTAATATATTTGTTAGTCTGTTAAGATATGCAAAGTGTTGCAGGAGTATGGGGCAGCACTTCAGGAGCGTATAGTTTGGGACAAAATAACACTAAAAGTTCAGTCGAGTTCATCTGTTCTCGGCACTCAAAAAAAACGCAACAAAAACTTTACGACATAATTATTACCGCCGTTGGGCCAGGCGGCACGCTGCCATCAAACAAGCCGACGCACATTAAAAACCAATAAAGGTAAACGAGTCCATTTGCGAACGAAATAGTAGAGAGTATCGGTATTTTAATGAGATCGTAAAGTTTTTGTCGCGTTTTTTGGGTGAGATGAACTCGACTATACCTATATTTTTTCCTAGAGCGACCTGTTTCGGAGATAGTCGGTCACCCGTGGTTACAAGTAGATTTTTTGCTTGTAACATTAATATCGCTCTATCGATTTTAATAAAATTTGGTCAGTATGCATAATAAGTAGGTACCTTTGATTCAGAAATATGGCATCCTTCACATTTATTTATTTAGATACAACCATCCAACAGGTGAAGTTATAGATTACAGTGAAGTAGTAGATTTTATTATTATTATTTATTAGCCGTTACTCGAGTCCGAGTATAAAAATGTTACAGTCGATAGATTGTGTACAATAAGAAATAAGTAAAAGGTGTAGTCTATTGTAATTCCCATTCATCTACGGTGCACACGACTATGGCTATAGAGGCCAATTCGGGAGAGCACATGTCGACCGCAGTCAGGACAAACATAGACCTGGTTAGGTCTTGGATTCGGCCTTCTTGCAGCAACATTTCCTTGATAGCTGGCCACAACCCCTCGCCATTCGGTTCTGTCCGCTGCAAGTTGTTCCCATTGCTCGTCTGCAATACCGCAGGATTTTAGATTTTCATGGAGAGCGTCTTTGAACCTCTTTCGTTGACCGCCACGCCTTCTTCTACCGCTTAGCAATTCACCATAAAGTGTACATTTAGGAAGGCGGTTATCATGCATACGATGAACGTGACCTGCCCATCTTAGGCGTGCCCTAGAAATAAGCACCTCAATTGGAAGGCTGTTTGCTCTACTGAGCACTTCCACGTTTGATATGTGATGGAACCAACGGATTTTCATCATACTTCTGAGGTGTCTTTGCTGAAAACGTTCTAATTCTTTCACATGACGACGGTAAGTGACCCAGCTTTCACCTTTCACATCCATATAGCAGTGTTGGAATGACAACTGCTCTGTAGACAACCATTTTCGTTGACAAAGCAAGGTCCACTTCAAGAGAATTTCCGTTAAGTGTAATGTCTATTTGGTTCACTTGATGAGGAGTTGACATAATCTTAGTCTTTCCAATGTTGATTTTAAGTCCCAAGGAATCATAGCTCTGGGCATACACATCTAAAAGTTCTTGAAGCTCTTCCGGCGTAGAGGCTAAAAGTGCACAGTCATCCGCATACTGGAGATCACAAATGAATCGTGTGCGTGTCTTCGTGAAAACTCTAAAGCGCCCTACGTTAAAGAGACCGCCATCAAAACGGTATCTGAGACCTATTCCTCTGACTGTCAGTTTGTTGTCAACAATAATTGTTAGAGCAGTGGTAAACAAATTAAAGAGTAGGGGTGCCAGGACACATCCCTGCCTAACTCCAGTGAGGGTTTGGAAAGGTTCGGTTGCCTCATTACTATACATAACCTGGGCGTTGTTGTTTGTATGTAGACTGCGACATACTTCCACAAACTTTCTAGGGATACCTAAGCGGAGCATAATTTTCCAGAGCACTTCCCTGTCCACCGAGTCAAACGCCTTGGTTAAATCAATGAAGGCCATGTGAATTTCACCTTGGTGTTCGAGTACTTTTTCTTGAAGCTGTTTAAGTGTGAAGATTAAATCCGATGTGCCTCGGTTTGATCTAAAGCCACTCTGTGTTTCAGGAAGTAACTTTTCCATAACAGGTGTTAGCCTATTTGCCATCGCTTTAGTGAGTATCTTCCCTCCAACAGCCAGGAGAGTTATACCCCTGTAATTTCCACAGTCCGCAGCGCTCCCTTTGTTTTTGAAGAGGTTGATTAAAAGTGTATCGCGAAACTCCTGCGGAGCTTGACCACTTTCCCACACGACATCAAACAGTTTTTTGAGGTAGGGTATAAGCTCTGACGACACAGCTTTAAAGATCTCAGCTGAGAGTGAGTCGGCGCCGGGAGATTTGTTATTTTTTAGCTGCCCAATGGCGGTTAAGATTTCTTCCGTTGTTAGTGGTTTATCTAAGTCTTCGAAGGTGTCATATTGAGGAATAAGATTTATAATATCGTGATCGGCTTGACTTTGCTGGTTAAGAATGTTAGAGTAGTGTTCTTTCCATCGGGCTCTTATTTCCTGGTCTTCTTTGAGGAAATTTCCATTTAAATCTTTAATAGGGCACATACTTTTCCGACTGGGGCCGTACACTACTTTTACTCCTTGAAAGAAATTCTTGTAGTCGTGTGAATCGGCGTACCTTTGAATTTCTCTGGCCTTGCTTGCCCACCACTCGTTCTTTATTCTTCTGATTTCGCGTTGCGTTTCATACTTAGATTGGGTAAAAGCTTCTGCTTTTGATGAGTCGTTGGGGTGGTTGATAGCGTTTTGGAAAGCAATATGTTTGCGTTCAAGAAGTTCTTGTATAAAAGCTTCATTATCATTGAACCAGTCCTCCTGTTTTTTACTTGCTGCAGTGCCAAGAATTTCCTCACTCGCACTTTTTAAACTGTCTTTAATTTGTGTCCAGGTAGCAGCGACATCTACAGAATTGGTTTCTTCTAGTGCACTCAAATTCTCTTGAACTTTTTGCTTTAGCTGTTCGACGGTTTGTTGGTCACGCAATTTACTAATACAGAGACGGAGTCTACGTTTTACTTGAGTTCTTCGGTGTTTGGGTCTCATAACAATTTTCATTTTAGAGACAACAGGACGATGATCGGTCCAACATTCGCTATCAATGCGCGCCTTTGTAATTTGGACGTCCTTGAGGTGCTTCCTACGTACGATAACATAGTCCAGTAGATGCCAGTGACCTGATCTAGGGTGACGCCAGGTGCCTTTAAATTTATCCTTTTGTCGGAAAATGGTGTTTGTTATAACTAGATCATGTTCGGCGCATTTAGTTAGGAGTAGTTGACCGTTAGCGTTCATGTTGCCCAAACCGTTCTTGCCTATGATGCCTGGCCAAGTGTCTGCATCTCTCCCTACTCTAGCGTTAAAATCGCCAAGAATAACGAGTCGTTCCGTTTTAGGTATTCTACAGAGAGTTTCTTCCAGCTGTTGATAGAAGCTTTCCTTGGTTTCGTGACTTGCATCCAGAGTGGGAGCGTAGGCGCTTATTAGATTTACCGCGTTGCCATCTGATAGCTCATAGCGTAGCAGCATTAGACGCTCGGATAGGCCTTGTGGTACTTGTGTTAAGTTGGATACAAGTTGATTCCGAACGGCAAATCCTACTCCATGTTGTCTTCTTGAATTGGTGGGAAGACCTTTCCAATAGAAGGTGTAGTACTTTTCTGTGAGAGAGCCTTCCTCCAAAAATCGAGTTTCGCTGAGAGCTGCAACGTCAAGATTGAGTCGGTGAAGTTCTCTATCTATTAGAGCAGTTCTTCTTTCAGGCCGATCGGTGCGAGTGCTGTCGTTCAAAGTAGGAACATTTCAAGCGCCGTAGATGAAAGAATTAGTTTTCTTGGATTTAACTTGTCGGTGTTTTTTCGACATTCGATGATGTGTCCCTGTGGGCACCCTCCCCCGGAGATCCGATCGGGAGGGTATTTTACCTCCGGATGATTTTGTCCCACTTGAACGCTCCATCATTTTTTTAAAAGCCTTAATCGACTGAAAACGAAGCTGCATTTGAAGTTTTAGCTGGAGCAGGTATGCAACTGACCAGCTCGGTTGCGGAAGGCGAGTGGTGTGGTCCCATGGCACAGAAGGAGACTGCGACGATGGGGTAACCAAACGATTCCAAAAGCAACCTTTGTGTGCGGTGGGTTATTTTTACCGCACTCTTCGTGAGAAGATGGATGTGCTCACGGCAAAAGGTAAGGGTTATTCCGCCCTTACTCGGTCGTTAGAGCCTCGTTAGTGAAAACAGGGTGCACCAAGTTCAAATTGAACTCATCGCGAAGGTGAGGTTAACAATTGAGTAGGAGAGGCTATAACTTGCGCTTCACTACCCATTATAATTAACATTAACAATAACATTATAATTAAAAACATTATAAAATTATTAAAATATTAAACAAAAAAAACATTGAAAACATTATAATAGAATAGAGCTACAATAGAGGTATGGTAGAATACAAAAGCAGAGGTGTTTTTCCCATTTTTCCATTTCATGGAAATTCAATTTGTCATAACTCCAATTTTTCGAATAGTACCCTGTATGTTTTAGTTTTATATCAGATAGAGTGGTAAATTTGCTTTAGATTGGGTTTTCCCGATTAATAATTGAATAAAAATTAAAATAAATATTAAGCTTCTTGTAGAAGCGTTTCGAATTATGTGTCCATATCTTGCTGTAAGCTATGAAGAACAGATGAGTTATTTGTAATTAGAGAAACTTATTTTGATAAATATAAGAAATATAAGAAAGCTGTTGATGAATCATTAGCAAAAAAACAAAAATTCACACAATCAAAGCCAATTTATAAGTTATGATACCTGTCTGGACAGCAACTTACTAAATTTATAAACATTATAATTAGAACAATACAACACAACTAAATACCAAACCTCAAGGTGCTCAAAATGGCGCCCTTCCATTTCAGAACACTTGTTCAGTCTTCGAATAGTTTGCCTCATAACACTTCGTTATATGACTGGAGTTATGGATTCAAAAGCATTTAAAATATTTTGGAGTTCTTCTAATGTTGCAGACGGCATTGAGTATACTTTGTCTTTCAGATAACCCCAAATAAATAAATCAAGTGGAGTTATGTCTGGTGACCTAGCAGGCCACCTAATAGTTCCATTATAGATATTACCCGATTGTTAAACTTTGCACTAAAGTAATTTCCCACAAAACCAGCATTATGCGGCGGTGCTCCATCCCGTTGGAAGTACATATTTCTGAAATCTTCCAAGGAAAGTTCATCCAGTCCGTTTTTAATTTTTTTTATATAATGGCATTCGGCCAGCCACAAAATATCTAATTGATAGTCAGATTAACGGTAAATTAATTTATTAAATATACCTGATAATGGAGTATTACAAAAAAATACCTAATTCTAACCTAAAAGCGAAGAAAAAAAAGAAAATATATTGAATACAACAAAAAGGGTTCGTTTTCTATTTCATTTTGCAAAAAGCTTAAGTAACGCGCGCCGGTTATTGATCCTTGAAATAGTATGGAGGCAATAATTTTTGTACCGAATATTCCAGCCCACACATTAACTCCAAATCTATCCTAATGGTTACCTTCAAACATTTCTTGTAAATTGTCTTTAGCCCAATAATGTAGATTATGGCTATTGTGTATGCCATTATTCGTAAAACGAGATTCATCACTAAATAAAATTTTATTGTATAAGTATACGTGTTGAGTAAACCAATTGCCAAAGATCAATCTTCTGTTTCTGTCGTTTTTATATAATTCTTGATGCAATTGGTATTTGTAGCATTTAAAACCGTGTTTTTATTAACATACGTCTTACTGTGTCATGACCAATATCGATGTATTTCTTTTGCCAGCTATCTTGTAGAAACATTTGGATACACATGTGTGTAAGCCAATACATTTGTCTCAATTTCTTCGCTTACTATAAATGTGTCCTCTGCCACCGCAATATTTTCTGCATTTCGGAATGACTACTAGAATTTTAAACTACTGCCAGTATAACTGATGACGATCGGGATATATTTCATAATATTGACGTGCGGCCGCGTGGGCATTTTTCTGATATTCACCGTAAATTAAAAGTAAATCTACCTTTTCTTTTTGTGTATATTGCATCGTAAATCGTTGTTTAGTTTTAAGTTACAGAAAATTGGCTGAACAATTTAGCATGAAAAATAGCAAGTAAGCAGCTGTCAATAGTTGTCTTGGCCCTAACTATTAGTATCTTATTTTGAATAAAGCACTTAATTATAAATTTACAAATAATAAATATACCTCTATTTCACTCAACAATAACGTTTTGACAGATGCATATGCAATTTTTCATCTGTTTTTCATGGCTTACTGCAAGATATGGACACAATTCAAACGCTTCTACAAAAAGCTTAATATATATTTTAATTTATATTCAATTTTTAATCGGGAAAAACTAGTCTAAAGTAAATTTACTACTCTATCTGATAAAAAAATAAAACATACTGGGTACTATTTACTAAGGTACTAAGGAAAATCTTAATTCAATGTTTCTAGAGGACGTGAATGACCACGAAATAGGGGAGATAATATCTAACCTGAAAAATAACGCCCCACCGGGAAAAGACGGTATATCCACAAAAACCTTAAAACTCATATCTAAACACATCAGTAAACCTATTGCTTACATTATTAATCTTATGTTTAAAAGTGCCGCCGTCCCTGAAAGTTTTAAAGAACGTATTGTTGTACCAATATATAAAAATGGCAGTAAAAATGATATGACAAACTATCGTCCAATATGGTTAATAAATAATATCGCAAAAATTTTTGAGAAATGTCTAAATAATAGACTCCAATCGTTCATAAATAAAAATAAAATAATATCAAAACATCAATATGGATTTAAGAAGCATATTGGCACTGAAGAACCTCTTCAATTGTTAACAGACACAATACTAACTAATTTCGAATCGAACAAGAAAGTTTTAGCCATCTTTTTAGACTTAACAAAAGGCTTTTGACACGGTATCCCATACTCAACTACTCAACAAGCTAAACAAAATAGGCATCAGAGGGAGAGTACACGATTTGTTTAAAGAATACCTAGCCAATAGACCACAACAAGTTAAAATAGGTAATTCGTACAGGAAGCAAAAAAAATAAGAACTGGTGTTCCACAAGGAACTATCCTGGGTCCTAGGTTATTCCTTATATATGTAAACGATCTCTTACAAAAAAACTACGGATGCAATATTATATCATATGCAGACGACACAGTGCTAATTTGTGCAGAGGAGACATGGGAATCCACGAAACAAAAAGCTACCGATGCAATCAGCAAAGTAAAAACTTGGTTAGATAACAATCGCCTTAAACTAAATATCACAAAAATTAAATATATGTCATTTTCTCCAACAAAAATTGGAATGCCTCAAGTGCAAGAACCTATACTTGTTAATAAATCGGTTAACAATTGTGTGCATAGTGCCGACACCATAAAATACTTAGGGTTGATCCTAGACCCGCACATGAAATGGGTAAGTCACGTCGCTTACCTAAATGGAAGAATACGGAAACTAATCTATAAATTTTATAGCGTAAAGAGCACACTAAACTAAACAATAAAACTCTCCTAGTCGTGTACAACAGTTTAGTTGAATCTATAATTAGGTATGGTGTCACATTATCGGGCTCAGCTTATAAAGCAACTTTACAATCTCTGCAAATAACACAAAACTATATTTTAAAAATAATTTTTAATAAAAAAAGCAGAGATAGCTGCAGAGACATCTTTATCGGAAAACAATTGCTTGATGTGACGGCTATATACATACATGCATGCTGCCATATCCTACGCACATAACAAGAAGGATACCATTGGATCTGTTATTGAACACCAATATGAAACAAGGGCTAGGACAAACAACACATATACACTACCGTTACATACCAAAACTGTCACCCCAAAAATGCATTAAATACAATGGAACCAAACTTCTTAATAAACTTCCATCACGTATTAAAAAAATGAGGAAAAAACGGTTTCGAATAAAAACAAAAAAATATCTGATTGGCAATTACACTACACCCCTGTCTATCCTAGCATAACTTAATACAAACGCCACATATTATTTATTTGCTATAGCTAATATCTCTACAAAATTAGATTATAAAGGTTAATGTATTATGTAGGTTAATAATATGCAATAGTAGTAATGTACATTAAAACTCACAACTCTTTTTATATATATCCATCTTTTCCCATCGCACAATTATTACCTCTGTCTGTAAATTATTGCATTATTTCCTAGCCTCAAAATATTCACACCACTTCTATGCCCACTTTGTTAATTATCAACTTATTATACTTCAATCAAAATTATATACTGTTTTACAAATTATTAGATATATATTTGTTTATATGTATTAGGACAACTAAACGAGAATGTAAATACTGCTCGACACAATACGAGGTCTCCTCAGGTGTCACTTTTGTTCTTTATGTAAATTAGGTTAAGACATTTTGTTTGTTAACTTTGTTGCAGTAAATAAATAAATAAATAAATTTGAAAAATTGGGGTTATGACAAATTGAATTTCCGTGAAATGGAAAAATGGGGAAAACATTTCTAAATCCAAGCAAATGAAGAAAAGCCAATTTTACATTTAATTGGTTGAGAAATACCCTTTTATTCAAATTCAAAGTCTACTTCGAAATTTTTTAAATTTGTTCCCGAATTTCAAAGCCAACTAGAAATAGGAAATAAATTCCATTTCCAAGGTTATTGTTCATCCGATTTTAAATCTGAAAAAGCGTTGGAAAGAGAAATTACAGTTTTATGAGAAAAGTGACTTAAATATACAGGGTGATATTTAAAATAAGAAAGTTGTGGCAATTTCTGGCCATACCGGAAGTTATTCTTTTGCCACTAAATGGTCAAAATGTGGTCATTGATACCTATATTTGTCTTCCCAAATTTCAGAATTTTATTTTTAAAATTATAAAAAAGTGAGGGATAGGTAATTTCTGGGTCACCCAGTAGTTCTCCATATAAAAGCCTAAAATGTTCAATAATTTGCCCGTACAACGCAAGTTAGCGTGGTGATTGTTTGTATTTAAAAAAAATTGTTTTTACTTTCAGAATGTTTATACCTATTCTGTCTGATTTTTGTGATTAGTTTGTAATTGTTTTGTAAGGTGTTTGACTATTTCTATGCCGTGTAATGTGGCGTTGTGGATTATTATGAATGAATTATTATTATTCTGATCTGACTTTGTCAGGTTCATTATAGTAATTGGTTCGATATTATATATATTTTATATTTTCATTTAGAAATTAAGACCTTTATTACTGTTAAATATGCAGCAACTGTAGGACATCTTAATTAACGATTTTTTTTCTTTTTCATGTTGGAACCCTCATAACACTGGACGCTTGGTGTGTCAGGCTGTAAGTATACAATCATTATATATTAATTTTACCATTTTGATGTTTGGTCTATGTTTTTATTAGTCGGGTATTACGTAAAACATAAATCCATTAATTTTTTCACTTAGATCCCTGTGGGACAACGTTATAAATGTTACCTATGGTCCCATATGAAGAAAAGGACCCGAAACAATAAAACACTTTGACATAAGTTCTTTTTAATGTCGGTACCTGCATAAAAATACCGTCCCTACAAAGTAAAACGTTTAAATATTTCATTTTTATTCTTTATCGCACATTCTTGCGCCTCGGACATTGTCATGACAAGTACGATATGAAAAACGTATTATGGCTTGTGGTAAAATTATTACAAAGGCGCCAAACATCGGACTCCACATTAGTGTTCTGGAAATTTAATTTACATTATAAGAAGAAAATTACCTCACGCATACATTCGTCCTTTATTTTTTAACAGCCTTAAACAAAGAGGGCCGATGATGATAGTGATATTTTGTTGGTTGAATGTGGGTTAGTTTGTTCTGCGACTGAATTGAAATTGTCATCATGTGGAGATCTGATAAGGAGTAGCTTTTAGGGGGGCTGGTGCCCCACGGGGGGCGAGGTATCCGCAGGGAGTCCTAAAACAAACAGCGTGTCCCTGCATTATGACTCTCGGTAAAGGATTTCCTACTGGGCACTCACTTCATATGAAAGTTTTGGTTTTATTACTCGAACCGAATATGCATTTAATTTTTAAACGAGTATGCATAGCAGTAAAGAAGTTTATGAAACAATTTCTTGACATTGTGAAAGTGTTGATTGTCTTATTCTTTAAATACCAGCAGTACTAAAAGCCAAATCCATGCAGTGTTTTTAATAGAGGATGATGCATTAGTTATTATGAAGGCAACCGGTGTCGGACTGGGGCCAAGATAGCCTCCCGGGCAAACTACGATATATAATATTTTTTTTGTTTAATTTAGTTTAGTTTATGACTTATTTTGGTTCCTTAAAAAAAATCCTAGACACCTGATTTCTTGCTTTTTTTAATTGAAATAAAGCTAATGAAATATATTTTAAGCACTTCTCAGTTATAATTACTTCCACGTCCAGTGAAAGTATAGTAACGCAAAAAAATATATATATATTTTTGTTGAAATAGGCTTAAAATGTCATGAAACGTCGCGATTTTAAATTTGAGCAAAAAAATTTTCTGTCTGTCTGTAGGTCTGTCTGTAACTTTTTTTTTGTGCGTACGTTTACTCTGGAACCGTTTATGATATTGAAACTTGGTACACTTATGTATTGTAACGAGATCTGGAATTAGATTGTATTTTGATCTAATTCCGTTGAAGGGTTCGGGGGTAAATGAGGTAAATAAGGGTAAATAGGCAAAGCAGGTAGGTAAGAGCCCATAAAATTGCAGTTTAGGCCATGTACGAAAAGTCAAGGTCTCAAAATTTTTTTTGGCATCAGCCGCCCTTACACCATTATGAAAGGGAGTAAAAAAAAATAAAATGTGATTTAGTGTGTATACAAGAACGAAACGTCTCAAAAAAATTTTCTGGCATTAGCTACTCCCTCTACCACCCCCACCCCCATTGCCACACCCACTCCATTAATAAAGGGAGTAAGAAATTAATTTGGGATTTAGTGTGTATACGAGAACCAAAGGACTCTAAAAATTTTTGGCATCAGCCACCTCCTCCACCACCCCCAGTGCCACTCCCACCCTATTATTAAAGGGAGTAAAAACTTAAATTGGGATTTAGTGTGTGTACGAGAACCAAGGGCCTTTAAAATTTATTTTGGCATTAGTTACCCCTTCTATCACCCTCATTGCCCCCCTACCCTATTGTTTAAGGGAATCAAAAATTAAATTGGGATTTAGTGGGTATACGAGAACCAAGGGCTTCTATTTTATTTACATTTGCTAGCCCCTCTATCGCCCCCACTCTATTATTAAAGGGAATTAAATATTACATTGGGATTTAGTGTGTATAAGACTTGGCGCTACAAAATCTGGATGTGGAAGTAGTGACTTTTTACATGTAGTTTAAACCAGTGAGGAGTGATTTGAATTGTAATTTTTCGTTTAGCATATTACATGAAATATACAGGGCGATTCGCGCAGGCCGTTCGTTAGAAGTTTTTCAACTTGCAGTTGGACTATAAACTTGAAACTTGGTATGCAACCATAATCGATCATGCCTGTTCTACCTAAAATATTCTCAGTCCTCAAGCTATACAGGGTGTGCCAAAAGTCTTTCTTATTTTAAATAGAAACCTACATTTTTTTACATGGTTCGATTGGCCTTCCAATTCTGAGTTTAGACAATCAAAGTTATGTTAACTTATGGGTTACAGGTATTGATACATATCAATTCTTTTGAAAAAAATTACTAAAAAAATTTATCATGTAAAAAATGTAGGTTGATCAAAAGCATATTAGTCATATTTTCAACCTTTCAAACATGTCTGACCAGAATTCCCGCAAACGGGATTTTTTTCATTGTTTAAGTTTCATATTGTAAGAATTTTTAATACTGCCAAATCCATTTTCTCAGCGGTCTGAAAATTAATATTTTGCGCAGCATATGTGAAAATGAATCATATTAACCCTAAAAATATGACCGAAGGTAATGTTTATCGTCCCTAGGGCCGCTAAACTTATAACAACACGATTTTGTAGTTTTCACAATCTAGATTCCTTTGATTGTCATTTGCATACTTTGACGTTTCACACAGTTTTTCATTAAATGTCATTTTAAACCAAAATTTGGAATTAAAACAAACAACAAAAGTATAAAATAACAATAACTTGTGAACAATGGTTATTCTAAAACATAATATTTTTAGTCGCAAACTCCTCTATAAAATCCTTATTTTACTATAAGGAACGTAACCAGACTGCAACCAACAGCTACTCTCGGCTATGTGCCCCGCCGAGCGCTGAATTACAAGTTACAAGCAGCCTGGCGTGTTAAGTGTAATAATTGTATATTACCATCAAAACGCTAATGCTTCGATTGCAACAAACACCTGCCGAGAGACTGATCCTACTTAAAGGAGCTCTCGTGCCAGTCGTCACACACCACTTACAGACTGCAGTTTCGAGCTGTTGGCTCTCGTCAGTGCAAGATAGGCATGTGACGACCGACACGAGGATCACTTGACTATTTAGTACATTTCGGTATCTTTGGGATAGCGACATGTAAAACAGTCAGCAGGAGCCATCTAGCGTTCCAGTGTCTGTTGCAATCGAAAAATAAATATATTAATCTAGAAATAAGCCACCATGCTACTAGGACTTCAATCACTTACCGAATGCCTACAAATGCTGGTATTACTATCCATAATTATTGTGCCCAAGGGATAATTAACATTAATTACTATAATAAATAAATACGCGAATTGTTACTACTTTGCATTTATAAAATTAAAGATTTTTGTTATATTTTTGCTTTTTTCTTTTTTATTTTTTGGTTTTGTTTAATCCTAGGCGAAAACAGTTGTGTGTCACATATGCAGAAAACGCATTAGCAGCCTTTAGCTATCAGCTATAGCTTCTTTAGGGACATTTTTCATTTATTTTGGGCGTGTTGTAATAAGTACCGAATTAACATCAAGGCAATGAGGCATTGCCTCGGCCCCCCACCTAATTGCCTTCAAAATTTATTTTATTTAAAATAAAAATGATTTCTGATTTCCTTCGAAATTTGGAATGACAAATCAAACTCCCGCCCTTCAGTTAATCACGCGGTTCCTATTCTATCGATCATGCGTAATATACCAACACGTTCTCAAGATGATAATTACCAAAAAAAATTAGCTATGAAGTTCGCTTGTACCAGCTGTTGGTAGATAGAAATTTAAAAGATACGTTTCCCATTGGGGGGGGGGAGTCTGTTAAAAATGTATCTGGTAATAATGACCACAAATTGTACTGATAGGCTCAATCATTTAATTAGTATGAGTATCAATAGTGATATCTTACGATCGTTGGACGTTTCCGCTATTATTCGCTAATCAAAAATCTCGAAAGGTCAATTTTGTGTGGGATATACAGGATGAACCATTAATAATGGGCCATAGTTCAGGGGTAGATTCATTGGGCCAAAATATGAGGATATAACCATATATGTTTTAATAGAATAATTATAAATATTCAAAAGAATAGTTACAATACGCACTTGGTTTATTGTTTCATTAGTTTTGTTCAGATTTCTCTGACATATGTTTCGGCCTTGCGACCATAGTCTTAAAATTAGTTTTAAGACTCTTCTTCGAAACCAGGGCTTGTGCGGAAGGGGGTTACACATTGAAAAAACGCGGACATACAATCATTTCCTCCGACAGTGCCGGAGCCAGGATTCGAACCCGGTGGTGCGATGTCCGTGTGATTGATCGCGATTGCCACCTCACGCCTTAACCCACTCGGCTATCGACCAGATAAATACATACTGTATAAGGATCTAGTCTTATTAGAAGACCAAAGAATAACATAAAAGTTGATATAATGACATTATAAACTTTCCCCCATGCAAAAACCCCATTGCTGTAACTTAGAGTAAATGTTCGATATGGTCTCCACCTACTTCTTTCTATGCATTTTCTAATTTTATTCATAAAAGGTTTTCTTACATTGAAAAATACATTTTCCTGCCCTCTAATAAAATTCGCTGCGTTTTCTATTTTGTCCCACAGTTTTTCTCTTGAGTTGATAGTATTTGCATAGACTAAGGACTTCTATGTCCCCACACATAATAATCCAAAGGATTATAATCAGGACTCCTTGGTGGCCTAGCAAACTCACTTCCTCGACCGATCCATCTGCGTGAGAAAATCTCATCAAGATAATTCCCGACTTCAATGGAGAAATGAGGGGGAGCTCCATCTGGCATGAACCACATTCTGTTCCGTATGTCTAGTATGAAAGCATGTAGTATATCAGCAAGAGATATTTGAAGCAAAAACAGATAAGACTGTCCATTTAAATTTGGAGGAAGGAGAAATGGTCCCAATAATTGATCGCCGATGATACCACACCAAGCGTTAATCTTAAATTCTTGCTGAAAATGCCTTTCTTTAACGGCATGAGGATTTTATACTTCCCAGTAATGGGTATTTCTCCAGTTAAAAACGCTCCGGCGCGTAAAAGTTTCTTCGTCGGTAAATAAAGTGTTCATTACAAAATGTCGATCCCTGTTGTAATTATTTAGAACAAATTGACAAAATTTTAGCCTTTGTGGAAGATCTCTTCGAAGTAAGTTTTGTACAGGAGTGAGATGATAAATTTTGTGCGTATATCATATCCCTCATTTCTCTATTTGAAAAATGATTATGTTTAGGTATTATAAATGAAGACGTTAAAGAAATTGGCTCGAGGAACACAAGAACAAAATAAAATGATTAAATGACAGAACTAAAACGTAACCAAAGCACACTTTTCAATAAATACGCTTTGTTTCTCTAAATTTGAATTTGTCTTTCAAAAAATTATTGAAATGTTTAACGGCACTTTCCTCGAAAGCGGTTGAAGTTATCTAGTTCTACCAATTGTATCTTTTATATGTGGAAATGACGCCCTCATCAGATTTTCTGGTCAGAAGTAACACAACGTTTCGTAAAAAAAATATATGAAAAAAAATCATCATCAGATACAGGTCTTGCGACGCCCTCTATGATCTAACGTGATGTAATAAATTATTATTTCTTAGAATAAAAAGTTCTTCTAGCAAATATGGCAAAGATCAATCAAGAGGCTGTTGTTATTGCAAAAAAAACGAAAAAATTATTTGAACTTTGACACCCTGTACCTTTTTCCACAGCAACATTTTACTAAAGCATATTTGGTTAAATTCTCATATTTTGGCCCAAAGAATCTACCCCTGAAGTATGGCCTACTATTAATGGCCCACCCTGTATATCGGGATATTCGTTTATAAGTTTATTGTAAAATGTTAAACATTTCTACGTTTATTACCCTGCAATCACCAAAAATTATAAATATAAAAACGTTATTAAACAATATGTAGATAAAAGTGTCCTCATGATTTACACCCCAGATTCCAGAAAACTATGGAGGTTGATTCTCCGAAAATTACCGGTCTTGAGCAAGCCTCTACCCCAATTTTGCCTACAGGTCCCCATCCATGTTCATCAGGGGGCCAGGTTGTAATGTAACGATGTTTTACTAAATTAATTTGATGCAAGTTTGCCTTTATATTGCATTTTAAATATGTTCGACTCTTGATTTCGATAGACCCGCATTTTTTTCCACGTTTTTTTTGTGATGATTGTTAACAATGTCTGTCCTGTTATAATATGCCCATTTGCTTAAATCAAACGGGTACAGTAAGAATCCGAAACTGACACAAATATCAGCAGGAATTGAATCCATTACGTTTATTGTCATTAAAATAATGATTACTCTTAATTATATGTATAAGCCAACAGTATCTCAAATCATATTATAACAGAATAATATGAATATGATAATCAGCTTAATGGATCCCGTGCAACCGTTAAGCTTCCATAAATTTGAATTATTAATGAAAGCATTTTGTTACACACCTTATTTTACATCATACATATTTTTACATTGTTTTTCTTAGTTTAAAGGAGTTATACACACAGTGAAACTGCTTGCCAGTTGATTCACTTTAAGTTAAGATGTTATTAGTTTTTATTTGACATTTACATACGTAAAGGTGTGTGTGTGTGTGTGTGTGTGTGTGTGTGTGTGTGTGTGTGTGTGTGAGTACACGTCTAAAGCTATACCAAGTCAAATCTCTTTTTCGTTCAAATATTGATAGAAAAAAATTAAGTCTAAAGTGCAGACAAGTTAGTTACAGTACAGACTACGCAATAGACTGATTGGAAATTAAATAACCACTACATTCGGATAAAAAAATAAATAATAACATTAACTATGAATTCCTGTGCGATGTGTCTGAAGAGTTACAGTGTGGTTTTTGTCAAGAATTTTTACACGTTTCTTATGCGAATACTGACGACATACCATTAGCGGCTATGAAAGCAGTGCCATACTTGGAAATGCCCTAAATGCTACGAAAAGACATCGGAAGACGATGAAGAAATTATACAGAATGTCCCGGGGAATAAATCCTGTGAGGGCTGTAGAATTCTACCTGCTCTACAAGAAAGTATTGTAGCCTTAACAAACGCCGCAAAGGTATTGGAAGCTGAAATTAAAGATATAAAAAAAATGGAAGAAAAAAGTGGTACTGAAATAATTATAAATGAAATAATGGAAAGAGAAGAGATATCCAAGAATATTATATTGTTTAATTTAAAAGAAAAAAATTAAAAAGATAAGAATATCATGAAAGAACATGATACTAAAATGACTAAAAAGTTATTAAAGATATATGCCAGGGTCTGGATACAAAGAACATTAAAACCTTCCGAATAGGTAAGAAGAGTGGTGCAAACAGAATGGCTATGGTGGTATGCCTCAATAATAAAGGGGATGCTATGAAGATAATTAAAAATATGAACAAATTGAGGGAAGCTAACTTGACTGAGTCCATTGCGCTTGAACAAACAGTGATGCAAAGAGACTATTACAGAACGATACAAGATGAATTGAATAACAGGAAGGAAAACGGGGAAATCAATATTTTTATTAAATACGAAAATGGCATTCCTAAAATATCAAAAAAGTATCAAGCAAACCCGATTACTTCTTCATAATCCAGGTGAATATTCGATCAATAAGTTCGTGCTTCTTTGAATTTTCTGAAACAGTGAAAGAAAATAACTTTGATGCCATTGGGCTTTGTGAAACATAGCTGACTTCAGATATGGACTTTAAATTTTTAAATACCAAACTATGACTTCATACGAGCTGATCGAACATAGGGGTGGTCTTCTACGTAAAAAGTCAGTTAAAATATAAAGTTTTTTCCTCAAATATTAACACAGACAGTGGAATGGAACATCTTTGGCTAACAGTGCATTTAAAAAGTAAGAAAGTGAGAGTTGGTGCCTTATATAAATCTCCTAGTGCTAACGTATCGAGCTTTGAAGAAATAAGTGAGGTATTACAAAACATCTATATGGAGATGGACTACGTCATTCTAGTAGGGGACATAAATGTTAACATATTATACTATCACAGAAATGCTAAGTATTTCAAAGAATCATTTCTAGTTTCAATCTAACACAGATAATAAATAGCCCAACAAGAATAACTTGAACCACTGAATCCTTAATTGATGTCATTTGCTTAAGTAATAATTTAGAATATGTGGATGTAAGAACCATTGATTTAGGGAGTATGACTGATCAAAAGCTGGTATCTTGCAAAATAAGTATCCAAGGCAATGAAGAAGTATCAGGATTTTATACCCGATGTTACAATAAATTTGATAACGAAAGTTCTGCGAATAATGCTTTAGTGATGGATTGGAATTGCATTGCAAATATGATGACTTAAACTCATAAGTTGAAATACTCAATAAAAGTATTTTAGATATTTTAGATAAACGTCCGCCCGTGAAATTTATCATATATACAAATAAGTCGAAACCATACATAACCTACAATTTAAAAGAAATGATAAAATTAAAAAACAAAGCACACAAAAAATATCTTAAAACTTAATCACCAACTGATAAAAATATAGACTTAAAGAATTATGTAAATCTGGCTATAAAAAGGGAAAAAATTTCATATATGGAGTACACGTATAAAAATCAAAAAATAAACAAAAGAGTTTGTGGCAAAATTTGAGATCGTGGGGAGTACATAATCCGTGTATAAAAAATATTGCTAGTATACCGGACGGATGTAAAAGATCCGGATCTAATTAATTATTAATAATTATTTTGTAAATATAGCTGGAGAATCTAATTATTATTAGATTATTTAAATATTTTAACACTAATAACAGTGACTGTTCAAATGACATAAATCTTTCTAAATTTAAAGAAATTGATGTTAACGACATATATAAATATGCAGCTACTATTAAAACAAACTCCTACGGTATAGATAACATAAACTTAAAAATGCTTAATATTATTTTACCATTCTGTGTGCATGTATTAAAAGCAATATTTAATAAATCTTTAACGGCAGGTATTATAAATATGGAAATATGCCTTAGTTTTGCACATACCTAAAATTTTTAAACCGTCAGAATTGAGGGATCTAAGACCTATAAATATTTTACCAATTTTCTCTAAATTGTTGCGGATCAGTTGAAAATTTACATCAATAGTTTTAATATTCTACCTAAAAACCAATCTGGATTTAGGCAAGTTTATAGCACATGTACTGCACTCATGAAAGTCATTAATAATATTAGTCATAACATAGAAGAGCTGAGCTTACGCTATTAGTATTACTAAGTCAAAGCAAAGCTTTTGATCTCGTTAACTTTGACTTGTTATTAGCAAAATTAAATTACTTAAATATTAATAACACGGAATTTTGTTGGTTTAAAAATTATTTACAAGATACTCTAAAACACGGTAACTAATAAAGTAATTACTAAGAGTGGTGTTCTACAAGGAAGCATTCTTGGCCCAATTTTATTTTCGATTTTCCTGTTCGATTTACAGACTGTCTTTACAAAATGTCAGATACATATATATGCAGATAATATACAAATATATACCGGGAGCAAAGTCAATAATATAAATGACGGAATTAGTGTGTTGAATTATGAATTGAAAAAATTCTCATCTTGGTGCTGCAAAAATGGATTAAAAATTAATCCTAATAAATCAGTGGCTATTTGTGTATGAAATGATAGGTTAATAAATCAGATCAACTTTGATGCCATTAAAATATTAATAGATGACTCTGAAATGGGTGCAGACCGCAAAGATAGTTCGCTTAACTTTAACGGACATGTCACAAATATATTTAAACAGTGCTTAATGGTGCTGAAACTTATATATCAGTTTAAATTCTTATTGCCGGGTGGACTGAGATTAAAAATAGTTAAATCTCTAATTTATCCTAAAATTGAATATTGCTGTATTGTTTATTATAATTTATTAAATAAGAATAAATTAAAGAGGATACAAAATGCATGTTTTCGATTCATTTGTGTAACAAGCTGTGAACTTAAAATTGAAAACAAATTTAAATTATTATTCTGTCAGTTTTTGTATAAAGTAGTGAATAATAATAACCCTGATTATTTGGTAGAATTGCTCACCAGATGATCTGAAATACATAATATAAATGTTAGAATCAACAATTAATTATACCATACCCCAGCATAGTACCAGGAAGTTTGAGGGTAGTTTTTCATATTGTGCCCCCACTAAATTAGACGAATACTTAGACTTATTAACATTGTCTTATGGTATGTATAAGAAAGAAATTAAGTCTATACTGTTTAATTCCCAGCTATAGTATTGCATTACTCTATGGTTACTAGTTGTTTAATTATGTGTGTTTGTTAAAGTGTTAATGTCTGCCTAATATTATTATCTATGGTATTACTTTTAAATTGTTTTCTTCATTATTATACATATATTAGTATTTACTATTACGTGTATTATCGTTTATTATTTACGGAAGTGGGCTGAAAATCAACTATGTTGAACTCACTACCCTTTATGTAATTTATTGTATTAATCTTTAAATCTTTAAATTTATTTATTATTATTTTTAATAGTCATTTTGCGGCAGCTTCTAACATTTCCCGGTGTATAAATAATTTATGCCCGATTTGATTCGGATTGATCGTTATAAAAATAATAAAAACACATGTTATCCCTTATTTATTGTGCGATTGAACATAAATTTTACACGATGTTTTACAACTGCTGATAGCAGCTTTTGACGAGTTGACATAATATGGTGCATTTCTTGGCGTGTTGGGCTAGAGCGTTCGTGCTTTGGTGGCAGGTGTCGTCGGAGAGGCCGGTGGTGCTTCCACTGGTCAGCCCAGGTGATGTTGGGTGACAGGACCGGCCGCGATTCATATACACACCACTAATTGAACAAAACGGCCGGGTCTTGGCATCATCATAGCCGGTCACCGGCATCTACTATCTTAAGATCTGACGAACGCGCGATACTAATTGCCGCCGGCCGCGCAGCTGAGACAGTTAATATGTTATCATCGTCATTATGCAAATGACACGGAGCACCCGTCTAATATTCCGTAACTCTACGGTAGCGCCCTTCAGGCACCCTCGCTACATCTCCTGCAATCGCTTAAATTAGTTAATATCATCTTAGTACCTTATAAGATTTCTGAGTATTCTAATGATAATAACGAGATGCCTTCAGTCAATCGACATTTTCATTTGTCATTTAGGTAAGCACTGTGCATTTAAATCGATTCTTCTTCGAGTGTTAATAAGGTTACACTTAGACAATCATCTTTTAAACGAAAGACTTAATAATAGCTTATTTCCACATAAAATCAATTTAGAGTAGTTTTACCGTATAAAAGTGCATTGCCGAACAAAAAGTGTTTTCTCACAAATATCTAAAAAATTAATAATAATAATAATAATAATATATGCCTTTATTACACAGAAAAAAATACGTATAAAAAATACAAAATGCAAAAGGATGGCGGTATTCATATACAATATGCTCTTCCATACAACCATCCGCGTACAGAAAAATGTTAAAATAAAATTAATAATTTCGAAATATACTTCAGATAATGCCAAGCTGATCATGCACAAATATAATACAATTAAAATTAACAGAATAAATACCAAACAAAAACTATCGTAAACAATAAAAAAAACAGGCAATAATGGAGTATAATATAAAACATACTCCATATACTAATTTCTCAAACTGAAAATCAGATCTTTTGTGTGTTTTTTAAAAGAGTTAATTGGGGAGAGCGACTTGACATCATTGGGTAAGGCATTAAATATTTTCACAGCATTATAGCTAAAGGAACGCTGAAACTGAGCTGTTCTATGCTTGGGAACACTAAGTAAATCACGTTGCCGAGTAGGACACGAGTGCAGATCGCTATTTTTAACTAACTTACCTGTCAAATAGTCAGGTTTGCCATATTTCAAGATTTTATATATTAAACACGATAGGTGTAAATTGCACCTTTCTGCGAGGTTAAGCCATTTAGATTCCAAAAAACTAGCCGAAATATGATCAAACTTGCGCACATTATAACTGAACCTCAAACATGCGTTCTGAAGTTTTTGCAAACTTTCTTTATCTTTACAAAGTAAAGCAGGCCAGTATACGATGTCACAGTAAGACAAAGATGATAGGATAAGAGAGTCACATAACTTTAACTTAACATCTGAACTTAAAATTTCTTTATGAGCATATAAGAGTTTCAACTTGCCATATGATTTCTGCACAAGATAGTTTACATGTTTTGAGAATCTGAGATTAACATCAATCCAGATTCCCAAATTTTTACAATTCTCACTACTAGATAAAATTTTTCCATTCAGCATAATATTAAATTCAAGACTACTTAAAATCATTTCTTTTTTACTACCAAATACCAGCAGTGCAGTTTTTGACTCACTCAATACAAGACTATGAGCCGACGAAACCTCAGAAATTACTTGTAACTCGTCATTAATTCTAGATACAGCAGTTAAAAGGTTTAGAAAATTAAAAGAGAAATATATCTGAGTATCATCAGCATATTGGTGACACGCACAGTTCCGAAGATACTCACTGAAATCAGCCGTATAAATAGAAAATAGTAGGGGGCCCAGAATACTACCCTGCGGGACTCCTCTAGTAATATTAACAAAGTCTGAAGACTCATTATTTAAAATAACACGTTGGCGTCGCGCAGTAAGATAATTATTAAAAAAAGAAATAGCCGTATCAGAAAAACCAAAATATTTTAATTTTGCACAAAGGGTAGCATGATTTAAGAAATCAAATGTCTTACTATAATCTCAGAGAATTAAACAAACCTGATTGTTGACGTCGGTTTCTTTAAAAAGGTAGGTAAAATATTAAAACTATTAAGATACGCAGTTACCTGTTCAGCTACTATTTTCTCTAAAATTTTTGAAAGCGTTGGCAGAATACTGATTGTGCACCCTATTAAAAAAACATTTTAATTTAACGATACCGGGTGACTCAGTTTGGTATTCGCGCTCCTGTATCTTGTTATTTCAACAATAAACTACAACAAATCATATATATTTGTAAATCGCTTGTCTCTATCGAATGACGTCTTTGAATTATCTCTATGATCACATATACCAAAGTAGCGATATTAAAACATAATATTTTTAGTCGCAAACTCCTCTATAAAATCCTTATTTTACTATAAGGAACGTAACCAGACTGCAACCAACAGCTACTCTCCGGGCTATGTGCCCCGCCGAGCGTTGAATTACAAGTTACAAGCCTGGGGCGTTAAGTGTAATAATTGCATATTACCATCAAAACGCTAATGCTTCGATTGCAACAAACACCAGCCGAAAGACTGATCCTACGTAAAGGAGCTCTCGTGCCAGTCATCACACACCACTTGCAGACTGCAGTTTCGAGCTGTTGGCTCTCGTCAGTGCAAGGTAGGCATGTGACGACCGACACGAGGATCACTTGACTATTTAGTACATTTCGGTATCTTTCGGATAGCAACATGTAAAATAGTCAGCAGGCGCCATCTAGCGGTCCAGTGTCTGTTACAATCGAAAAATAAATAGCCTGACTGGGCTTAGCATAGTTCAAAAGTGCTTTTAGAGGGCGGAATATTAAAATATAATATTTTTAGTTGCAAACTCCTCTATAAAATCCTTATTTTACTATAAGGAACGTAAACAGACTGCGACTAAAAATATTATGTTTTAATATTTCGCCTCTAAAAGCACATTTGAACAAAGTAGCGATAGTCAACTTTTTTTTTTCAAATGGTATGCTATATTTTTTTTGCCGATTATTGTAGATATTTTATTTCTCCATGCAACTGTGTAAAAAAAGTATACTTCCATAAGAAAAATTTCGGGAAAATAATTAAAATATGATAAAACTACATTTAAGGGTTTTGTTTCTGAATCAGCAATCAGAATCATGGAAACAATTGAATTTTGACATTGTTAATAACGTCGAATTGAAAATACAGTTATTTGTGCTGTTCATTAGTAATTGTATTATTCGTTTTTGATTTATGCTATACTTCTAAATACATTTATACAATGGTATCTTACACTAATGAAGAAAAATTGGACATGATATTAATTTATGGAGAGTGCGGAAAGAACAGTAAAGCAGCCAAACGTTTATATCATGAACGCTTTCGAAATAGGCCAACGCCATCAAACAAAATGTTTGCAAAATTCGCAAAAAATATGGGCGAAAGTGGAAATTTTGAGAAAAGAAAAAGTTTTTAAACCGACAACCACCTGAGATGAAGAACATACAGTTGCTAGCCCGTGTTTTTTAGACCCGCATATTTCTGTTCGTCAATTAGTGACAGAAACTGATGTTTCATATACTTTGATTCAAAGAATTTTAAAAGACAATAAAGTGCGACCATATAAAATACATTTACATCGGGGTTTGGTTCCTTGAGATTACGAGATATGTCTAAATTTTGTAGCATGGTTGGCAGTTGCTCAAAAAATGACTATTTTAGATCGCATCATATGGTCAGATGAATCCCGTTTCTATAATAATGGATAGGGATAAACGTATGTAGAAAGTTGATAAAATAAATGTTTTATAAATATTTTTCTTTTTGTTTCATGTCTACTGCCATGCTGCCCATATGACGAAAATCAGTATGTAAGTATATAATTTATTTCTATATTCTACAATGATTTTTATTATTAGGAAAGCGGAAAATGGTTTCAGAAATTCATAGTTTCTAACTACTTGTGAAAATTATGTCACGGAAATGATTTTAACATAAAAGTATAAAATATTAAGAGTGTCCGTCTTTTCAATGAAAATGTATAAGGTAACTTCTTTCGTAACTTTTAAATTGTAAAGGGTCGCGTTAGTTAAATTAGACTAAAATTGCATTTTCCCGTCGACCGTGTATTAATGAGTTTGATTAATGTATACAAAATCGTTTATTAATGAATCGTTTTACTATTGTATGTATTGTACTATTGTGTAAGTGGCGAACAATTAAACATTTTCCAAAATTACCTCACAGGGAGAAATCAGAGAGTAAAAATTAATAATTTATGTAATGATCCCCTCCCCGTCACAATGGGTATTCCCCAAGGTACTATACTGGGATCCATATTATTTTTAGTTTATATCAACTCCATCTCACAAATACTAAGTATGGATGGGGAAATTGTATCATTTACCGACGATACAGTTATTATTCTCGTAAGTGAGTCCTGGGAAAATGTATATAAAAATTCGAACGAGGATTGGGAAAACTTAAAAGTTCGCTGAATAACAGTCTTCTGAGCCTGAATGTTGACAAAACTAAATTTGCAACCTTCTCATCCACAATTGCTGATCAACCAGAATTAAACAATATAAAAATTCATTCACTCACTCAAGCAAGCTGTAAATGCCCAACTATTCAGAAAACAAATTGTATGCTGCTATATGCAGGACGACTCAGAAAACTGTTACATAAATTTTATCAAATAAGGGATATTTTAAACAAGAAATTATTAATGATAATTTATAATGCCTTAGCTGAATCCATAATTACATATTACTGATAAGGGGTGGTCATCTAAACAATTCTATATATTGTCTAGAAAAAATGCAAAACACCATTCTAAAAATATTGTTTAAAAAGAACTACAGTTATCCTACTAAAATGTTATATGATGAGTAGGCCTGTTTACAGTGAGATAACTCTAAACCCAAGCTCATGCCCTTCATGTTCACTTATGGCGAAGAGGAAGATAATTCCGGATTAGTATCATTTTACACATTATAACTTTTTGCTCTCTTGCGCTGATGTGACCCGCGACTCGTTCCTTCGCACGGTTCTATCTTTAAAACTATTACACCAATCGAAAAAAATGTAGAGCTCTTTTTTATGTAGAATTTAGTGGAGAATAAATGTCTATTCCTGATTTTTTTGTTCTATTATTGATATTTTCGAAGATATTTAAAATAACGCCAAAATTTTCACCTTCAGTTGTTTAAACAAATATGTTCCGGACCGAATTGGAGGGGGAATTTTTAATAAATCTCTTTCTAAACATAAAAAGAAGTGATAGAAAAAAAAAGTTCCCTTAGGAATTTTTATAACAAAAAAACCCTGACGCCTGGGGTATGTGCCAAATTTCAAATATTCGTTTGTATTTAGCTTATTTCTTGACCAAAAAACTAAGGGGATTCGAGAAAATCGCAAAGAATCTGTTTTTATTTTGGATTTTTAGGCTGAAATTAAGAGTGAATCCTCAACGATATTTGCTCGACTCGGAATTTTTGTTATAAATATCTAAAATTCTACTTTAAAAGTAAAAAATCCGTAGGTAGCCAAAAAACTCTTTACAAATGCCTTATTATACTGGTCCATGAATAAACTATGAAACTGCGTTGTTTTTTTAAAACATTTATTTAATGTCGATCTATTTCCGCTACCGAGGCCTATCACCGATGCCTGTAGACGAGCTACCCCCAACCAGGAATTTTGTCGAACCTCTGCACTTAAGAAGAGTAGGGATCTTTTACTTGCCTAACATTTAATAGACAAGGGACCGACAGCGTTACATCCCCTCTGAAGGATGGTATATCACCTACACAACCCTCGCCTAAGGTTGCGTAGCTTTCGCGCATACACTGATATACAAGCCGCTGGAAGATATGTGAGGCGAGGACACGGTCTTCTTTGTGAACACGCACGAACCTTCTGTGATTAGAAAATAAAAAATGTTTGGTGGGGCGAACTTCGTATGAGACCCCAGAGGCCGTGTGTGCATTTTATTTGTTGTTATTCGAGGTTGGGATGGTTAGTTCTTGAACGGCTGGAGTAAGCCAAACGCTTCGCCATGTATATGTCCAGAGGATTTTACTTGGAGTTGATTAATTAAGCTTAATTTGCACTAATTCGATTTTTTATATAGCTCACAGGGTCAAAGGCTACACCCTGTTTGCACTGAGTTTAGTTTTTTATTTTAGCAGGCAGAGTCACTGACTACACCCTGTGTAATTTTTCTTGAAATTAAACACTTTGGTTTAAACGAGAACAAAACTATTATTTATTAAGCGTAAAAACAAAGTTCCGTATTTAATTCACTTAAGATTAATTTATTTAACACTATTTTAAATATGTTAACGTATCGACACTTAAAATTTCTGCCTTAAACCGGGTTCGATTTAATTTTTATGCACGACTTTGTTAGCCTGAGAAAATTCACTTTTATTTAATCGGTTCGATTTGAAAAGGATTTAAGCACTGGGGCTATTTTATGAATGTACTTTTTAACTAGGATCTGCCTAGGAAGTTGCACGGGATTTTGTTATCGCGAGATACACTAAACCACTTGACTTTTAGGCTTTAAGCGCTGGGGTTACCTAAGAACTGGATTAACTAACTTATCGCAAAAGATACCACATAAATGAACTTGCCTTGGACTTCGCGCGCTAATGATGGGGACGAAGTTCGCGGAGGTCCAGATTACATCTGGAAAGGGCGCCTGCCGCTCCATGGGGCTCGAATGATGAAATATGTGCAATAGATGTTGCAATTTTGGAATTTCGGGTTGAAACTTATATCATTAAAATGGCATGAAAAATAGAGCAATTTGGTATAAAAATGTCAGCGGAATCTATTTTTGTTTTGGAAATATGAATAATAACTGTCTGAATAACTTGTTAAATTGAATTGGTCCCGTGAAGTAATATTGAGGGCTTTAATTCATATTTAATGTTATATTAAGTCATGTTAATCCATAATATGATGTTAGGTTATGCCATTTGAGGGTAGTGTTATCGCCTGTATCGAGCAGGGCGGAGTCCAGTTTTAGGGTATCGAAATGAAGATAGTGGCGAGTTGCTAGCACTCGATGGGGAACTTGTAAACTAAACTTATTTTGGGACGAACGTTTTTATGGGCTGACTGGAAAGGTGAATAAATGGTATGTTGATATACTAATAGAAAGTTAAGTTGGGAGTTCATTTGAAAAGAAATGGGCTTGTAGAAAATTTAGGAACTGAACTCAAATATTTTGACTTGCTGTACGAGGGAGTAAATTAGAAGTGATTTAAGTTAATGGGGGTGGGGGGACTGTCTTCTTTAGGACGATCTTTTGTAATGTTCTAAGTGTATTTTGACGGGATTTGATATTGGGATCATTTTGTCGATATATTTAGATTATTTGTGAATTATCGATGTGACGTGAATTTTCTCAGAATTATTTAGTGAATGTGGTGGTTTTTGAATTCTGCGAGTGTCTTAATGGCTTTTTTATGGTTTTTGACAAGTTGACCTTGATGATTGAATTATTTGAGAAATTTTAGTAATTTTTTCGTCGGTCATTTTGTTAATATGGGGAACGTACTATAACACTTCCCCGTTTTTGGAGGCAAAATTTTGGGTGTCGATATGTTTCACAAAATAACGATATATATATGAGAAAACTGAAATTGTAGTTGCTGGGACAGAAAATATGTGTGGTGAGCGGTCGGGGATAGTCTTAATCTCATCTTTCTGTCGACCTTTTAGTCGGGCTTATGCATCGCAATTAATTTCCCATCCATAATCATGTAGTCGTTGTGGAAATCCATAGTCAGCTTGTGTTGTTTAATGAAACTCATCCCTAGGAGTAGAGGGTGGGATAAGTTTGGTACTTTGGTACTACCAAACATTTAACCGGCATTTCCGAGGTTCCAACTCGTTAACATCAACTACGCCAAAAGTCTGAGGTTCCATTATTGAAAAAGCAATATGCATTGTCACATTTTCTTCCTCTAGTATGGTGATGTTTAACTCTTCTACCAGCCCACGATCTATTATATGAAAATTCTTTTTTGTAGTTAGATACTACAGTTATAGTTCTAATATAGGAATTTTTTTCAGAATTCTCTCTGAAAGGTTTTCGTCTAATCTAGGTGTTAGTGTAGTAGAAGCTGTAAAATCATGCCTGTGCGTTTAGGGTGGTTTCTTCCCCTTGTTCTGGGCTATCCCGGCTTTCCTCAATTATCATGCGGGAGTCGGGGCCTTGTCTATTTCTGAAGTTTTGGTTCCTGGTGTACACGTTTTGAGGGCAATTCCGCTCCAGTGTAATTCATTGTAGAAATTACAGGGTCGCGGTGGCAGGCTGCTTGATTCTGCATTTCTTTCAGGTGCTCTGACGGTCGTCGGTCTAATTGGGGCACTATAACTCGCTGTGGCTGGATCGCTTCAAACATCGGTCGTATTAAATGCCGTCTCTGGTTGCGTTAGCTTGATTTGTTTTGCTGGTTTAAATATCTCTGTTGAGTTGTTTCCTGCAGGCGGGTTTCCTGTATTCGCCGTGATTTTGTTGCTGTGTTTGAGGTGTATTTGGGTTAGATTTGCCCTAATTCGTCCATTTTTCTGGTGAGTAATTTAAGGATTCTTCGATTTCAGTTGCTATTTCCATAAGCTGATCGATATTTTCGAAGTGCTTATATCTATGTATGCCCTTATTTCTAGTAGCAGTTGACCATAAATAATTCTCGCCTTTTCAAGGGTCGTTCGCAATAAATCAATTCTATTGAACAATCTCAATTTTTTTGAGATAAATAATGCTTCGGACTCACCTTGTTTTTGTAGTTATGTGCGTAGCAGTCTTTCTGTTGCGGCTTTTTTCGTTTTTTCGCCGTGGTCTCGTAAGTTTGACGGAGGCGGGCCTTGAAAGTATTATAATCGTACGTGTATTGTTTAAATGGTTCAAACCACGTTTGGGCTTGACCTTTAAGTTGTGATGTTATTAATATAACTTTGTCCACTTCATCCATGATATTTTTTCTTGTGAAGTGCTGCTCCATGTTTATTAGGAAAGCATTGACGCCTTCATAAATTTGCCCGCTAAATAAATGCCGGGGCGAATTTGTTATGTCGGGAATGTAGCCTGCTCCTGATTCGGCTGTTGTCTAGCCGGAGGCGGTATTGAAGGTTGCTGTAATACATTTAGCAAAGCCTCTTTGATCCCGTTGGAAATTTTGGTTACTATTAAATCAATATCCACTTGGGTGGCGACTGAGGGCGGCGTTGCAGTCTTCTTTCCGGAGCTTACATTGTATCTCGGACTTGATTGTGGGAGTTCCAAGAGCGGATTTCTCGTTGGTAATTCTCGTTGAATACTGTCTTGTTGGTTCTCAAAGGAGTCTTCCATTATTGGGAACTTTTTATTTATCGGAATTTTAGTTTAAAAGATTTCAGCTGTGCGTAATTTATTCTTACCTTCGCAATCCCTACTCGATCCGAGATAGCTAGGGTAATTATAATACTACGTCTTTGTTCAGCGAATTGTTTTAACGTAAAAAGTTTGTAAGAATGTTGTTTTTTTAAGATTTACATTTGAAACGGTCGCCCATCCAAGTGCTAACCGCGCCTAACGTGAAGTAAAGACGCATCTACGCTCGCCCCGAAACTGCGTTGGTAACAATGCTCTTTTAACTTTCTGACAACTCTTGAAATTTACCTATATTAAATCTTTTTTTAACTGTCCTAAATTAATTACCCTTTCTCGCATCTAAATTTGAAAGAAAAATAACTGACCGATTACATTTTGTAATTTGCCAGGAGGAACCTTTCTTGCCCGCCTCATACATCAATAATTAATTTTGACGTTTTCAGTGAGTTGCAGAATGTATTGCAGCATACAATAAATTACAGCATAAGTGGGCTCGTCAAAACTGAATCTGATTTCGTAGTTTGATTTATACACACATTTAATTAAACTTCCCGCTCATAAAACATCGTACATTTATTATAGATTGTATCTCGCCTGGCACTTTCTTTTCCTCGTAACTACACCTTAACAGCAATAATTTGCCATTATTTGTTATTTTCAAATTAAAATAAAAGCAATTTATATCAGCAGGTTCACATGGGCATCTGCACATAGTGACAAATTCGGGTGTTAATTTTGGTATCAATGTCTCGAGTGTCTTGGAGGAAGTTGTATTTTTAGTCCGGTTTTTATCTGGACACCTCGAAATTTATGGGAATGGCTGTTTAACAAGGACGCACGGCATTCTCCTTAATATTACTGAGTCAGTAGAAATAATTACAGGGTTCTTTTAAATTTAAGGTTTTTATGGATTTTTATATTTTCTGTGAGCTGTAGGAATTCTCATTTGAAAAGATTCGGTAGAGATAGCAAAATTGGTTAGATATATTAAAAGTCTGATACAAAATGTGTTTCTTATTCCACTTACGTTGAAATCCCGGCCTAGCAGATGGGATTTTTTTAAGATTAAAATTTGTCACAGTCTCTCGCATTTTGAGTGTATGCCTGTGAATTGTATCCTTGTTATATCTAATTACCTTACAGAATGCTCTTAGTACTCACGTTTTTATTAATTAGACGCAAAATGTAATATAATACGTATATTTCTTACAATGAAGTACACAGCACAAATCTATCAAACTTGATTGACATATATTAATTAATTAGGTAGGTTTTATTTTCACATCCTCCGGCCCCGGATTATTAAATACTCTTTCTTCATCTGGGTAATCTAATTTTAACAGATATAGATGTTGCACCGGTCTCTTCAAAAGTTTTCCATTCGGAAGACGTACTTCACAAGCACTCTTCGATAGAAGAGATTGACGACTCTTATCAATTTCCATGAGGTTCGTGGAGTATTTTGGTTCATATGGTAGTAATATATTGCCTTCTTTTAGTAGATGATGAGTTTTCCTTCCATTTAAATGATGAGCTAACCTTAACTGCTGCAAATAATCCGTCGACCACTTCTTCCAATATTTGTTCATAGTTAGTTCGTGAAATTTCCACTTTTCTAGTAAGGAATTGTGTTTAATATCTTTAAATAGAATGTCTTTAGTTAGATTGACTTCCGATTCTCCAATTAAAAATATGTTAGGTGAGAATGTCTATGGGTTATTTGGGTCATTGTCGATGTAAGTCAATGGTCTGGCATTCACCATTGCTTCTAATTCCGTTAAAATCATCTGTCATTCGTCAAAATTGAGTACAGCTTTTCCAATTGTTAGTGTTAATGAATCTTTTACTGTTTTTACCATTCTCTCCCAAAATTTACCCCTCCATACAGCTCTCTCAATAATGAATTTCCATTCAATGCGATGCTTTAATGTCATTGATTGTACTTCTTGATTTTTCAAAATTTTATTAATTCTTCTATTTGTAGAGAAATTCTCTTAAATGCCTTTGCATTATCCGAATATATTATTTTGGGAACACCTCTTCTTGAAATAAATTTTCTTAGACTTCTCATGCAGCTTTCTGGTGATATATCTTCTACAAGTTCTAGATGAATTGCTCTAAAGTTAGAAGCATTATATGTACCTTTTTCGATTGACCATCTTCTGTTATGTAAAGAGGACCTGCAAAGTCAAGCCCAGTTATCTCAAAGGATCTACTATTATTGATTAATCGATTTCTCGGTAAAGGAGCAAATTCCACGCTACAAGGTTTTCCTCTTAACTTGTTGCAAATAATGCATCTTCCCAGCGTAAATTTTGTCATTTATCTTCCTCTAATGATCTAATATTTTTATCTGCCAATACAATATTAGTCCCACCATGATGCAATTTTTCATGTGATTGGTTAATTAGTCGCGTCACCCATATACTTGACCTTGACAAAATCGTTGGATGTTGTGTTTCATAACTTAATACACTTTCTTGTAATCTACCTCCTAGTCTCATTAATCCATTGCTATCTAGGGATGGCGATAGTGTCAATATTGTGGATTTTTTTTCAATGGTAATTTATTTCTCAAAGGTTGCATTTCTTCTAAAAAATTACTGTTCTGTATGTTCTTTAGCCAATATATCTCTGCAGTTTTTATTTCATCTAATTTTAAATAACCAGTGGACATTCCTTCTTTACGTTACATGTTATTTACGAACTGTTGTATATGACTTGTTATCTGATAATTTTTTATAAACTACTATAATTATCGAGATCGAATATTAGGCTTTGGTTTATCTTCTTGTTGAGTTTGAACATTTACAACAAATTTTTCAGTTTCCTCTATTCCGTTTGTTTCATTTTTCGGCCAATTCTCTTGTGAACTTTGTAGCCAATGTGGACCGTTTTTCTATGAAACAAATTCAGGCAGTTTTTTCGCTTTTATACCTCTAGTAGCCAGATCTGATGGATTATCTTGGCCTGGAGAATGACCCCAGGTACTAAGGATTGGATTTCCTTAACTTTGTTAGATAAGTACAGCTTCCACCTTTGTGGTTTATCTTTAATCCAATAGAATTTTTTAATGCCCATAAACAAATGCCTTCTATGCACGACTTCGTATTGAAAACAACATATTTTTGTAACTTCGCAGAGCAGGTAGTAGGAGTTAACTTGAGTCTTGGTAATTTCAATTCGTATAGTCCGTCGTTTCTTAATAGTGCTACTCTATTCTATGACATCAAAAGACTCGTTCGAAAAGAATCCTGATAACTTCTTCTTACATACATTTTTGACTACACATCTGGGAATAGAAAATTCTGTTAAATGTGTCAAGTCAGAAATCATGCATTCCATACATTCTGAAGTTCCCCTGGCAATATAAAGTCTCAATCTAAATTCCATTTCCAAAACCTTTGTACTAAAATCTTGGGTATTATAATACGTGGGTCCAGAATACCTGTTGGGTCATATATTCTTGAAATTATTTTCAATACATCCCGTTTAGTTATTTGTTTTTCTTGATTCGAATAATTAAATATTTTGTCCAAATATACGCCTATTTGGTCTTGACCTGTATACTATACTACTCCAAGTATTTTTGGACATGCAAATGAGTTTCGTTTTTCATGTATCTTGAACAGACTTGACAGATGCTGACTGTTACTCACCCATTTTCTTAAATTCATTTTTGTACCATCCGTTATTTCATTTGCTTTGTTGTATATTTTTTCTGCTGGTTATTTAGTATTTACAGCAAGAATTAAGTCATCAACATAGAAATATTTTTCTAAAATTAAAATAGTTTCTTGAAACCTTTTAGGCTGACCATTTAAGTGCTTTTTAATTGTAGATGCCAAAAGAAATGGACTTGCAGTTACTCCAAATGTAACTCGTTTCATTGTCTAGCTTGCTATTTCTGGCAGATTGTTCACAAATGGTATTTTATTCTCATACCAAAGGAAACTATGTGAAAACTCGATCTTTTCAACCAACTAAATTTGCAAGAACGCCTTTTCTATATCTGCACACATTACTATACACTCAATTCGAAGGTTTAACAATATCTTTACTAGGTCTGGAACTAAGTTTTCTCCGGGAAGTAGATTTTTGTTGTGATGTAAAATCTATTGCATGCGCCGATGCGTCGAATACTACCCGAATTTTCGTGGTGTCCCCTTATCTTCTCTATATACAGGTTTGTGTGGCATAAAATACGTTTTATTTTCACTTTGTAGCTTTGGTGATTTTTTAGCACACTCTGCATATAAATATTCTCTTACTGCGTTATCATATTCTGTCAATTTGTCTTCTCTAATTATTTTTCTTGTTAAATTCTTCACTTTTACGTTAGCTTGTGCAAAATTATGGTCCAATATTACACCCTTTTCTTCCATGGAAATTCAACTTCATTCCTGCTTTCATTTATTCTAATTTTTTTTTAAATTCTTCTGTAAATTTGTCGTATATTTTCTCTTCAGAATTGTTTTTTATACCTATCGTTTCTAAATACCAGAATTCCTTTATATTTAAATTTTCTTCTTGAGTATTTGCTTGAAGGACTGTAGCTATATTTATATTTACATTATAGCTATCTATGGGAGTCGGACCGTGAATTGTCCAACTCATCATCATATTTACAACCGTTAAATTCGCTGCAATTCTCTCATTTTATCCTGTAACAATTGACCAGTAGTAATCTGCACCAGGGATGTAAAATTACATGTCATTTATTTTTGTGTAATATTACTACAGTATTGTTACATGTAACGTTGTAATATTACGTTTTATATTACAATATTCATGTATCATTTATATATTATAACAAAGCTCACGTCAATAAATACGAGAATATCTACTTAATAAAATTTTAAAAATTGTAATAATATATATTTATTAGATAGATAAAACAAAATTAAATAAACTTCTGAAAGAAACACAACACGACGATAGTAAATAATCTATTAAATAAACTATAAATGAAAACGGTTAGCTAACTAAGCATTATCTTCTGATTCTTCTGAATCTGAACTGTCAACTAACTCATCTGTGTCTACATCTTCTGCGTCTGATGATTCAGAACTTTCAAATGCAAACTCATCAGCATCAAAACCAGAAAAGCTATTATTGTTTTGTTCCATAAAAGCATCATCTCTTATTTTCTGCAATCCTGAAGTTCCTGCTACATTTGGTGCTGGTTGAAGATCTGCTGATATTTCCAGCAAATCTATTTCTTGATGTTCTTCTTGAGAATTTTCAGAACAGTTGGTTGAATGTTCTGTACTTTTCTGTTGAGTTTATTTTTCAATATTTTGATTTTTGCCTGTAGTACAGTCATTCAACGTTAAAAAGGGGCCAAATCTCCGAAATCTGAAGTACTATTCCGATCTTCTTGAAAATTTAGAATTAAGTTCATCTTACCCTCCTCCTCAAACCTGACTTGGTCGCAAAGTGTGCTTTTTGTTTTTAAGGGGTGAAAACTACCCCTTACTCCAATAAATTGAAAGCTAATAAATTAACGCAGTGATGGGCTATAATTATGTTCAAATATGTTAAATATCAATTGCTTTTAATCATGGATCTAATATTTCAATATTTTACTATTTAACTACCCTTAAAAACAACCCCTCACACGAAAATTAATAAAAAAATATGTTTAAAAAGCATGAAACCTTTTTATTTTGGATCGTAATAGGAGAATTTTTCCTTTTAAGTATAAGAAATCTAATATTTCATTTTGTTAATGATGCAACCCCCAAAAGCCACCCTTAACAATAAAACTTATGAAAAATTGAAAACTAATAGATGGAAGTAGTGATAGGTTATCATTATGTTCAAATATGTTAAATATTTGTTGTTTTTTTATAATATAACTAACATTTCGATATTTTACTATGTAACTACCCTTAAAAACTACCCCTCACACAATTATTAAAAAAACTGTTTAAAAAGCATAAAATCTTTTTATTTTGGATCTTGAATAGAAAAAATATATTCTTTAAGTGTAAACGACCTGATACATCATTTTTCAATATGATTCAACCCCTAAAAACCACCCCTTAACAATAAAAATTAGGGAAAAAATCCTTTTGAAAGCTCCAAGTAGCGGAATGCGTAAAAAAATGAAAATAATTTGCTGCATATGATATAATGAAATTTTTCTAAAATTTATACATGTTGGAATCCAGATATGTATGTATCAAGAAGACACAGCATGTACAAAAGAATAAATGCTCCAAAACGTTCAAAATTTAGGCGCTCCGTAATTTTCCTACGTTATCTCTAGAAAAATGTATTTAGTTTTTTAACGATAACTCGGCTTCATTTTAAGCTTTTTGCATTCACCCACACATCATTTTGTAGGGAATTTCATAAGCTATAAAGTTATGATGATTGCAATATTTCTACACCCTTTCGTTCAGAGAATTTTAAGGTTGAAGGGCTAAAAAGAGGTTTCCTTCGCATAGAAATCAAAGCTTTAAATGCCCATATCTCGCTTAATTTTTAAGCTACATGAATTTAAAAAAAGCAAAATTTTCAGTAAAAAGAAAGCAAAATTTTTGTTGAGAACACTTTTTTTCGTAAAACCATTATTTTTTGCGTTATTTTGAAAAAACAACGTATTTTTTGAAAAATTGAAAAAAAAAATTTACTTAAAACAACTTTTTTCAAAATGTACATTCTCTAAACCATTCAAACTTTTGGAACGTGTTATTGGGACATAAATAAAGTAAATTTTTCATGGGCTACGATTAATTTTAATTTTGCCGCTCATGGCGCCAATTTTATTGTCAATTTTTTTTCAAAAATTCCAGAGACTTAACTTATTTTCGTCATAAAACTGACAAATCGCTTTGTTTTTTTATAAGATTCAATTTTGATAAGAATAGTTTTTTCCAGAAAACGTTTAATTTTCGAGTTATTCACGAAAAACTGTTGAAAAACGTGTTTTTTATTGGAATTTTCAATCGCAAATAACTCAGAAATTATTAGGTTGTAGAAAAACTTTATACTACATTTTCTTCTTAAAATTTGATCCTCTATCGATTCCCGGTGTCATTTTGAATTTTTAAATTTCCACCCCCGAGAAAGGGTGTGGCATTCACCCCCGGGGTGGAAGCACATATCGGCACTAAGTCAGGTTTGTTATTTGCATAATTTTTGAGCTACTGTCACAATTTCAAACAAATCGGTTGAGTTGATCAGATTTGGGAGGTGAATCGGTTCATTGATTGTACTACTGTTCTGAGTAATGGTATATTGAACTTCAAATAGGTAAGTTTTTTTACTTTATCGTCCTTTAATCGATTTCTATTCTTATTGTGTATATTGCCCTGTACACTAAAACTTCTTTCGACTGAGGCAGAAGTAGCCGGAAGTTCAAGAAACCGTAGTGCTAATTTAATCATTTCCCCATCAGGGTAATACGATTTCCACCAAACAACTGCCGGTAAATGTTCTGCTGTTTTCCAAATATCTTCATCCTGGAATTGTTCTGATTTGCTTCGGTAATTAGCAAATTCGATCATAAACTTGATTTTATCAACATCCGGTAACTGGGCACATAGATCATATAAACATTTCGCTGTTTGGGTACGCTCTTGTGCACTTAAAAACTCGCCCATTTTAACAGGATCAAGCACATTTGCAATTTTATGTACAGAACTTAGACAAAAAGTTGTTCGGTTTTCGATTATCTTAGCTACGATAGTTTTATCCTCCTAAGTAAGTAAGTGGACACTGTCGAAGTTCGAAAAATATTCCTCTAATTCGTTGAATATTTGACAAATATGACTTAGCTGTGGCGAATCACTTTATATTTTTTTAATCCAGATGTGTATTGGATATAATAGTTTATAAAGCTCCTTCACCTTGTCCCAGAAATTGTCATTCAACATATTAGACCTACTTTTTTGCCCATTAGCTGCTTTATTAAAGTCGGCTTGTAGACTTTCATCTATTGCCAAATGTTTCAGAGCCGTCTTATTTTTTAACAAACTGTCCATGCACATAAAAACTGAGCCTTTTCCTCCTTTTCTTTCTTCATGTTCGATGCGCGTTATCCGTAACTAGTCTGGCTACTTTATTATTGCCCATTTTTTCGATTACGAAAGAAATTTGTTCAGCAGTATTATTCTCCCGTGTGCTGTTCAGTTTTGGTACTAAGAGAATCGATTAAAATGGGTTTTGGAGTGGTACAAACAAAATTTATGATACTTTCTCGTCTGACATTACTCCACATGTTAAACCGACAAATTTAGAACGTGATAATAAATTCACACATGTCTCTTCGACTTCAGTGTAGACTTTTTCACCGTGTCATAGTTACCATATTCACTTTGAATCATTTCGATTGCATCCTTATATATTTCTGACGGTGTTAACCCTTGTATTGACTCTAATGCTTGTCCATTTAACAATGGCGTTAAATAGTTAAACTTTATGGCCTCGTCTAGTGTATTATTATCGAGAACCGCCCTCTTAAATTGCTCCCAAAATGGGGTATAATCATTCAAATCACCATTAAATGTTTTTAAATTTAGTTTGGGTAATTTTACTGTCGATCTCGAAATTTTCACCAAATTTGATGATTGATTTTTTTTCGCCGACATCTTGCGACTTTCCACGTTGCTCCTTAGATGCAAGACACGCTAGTCTTCGCTGTAGTTTTGACTTTGCTACCTCTACTTTGTCGTCACATTTTATCATGCACTCAAACTCCCATTCTAGCTTTTCTTGCTTGAGATGCATCATTGCCCTTTCATCGGCCTGCTTTAAATTGCTATGGGCTATCTTTAACGGATCCACCATGACCGTAATTATTATTAATATTTGTTATTTGGTGGTGTGATGGGGTAGTGAAGCGCAAGTTATAGCCTCTCCTACTCAATTGTTAACCTCACCTTCGCGATGAGTTCAATTTGAACTTGGTGCCCCCTGTTTTCACTAACGAGGCTCTAACGACCGAGTAAGGGCGGAATAACCGCACACAAAGGTTGCTTTTGGAATCGTTTGGTTACCCCATCGTCGCGGTCTCCTTCTGTGCCATGGGACCACACCACTCGCCTTCCGCAACCGAGCTGGTCAGTTGCATACCTGCTCGAGCTAAAACTTCAAATGCAGCTTCGTTTTCAGTCGATTAAGGCTTTAAAAAAATAATGGAGCGTTAAAGTGGGACAAAATCATCCGGAGGTAAAATACCCTCCCGATCGGATCTCCGGGGGAGGGTGCCCACAGGGACACCTCATCGAATGTCGAAAAAACACCGACAAGTTAAATCCAACAAAACTAATTCTTTCATCTACGGCGCTTGGAATGTTCGTACTTTGAACGACAGCACTCGCACCGATCGGCCTGAAAGAAGAACTGCTCTAATAGATAGAGAACTTCACCGACTCAATGTTGACGTTGCAGCTCTCAGCGAAACTCGATTTTTGGAGGAAGGCTCTCTCACAGAAAAGTACTACACCTTCTATTGGAAAGGTCTTCCCACCAATTCAAGAAGGCAACATGGAGTAGGATTTGCCGTTCGGAATCAACTTGTATCCAACTTAACACAAGTACCACAAGGCCTATCCGAGCGTCTAATGCTGCTACGCTATGAGCTATCAGATGGCAACGCGGTAAATCTAATAAGCGCCTACGCTCCCACTCTGGATGCAAGTCACGAAACCAAGGAAAGCTTCTATCAACAGCTGGAAGAAACCCTCTGTAGAATACCTAAAACGGAACGACTCGTTATTCTTGGCGATTTTAACGCTAGAGTAGGGAGAGATGCAGACACCTGGCCAGGCATCATAGGCAAGAACGGTTTGGGCAACATGAACGCTAATGGTCAACTACTCCTAACTAAATGCGCCGAACATGATCTAGTTATAACAAACACCATTTTCCGCCAAAAGGATAAATTTAAAGGCACCTGGCGTCACCCCAGATCAGGTCACTGGCATCTACTGGACTATGTTATCGTACGTAGGAAGCATCTCAAGGACGTCCAAATTACAAAGGCGCGCATTGATAGCGAATGTTGGACCGATCATCGTCCTGTTGTCTCTAAAATGAAAATTGTTATGAGACCCAAACACCGAAGAACTCAAGTAAAACGTAGACTCCGTCTCTGTATTAGTAAATTGCGTGACCAACAAACCGTCGAACAGCTAAAGCAAAAAGTTCAAGAGAATTTGAGTGCACTAGAAGAAACCAATCCTGTAGATGTCGCTGCTACCTGGACACAAATTAAAGACAGTTTAAAAAGTGCGAGTGAGGAAATTCTTGGCACTGCAGCAAGTAAAAAACAGGAGGACTGGTTCAATGATAATGAAGTTTTTATACAAGAACTTCTTGACCGCAAACATACTGCCTTCCAAAACGTTATCAACCACCCCAACGACTCATCAAAAGCAGAAGCTTTTACCCAATCTAAGTATGAAACGCAACGCGAAATCAGAAGAATAAAGAACGAGTGGTGGGCAAGCAAGGCCAGAGAAATTCAAAGTTACGCCGATTCACACGACTACAGGAATTTCTTTCAAGGAGTAAAAGCAGTGTACGGCCCCAGTCGGAAAAATATGTGCCCTATTAAAGATTTAAATGGAAATCTCCTCAAAGAAGACCAGGAAATAAGAGCCCGATGGAAAGAACACTACTCTAACATTCTTAACCAGCAAAGTCAAGCCGATCACGATATTATAAATCTTATCCCTCAATATGACACCTTCGAAGACTTAGATAAACCACTAACAACGGAAGAGATCATAACCGCCATTGGGCAGCTAAAAAATAACAAATCTCCCGGCGCCGACTCACTCCCAGCTGAGATCTTCAAAGCTGTGTCGTCAGAGCTCATACCCTACCTCAAAAAACTGTTTGATGTCGTGTGGGAAAGTGGTCAAGCTCCGCAGGAGTTTCGTGATACACTTTTAATCAACCTCTTCAAAAACAAAGGGAGCGCTGCGGACTGTGGAAATTACAGGGGTATAGCTCTCCTGGCTGTTGGAGGGAAGATACTCACTAAAGCGATGGCAAATAGGCTAACACCTGTTATGGAAAAGTTACTTCCTGAAACACAGAGTGGCTTTAGACCAAACCGAGGCACATCGGACCTAATCTTCACACTTAAACAGCTTCAAGAAAAAGCACTCGAACATCAAGGAGAAATTCACATGGCCTTCATTGATTTAACCAAGGCGTTTGACTCGGTGGACAGGGAAGTGCTCTGGAAAATTATGTTCCGCTTAGGTATCCCTAGAAAATTTGTGGAAGTATGTCGCAGTCTACATACAAACAACAACGCCCAGGTTATGTATAATAATGAGGCAACCGAACCTTTCCAAACCCTCACTGGAGTTAGGCAGGGATGTGTCCTGGCACCCCTACTCTTTAATTTGTTTACCACTGCTCTAACAGTTATTGTTGACAACAAACTGACAGTCAGAGGAATAGGTCTCAGATACCGTTTTGATGGCGGTCTCTTTAACGCGCTTTAGAGCTTTCACGAAGACACGCACACGATTCATTTGTGATCTCCAGTATGCGGATGACTGTGCACTTTTAGCCTCTACGCCGGAAGAGCTTCAAGAACTTTTAGATGTGTATGCCCAGAGCTATGATTCCTTGGGACTTAAAATCAACATTGGAAAGACTAAGATTATGTCAACTCCTCATCAAGTGAACCAAATAAACATTACACTTAACGGAAATTCTCTTGAAGTGGTGGATCAGTTCAATTACTTAGGCAACGTTGTTAATGACAAAGCAAACATGGACAGCGAGATTCGCAATAGAATTAACGCTGCATCTAGAGCACTCTGGGGACTTAGAGAGAGAGTATTTGACAACCACGACCTTGCTTTGTCAACGAAAATGGCTGTCTACAGAGCAGTTGTCATTCCAACACTGCTATATGGATGTGAAAGCTGGGTCACTTTCCGTCGTCATGTGAAAGAATTAGAACGTTTTCAGCAAAGACACCTCAGAAGTATGATGAAAATCCGTTGGTTCCATCACATATCAAACGTGGAAGTACTCAGGAGAGCAAAAAGCCTTCCAATTGAGGTGCTTATTTCAAGAGCACGCCTAAGATGGGCAGGTCACGTTCATCGTATGCATGATAACCGCCAAACCGCCTTCCTAAATGTACACTTTATGGTGAATGGCTAAGCGGTAGAAGAAGGCGTGGCGGTCAACGAAAGAGGTTCAAAGACGCTCTCCATGAAAATCTAAAATCTTGCGGTATTGCAGACGAGCAATGGGAACAACTTGCAGCGGACAGAACCGAATGGCGAGGGGTTGTGGCCAGCTATCAAGGAAATGTTGCTGCAAGAAGGCCGAATCCAAGACCTAACCAGGTCTATGTTTGTCCTGACTGCGGTCGACATGTGCTCTCCCGAATTGGCCTCTATAGCCATAGTCGTGTGCACCGTAGATGAATGGGAATTACAAAAGACTACATCTTTTACTTGTTTTTTATTGTACACAATATATCGACTGTAACATTTTTATACTCGGACTCGAGTAACGGCTAATAATAATAATAATAATTATTATTATTTGGTCCTTAAGTTTAAGCAATTCATCTGGTAGCTCATGGTCAATTTTATAGGGATGACAACATAATCTCAAAAATTCGATCAATTTAACGGAAGCCGGTTTTTTCCCATAATGTGAGCGAGGTCCTTTGTTTACTCAATAAATTGAATTTGTATTTTATGCGAAAATGTACTTTGGTACGTAGTAATTAAAATAGCACAATTGGCGAGTGGGATACATACACAAGTTTTACATATAAACGTTTTATTTTTCACGACTATAATGGCCTCAATTTATTAGGGAGAGTTTGCGGTGTTCGTCGCTTGTGCGACCTCTTGTTTATTCTTATCTGATACAAGTCATATCTGCCCGGATCGTGTAGCCCACATATTTTGGATCCTTTTTCATTTTTTACAGCCTACGTTACTTACTATCTTATATTTAAATTTCATATGAGGGTACAATATATGTTTCTTGTTCTTTTACAGACTGTTTTACATTGGGGTGCGAAATATGGAAATGCAGATATCATCAAAATCTTTGCTGGAAGGTACAAAGTCGATGTCAACGGAAAGACGGTAAGCTTTGAATTGTTTTCATTATATACGGTTTAGGTAGTCTAGAAATAATAATAACAATAACATCTATTTATCTCAAGGAAACTATGTCGCAGATATAATTGAAAAGGTACAGATAAGTTGAATATTACATACTTAAGTATATTCGATTTTTAATAATTCAAACTTTTATCTAAAGTCTACGTGAATACTTATAACATACTTTAAAGATTTCAGATGGTTTTGAAGCTTTGTTTTAAGTAATCTCAGAACTAGCACTTTTTATGTCACTGTTTAAGGCATTATATTGGATAAGACCAAGATGGAACAACCTAGAACTGGCTTTGGAGGTTATATTAATATAGATATTAATAATAATTATGTTTCTGCCGAGTACTATATTGATGAATATGACGTACAAACTTTATTTGTCCTTTTAAATAATTTAGTAATTAGTCATTAACGATTTTATAAACAAAAAGAGCAGTATGTATAATGTGGTCCAAGGAATTATATACAGTGTGTCTCACTTTTCACTACTACACCCCAATATTTTGGCCATTTGTTGATCAATTTAGATCAAATTTGATATACTTCTTGTGTGTCAGGCTGTGATTAAAAAGCTATTTAAAAAAATGTTTTTTGAAATTTATATTAGCGATTGAGATAGGGTTTTTGTTTTTACAGAATCTTGTTCGGCATGACCTAAAACCCCTGTATACCAAATTTCGCTAAAAAATATTCATTCCTTTACAAAAAAAAAATCATCTAAAATTTCAATAATAATCACCCTACTATTCGAGTTATTTATTCTCGGATATTTACATAACTTCGTGTCGTGTAGTAATGACGCTAATTAAGCATGAACACACATTTTTTATCCAAAACACTATTATGAAATGAATATTTGAAAATTGGTATAGTTCAAGTAGGAAGAAACTGAGACATAAAAAACATAACAAAAACTTTACGACCTCATTAAAATACCGGTACTTTTTACCTTTACCTTTTATTTATTTTCTTAAACACATAGTCAACATGACCATTTAGTTTTAGTTCTTTATCAACAACAGTTCTTAATTTATTTATGACGTAACTTATTTCCAAATTTATAATTTCCATCAGCTCTTTAAAATTATTACCAGCATCATATATTAACGTATCATCTGCAAAACCATGACATTTTTCTAAGATATACTTGGTCATAAATAACCTAGTATGAACAATACTGACCGAAATACAATTCCTTGAGCCACCCCGAAGTTATTTACAATACGCCCTGATTTTTTATTGTTTACTTTAATTATACGTTAACGATTTGAAAGATAGCTCTCTAGCCAATGCAGCACCGTATTTGGGAGAGCTTTTAATTTCAATGATAGCATTTGCCTATCAATCGTTTTAAAAGCCCTTTTAAGATCTATAAATACTGGACATATTCCTTTTCCCGATTTGTTTAATAATTATTTCCATTCGGATATTGTAACCTGCAAAGCTGTTTCACAAGAATGCTTACCTTTAAGATCCTGTTTATAAGTACACAATGTGTTATTAGAATTTATGTTTGATCACTTGATTGCACACTATTATTCATTTCAAGTAGTTTCTCGCATAGAGAAAGCATATTTATGGGTCTCAGATACTCTCATATTTGGAACTTTCCGTACGGACACTATTATTATAAATGATTTAAAACATTCTGGAACAATACCTTTGTAACGTGTTATTATTGGACCTACGTTTGGAAGTGTTTCCAAACGTAGGTCCAATAATTGCAACAGATTGTCACTAACCACTGATTTATTAATTAATAAATTTCAATACAATAATCCTTATAAATAACACACTAAGTATAACTTTGATTTACTATAGTCTCACTACTATAATTCATAGCTTGTTACTATTCTTTTTCCTATCTGATCCTTAACTGATTCAGAACTGTACAACTGACTCCTTGCGTTGGATCCGCTTCTTATATATCTGTGGTGCTTATTCTCGATTTGTCCATTTGCCTCCAGACTGTCAGTCGAGACACTTCTACCCCTCCCAGTGTATTCTATGAGACAGTGCCACTCTGAGCCGACTGGTGAGCTGTTGTTTTACTGGTTGCCCATTAGGCAAGCTTCCTTTTACTCTGTCTACCACTAGAGATTAAACCTCTCTTCGTAAGAGGGCGTGCACGTAACAACTTGTTCGAGACTTAAGTTGATGACATTTGATAAGGGATAACCAATTACTTGAAAAATATTTTGTATTAATTATTTTCCTGTATTTTTAGTCGCTTTTCAATTATTGGCATTTTTTAAAGAAATTTTTTGTATTTTTCCTCGGGGGTAATAGTAGACTCTGGAATCTTTAATTTTTATTAAAAAGTATTGGATTAACGGGTGTCAACGGATTATGGCAGCCCTCCTTTTCTCCCTTATTTTTAGGATATCAGGATGAAACTTGGTGGATGTATTATATGACCAAGAAGACACTTTGTGTCATAACTCCCACGTCCGGTTTCACCGGAAATGACCCTAACTTTTGATTTTTAAATGGAACGTCCTGTATATTATTATATTTTTGGAGTCCTTGAAAAATTCTGAGTACAGTGATACCTCATAAGTGACATCCATAAAAAAAAATTTGGCTCGAAATTTGTTGGTACATCTAGAGTGCCATGACAACAAAATATTGCTTGTAATGAACCGGTGTGGTGTCAGAAAAATCAAATAGAGCATAAAAATTTGAGAATGTGTATTTCGTGGCCCACCAAATTTGGCCTGAGCAGTTTTTTTTAACAAACCTTATTTTTTTCAAATGAAACCATAATGGTAAAGTACTACCATAAAATAGCGGATGTTCTAAGGAATCCGTGAATGTGCCCAAAAGCAATATTTCCTGGCCATGGCACTCTAGATGCACCAACAAATTTCGAATGAAATTTTTTCTTTGGAGTCGAAATGTTACTTATGGGGTATCGCCGTACTCAGAATTTTTCAAGGATTCAAAAAATATAATAATATTCAAAGTGTCTTCTTGGTCATACAATGCATCTACCAAGCTTCATTCTGATATTCAATAAAATAAGGACAAAAAGGAGGTCTACCTTGATCCGTTGACACCCGGTATAGTAATAACAAAATAACAAATGAACAGATTAATACAGTAATTATTCTAATGCGAATGCTCAGTGCAAATGCTCGTTTAGACAGTCTACAATACGCTTCTGAACAGACTGCTTTCCTCTCCGAATTTCGAAAGGTTCCAAACGATTAAAAGCTCCAGCTATTTTTATTCTCAGATTTGTGTACACTAATTCTTTAACTCAACCCTATAATTAAAAATCTAAAGAGATAAGATCCGGAGACCGGGTGGACTTCTATTTCCGCACCAACGAGCTTCGTTTAATTTGCTAATATTTGTTTAGGATTATTTTTTGTGTAATCCATGCTTTTTTCATAGCGATTACATTTAACAGCTTCTATTATTTGTACTGCGGCATTTCGTTGTCATTTATATAAATTGTACAATCCCAAATATGAAACAAAGGATAATAACTGATTTTCACCGGCAATTTTAAGAACAGTAGAAACTTCATTTGAAAGACATATAGAGGTGTGGGATCAATCAAAATGGACAACTTGTGGTCTGTGGAGCACTTATTATGATATTTTTTGTTAAATTATTTCTAAAAATCTGTAATTTTTTAAGTTTATTTTTGAATATTGTACTTATTGCCCAATAAATCGACAATGGTACAAATAGCCATAGAGAAAGCCACAAGAAATCTTTATTTTTCTTATACATCTAATGGTCGAAAAATATACAGGGTGTTCTATTAGCAAAGAATTGAGAAAGCTCAGTTCAAAAAGTTCTAAAATGGAAAATCATTTTTGGCCAAACTGTATATATTTGGAAGTAATTCAAGAACATTACACGTATGTCTTGTAACTTGCAAGTACAATTTTTTTTTCTTAAAATCCCTAATGGTGACCGTAGTGATTTTTTCAAAATGCATCTGCAGATGGGATTATTTCATCAAAAAAATCACCACATCCAAATGGTTGAGAGATAGTCAATAATAATATAAAAATGAAAGGACTCTAGAAAGAGGCTTCTAAAGATGTATTGACTGAAAATATTTAAAATTTAAATTAAATGGACAGTACCCAGAAGGATTTTTCATAAACTAACTTTCGTATATTACAAAATCTAATATTTTTAATGTGAATCTGTACTCCCCCCATATATCTGCTACTTGAATTGAAGCGAATTCGATAATTGTATCCTGCTATTTTTAATTCGTCATAAGTAAAATAAAAAAATTTAGTAACTTATTTGTAGGAAGATCAATTTTAATTTTCATGATTCTATGTACCACATAACACAATAGGATTACCACTTAACCACATACTCTACTATTCCGTTCTTAGTTTTGTAAAAATTGTTGGCGTGTAGATATGAAGGTATATACAACTCATTTGGTAATTGCGATATCTCGTATGCAGTTTATCTTTGTAAAAATTCTACAATTTTTACATAACTGTGATTGTGATAGATTAGGTAGGTTAGATTCAATTATTTTATTTGGTCTTACTCAATGAATACGTCTTTTTCTTCTGTATTGCTGAAGAAAACAGTAGCATATAATTATATTCCATGCAGAAGGGTATATTGTATTTGCTATAGGGTCCTTTCTGGAACCGTAAATAGATCAGAAAAAATATCCAGACCATTTTGTTAGTCAACGAAAATATAACTAACGACAGACTACGTCCTCAATCGGAAAACGCAAAATAAACGTACTGATGAGAGCTAACAAGCTCGAAACTAGTCTGCGGCTGGCGATACACAACGGCCGTACACTGTAGTCCTTCGTTTAGGAGTAATCTACCTGTTGAGAGATTACTGCAATCAGAGTTTATTTATATTATTTCTGATTTAATACGTAATATATCGCAAGTTATAGGGCATTATTTTCAACCGTTTTGGAAACGCACATTGGGCACCTTGATGAGTGATAGTGGAATTTTTTGTATTTCGTAGTACGTATTTTACAACACATATATTTTTGTAAATATTTTTCTTTATTGTGTTCAACGTATGCTTGACTTAGGCAATAAAATAAATAATACTGTCTTATTATGAGACAATGGTCAAGATACTCATTTAAATGTTTTATATGCAACTATGTCATTTAGCTACGGCTGAAAAACGCATAAGAATTTCGTAACACCATTAAGAAACGTATTTACAACTGAAATTTAACGATATGATTGCAGTAGGAAATTCATTTTTTTTTTTTTAAGAATGTTTGAGTATTGTGTAGAAAATTATTAAACCGTGACTACGACATTCCTTACAGCGTACTGATCCTAATACAGAAAGTTAAATTAGGAAAGGAATTAGAATGATAACGATATGAAAATGTCTACTTTAACAATTTCCTTTCCTATCAATCCAAAATTTCTCCAAAAATCGCGGTATACATATTTCTAGACTATTTATACAACAAGAGAAGAGAGAACAAGGAACTTTATAAGAAAGTTCGTACATTATGTAAGAAGAAGAAATATGCGTACTGGACGTACGACTGCAAAATCTTTGTCAGTACTGAACAAGATGGCAGACTATATATAATACATAACGAAACTGACATAAACAAATTACCCAAATGAATTAGCTAGTTTATTTAATACGTCATTTATTTGTTAGTTTAGCATCTTCGAGGAGTTACAAGTTTTTTACCAAAACACAAGGGGTCTGAGAACAAAAATTAATGAATTTTTCTTATCGACGATTGATACAGAATATCATGTTATTTGTCTTGTGGAAACATGGCTTAATGATCATATAAATAGTAATGAGTTGTTTGCATCAGACTACATAGTTTACAGGCAGGACCGTAATTTTACTGAATGTGGCAAGAAGGATGGTGGCGGAGTCCTTATCGCAGTCAAGAATAATCTTCGTTCTGTTGTGCGTAGTTCGTGGGCCTGCGAAGGCATTGTGGAAGATTTGTGGATTAGTGTAATATTGGAAAATAATGTAAAGTTAAATATTTGTTGTGTGGATGTGCCCCCTTATGCTGGATTAAATAATCTCCTGTCACATCTGAATAGAGTAAGTGAAATAATTCAAAGAAACTCTAATGACAAGTTTCTCATTATCGGAGACTATAATATACCAAATATTCAATGGGAACTGGGCGACATATTAGAGTGTTTTATACCCGTCGCAGTTTCTGATGACTGTGGGGAAAATTTAGTAGACGTGTTTAGTATGCTAGCATTATCTCAGTACAATGGCTGTCATAATCAGAATGGTAGACTTCTTGACTTAATCTTTTCAAATTGCGATAAAGTAAAAACAATTCCTAGCAAATCTGCTTTTGTCAAGGAGGATGTCCATCATCCTGCCTTAGAAATTAGTATTTCTCAATTAAATGTAAAATTTCATACCAAAGTGAGCTATGAAAAATTAAATTTTAACCGAGGGGACTTTGATATGATAAATCAGGCAATTTCTGAAATTAATTGGGATAATGTTTTACTGAATTTGTCAGCCAACGAATCGGTACATTTTCTTCAACGTATTCTTGATAATATAATTTCGCAGTATGTACCTTTGAAAAAGAGGGCTAGATCATATCCTATATGGATTTCACGGAATACTATTTTATTAATAAAAAGGAAATATAAAGCTCACAAAAAATGGAAATCGACCAATAATGACCTACATTACATTGACTTTGACTCATTACGTAAGCAAGTAAAACAACGAATTAAAAATGATTATCATGTTTATATCTCGAGTACAGAGGATAATTTAACAACCAACACGAAGTCTTTTTGGTCATATATTTCTAATATGAAAAAAGTACAAGCTATACCGTCGGATATAACATTAGATTATGTTGAATATTGTGACGATCAAAGCAAATGCGACGCCTTTTCAGATTATTTTGGATCTGTATATGAATTACCCAACACTCCATCTAAAATAATGCCAGACATTAGCAGCTCAAATTGTATCACTATTAACAAAATAACGCTTCAACAAATTAAGGAACAAATTTTAAAACTAGATATTAACAAAAGTCCTGGACCTGACAATATTCCCCCCTTATTTATAAAATCATGTAGTAATTCAATAGCAACACCACTCGAAATAATTTTTAACAAATGTTTATTGGAAGGGGTCTTTCCAGACAGGTGGAAATGTGCCCGAGTGATTCCGATTTTTAAAAGTGGTAATAGATCCAACATTGAAAATTACAGGCCTATATCGTTACTGTGTATATTAGGGAAAATTTTTGAGGCTATACTATCTTAGGAATTATTTTTTAGAGTTAAACACATATTAAATCCATTTCAGCATGGTTTCTATCAAGGGAGATCAGTAAATACAAATTTGATACCATTTGTTCAATCTGTATTAGAGGCGATGGAAAATGGACAGCAGGTGGATGCCGTGTATACCGATTTCTCGAAAGCGTTTGACAAGGTACACCATCCTACCTTGTTTATTAAGCTTTCGAATTTTGGTGTGCATGGTAGCCTCCTTAGCTTGTTACGGTCCTATTTGCTGGGTAGAACTCAGGTTATAAAAATGAATAATTGTCAATCAGCGCAGATGCAAGTCACGTCAGGTGTACCACAAGGATCGCATCTAGGGCCACTTCTTTTCTCCATCTTTATTAATGACATAGTTGATTGCTTTAAATTTTCACAGTGTGCTTTATACGCTGATGATCTCAAAATCAGAAAAAACATAAATACTGTAAATGATTGTATTCTTTTGAACGAAGACTTAAAAGCATTAAACGAGTTCTGCACAGCAAATAGAATTTATCTAAACGTCAATAAATGTTGCTCCATCACTTTCACGCGCAAGGTCAATAGAATAATATTTAATTATACACTGGATGGAGAAAATCTCAAACAGGTCAAGGTAGTTAAAGATCTGGGAGTTTGGTTAGACACTAAATTAAGTTTTGAGAATCACATTGAGACTGTAGTACAAAAGTCGTTTAGGAATCTGGGCTTCATATTAAGATCCACAAAAGATTTTAAAAAGGAGAAATCGATTTTAATATTATATAACTCAATGGTTCGTAGTCACTTGGAATATTCTAGCTTAGTTTGGGACCCGCATTACAACAAATACATTAATAGAATTGAGAAAGTTCAGAAAAAATTAATTCACCAGTTAAATTATAAATTTCATCAGGATAGACAGTGTAATACCTATGAGCATAATTTTAAATTGTATATAATGGACTCATTAAAAAACAGAAGGCTGGTTTTCCGTGTTACATTTCTATATAAAATCATTCATGATAATATAGACTCCCCTTTCTGTCTGAATTACTTATCTTTTATTACTAGATCTCACGATATTCGGGGGCAATCTTTATTTTACACCAGATTTAGTAACACTAATGCGTATTTTAACTCTCCTATGAATAATATACAACACTCATATAACGTAAATTTTTCCCACATTGACTTATTTCACTTATCTCTTAGACAAGTAAAAAATAAAGCTTTTCAAGCATTGAGGTTGTAATAATGTAATAATTTAATTTATATGGTATAAAACTTGTATAAAGTTGATTTTATCAGCATATGTGAAATTACAAATCGTATGAATATTTTTGTTTGTATTGAGTGCGGTTGGATATAGCTTGGGAGCTGTGCGGGATGGTCGTTCGCGTACGGTCTCGCTCGCGGCGTCTGTGGAGTTATCGGGGTGGTGCCGAGGGGCAGGTCGGACTGCGCGACCGGCTTCTTGGCGCTATCTCGGTGACTTTGTAGACGGCGCGTGTGGGACCGTGCGTGGATTGTCTGTTCGTACAGGTCTCGGGTTGAGCCACATCGCGCTTAAATTTATATATTTTCTTTAATATTTCTTAATATATCTTTTTGGTACTCGTCATCCCTGTGTTCTTTTTTGTATTTTTTTCTATTCTTGTGTTTTCTCTGTATTAAACTGTTATTATTTACTGTATTTGATTAAATAGTAGGTCTGTCTGATAGTGCGATTGTCCATGTTTACATTTTAATATTTTATATTTATACATAGTATTGGCCCCCTTTTGTAAGGACCAATTAAATATTTATCAGTCAATTTTTTTAGTTTTATGTTTTTCTTGTTTTTTGCTAGTTTAGTTTAAGTTGCTTATATTCTTTATATTTTTATTATTGCACAACTACTGTACACTAATTTATAATTTGTGTCATTCTAGTATTGGAATCTTTGTATTCTGTTGAATGACCTGTTCCTTAAATAAATAAATAAATAAACTATAAAGATTAGGTCTGGAGCCATTAATCTGTTACTGATTACCAATTAGACCTGTGAAAAAAAATAATCCCTTGGTAATCGGTTACTGTAATGAAAAAGTAATTAGTAATCATTTTTAAGATTAATTTTTGATTTCTACTATAGTTCAGCTCCTTTTAAACATATATAGTTGAATAGGAGAACATACTAGAAATATCGGATACAGCCTGATATCATTCCCCGATGATATTGTTTAAAAAAAATTCTAAATGAAACAATTTGTGAAATTATTCTAAAAATCACTTACTGCGTCTATTATAATTGTATTGGTCTAGGTTCGAAATATAATATCGGACAAATGACCTCTGCAACCGTTGATGAATTGTTCAGCTCTTTTCTATGCATTTTCTAAATTTTGCGCAGCATTTCGATAGGTATTTTGCCGCACGAGTATTGGCTTTCAAGGCGTCAAGAGTTTACGGGCCGCTCATGTACACTCTACATTTCAGGTAGCTCTACAAGGAGAAAATCACTGCGAATAAATCCGGCCATATCAACGCAATATTGCTGAGATGATTCGTTCTGGGAACATTTATCCCAATTTTTATTGTAGAGACCAGTGTACGGCTCTGTCACCGTCCTTTTGTACAATCCTTCCACATCTAACTGAGGTGACAGCGTAGCGTTCGACTAAATCGCTTTTCCTATATTATTTTAAAAAAGAGGATCCTCATGATCAGTTTAGAACAGATTCCACATCAAGCAGTGAGTTTTCGGTCGACTTGAATGAATATGTTCATCAATTATATGAGGATTTCCCATTCCCAGTAGCGTGGTTCATTTGCAATGTTGGCCAGTGAGACAAAATAGCGTTTCGTCACTCGTTATGAGATATTGCCAAACATTCGGATCCTCTTGCACCGAGTTATTCTCGTTTTGTGTATATTCGAAATACTTTTGATTGTATCTGTTTACTTTTTTAAAAATATTTATTTAACGTCGCGCGTCAGCATATTTCCGCTACTGAGGCCTAACACCGACGCCTGTAGACAAGCTATCCCCAACCAGGAATTTTGCCGAACCTCTTCTCTTTCGAAGAGTAGGAATTTTTTACTTGCCTAGTATTTAATAGACAAAAGACAGCTTTACATCCCCTCCGAAGGATGGTATATCCACTACGCAATCCTCGCCTACGATTGCATAACTTCCGCGCATACACTAATATACAAGCCTTTGGAAGATGTGAAGCGAGGACACGGTCTCCCTTAAAATGGTGTCCCATCCAAGTACTAACCACGCCGGGTGTTTCCTTACATCGCATATCGAAATATCTGTTTACTTGAAATTTGAATTTTGCATGAATACATATTCAAATCGATATGTAGAATTTGTGTTGCAGTTCTGTCAGATGATCTCAACTGCGATGCACGCCTCCTTGTTGCCGTTAAGCCAAAAGCATATAACCGATTTTATACCCAATCGTATGAAATGGTTCCTTTTGCGTACAGCAGCTGTTTTTTGTGTAAGAACAGAGGGCACAAATACAAAGTGTGGATAAGAGAGGGCGCCACTTGGTTGTTGAAAGGTTACTTATAATCTTGCCCAGCCAAGAAGGCAAAATTGTTCAACCAAATTTACTTAAGACTTGAAAGGTATAAAAAAGGCACGATAGATTTACTATTATTAAATGACCAGACAAATATTATTAGAGACGATGCAAGTATTAAGCAAGATTTCTACAAAAAGAACATTTTTTATTATATACAATATGTACATACAGGCTACAGAGGTTTAATTATGAAGTTAAATGCTAATAATTAACAAAAAGTGAACAATACGTATTGATGTGGAAATAATGTTAATCCAAGAGTATCATGTATGTACGATGTTAAATTGCCTGCCTTACAAGACTTATATTTTGAAATATACATACAAAAATTTACTCACAGCGTTGAAAGTTTTTAATTGAATGACAAAGTAATTAAATGAAATTAAGATTCATGACAAAAAAAATAAGAAAAATAAGATCAAACCTGCTCCAACAAAAAACTTGCTCCAGCCAAAAAACTTGTTGCAGCAAAAAACTTGTTCCAGCAAACCTGCTCCAGCCGTGATCATCCAGCTCATCTACAGAATGGTTGGAATGTCCTACGGTACGACATGGCCTGGTCGTCTTCATGACACCAAATAAGGATGGTACCATGACGGTCCTTGATGGTTATAGTTGATCCTCCACTGGCTACACATGATTTCATACTAGTTGCTGGCCGGTACATCGGCAGATCACAAAAATTGACTTAAACGTAGAGTAGATTAATCCAAAAAATAGCCAATCCCAAATACTCTTTTACAAGTACAAGAACAACCTAATAACACAAACGTAAAACTCACCCCTATAAGTAGAGAGTAGCTACATGAATTTCACAAAAAATACCAAAAACAGGAGGCCTCTCGAAAATAAAGTTTTTATGCGACAGCTGACCAAGCTTCCACACAAAAGAAATACTAAACTTTGGTTCTCAAAATGTTCAAAACCAAACTGGGTTGAGCCCAACGAAAAGAGAAGCTTCCTTCGCACACGTGTCCCGGCAAAGACAAGAAATTAGCCATCTTTCCTCCAAAAATCTGACGTCTTTCCAGTGCTGCCAACTCAAATTTTGGCTGAGAAGTCTTCCTGCTGTCAACCAATGAGGAAATATATTTACATAAAAGAGAAAACAACCCTTACTGGCAAAAAAATTAGTGATACTAAAGAAATAAACAATATGAAATTGAAATAATTGTTATGAAACTTTCATGGGTTGATCTTGTCGTTTTATGAGCAATGCAACATTAGGTACGCTTGAGTGCACATCTGGTTGCATACTCAATACTCCTGGCCCCATAAATTTCACAGTAGTATTTTAAAATGCTACAAACACCGAAAATTCGTTTTCGACAAACACAAATATTATTCCCTACAGCCAATGCAGAATCACGCATTCACTGTATTAGACCATTTTATTTTTATATTTGACATATTAGGAATAACAATTTTTTTTCCTTTCTAGGAAATTGGAAAATATAAATAGCTACCAAATCTAGCTAATAATTATTTTAGAATATGTTTCAAAGTCAGTCCTTGTTTATTTAAATTTTACATTATTTTAAATCGGTAAAACAGATCCAGGCGTTCGCTTATCTATTATTTAAGACTTTAATATGTCATGGTCATGTAATGCAGTATCTCGGGGCTTTAACTTCTGAAAATAAACCGCTGATGCTATTTCGTCATTTCTTACAAATTGGTAATAAATGGGTCTTAGAAACATTACTACCCTGTCCGAGGGCTGGTTTTTTCTAGGGGGTGAGTTCCACGCCTTTCTAAAACGTGATGCATAAAATAAATTAGTAACCATTGGAATCAATAATATTTTTAGTCGCAAACTCCTCTATAAAATCCTTATTTTACTATAAGGAATGTAACCAGACTGCAACCGACAGCTACTCTCCGGGCTATGTACCCCGCTGAGCGCTGAATTACAAGTTACAAGCCTGACGCGTTAAGTGTAATAATTGCATATTACCATGCAACAAACACCAGCCGAAAGACTGATCCTACTTAAAGGAGCTCTCGTGCCAGTCGTCACACACCACTTGCAAACTGCAGTTTCGAGCTGTTGGCTCTCGTCAGTGCAAGGTAGGCACGAGAGCTCCTTTAAGTAGGATCAGTCTTTCGGCTGGTGTTTGTTGCAATTGAAGCATTAGCGTTTTGATGGAATATGCAATTATTACACTTAACGCGTCAAGCTTGTAACTTGTAATTCTGCGCTCGGCGGGGCACATAGCCTGGAGAGTAGCTGTTGATTGCAGTCTGGTTACATTCCTTATATTAAAGTAAGGATTTTATAGAGGAGTTTGCGACTAAACATATTATGTTTTAATATTCCGCCCTCTAAAAGCACATTTTAACTATGCTAAGCCCAGTCAGGCTATTTATTTTTCGATTGCAACAGACACTGGACCGCTAGATGGCGCCTGCTGACTATTTTACATGTCGCTATCCCAAAGATATCGAAATGTACTAAATGGTCAAGTAATCCTCGTGTCGGTCATCACATGCCTACCTTGTACTGACGAGAGTCAACAGCTCGAAACTGCAGTCTGCAAGTGGTGTGTGACGACTGGCACGAGAGCTCCTTTAAGTAGGATCAGTCTTTCGGCTGGTGTTTGTTGCAATTGAAGCATTAGTGTTTTGATGGTAATATGCAATTATTACACTTAACGCTTCAGGCTTGTAACTTGTAATTCAGCGCTCGGCGGGGCATATAACCCAGAGAGTAGCTGTTGGTTGCAGTCTGGTTACATTCCTTATAGTAAAATAAGGATCTTATAGAGGAGTTTGCGACTAACAATATTATGTTTTAATATTCCGCCCTAGGGGCGAGCGTAAGTGCGTCTTTACTATGTACATACTTCGGTATGCGATGTAAAGCAACGACAGGCGCAGTTAGTACTTAGATGGTGACCATTCCAACGGAAACCGCGTTCTCGCCTCACACATCTTCCAGCGGCTTGTATATAAGTGTATGCGCGGAAGCTATACAACCTTAGGCGAGGGTTGTATAGGAGATATACCATCCTTCGGAGGGGATGTAAAGCCGTCGGTCCCTTGTCTATTAAATGTTAGGCAAGTAAAACATCCCTACTCTTCTTAAGGGAAGAGGTTCGGCAAAATTCCTGGTTGGGGGTAGCTCGTCTACAGGCGTCGGTGTTAGGCCTCAGTAGCGGAAATAGGCCGACGTTAAATAAATGTATAAAAAAAAATATTCCGCCCTCTAAAAGCACATTTGAACTATTGGAATCGATGCAAAATCAAATTCTATGAAAAAGGTTTCATACAATTTTTCATAAAAGTCAATAGTTACTAAAGTATAACGACCAAAAATTACAATTTTACCTTCAAAAACAGGTACTTAACCTCCAGCCGCTTTTCGGTGAATAAGTCCTAAAATATCATATTGAAAAAATGGCAAGGACCAAAATAATTGTTCATAAACCGATTATGAATCTGTTCCTTTTCATTTATTTCTCTAGGGTTATAGTCCCTTGTGGAAATATAAAGACCGTCAAAGTACTGGGAACGCACCAAAAGACATTTCCTCCCATTTTAGAGGGTGAGGAGAGTTTACACCCCAATTTAACGCAAACCACCCCTTTATGCAAAGAACCACTCCCCTTATCCGGTTTTTTAGGCCTTGGCTTGCGAGGACTTGTCGGATCGGGATTTTTTGCTCAATTTCAATCAATTGAGAAATTATCGATCACAAGTCACCCCCGCAAACGCAAAAACTTGTCACTTGTCAAAAATTGTCACCATCGTTTTTCTCGCCTACGAAAACGGTATATCCATTTCTGTTCAAATTCGAGCTTTATGATAGCATTGCCGTTTTGGGGGTGGGAGTGGTTTAAACCCATGGGGTCGTGCGAGGTGGCTTATTGTCAAAAGTTGCTGAATTCCAGTAAATTAAGCAAAGAAGAACCGATCCGACAAGCGCTCGCACGTCCAGGTAAGAAAAGCGAAGGGTGGTTTGTGCGTTTCGGGGTGGTTGGGGAGGTGTGGGTGAGAAAATATTACCACCGTCGTATTTCCCGCCCTCGAAGGTGGAGATATATCAATTTCTGTTCAATATGAAGCTTCTTGAAGATATTTCTGTTTTGGAGGTGTAGTTTCAACCCCTGGAGTCGAGCGGGGTTGCTGGTAGTCGACAGTTGCTCATTTTATTGAAATTGAGCAAAAACCCGACCCGGCAAGCCCTCGCACGCCCAGACCAGAAAAACCGGAAAAGGGGGTAGTTTGCGCTAAATTGAAGTGTAAACCATTGTTACCATCGTATTCCTCACCCTCGAAACGGGGAGGGGGTGATGTCTTTTGCTGTACTCCCAGTACTTTAGCGTCTTTCGAATTTTTCTGCAGTTCCACAGGAAATTATTAGTAAGTTCGTAGAAATAGTATCTTCAAAATGGCGTCTAAATATTTTAACGATGAAATGTAATGGTACAATGGTAAAAACGTCAAACTAATACCACCCATGTCAGAAATGGTAATGACAAAAATGAAAGCCAAAGAAATGAACTTTGAAATGAGTGATATTCTTCTACTGTAAAAAATTTAAAAGTTACGGCAGGTTGCGTTAAAAATGGTGGAATTTACAAATAAAAATGATGAAATCGCACATTTTTTCAATCATAGCTTTTTAATTTTTTCTCCTAGAACAACCAACAGTTAAGGGCTCATTTAAAAGCTTACTTCTTATAGCAAAATAGTTTAATTCGGTCACAGAAATTGTATCACACGATCAAATGTTTTTGTATAAATATTTACTAAATAGCAATAAAGTAATTTTAATTTTTATCTTTTTTTTTTTCTCGGTAATATCCATTGTATGCCACATCAGAATGGGGTAAGTGAAACATTTTTTTCTTTCTTTTAACGTAAACTAGATATTTTTTTCAGAAAAATAATCTCTATCATACTATCATTTTGGGCAAATGTCAAACTCCTCCACTGCTCTTGCGACTTAAGTTAACAAATATGTTACTTTTATTATACCACAGCTTCTTTAAAATTTATTAATTTTTCTCATAGACTTCGATTTTGCCATTCTGTTTAACGTCAATCAGTTTCAAGATATTTATTGAAATTGCAAGGAAAGACATATTTTCTAAAATTTTAGGCCAAATATAGAATACTATGCAGTCACTAGTAAAGCAAGGAGTTTGCAATTTCACTAACAAAAGGGGCATACAACTGGGGTGGGGTTATCGCCGACTTCGATTTTTTTTTGTGAAATTCAAACTAAATGAAAAATCAGTTTCAGGTGGATGCACCTCGTTAATACATTCTCATTATCCCATATCCTGAATTTATTTTGAACTCTTTAAATCTTTTTGGCAAAACGCAATTTTTTTTGCAATATTTGTTCTAACCAGAAATGTGTAAAAGGTGTTTTCGATACAACTTTCCATACTACAAATATTTTTATTTGAAATATTTTTCAATTGCGTAATTTCTTGACATGTAGAGGAATTCGACATAAAGAAAATTTAGGTCTCCCAAGAGAAGGTTTTAAAAGCAAGGCATTTTGAGGGATAAATGTCAAACCAATAAGCAAGGCAAGCAGATCAATATCCTCACCAACCACAACTGTTTTTGATCTGATGAGAGACTTTTCAATAGCGGTGTTTATGATTAAGTTGTCAGCATCATCACACACTTGACTAACCTCAATTCTTGCAGGAGAAAGTATTTCTGACGAATGTCTAATAAAAGGCGATTTTTTGTTTCTATTAGAAACGAACCTTTCTAGTGATATTATAGTAGTCTCCATATTATCTTCGAATATAATGTCCGGGCATAGAGGTATATTTATATTTTACTTATACTTATATTTTCAAAATTTAATAACCCAAAACAAAGGCCAATTTGAACAAACGGAGCAAGATATATTTCTTTTTTTATGCTCTAGTTTCACCCAGAAATAAAAATATATATTGAAATCATCGACCCCCAGCTGTAAAGTCCCCTTATTTATTCATATTCATATTTTTGATAAATTTAAACATTTTAAGAATATATAATATACAGTGTGGTTCATATGTACTGAGTAAATTCATTTTCTACGTTATCAATAGTATTTATGCAAAATCTCGAGGCAGGTCAAATTTTGACTTTAAAATTACATTTTCTGGCGCAAAATTTCTCCCCCACGTCAACTCCCTTCCCGTAACACTTACAAGACCTATTTTTTTTTTTAATTGGAAAGGGATGCTTGTGACACCTCATTTGAAATATATATTCATTTTCTATTCAGCAATATCAAGGTTTTTCGATTTCGTTCGCTAATTATCCAGAGATTTTCAATTTTATAACGAGGGATTTATAATATATGCAATAGGCTATCAAGCATGCTTTGAAGGCTGTCATAAAGGATTATTATGTGACAATTAGCTGTTAAAACTGTACAATAAGGTTTAGGCGGCATTTCTGTAGTAGGTTGATACTTTTATATAAATTTTTATTGTAACCATGGCACATTTAAGTGAAATGCAAAGAATTGAAATATTAATAATGATTGAATGTGGTAATAAAACCAGATCCCAAATGGTAGTATGTACAATGTTAAATTATAAGTATCCCGATCGTTCGACTACACAGTCTACAATTAGTAGAACAGAAAGAACATTTTGGGAAAATGGAAATGTCCGAGATAGTCCTAAATCAAGAAGGAAAAACCAAATTGATGGGAAATTAAGAAGTGCATAATTTACCGATAACTTTGAATTCAATATATTTTTAAACTGTATAATCTTGGGAATACATCATGCACGAAAATGCGCACAATTTCCTCTCCTTGCATTAAATGCAAGGGAGCATTTTAAATACCAGAATATTTCTTTTACTTGCAGATACCACGAAATTATGTTCGAAAAACCATTATTAATTCCCATAGTGAAGATTTACTACAGGCTGCATTAAATGCAATCGGAAATGATGGCAGGGAAGTTGGAAGAAGTTTTAATATTCCGGAATCAACTTTGAGAAAAAAAACTTTGACTTAGTCAGCCTAAGACCTCCCATCTAGGTCGAAAGCCAATTTTTACAGAAGGATTAGAGGCAGAGTTGAGAGATTATGTTCGGACACTTGCAGAATTGTTTTATGGTATAACATCTAAACGACTGAGACAGCTAGCATATAGATACGCCGAAGAGAATAACATTCCTCATAATTTTAATAAAGAAAGGCAGTTAGCAGGGAAAGATTGGCTGTATGGCTTTCTTAAGCGAAATCCTACAATATTGAGACAGTCCGAATAAACCAGCCTAAACCGAATTGCTGCATTTAATGCAGACGAAACAAAGCGTTTCTATTCCAATCTCGGAAATATTTTAGAAAAGCATAAAATTGAAGCTAATCGAATTTTTAACATGGATGAGACAGATATAACCACCGTCCAAAAGAAATGCCCAAAGGTTTATGGACCTAAATGAGTTAAAAAAGTTGGGGCTGCTATTTCGGCTGAACCAGGAATAACCATTACAGCCGTGTGTTGTATGAGTGCTTCAGGATACTACATTCCGCCCATGTTGATTTATCCTAGAAAAAGAATGGATGCTACACTTCAAAAGAATGGGCCCATCGGTGCCAGTTATAAATTTTGATTTATTTCTTGATTGGCTACAACAACTTCCAGAAACATGCAAAACCTGCTGAAAACTTTACTAACTGACTTTACTCGTTCTCGATAACTGTTCGAGCCATATTTTGACAGAGACATACAATTTCTGTAAAACAAACCATATTCATATGGTGTCTCTTCCGCCGCATACTTCAAATAATATTCAGCCACTTGACTTGACCTTCTTTAGTCCTTTAAAAAATGCACTTTACAGGGAGTGTGAAGTTTATTCCACAGGTCATGAAAAAATAACGGAGTATGACATGGTCGAGCTTTTTAATAAAGCCTTTATGAAAACTACGACAATGGAAAAAGCGGCTTCAGGTTCTTCTGGAATATGCCCCCTCGATCCTGACAAATTTACCGAAAACGATTTCGCTCCTGCCAACCAGATGAGAGAGTTCCTTATAGAAAGTACACCAGAACGTACAACATCTAATTCTCCAACACCTGCATCCCATCCAAATCTACCAAACAGGATACTTAATTCACCAACACCTGAAGTTCAGAAAAGTTCTAACAGCCCTAAAGACCAACAGATAGTTCATATTCCAAATGAACAGCCACATGCTTCACCCGATCGAGGCAATCTACCATCTACTTCCAATTATGTTGAAGATAATCTACCATCTACATCGAAATCTAACAACTCATTCTTAAACTTTGTTCCTATTCCAGGAAAAAACAAAAAACAGTAAAAAGAGTTGCTCGTGCGAAGCAACATTCAGAGATACTTACCAGCACTCCCATAAAAGAAAAATTAGAAGAAATTCAGGAAAAGAAAAGGCAAAAAGTCATGAAATTCACACAAACGGAAAAGACCAATTGCATTGAAGCTAGAAAGAAAATGAAAAACATGCCTACACCTGAGCATGCTTTACAATATGTCGATGAAGAAGAGTTGGAAAGTGCTGTTTCCTCTATCCCTGCTGCCGTCTTCTATGGAAAGGGTAAAACAAAGGACATTATAAAAGGAGCTCTTGCAAAGAGTGTTTGTCGACGTGTGTGTCAGTCTCCAGAAATAAAAATAGACAAGAAGAAGAAACCGGTTACGCATGAATCATAGGTATCTGATGTAGATGATAGTGACACTTGCGACGACGATGAGTTAGACGATATCTCAACTCTGCTCCTTGTTATCAAGAACCTGATAAGCAGAATGAAATCTGTAACATCTGTGGAGAACACGGAAAGATGAACTATGGTACAGATGTGTCGCATGCCGCTCATGGAACCACGCTGAATGTACTGGTGAAGAATGTGCAGATCAATACATTTGCGATTTTTGTAAACAATAATCAAGTCAGTCGTTTAAAAAAATAGGTGCTTTTTCTTTTAAATTGTTTCCGTATTACGCTATCTACCCTGTTTATATTTTTCAGATCACCGCGCACCGTTTCCCGTTCTATGCGCATTGTTCCCCATTCTATGCGCATCACTGCCCAATGGGATGGGGAAATGTACGCAAATGCATTTTTGTGTCTTTTACGATTTTATTGGATCATTTTAGAAATCTCATAAAATGCAATGTGCATGCTGAAAGAACAATAACTAGAGCTTCCGCTAACGTTCATATATATTTTATAAAACTTAAATTTGGAAACTAGGGCAATTCTGGCTTAAATGCGCACTATTCCCCCACTTTACCTTACATTTTATTGAAATGTGAACTTACACAAAATATTTAACTATTTCTATGTGCTACATTATGGTGCAGACAGAAGTAAAATTTATCATATGTGAATACAAACCTTTAAATATTCCATATAAATATGAATTTATATGAAATACGGGACGACTGTTTATGCGATTTAATTTTGGCCTTTATGTGAAATGTACATAAAGTTCACAATAATACGTGACGAAATTTCTTTAAACGCGCTATGACTCCATGTACTATAAGATTGCCTACTTTCAGGGGCTTTGTACTTCACACTAATCTGGTCCATTGGAGTTAGGGATTATTTAAATACAATTTTTCCTGGCAGTTGGATTGGTAGGTGCGGCGCCTGCCTGAATGGCCTGCTCGTTCTCCTGACATGACGCCACTAGATTACTTCTTATGGAGATGTTTAAAGCCGAAAGTATATGTTAATAGACCGGGCAATATTGAAGATTTAAAAAATAAGAGAAGGCAAGAAGTTGAACAAATAAGTCCACGGATGATACAAAAGGTTCTTGAGGAATTTACTGACCGCTTTGCGTATTGTCAAGATGTGAACGCTTTGCAATTTGAATATCTTAAATTAATTTCAATTTGTTTTTGTTACCTGGATTTTTCTAATAACAAGTTATTTTATAATATTTCGATTTCCTTATTTCTTATGTTGTGAAGTGAAAGTATAGTTTTAAAATCAAAAATTGACTCGAGATTTAGCAAAAATGCTATTAATAACGTAGAAAATAAATTTATACGCTACATACGGACCATACTGTATATTTTTCTGTATTGTTATCAGCACATGGAAGTAAATATCTGTAATAGAAAATCTGGAACAGAAATCTAAACTCCGTTTTTCCAGCGAACCTTAATAAATTATGTAAAACATTAAAGTGCTCTCATGTAAAATTGATCATTTCTTGATATTGACGATAATATATATTGAAGAAAGTTAATTTTAAAACAGTGCGAAGGTGTAATTTAGAAAATAACTTTACCATTCTAAAAACAAATGCCATTTTGGTATTAAAAAGTTGAAATGTCTCACTTGGTACTAATAAGGACCAGGAAAATTATAATTGGTTATATTATGCACCTGCTCAAATTTTATTGATCAGTTAAACTGTATTTTACGAGCCAATCTCCTTTAATATTATAATAAATTTAATTTTCCAATTTGTACTTGCCAAATGGAGACGGATATGTTACTTTACATATATATTCGTTGTAATTGAGACACTACATCAAGTTTATCACCCCGTAATACCGTGAGAGCGTTTTGGATTTCCACAAATTGTTTGAAATGCTCTCCGCGCTAAGAAAATATTGCCGCATGCCAGGCGGGCCATCATTTTCGGGAATTTCTTTATTCTCGTCGCGTTTCCAGCAAGTCCGGTAGCCCCATGGTACTGTCATAAGGGCTACCACTATACCGCCGTCAGGCCACGAAGACATTGTGACGACGCATGCCGGGCATTCTTTATGCGGACCGATGTCGCATCTCAGATTATGCCTTTAATACAATAGATAACAGCTTGTTTATGACATTTACATTTGTATACCTCTGCATAGCCGACTTATTAATGTCTGCTTTATGGCCAAGAACTATTTTAGAATGTCTTTTTTAAAATAATGTGTTTGGACTATTTGATTTATTAGCGGGATGTATTATCGTGTATGTCCGATCTTCCTGTGAATAATGAAGACAAATTTCGTATCTAATTTTTGTTCGCCGGCTTCTTTAAATTCCAATTGATAAAAAGTCTGGAGATAGTGGCAACATATATTTTAATAATGAAATCACAACTGTATTAAGTATGCATTTCGAGGAAAGTGTCTTAGTTGGCTTTTCTTTTTACTGAATCACATATTTTTGTCAACATTTAGTAAGAAAAAGATGCGCATAATTAAAAATGATATCTGCTAATTTAAATATACAGGGTGTCCCGTAATAACGTGCAAAAAATTTAACTGTAATTTTTATTTCGCGCACCAAGCATTTGTTTGCGAAAAAAATATTTTATGCGAGTGCTACCCTGTATCTTGTCAGTCTAGCGATAGGTCAATTATACGGGGAGTTATCAGCATGTGAAATTTTTCGTTTTCTCCCTCTCCTAATTATCCCACCGCCCCCAGCCTCCGCCCCAACAAAATATCTGCCATTAGCCTTCTATTAAAAAAAATTGAGTCTTCAACTCCACTCCTTCATGATAAAAAATGAATTCAACTTTTAAAAATTTTTGCACCTTGGATTCGCGATACCTCGCGAATCAATAAACTGACGTCGACGAGGTTGGGAATTAAATTTGCTTATTTTCATGAGCTCTTCATTTTTGGTCTGAACATTTTTTTTCGTCAGATCAAAAGACGCCGAGTTATCTTCGAAATTTTTTTATTATAATTTACATAAATTAATAGTAGTTATAAGTCTAGAATATAATGTATTATTTTTACAGGGATATACGCCGCTACATATATCAGCACAATTTGGACACAAAGACATCTTCAAATTATTAATAGAAGTTTATAGTAAGTATAACCGTTGTCAAATGCGATTTTCATTTTACTTTTCTTCTGTCTCATTTTATGTCTTTTGCCGTTTTATAAATATATGCAAATAATTAACAGCTAGTTTTTGACACGAATATTTCATATAAGTATATTAAATATTTTCCCACTTTATTATTATTTCCACCTGCGTAAAATATCTTTCATTAACATTTTTTAATGACAAGATTTAATAAGGTCTGGCATATTAAATATTTGCATGTAAATTTTTACTTGTTCCCGTAAATGAATAAATCACATTTATATGAAAAATTACTATAGGTACGAAAGTGAAACCTGCCACGTTTTTTCGGAGGCCACGGAAGTCCTGTCCGACATCGGGCAACCGAAAAATAATAATTTACTTATCGTTTCGATCACAATATAGGACATGTTAAATTATGAGAGAACATGACTAATTCCTCCTAGTTCCTACTAGAAAATGCAGGGAGAGAATCTGTGAGACAAGGGGTTAAAAATTATTAAAGGTAAAAATTAAAAAAAAAATGAGTCGGTGTAGAAATTCAACTTCAAGATTGATTGAAAATAACGAAGATTTGACAAGATAAACATTTATTGTAGCCCATGAACCTCTAAAAAATCCAACTGAATACTTACCAGCAGGATTGTCTTTATTTTGGCGTTACAAATAATTTCTCAAAGTCCATAAAACCAACTGGTTGGCTACAGAAGGTCAAAGATCACGCAAATCAGTTTTTCTCAAATATCTCATAAATTATTGGTTTTATGTTAATTATGGTTATTATAAAATGTGTTCGTGGTATAAATCAATAGTTTTCGAGATATGAGGCTGAGAAAACTCGAACATTGCGCTGCATTCGTTTCCCAATCCATGGGTTACAACTTATGTTATAATTTTGTTGATTGTTATTCATCTTTGCTGACTTCTTCTTCGTCTCGTCTATCTCTTCTATTTCCACTTCTTCAATATTTTCATCTTCATCTAAAATCATCTCAGTGAAAAATAATGAAATGAGGTCGGCTTCTTCATCGTTGAACTCAGATACAACTGTTGTTTCCTCGGACATTGTATTGAGACACGACTGGCCCCGACAAGAACCACACACTCGGAACATAGCAATCCTATTTTTCTGCATCCACAATTGTTGTCACAACCTTTTGTGCAATTGCAGAAAATAGAATTAAGAGGTTAATCTGGTGCAGGAGGAATCAGAGTAGTTGTAGGCTTTAATAAATTATTGTTTAAAATCCAACCCCACTGCAATCAATTTTTCCCAGCCAAGTTTGAACCTGGTAATATACCCTGAATAGATGTTGTTGAGTAGCTGCTGCTATGGATGGAAATGACCACAATTGCACAGGCTTATTTAGTCTAGTGCATTTTGCAAAACTAAAATATTTACAATTATCGATTGAATTTTTGTTTTTTTTTGAGCTCCGCACATAGCTAAAATAAACAATGTGTGACTATTTATTAGCAAATTTTTCAAACAGTTTTTGAATGCTGCCAATGCTTCCTGTAAAAATAGAATATGTTATCTACAATATGCATACTTCTGGATTGCCCAGGGGTTATAGATCTTCGATTGAACGTTACCTTTTCCGGGTTGAAGAAGATAGACATCTAAGAACATGTCATTCAATATTACACCACTATACGTATAGAATAGTGGCGCATGCGCTTTGCTCCGAAGTTGTCTCAACCCAATATCTCGAAAACCAGTAGTTCTACGTAAATTCTGTATAGGACCTTTTTTATGCAGATTTATTTCATGAACAAAATATTTGAGAAAAACTGATTTTCGTGACCTTTGACCTTCTGTAACTTTTGTAGCCGTCCAGTTGAACCTTTGAGAAATTATTTGTAACGCCAAAATAAAGAGAATTCCGCTGGAAAATCTTCGATTGAATTTTTTTAGAGATTTTCCTTTTTTGTATAAACTGACTGGATTATTGCGGGAACAGGGCATATTAGTTAGGCAGATTGACAATAATTTGAAATCAGTTTTAACATCAAAATTTATTTATGTATTCCTCAATGAGAACGTTTGTCTGAGTTTTTTGCCAGACTGATTTTTAAACTCATTTTCACACCACATGGAGTTATTGGTGCGTATTTTAACGTGATATTTTAGGGCATTACTTTGCAAAGATAGCGCAATCGATAAAACCAGACGAAAAGATTTTAAACATTAACAAACCTGGAACATCGAGGCGACCCAATGAACATAAATTGCATAAAATGTGTTGTTTCTGTTGTGGATTAGGCCTACTGAGAGTACCACGTTAGAAAAACTTGCCAATAACTCTACTGGTGTGAAAATAAATTTTAAATATGTGAGAGACTTATGGTGGAGAATCGCCAAATAGTTGCCAAAATATTTTATAATTAGTGAATATTCATCAGATAATAGTGTTATTAATAATCCGCTCTCGTCAAATATTTAAAATTACGGCCAAGGCATTTTACGGGATAATAGAAATAGTGGGGTCGATCTGAACTTGCAAACGGACTCGTTTTTTTCGATTTTTTTTTGTGATGTTATGAAATCGGGCTCGCGAAAAAAATGGTTGCGAAATAACCAATTTATTGTTTTTAGAAAAAGTCATTTTTTGCCAGGAAGGAAAAGGGTGGGGAAGATTTTTTCCGCTATCGAATGTGGAATTTCTTTCTCTTTGATTTAAGCCTGACCAGATTACGATCGGATGATTAGGAGGGGAGAGGGGGGTCCGCAAAGTTTTTGCCCTGTAGATTCAAGTTTTTTTTTTACTTCGAAGCTCTAACTTCATTAGGCCTGTATGCGCGCGTGATACATTTATAAAAACGAGTGCGGAAAGTCAGCAGCCGTGCAGCGAGATGCCGGGGGAGGAGCCTTGCGCTCCCACATCTCTCCCTTCGCTCTCACAAATACACGTCCCTCTCCACTCGTCCGTTAAGAATTACTACATAAGTTTCGTATCCACAAAATGCATGTTCAGCAGGTCTTCCGTCGGTAATTCGATAAAAAAAGGGCAAACCTTATTTCCTTTTTAAAGTCGACGTTTCGACAATCTTTATTGTCCTCAGGACTAATGAAATAAAAATTTATCGGTCACTAAAGCCACACATGATATCATCGTTACCAATTTAACAAAAAACATAAATATATATCCAATAGTACAAATTCTATAGTCTATGAATTTCTTCAATATATTAGGAGTCGAAGTATTAAGATTTAACCAATAATGCCTTAATAAAATGTTTATCGGTAAAAGATACAGGGTGATAGGATTCAAATTATATATTTTATTTTTCTTTGTAATTTTTTAGTTGTAAATATTTTTTTCCATGTAGCTAATACCGCTTATGTGGTAATTGTTTGTATGACGTTTAACAACTTCAAAATTTCAGGCATCAAAACAAAACAAACAATGATGCTACACTTTTAACTAGAAGGCATAAATAATTTAAATCAAAATGATAAACAATGTATCACAAATAATAAAAATTAGAGCAATAATAAGAACAACTTTAAAAGGTATAATACCTACTACAATAAATGTTCAACATGACCACCATTAACCTCAATACATTTTTTAAACGTTTATTTAGAGACTCTCTAACTTTAAATAACGATTCTCTGTTATCCCTAATAGTTTCCACAGCTTCACAAACTTTCTTCCCATAATTCTTCGCGGGTATTTATGTTATCATTGTATATCTATTATAAATCCAAAGGATTGAGGTCGGGACTACGAGGTGGCCAAGGAAATGCACTTGGATAGTGCATATTTAAATATTACGTACTTCTACCGAATAATGTGCTGGGGCCCCATCCTGCATGTACCACATATTGTTTCTTAAATTTATCGGAACATCATATAAGATTTCAGGAGGAATATTTTCTAAAAAGTCCAGATCATCATTTAAATTTGGTGGGAACTCAATTGCCCCTAGTATGCAGTGTCCAATGATAGCACATCACACATTTATTTTAAATTCGTGCTGGAAGTGTATTTCCTTGGATAAATAGGGGTCCTCAAGTTCCCACGAATGATTATTTCTCCAATTAAATACCCTACGCCTGGTAAAAGTGGCCTCGTCCGTAAACAATATTCGGAGGGGTGTAATGGGGTAGTGAAGCGCAAGTTATAGCCTCTCCTACTCAATTGTTAACCTCACCTTCGCGATGAGTTCAATTTGAACTTGGTGCACCCTGTTTTCACTAACGAGGCTCTAACGACCGAGTAAGGGCGGAATAACCCTTACCTTTTGCCGCGAGCACATCCACCTTCTCACGAAGAGTGCGGTAAAAATAACCCACCGCACACAAAGGTTGCTTTTGGAATCGTTTGGTTACCCCATCGTCGCAGTCTCCTTCTGTGCCATGGGACCACACCACTCGCCTTCCGCAACCGAGCTGGTCAGTTGCATACCTGCTCCAGCTAAAACTTCAAATGCAGCGTTCAAGTGGGACAAAATCACCCGGAGGTAAAATACCCTCCCGATCGGATCTCCGGGGGAGGGTGCCCACAGGGACACCTCATCGAATGTCGATAAAACACCGACAAGTTAAATCCAACAAAACTAATTCTTTCATCTACGGCGCTTGGAATGTTCGTACTTTGAACGACAACACTCGCACCGATCGGCCTGAAAGAAGAACTGCTCTAATAGACAGAGAACTTCACCGACTCAATGTAGACGTTGCAGCTCTCAGCGAAACTCAATTTTTGGAGGAAGGCTCTCTCACAGAAAAGTACTACACCTTCTATTGGAAAGGTCTTCCCACCAATTCAAGAAGACAACATGGAGTAGGATTTGCCGTTCGGAATCAACTTGTATCCAACTTAACACAAGTACCACAAGGCCTATCCGAGCGTCTAATGCTGCTACACTATGAGCTATCAGATGGCAACGCGGTAAATCTAATTAGCGCCTACGCTCCCACTCAGGATGCAAGTCACGAAACCAAGGAAAGCTTCTATCAACAGCTGGAAGAAACCCTCTGTAGAATACCTAAAACGGAACGACTCGTTATCCTTGGCGATTTTAACGCTAGAGTAGGGAGAGATGCAGACACCTGGCCAGGCATCATAGGCAAGAACGGTTTGGGCAACATGAACGCTAACGGTCAACTACTCCTAACTAAGTGCGCCGAACATGATCTAGTTATAACAAACACCATTTTCCGACAAAAGGATAAATTTAAAGGCACCTGGCGTCACCCCAGATCAGGTCACTGGCATCTACTGGACTATGTTATCGTACGTAGGAAGCATCTCAAAGACGTCCAAATTACAAAGGCGCGCATTGATAGCGAATGTTGGACCGATCATCGCCCTGTTGTCTCTAAAATGAAAATTGTTATGAGACCCAAACACCGAAGAACTCAAGTAAAACGTAGACTCCGTCTCTGTATTAGTAAATGGCGTAACCAACAAACCATCGAGCAGCTAAAGCAAAAAGTTCAAGAGAATTTGAGTGCACTAGAAGAAACCAATTCTGTAGATGTCGCTGCTACCTGGACAGTTTAAAAAGTGCGAGTGAGGAAATTCTTGGCACTGCAGCAAGTAAAAAACAGGAGGACTGGTTCAATGATAATGAAGCTTTTATACAAGAACTTCTTGACCGCAAACATACTGCCTTCCAAAACGCTATCAACCACCCCAACGACTCATCAAAAGCAGAAGCTTTTACCCAATCTAAGTATGAAACGCAACGCGAAATCAGAAGAATAAAGAACGAGTGGTGGGCAAGCAAGGCCAGAGAAATTCAAAGGTACGCCGATTCACACGACTACAGGAATTTCTTTCAAGGAGTAAAAGCAGTGTACGGCCCCAGTCGGAAAAATATGTGCCCTATTAAAGATTTAAATGAAAATCTCCTCAAAGAAGACCAGGAAATAAGAGCCCGATGGAAAGAACACTACTCTAACATTCTTAACCAGCAAAGTCAAGCCGATCACGATATTATAAATCTTATCTCTCAATATGACAAATTCGAAGACTTAGATAAACCACTAATAACGGAAGAGATGTTAACCGCCATTGGGCTGCTAAAAAATAACAAATCTCCCGGCGCCGACTCACTCCCAGCTGAGATCTTTAAAGCTGTGTCGTCAGAGCTCATACCCTACCTCAAAAAACTGTTTGATGTCGTGTGGGAAAGTGGTCAAGCTCCGCAGGAGTTTCGTGATACACTTGTAATCAACCTCTTCAAAAACAAAGGGAGCGCTGCGGACTGTGGAAATTACAGGGGTATAGCTCTCCTGGCTGTTGGAGGGAAGATATTCACTAAAGCGATGGCAAATAGGCTAACACCTGTTATGGAAAAGTTACTTCCTGAAACACAGAGTGGCTTTAGACCAAACCGAGGCACATCGGATTTAATCTTCACACTTAAACAGCTTCAAGAAAAAGCACTCGAACATCAAGGAGAAATTCACGTGGCCTTCATTGATTTAACCAAGGCGTTTGACTCGGTGGACAGGGAAGTGCTCTGGAAAATTATGTTCCGCTTAGGTATCCCTAGAAAATTTGTGGAAGTATGTCGCAGTCTACATACAAACAACAACGCCCAGGTTATGTATAATAATGAGGCAACCGAACCTTTCCAAACCCTCACTGGAGTTAGGCAGGGATGTGTCCTGGCACCCCTACTCTTTAATTTGTTTACCACTGCTCTAACAATTATTGTTGACAACAAACTGATAGTCAGAGGAATAGGTCTCAGATACCGTTTTGATGGCGGTCTCTTTAACATAGGGCGCTTTAGAGCTTTCACGAAGACACGCACACGATTCATTTGTGATCTCCAGTATGCGGATGACTGTGCACTTTTAGCCTCTACGCCGGAAGAGCTTCAAGAACTTTTAGATGTGTATGCTCAGAGCTATGATTCCTTGGGACTTAAAATCAACATTGGAAAGACTAAGATTATGTCAATTCCTCATCAAGTGAACCAAATAGACATTACACTTAACGGAAATTCTCTTGAAGTGGTGGATCAGTTCAATTACTTAGGCAACGTTGTTAATGACAAAGCAAACATGGACAGCAGATTCGCAATAGAATTAACGCTGCATCTAGAGCACTCTGGGGACTTAGAGAGAGAGTATTTGACAACCACGACCTTGCTTTGTCAACGAAAATGGCTGTCTACAGAGCAGTTGTCATTCCAACACTGCTATATGGATGTGAAAGCTGGGCCACTTACCGTCGTCATGTGAAAGAATTAGAAGGTTTTCAGCAAAGACACCTCAGAAGTATGATGAAAATCCGTTGGTTCCATCACATATCAAACGTGGAAGTACTTAGGAGAGCAAACAGCCTTCCAATTGAGGTGCTTATTTCAAGAGCACGCCTAAGATGGGCAGGTCACGTTCATCGTATGCATGATAACCGCCTTCCTAAATGTACACTTTATGGTGAATTGCTAAGCGGTAGAAGAAGGCGTGGCGGTCAACGAAAGAGGTTCAAAGACGCTCTCCATGAAAATCTAAAATCCTGCGGTATTGCAGACGAGCAATGGGAACAACTTGCAGCGGACAGAACCGAATGGCGAGGGGTTGTGGCCAGCTATCAAGGAAATGTTGCTGCAAGAAGGCCGAATCCAAGACCTAACCAGGTCTATGTTTGTCCTGACTGCGGTCGACATGTGCTCTCCAGAATTGGCCTCTATAGCCATAGTCGTGTGCACCGTAGATGAATGGGAATTACAATAGACTACACCTTTTACTTGTTTTTTATTGTACACAATTTATCGACTGTAACATTTTTATACTCGGACTCGAGTAACGGCTAATAATAATAATAATAATATTCGTTTCATAAACATTGTTTGTTACGAAAAAATAATGAAAACTGTGACCTTTGTGGAAGATCACGAATTTTGCGGAGTAAAGTGATTTGATTTAAGTTTTCATCTCTTTATAATCTATGAATTGATGATTAACTTAAACCAGTTGCTGCCGATAACCGCCGCGTACTTATTTACGAATTTTCTGCCATACGAACTAAAACATCTTCTTCTTGATCCACAGATATTCTTTTTGGTGCACCAGCAATATTACGTTTTGGGCGGAATGCATCTGTTTCTCCCAAACGATCAGAAAGGTCTCTATATAACGTATGATCTGGCTGCCTTCTGTTTCGATACAGTTCTATGTACCTTCGAGCTGCAGCACGACCACATAACTTTACGTGCGAATATACGCAAACCATGTCTCATTTCAGAAGCCGAAAAAATTTATAGCGAGGCATTTTTATAAAACGATATTAGAAATAAATAAAAAACACAACACTTAATTAAATAAAACTCTCCGCAACAACTAATTATTGTTTGAAAGATTAATTGTTTGACAAGTACTCTTTATTTTTATGCCTACTTGACAAATATGCTTCTTTATTTACTGCCTATTTTTAAAAATTATTATTTCAAGTCTTTTAAAAAATTTACATGCAACTCTTGATTTGCACTTTCCTCAAAACCTATTGTATTTAGAGACTTCAAACAAGTATGCCTTTTTTATTAAGAAATGATAGTGGAATACAAACTTTATGCTAAATCTGCGATAAAGGTGCGGGTGAAAAAATTACGGCCCTTTTAACACATTAAATATAGTGTACGTAGCTAGACGAAAGTTGAAGGTGTGTTATGATTTCCCACCACAAAAAAACCCCACCCACTAATTTTCATGATAAGATGTTAAAAAAATCATCAAATTACAAACGAAAATAAAAAATTTAATTTTGTACCTATATCTGTATATTTTTTATCATGTATCTTTTTATCTATAAACATTTCATTAAGGCATTATTGGCTAAATCTTAAAATTTTGACTCCTACTATCTGCAGTTAAATGTTGTACCATTACTTACGAATCACCTTGTATATTTATGTTTTTTGATGTATTGGTAACGATGTTATTATGCCTGATTTTAATGACTGATAACTTTTATCTCATTAATCCTGAGGAAGATAATAATGATTGTCGAAACGTCAACTCTAAAGAGGAAATAAGGTTTGCTCTTCTTTTATCCAATTAGCGATAAGAATTTTGTCCTCTACAAAAGTAAAAACAGTAAGCGGATTATTCCAAAAAGGCTGAGTTCACCCCCTTTATGACAAGGTGGTGGCTAAATTAGACTGTCACTTTGATTTTTTTAGTGAAGGCAGTGCCCCCTACAATCTACATTTTCTTTTATATATTTAACTTTCTTACAGTCAATTTGTCGAACTGGAGTGTAATACTTTTGAATGTTTACTAACGTACAATATTTCTCACATTTGATCTATTTTACAGAAGCTGACACAAAAATAAGGGACTATAGCGGCCGAACGCCAGAATACTACCTTTTAGCCAAAGAACAAAAAGAGGGATCCGGCATAACCTTGCGCAGTGAGTATGCCAGGGACAAGGTGCAACAGCATGGCAAATCTGCACGAAAGACTAGAAGCTTCCGCAACAAAACGATTTCATTTCCAACTCCACAAACTAAGCCTCATGCCTCTAGTGTAGATTATCCTAACAAATATTTTGGCTCGTACACGGTCACAAGAAAGTAGTATTCGCACGCTAGCACGTATTTTTTAGTAGCTATCTAGTGTTATATTAAATTTTTTTGCCCAGAGATCAAAGCAGTTGCAATTCATTGATGGAATTATAATTAACAGTATAATACTACAAGTATTAGGTGGACAAAATAAAAGAAAGTCCAGGAAAATTAATTTGTTATACGTCGAAATCTTCACGAATCGATAACCGACCAAAATATTCCATAATATCTTTATTAAAAAAATGTCAGATATTTGATTTTTTAATACTTGTGCTGATATCTCAAAAACGATGTGGAATATGTTGAATAATCAACTTCTAAACAGTTGAGCCATAACTAGTTCTCCCAATCGTTTATGGATTTTAAAAAATCTGATGGTAATGCCGGTGCCCAAAATCATAAAAAAAATACAACAGGTAATCAAATTTCTTGCAAAGAGCCTTTTCAATTGCTTTCGCCAAAGTGAGCCTCTTTTATTTTCCTAATTTTAGTTGATATCGTTTTTGGATACTTAATAAATAAATTATTACGTCAACAGGACGGTACCTCAGTGGTTGGCGCGTCTAGCTTTCCTTTCGCTTATTATAATTTTCATTTGCTCTACACACTCTATCTCTAATAAACCCCACATATTTTAATCTTTACTGATCCCTCTTCGCTTCTGTTTATTTCATTTTGTTGTTTGTTGTAAATTGTTCTTTCTAACCAACCATAGCTAACAGTGCTAGCGTTAGCTATACAGGGTTGAGTTGTACTGAAAAAGGCAACATATTGCATGCCTGTTTCTATAAGGCGTATGACAATATTAAAGAACAAAATTTTCAAAAGATTAAAATAAAAAATATGACGCATTGCACATTATACGATGAAGTCTTTTTAACTGTTGTAAAAAATCACCACATTATCGATCTGTGAAAGTTTTGACTTATAACTAATTACTTCTGGTTTGTTATCTAATATTCTCACACTTCGCTGGTCGAAATGGCCTATCCGGCCGGTTGTTATCACGGCCGTTCTCCATTTTTGCCACACATTAATCGACCTAACCGGTGGTCATTCTTGGTTATTGCTTAAGCTGATGAAAAATTGTAAGTTCATAATAGGAGACGGTATTCGGCAATTTAGTGCAGTAGAAATAGTGTTAGAGGTGGAATTAATTGCAACAAAAATTATTCTTGTTGTATATGGTAGGTATAGTAGCGGAAAACAATGAATGAAAAGAACCACAGACGTACTGGGGAATAGAGATGGTCGTGATGGTGCATAACGCATAGCTGTTTCAATCACATCACGTCTTATGTCTCTTATGTCGCGTGCATTAAAATGAGAGAGAGTTATGCTCGTGTTGTTTGCCAACTGGCGCGGCCGACAAGTGGGATATGGTACTTCAGTGACGGACTTAGTTTTACTTTTATATACGGCGAAGTAATGTATACGGGTAAACACAATTAATATATTAATAAGTAATAGTTTATATTTGTCTTTATCTATCAGAAATTCAATCAATTTAACGGAAGTCGGTTTTCCATAAGAAAATTGCTTGGTTCTTTAAAAACGTAAACAGACATACACAATATAGTAAGTCCGGGTCTGCCTACTTAGCGTCTCACCTCGGTCCTCCCTTCTCGATTGGAGCTTTCCGCTACTATAATACGCTCCTAATCCACAAACTAAAAATATACATCCGCACCCCAAAATGCGTTTTTTTGGCCGCCGCCTTGAAAAAACGTTAAGTAATTTAAAAAATTATAAAAAATCGTGTGGTATCAAATTACAGGAAATTTGATGCTGAAGGAGAATATAATATTGGGTTTTAAAAGTAAAATCTTTGTAAAGATGAAACAGGAGAGAATGATGAAAAAATTCTGCCTACATGATCCTGTATTTACAACTTAAATGCTTAAGGACGTTCCCGACAAAATCTTTAAAATGTATACATATATTTTCATTAAAGTTCTGTATACGTGGGAAAAATTTGGGTAGCTATTGCGGTACCAAATTTGTAAATATTAACATCTGAAGTTCCCTATTTTAACATACTAATGTCTTATAAATCCCATATTCGCTTACATTTTATTTAATTACAATGATAACTTTCTTAAGATTTTCTTCAAAATCTGAGAGTTATTGAAGGAGGACGAATATTTTTCTCTAAAAAATTACTGCAAGCAGTATTCGTTTTCCTGTAAAATATGTTGAAAATCCATGTCTTGCGGTCGCTCTTGGCTTGCCTCAGGACCTCTATTCTGTAAAACCGTTAACGCACATTCCTGTGAGAAGTGGGCGGAGTTCACCTGAAAATGTATAAAAGTCTATTCTGTCACTACGGGAGTGATCACATCGTGCGAAAAATCGTGAGGAAATCCGCCAGTTCCCCGGGAGAACGGCGATCCTAACCGTACTTTTATGACAGTTTGCGTCGGCCAAAAATTATTGTCAAATCTGTGAATCAGAATGTAATACATTGCGGAGTTGCTCATCGCCAACGAGGTAATAATAATATAATTATTAACAAATGTTACAGTTACTCTTTTAATTTATTATAAGTCATATTTTTAAAAATATATATTACAAATAACGAGGATATATCCTTACGGAATTTTTGATCAATAAAAGTTTATTCTGTCACCTTTTACTTAATTTAATTAATGCATGTGACATGACAATGACAACAACTAAGCACTCAACAACTGATGCTTTTGCGCCAACCTAATTGTTTGTAATTTCGGCTATTCTCGCTGAATCCCTTCACGTTAACCACCTATTCACTGCACTGCACAGAATACAGTCTAGGGCGGTCACAGATGCGTGTGATGTGAGCTCTCACTTCGCACGATGAATGCTCACTCTCCCCATAATTACAGAATAGAGGTCCAGATAAGTCGGTGAGCAGGAGTTCACGACTAGGCAACATTGCAATTTCGCGGTAATATTTAAAATGCTGTCAACGCACAGCTTATGTCAATAAATGCGAGTACTTTACAGATATTAAGAAAATATGGATTATCGTAAGAATAAAAGTTGATATTTATGGCAAATCTACAATTTTTTGTTTTCTAACACATTTTTTATACAAAATACGATAATGCTCTCTAAACCAAAGCTGATGAGTATAAAAACGAGACATTGCCAGATTGAATCAAGCGACGCAGTAAGTTTATTTCTGTGCTTATACGCAGAGGGAGTGGAGCGAAAAAGTGCAATTTGACAACCAGTTTTTATTGTAAACCAGATAGTTTACATAGGGGAGATCCTTTTGTAGGTTGAGAACGATTACCTTTTGGGAACGTCCTTAAATTATACTACATTACATTACAAAGTCATTGGTAGAACCATTCACGGTAAACTTCCGGCAAATTTTTTAAAGATGAAACTTTATTGAAATCAGGCCAAGCAGTAACCATGAAAGTATTGGAAGAAGGAATTGCTATTGCCGGTGAGAGTTATCATATAGATTAGCGTGTTTTAACACAGAGGATGCATGCTTGTATCTCCTTAGATAATATCGCTCAAGATGTAAGGGAGTTTTTCAATTACGAGTTATCCACTCTACCAACTTGATTATTTGACCATAGTACTTATCAAATGAGAAAAACTGATAAATCACCATTGGCAAACTCATTAGATAGCATAAATGTCAATGAAATACAACGGTCTCGTTCTCAACAAAGTACCTTCTACGTTCTTGATGGTGGTTCACCACTTACCATAGTCCGCTTCTGCAACATTTGACAATGTCATAAGGCAACACGAGTCGTCAATAGAAGGTATGGAAAAGTGACAATAGTTTTTGATGGATATGAAAAACCAAATATAAAAAGTATGGAGCACAGATTGCGCATGAAACAGCCGTCTGTTGCAATAGTATCGCATGAATATTCGCTTGCGATCATCAAGAAAAACAAATTTCTTTCTAACTTTACAAAGAACAACGTTTTGTCAATATACTGGGGAGTTATTTTCAAGGAAAAAGTCATTCCGTCATTCATGCAGAAAGTGATGCAGACACACTAATCGTCAAAGAAGCTTTAAACGTAGCCCAGGAAAAACATGTTACTGTAGTAGTTGATGATACTGATATTTTATTCCTACTACTATATCATTCTTCTAAGAGCATTTTAGCAGTCTACCACACATCTGCTAAAGTTCGTGACGTTCAAGCCATTGAAAAGCTTTACTTTTTATTCACGCATTAACAGGATGTGATACCATCAGTACGTTATTTGACATTGCTTTCAAGAATAACATAAAATCCAAAATCATATGAGAATGGGCTTCCCAATTTGGATCATCCAAGGATATTAAGGAAGATTTGGTCGAAATTGGCTGTAAAGTTATTGTGTCACTATATGGAGATAACATAGCTAAAAAAGAATTTGATATAGCTTGTTTGTCTATAACACAAAATGCAAGGAAATACCATCTACCTTGAGTGCATTTGCAGTGTTTGATTTAGATGAAGATGAGATTTGAAGTAGATTCTTCCGGGTCTTGCCGTGGTCGTCGAACTTGACTTGACGTTTCGCTGATCATCCTGTCAGCTTCTTCAGGAGGATTCTAAAGACTGAATCTGTTGTGTTACACTCCTCGTTATATACCTAGGCGCCGCTTCGCTTCGCTGGTCATTGGTCGCGCTTGGTTCGCTTCGCTGCTCATTCGTCGTGTTTGGTTGACCGTGACTTACTACGGTGCTGGTCCTTGGCAATACCAGTCTCCACGTGTTACTAAGTCGATACCCATCCTCTCTGTTAAAGTTGTTCACGTTTTTCATAATTTCCAGTGATTCCCTAATGACAAACAGGACGGAGTATCCAGTGCAGAATCAAAGAACACCAGAGAAGTACAAGATTTGGATACACGGATAGGTCGGCGATAGCAGAACATGTCCATAATAACGAGAACCATAAAATCGACTACGAGGACGTCAATATATTAGACAGGAATACGCGCTATTATCCGCGAATTATTAGGGAATCACTGGAAATTATGAAAAACGTGAACAACTTTAACAGAGAGGATGGGTATCGACTTAGTAACACGTGGAGACCGGTATTGCCAAGGACCAGCACCGTAGTAAGTCACGGTCAACCAAACACGACGAATGAGCAACGAAGCGAACCAAGCGCGACCAATCACCAGCGAAGCGAAGCGGCGCCTAGGTATATAACGAGGAGTGTAACACAACAGATTCAGTCTTTAGAATCCTTCCGAAGAAGCTGACAGGATGATCAACGAAACGTCAAATCAAGTTCAACGACCACGGCAAGACCCGGAAGAATCTACTTCATTAGACAGTGGCCGTGAAAACCTGCATTCTACTATAAGATGAGATTTGATTTTGATGAAATAAATATGATTTTATTTATAGAAGCCCCTTTTATTATGTAATTTTTTCAAATTTTAGATTTTGTTTCATGTGAAATTTTAACTTTAAATAATCAAAATTTTAATTATTTTTTTAATTTAACATTTTTTTAAAAATTGCGAGCGGAGTTGAAGCTACCTTGGATTTTTAAGCCGCTTAGATTAATAAGATGTTTTTCAACACTTCAAAAGCTTTCAGTTTTTCAGTCATCATTTTGTTACTTTCTTTTATATTTTAAAACCAATATGATATTCTTTTTGAGCATCAAATTTCCTATAACTTGATACCACACATGATTTTTTAAAATATTTCATATTTTTCAAGATTTCAGCCAATTAAAGTGCATTTTGCGCAACAGTACGGACGTATATTTTTAGTATGTTGATTAGGAGCATGTTACCACCATTTACAAGAAGAATCATTTTTGTTGCAATTAGTTCCACCTTAAGATATTTTTCACTTATTTCTACTGCACTAACTATTAAATTCATTTTGAAGGAAAGAAGGGATCAAATCTCACAAAATTGTTTTTATTATGTGACCTGTTTCGTGTACAAAATTTGCTTCACATCATCAGACACAAATAAAATAAACAAGTTATAAAAATATTCAGTGTTTTTCAGAATAGTCAATTATTTTTGTGGAAATGTAAAATAATTATGGAAAAATGTCTAATAAATAAAATTATAAACAATTTCTTGTTAAAATTAATGAATGACGATGGACTAAACTGCGACAAATAAACAGACTCCCCTGGTTTATTTTATTAAAATTCTTGGGGTCTGATGATATGAAGCAAAGTTTGTTCGTGAAATTGGTCACATAATAAAGAATTTTGTAGTATTTGATCCTTTCTTCCCCTCAAAATGAATTATTACTCGCTTGGGATTAGTCTATCTAAATTATTAAATTGTTTATGGAATTTTTTCAATATAACAGTTTCTCTGTCTTCGGTTTTGGAATCTGTAGTATCAATATTAGAAAAACCTTTATCATCTTTATCTCACTTCATGTTTAGCCAAAGTTTATCTTCGAGAGAACTGTACTATAATTCTTTTTGCATTTAGAACGGAAACACTCTGTAGCTGTAAATTTAAACTTTCAAATAATTGAGCTTCAGCATCGCAGCTGGTATACACAATTTGGAACGTAAAAGTATTTAATCAATAACTCCTACTTCTTCTAATATGCTTAAGTGATCAGTACTGTTTGTATAGCTAATGCCATATTCTTAATTTAAATATTAACTTGGCCGGGAAAATGATTTATAGATAATCGCAAAACAATCCAGCTAAATATACTTGAATGTAAATATTTGGATTTAATTGCTTCGTTCTGCTTTCTCTAATAATGATGGGTACGTTCCCTGTATATGTATAGTTTCATCCATTATATTAACTAAGATATTGTCAAAACTCAAATGTACATAATATATCTATTCTTGAGAAGATATATTGTAATATATGTTAATGGTTGGTCCAGGTAACAAGACTTAGAATATGAAGAAATAACACCAAATGTTATCATTGTTATGAAATTTGTAAGCCGTTTAATGAAAAGTTCATTTAGGTAAAATATGTAGATCATTGAACACAAAAGTTACACCTGTCATCGGTGTTGCAAGTTGTCAATCAATTGTAATTATATCCACAAAAATCTACACTATTATCTCTGTTGGAGAGTTAGTATTAAGTATACGTGCTGCCCTCTAATTATGGATTTAAATAGTAAATATAAATCAGGATATATAAATATGTGATAGAAAGTATTCAAGTATGAATTAAAATCATTAATAAACAGTAAAGTTAAAAAATTTATCTACAACAAAAAACAAAATATGAAAATAAATAACCACAAAATATGAAAAAAAATGACTCAAGAACTTTATGGAGAATAATGAATAATAATAATAATTTTTCCAATAATTCTATTATTTTGTAGATTCGGTGATTTGTTTTGAAGAGGATAATAGTACATGTGGTAGAAAACCCAAATAATAGGAAAGTCATTCATGGGATATCACCGTACTCAGATTTTCTCAAATATTCCAAAAATATAATAATATACAGGGTGTTCCGTTTAAAAATCAAAAGTTGGAGGTCATTTCCGGTTAAACCGGAAGGGGTGGAGATATAAAGGAAGGGGTGGAGATATAAACGTTGTCACAAAGTGTCTTCTTGGTCATACATCTACCAAGTTCCCATGTTCTAAAAAAAATAAGGAAAAAAGGGGGTCTACCATGATACCTTGACACCCGGTATGCCAAAGAAAAATATTTTCCATTATTTATCAAGTTATTTATAAGAGGTTCAATAATATTGGTTAAATTGGATGTGATTTTATTCTGTTTTTTTTTGTTAGTATATTATCTATCAATCAAGTTTAGAGTAAAGTTATGGTGATAAGCAATTTGTTTTATAATTATCACTTATCTGTTAAAGGATTACTTAATAACTTAGAGTCATTAGAAATTCTTAGACATTCCAAATCTAATAATGTTAGTTCACTTAACACCCAATTAAAATTTGATTCTACATGTATTTTTTCTGTTTTATTTTGAAATTAGTTTATTTCCTTATATGTTCATTATGCTATGAAGAGTTTTTGACTCACTTTTTTCATATTTTGTTGTTATTTATTTTCATATTTTATTGTAGATAAGATTTTTTAACTTTATGTTTATTAATGATTTTAGTTCAATTGTATACTTCCTATCACATATTTATATATCCGTGATTTATATTTACTATTTAAATCCATAATTAGATGGCAGCAGGTATACTTTTTGCTAACTCTCCAATGGAGGTCTCATATTAGTTGCATTCTAAGCTCGTCTATTGAACACAACCTGTGGTTTTTTCATTCCTGTCATTCCTAATTATTTTTAATTTGTTATGGTATTGTTTATTGGCGTTATATATTGTATTTTTATTCTATGGACAAATCTTACTTTCGAGTAACGTAAGTTATTAGTATTGGAAATACTTCTGGTCGTGTGTGCGTGTATATGGGAGCTGTCTTAAAAAAAACGTTGTGAGTATTTGTGACATGCGACATGCTCGGGATTTGCATATGTTGCAAGGCCTGTGGAGGCCGGTCGGCAAGGTAACGGAATACGGAGGATAAAGTTATTCATAGGACGACTAAACGTTGACTGTGAAATAAAATAAAACTAGGTGCTATTTACTTCAAACAATTTTCGAATAAACAGTTGCTAAATATAGAGTAATATACTGAGTGATGCTTAAGATATATAACTAATTATAATATATAAAATGCTTAACAAAAAAGTTAGTTTTACATATAATAATAATGAATGACAAGTAGATGGAATAATGTATATAAATTATAATGAATGTAAAAAAAATTGCAAATAAATTATAGTATTTGTAATGAAGCTATTTTCGAATAGAAAATATCACTATTACTTTTATTTTGATTTTCTTGAAAACCAGAATTCCATTTCTTTTTAAGCACACCCGGTATACTTTCATAATTAAAATATCCGTATTTTGTTTGAAGTAAAGTATTTCAAGGAAAAGTCAAGTTTAAAATTTCATTTTCGAACGAATTAATAATAAATTATTTAGATTAATAATTATTAATACTGGGACTATTAAATTCATTCTTTTACCGAAATAATATAAGTACGTTATTTGCTAGCGATTCCGAACACCTAAATTATCAGAAAATTATTATTTATATCAATTAACGCTACTAGTTATAAACATTCTGCCTCGCCGTCGACTGAAGACTGCTTGACTGAGGTGCGTCCGCGCATTCTGCGCTAAACGTTCTGATTTCTAGCTCAACACGGGGAGATCCTGAATCGGCCTCCTGCTAAGGTCTCTTTGGTTTTCCGCGCTCGACCTGACCAGTCGACTTTTGGTAGGGATTTGCTATTTTAAAGTCATATCCAATTTGTGGCAATTTTGGAATATTTACCGTAATCATTTGAATACTGTTAATTTGTCTTTGTTACATTTCGATAATTTGCGCCTTCAGAGACTTGCAGTATTTTTTCAAAACTTCATTTTTGCAAATTAACTAAATGACTGCGAAATCCTCAGTCGGGGACGCTGCCTTTAAGTGGGACACTCCACCTGAGTCGCACTGTCACTTTGCCAGAAAAGATACACCGTTAACGAAATAAGTCATTTTGCATTCACGATCGCAAATAACAAAGACCAATTAATTCCTGATAAACTTGATGTCCGAACCTGTTTGCTTAGTAGCTTATTTTCTTTGAGGCTCTTTAGGGGACGCTGCCTTTAAGTGGGACACTCCAACTGAGCCATACCGACTTGTTTCATTCAGTAAAAATCCGATAACCAGGTTCGCAACGTCAAGTAGTAAATTCTAGCTTCTCCGAAATATTCTAAATTAATTCATTTTATTAAAATCCATAGAGATTTAGAAACTTGTCTGTCTGTCGTGGAGTCAGTCCTAAATTACTCACATTTGAACGTGTCGACCCACAGTTTTGCTTTGCTAGTCATACCCGTTATTTTGCTTTCACTTTTCTGTTTGCCCTGTATATGCCGCGTCTACTTACTTAATATCATTTTGTAGTAAATCTAGCCAGAGAGTAAAAATAGAAATTTTGCATAAAATTAGGGTTACAAAACTTGGGTAATTGAAAATTTCTTTTCATTTTCACGAATGTCAACTACCTGTATTAATTATTTTTATGTAGATAAATGTACCAGAAGTTTTAAATATATTTCTATATGATATATCTTAAGATTTTCCTTCTTGACATGTACATAGTTTCAATATATCATTAAAACGTTTTGTGTGTCTTATTTTGAGTCACTCCTCTAAGTTACCATTGTCCTGAAAAGTGAAAGTGTCACAAATACAAAATTCTTTACAGCTATCCATTCCTCGAGAAAGACGGCCTACGTTTCGACCCCTGGTAATAAACCGTCTTCACTGATTCTATTTGGGGCCTCTATTATACCGCTAATAGAGAAAGTGGTGTTTCTACACTTAAAATCAGAAACTGGCGTTCGGGGCAAAAACCGCTTGCACTAGTTTCAAAGTGCAAGTTGCAAAACCGGCGAAGAGGCGTCACATATTGACTTAATCCGAAATAATGGGAGGAGTACTACTTATTCCTGGCTCTTCGTATGTACTGCGTTTCTCTTTTTTTTGTCATTTCTAACTAATTAAGCACTGTGCTACAATAAACAAAAAGTTGTGTCTGGTATTTTCAATACGCCTAATACACTTGCATAGGTTGCAAGATCTGTGAATTTTATATTCATTATTTTAAATTATCCTTTTCTATATTGAGTATCTTATTTAAAAACATTTTTATATTTATTTTAGTCTTGTTGTCTGAAGATGTGATAGTACTTGATGTACATTATACCCAAAACCGGTAGCTAAATATAGAGTTTTTGAGATAAAGGACCTTTAATTTCCTAATTTACAACCTATTCCCCTATTTAAATCACAATTTGATATTTTGAAAATGTTTTCATTAAAATGTGTGTTCTCATATGATAACATAGCGTTATTTCTTCAAATTTCAGATCACAATGGAATTAATACAATTTAATCTGCATATACTTACAATGTTGCTAATAGGTAGATAAGTTAACATTAGTAAGTAATTTATTTTAAATATTCTGACCATATTTTCTTTATATAACTTATATGCGTTTTAAATAATATTTTATATACCTTTAGATCTGGGTCGTTCACTTCTTTTGTTTGAACAGTGTGACGAAATATTATTCAAAGAAATAGCATTGTAATTAAATTATGGGCGAGAAGGGTGTTCAATATGGTGGATTGGTATTAATAAGGTAAACGGTTGTTTTTTAGTTAAGGAATTAACTGTATTTTGATCACCAGCTGTTATTGTTCTTAAATATTATTAATTTGTTATAAACGTGATATTTTCCTTTTTATAATACATTATTATGTTTTTACAATCAAAATGTAGGTACTAATGTTCAAATGTAAATATTTTCTTCTTCTGTGGTTTTCTTTTCTATGGGACTACTAATATGTTCCAATATATTTTAAATATATCTCTTTGTTCGAATGGTGTTAAAACATTTATTATAAATTAGCTTTGATTTGTTCACCCTTTGCTTTGGAAGAATTGCATTTCATATGGGACTGTAGAAATAAGTAAATATTAGCGGGAATAATGAGAGTCTAGTCTACTTCGAAATTGGAGAGTGTGTGAGTTGCTATGCAACGAAAATACTTCTCCCTGTTTTCGGGGATGCTGAACACGATGGTGCTGGTCTTTGGAGTTGTGCAACCCCCCAAACGGCCAAAAACTACTCCCAAAAGGGGTTAAACGCTTATCACATCTTCTCCACCGGTGTAGCTTAGCGTACCATGGGTTTTCGAAGTTGCTAAACATGGTGGTGATGGTCAATATTTTTTTGTAAGCTCCTTCAATCCTTCTAACGGCTAATATACACCCCCGAAAGGGGCGAAAATCATTTTTCTTTATCTCACCTGCAAAATGTATGTAACGCCTGCTTTCGAGGATTCTGATGGTCAGCATTTCTTCTCCGACCCCCTCCAACCCCTCTAACGGCTATGGAACACCCCCGAAAGGGGTGAAAATCATTTTTTTATATTATCGGTAAAATGTATATACCGCCCGTTTTCGAGGATGCTGAGCACGGGAAAAATAATCATACTTCTCTTCGTGATTATAATTGTCTTTCTTTACCCTTTAGCTGCAAAAAGTAATCGAATACTCACAAAAACAGGTCTATTGAATCATTGATACGTACAATTTATTTCATTACAAAAAATTGATAAAAAAATTTATATTGACGCATATAAATTAGCTTAACTAAATTGTTCCAGTCGCTTTCCTTAATAACAATAAAAAACAAGTAAAAGGTGTAGTCTATTGTAATTCCCATTCATCTACGGTGCACACGACTATGGCTATAGAGACCAATTCGGGAGAGCACATGTCGACCGCAGTCAGGACAAACATAGACCTGGTTAGGTCTTGGATTCGGCCTTCTTGCAGCAACATTTCCTTGATAGCTGGCCACAACCCCTCGCCATTCGGTCCTGTCCGCTGCAAGTTGTTCCCATTGCTCGTCTGCAATACCGCAGGATTTTAGATTTTCATGGAGAGCGTCTTTGAACCTCTTTAGTTGACCGCCATGCCTTCTTCTACCGCTTAGCAATTCACCATAAAGTGTACATTTAGGAAGGCGGTTATCATGCATACGATGAACGTGACCTGCCCATCTTAGGCGTGCTCTTGAAATAAGCACCTCAATTGGAAGGCTCTTTGCTCTCCTGAGTACTTCCACGTTTGATATGTGATGGAACCAACGGATTTTCATCATACTCCTGAGGTGTCTTTGCTGAAAATGTTCTAATTCTTTCACATTACGACGGTAAGTGACCCAGCTTTCACATCCATATAGCAGTGTTGGAATGACAACTGCTCTGTAGACAGCCATTTTCGTTGACAAAGCAAGGTCGTGGTTGTCAAATACTCTCTCTCTAAGTCCCCAGAGTGCTCTAGATGCAGCGTTAATTCTATTGCGAATCTGCTGTCCATGTTTGCTTTGTCATTAACAACGTTGCCTAAGTAATTGAACTGATCCACCACTTCAAGAGAATTTCCGTTAAGTGTAATGTCTATTTGGTTCACTTGATGAGGAATTGACATAATCTTAGTCTTTCCAATGTTGATTTTAAGTCCCAAGGAATCATAGCTCTGAGCATACACATCTAAAAGTTCCTGAAGCTCTTCCGGCGTAGAGGCTAAAAGTGCACAGTCATCCGCATACTGGAGATCACAAATGAATCGTGTGCGTGTCTTCGTGAAAGCTCTAAAGCGCCCTATGTTAAAGAGACCGCCATCAAAACGGTATCTGAGACCTATTCCTCTGACTGTCAGTTTGTTGTCAACAATAATTGTTAGAGCAGTGGTAAACAAATTAAAGAGTAGGGGTGCCAGGACACATCCCTGCCTAACTCCAGTGAGGGTTTGGTAAGGTTCGGTTGCCTCATTATTATACATAAACCTGGGCGTTGTTGTTTGTATGTAGACTGCGACATACTTCCACAAATTTTCTAGGGATACCTAAGCGGAACATAATTTTCCAGAGCACTTCCCTGTCCACCGAGTCAAACGCCTTGGTTAAATCAATGAAGGCCATGTGAATTTCTCCTTGATGTTCGAGTGCTTTTTCTTGAAGCTGTTTAAGTGTGAAGATTAAATCCGATGTGCCTCGGCTTGGTCTAAAGCCACTCTGTGTTTCAGGAAGTAACTTTTCCATAACAGGTGTTAGCCTATTTGCCATCGCTTTAGTGAGTATCTTCCCTCCAACAGCCAGGAGAGCTATACCCCTGTAATTTCCACAGTTCGCAGCGCTCCCTTTGTTTTTGAAGAGGTTGATTAAAAGTGTATCACGAAACTCCTGCGGAGCTTGACCACTTTCCCACACGACATCTAACAGTTTTTTGAGGTAGGGTATGAGCTCTGACGACACAGCTTTAAAGATCTCAGCTGGGAGTGAGTCGGCGCTGGGAGATTTGTTATTTTTTAGCTGCCCAATGGCGGTTAAGATTAATAAGAAGATTAATACACTTTATACATAAAGATAAAACATGCTTACAATGCATTATTTTTTCATTAATACTTTATCTACATTAATTTAACCTACGTCTCTTACAAATAGAATTACATGGTTGATATTCTTTGAAATGGACATCACAATCATCAACGTCACAGGCTTCATCAGCCATTTCCGTGTCACAATATTTATGGCCAATATCATTTTCAGTCTCGTTACATTCCGTTTCAGGGAGACAATTACTTGTACTGTAGTATTTTGACAATTCCCGCCCCGACAATTTGTACAAAAACCACTACACAGTAAACCTAGTTTTACGCAGGCGCATCTTGTTGTGCATCCAGTCTAACAATCGCAATGATATTCTTTTTTGAAAAAATCCGGGACCGGTTTTTCAGAAAAGTTTGGTTCAAAGCAATTATTGCAATCTATCCACCCCCATTCTATATTCATCATCACCGCCGTGCTCAGCATCCTCGAAGACAGGCGGTACACGAATTTTACCGCTGATGCTTTACAAAAAAAGATTTTCACCCCTTTCGGGGGTGTTTATTAGCCGTTAGCGGGGTTGGAGGGGTAAAAAAACATTCAACATCATCACCTTGTTCAGCATCCACGAAAACTAGCGTTACATGCACTTTGCCGATGATATATACATATAAGTTTCCTTTCGAGGATGTTTATTAGCCGGTAAAGGGATTGGAAGGTGTCGAAGAAACATTCAGTATCACCCCCGTGTTCAGTAACCTCGATTCACCATTGGAAAGGATGCGATAAGCGTTTAACCCCTTTAGGGGTGGTTTTTGGCCGTTTGGGGGGCACAACTCCAAAGAGAAATTGTACCAGCACCATCGTACTCAGTATCCTCGAAAGCGGGAGGGGAGGTACTCTTATTGCATAGCAAAATACTTACAATGTCTGACTTTTTTTCCGACTCACACACTCCACTATAACGCCGGCGCCGTTCGTAACTTACTTCATATTAGTTTAGGTGATTGGCTTTTAAATTTTATTACGCAAGGGAGTACTTATATATAAATATATTTTATAAAATTGTCTGTCAACAATACAATATATTTAAGTAGGTATTCCCTAAGTAATTTGATTTTTAAATTGCATTTATTGGTAGCTTTATAAAGGTGGCAGCAGTAGTATTTATACGGTACTAACTTAGTTGTAATATATTTTAATATATATTAGCTGTAATATTTTTATCAAAACTTTTGTTATTGCATGTACAGATATTATATGATGTTGAATAAATATATTATCAATAAATTTATGTTTTTTTTTCTATTTTTACAGAGATTAAAGGGAGAAAGAAACAGTCAGGTAATTTCTTGCTGGATTATCATAAAAAAATCTTGTGTAGGTATTAACTAAAGCGTATTTTATTTTAGAGAAGGATTTAGGTTTTCTGCGAATTGGTTCGTTAAATGTAAGAGTAAAGAAAACCACAGAGGCGTTTAGTAATTTCCTGGGAGTGGGAATTGGAGCGGTGAACCCAGCAGATGCCATGGAGGAAAAAGTGCATAAAGGATGGGGATCGGCGGATAATGTTAACAAGGTAAGCCTTCATAATTTTCAATAATTTTACTCACGTAAATAGTAACTTACCTTTCGGTGTACCTCTTCCCCTTTCTGGTATACCTTTTTGTTTTTTTTTACACGGAGAGGGGAAAATCTTCGATAGACACCATACAGCCCGTACTGTATAGTAGTGTCAGATTTTTACTGACTAAAAAAACCCTCTCTTTACTTCTATCTCCAGCTTTGAGAAACTCGTCACTTCTCGGAACTGTGAGGGCATTACTTTGAGAAATCACGCTTTCTTTATCTTGTGTCCTCCTTTTCCTTCATTATCTTGGTTATCATTATATTGATCTTTTCCTACTTCTTCTCGTTTTCCAACATTAGGCGAGTTATATTTTCTGGTGTCAACTTCTCTCCTATTTCCTCTTCCGCCTCTTCACACTTAAATACTGTGTCGTCGGCATTTTCTGCTTCCTTATTATAGTGTTTGCAGATGTCGCTGTTTTCTTTTTTATCCTTTTCGGATAGTACTGAAAATTCCCATGCCCTGTGAACACTTGCCTCGTCCAGTGGATCATGTTTCTCTATTTATCCATCTGCTTATATCTAGAATTAACCTTCTGGTCCGCTCCCCTTTTGTCGTCTGCTCCCACTTGCCTTGCCATTCTCTCAGTACTATATACTACTCTTATCTCTCGTTTGTTTAGCTAGGTTTTCTCTCCGCGACAGCATGTCTTTCTTTCTTTTGCCATGGTATGTGTTGGCATCATTCTTGTCAATACCAGTACTGCTTCTAGGAATACTGTGCATATGCACTTGAGATGCGGATTACCAACTTCTTCTGTTCTCTTAGTACTATCTTCCGATATTATTTTTTCCACTTGAAGGTTTCTCTTCATATAGGCGCCTCGTAGAGCATGGCCGAGTATGCCACAGACGCTAACACTCTCCTCTTTTCACGACTGGGCCCTTCAGTGTACGGCATTAATTTTGATCGGGCCGACGCATATAATGGAACTTGTGCCTATTAACAAATCCATTTTTATGAAAAGTTGCCTCATCACTGAATAAAACAGTATTGAAGAAGTTGACATCATGTTGCATTTCACAATTACAAATTTGTAGGCGCTTTTGAAAATCGTCATAAGATAATTCCTGATGCATTTGAATATGATATGCATGCAACTTATTTGTTTTTAAGATTCCATCCACAGACCGTCTACTTATTCCTACTAATGAACTCACTTCTCTTTGACTAACATGGGGATTCTCAACCGATGCCAACACCATAGAAAACTTATTTTCGTTTTATTCTTTCACTTTTTTTATATTCGACATTTCCTGTTTCTAGAAATCTATCGAGAAGGTTTTGGAAGCTGCCAACATCAGGAATCCTTCTTTCAGGATAACGTTGGTGATAAATTCTCTTGGCAATTTCTGTCTGACTCGCCCAAAACAAAAGTCATGTCTACAAGTTCCGCTTTATTAAAATTCATATTGTATAATGCCAAATATTTTAAATCCAATACAAATTGTAACCACTGATAAGTGTGATAAATGCTCCTTTGTACACGGCAATTTATACCAAGCTGAGATTTTATTGCTTGTCGAATAACGAAAACAGCAAAAACATGTACAAAAAAACATTACAGTAAAAGACCGGTTAAATACTATTTACTCATTTCAATGGATTGGAAGAAATGGTCCCACTAAATGACCTTATTTCAAAATTGCATAAAGACGTGTGTCAATCAGAATGGACAACACGTCGAACACCTATTATAAATTTTTTTAATGAATTATTTGGGGAAACCTCTTTTTTTAAGTTTATTCTTGAATTTGACACTTATTTATTTATAAAACGAAAATAATTGTAATTAGCCATAGGGAAGTACTTACAAAAAATGTTCGTTTTTTATTTCTATATCACATCGTCGAAAAATATACAGGGTGTTCCATTTGAAAAAATTGAGAAAATTCAATTTAAAACGTTCTTAATTAAAAAATAATGCTTGGCCACCTTGTGCATTTTTAAGAAATGAAAATGATTCAAAAACATTAATTAGATGTTTCGTAACTGGTATGCACATAAGATTTTTTTAAAACCCATAATTGTGACTGTGGTGATTTTTTTAATATCCGTCTGCAGATTACATTATTTCAACAAAAATATTCATTACATTCAAGTGGTTAGAAGATATTCAATGCTAATATAAGAATGAATAGAGCCTAGAAAGAGGCTTCAAAAAAATGTACTGATATACATAGCATTCCATTTAAAAAAAAAAAGCATTTGGTCCTGTAATTTCGTCTTGGCTCGCCCTGTATGTTTGAAAATAATTTCTAGTTATAGACTTTTTTAGCCAGTTTACTTGCAATTTTTTAAAAAATTTCTGCTATATTAGAACTCGAGATATCGCGGTCTGGCGCACTATTTCCCCACCCTGTATATCTACCCCTCAAATTTTTTAAATAAAAAATATATAATAATTGATTTATGATGGAGTTGATTAGGATATAATTTTTCATTATATTAATTTGAGAACTAGAATTTTATAAGTAAATTCTCGCCCATTTTCTGTAAGTTGGCACTGTTCTGTAAATTTCTTTACTTTCTTCTTATTTTCTCATATACTTTTATGTTATAGAAGAGTATACTTTTACTTGTATTGTACATATTTTGTATCCTATATCTCAAGAAATATTTGTTATTAACATTACATTATTTTCGAATACCGTATATAGGTCCTTATAAGTACTTATGAATTGAAAATAGTGCTTGATAAGAAGAGTGAATTTTTTCCTTTGTCCTAGACATAGTATTTAGATGTATCTATATCATTCATATTCTATAAATCAAATATTTACTATTATTATCTACTCTTAGGAATTTATGGGAGCACCAAAGGGCTATGTAGCGAAGAAGAAAACCAAGAGAGCTTATGAATCTGGAGGAAATAGTACACCCAGTACTCCTAAAACGCCAACAAAGAATTTTAACTCTCTAAACTGCAACGAGTCGGATTCTGATTCGGCGGCCGGTTTTGACTCCAACTGGAAAAACTAATTTAATGAAATGCTAAAATTACTTTTGAAATTATAAAGCATCACATACTTTGTATTATTCATGTTGTGTTTGTAACTATTTATTACAAATTTTTGTCTAAGATATTTAATATGTTATGTTTTTAGAAAGTAATTGTTCCAGATATGTTCTTTTAAATAATTTTAAAATAAAGACTAAAAATAAAACATAGTTTTGTTGATTTAGTATCGATCTAACAGCAACTACTTACTTTTTAAGAAAAATTATGATATAGATATTTTAAATTAAATGGAGCGCAATTACTGTCGAAGAAATCATGATCAGGAAGTGTGGTAGCGATTTTTTTCTTTTATTTGACTCTAAATATCAAAATAAATATATAATTCAATTTTGAGAAGGAATCTGTTCATGTCTTAACTGCTTATTAACCATTTTTTGTGTTAATGATAATAAATATAATTTTTTTCTTAATAAAACAACACGAACACATTAGATATAATAAACCATCCTCAAATCTAACAACACCTAGCTGTGACCCAGCCAAGGTTGTTTGGAAGAAGGTTCCCCTTATGAAAAACGTAAATAATATATAAGTATTGAGCATACTAAAGTTCCACTATTTTTTAAAATATACCGGGTGTAGCATTCTTGTAACAGCGACTTCTCTTTCAAGGCCAATACATTTTAGAAAAAAACATGTTTCAAATAAAGATTATTTGATGTTGATGGGGAAACGAAGTGATGATATTGGGTTTTCAAGGTCATTTTGGGGTCAACTTTGTTATTTATATTTTTTATAACGGCAACTTATTTTTTACAAAAAAAAGTAACTTTTATCTGATTCTTTTTATGCGACCTCACGTTTGTAGGATAATAATTGCTTAACAAAATTATAGTCAGATTATAGAGTATCAAGTAAATATAAGAGCGGGAAATTCAAAATTAATTCCAACTTCCGAAAATTTTACATTTAAAGAGTACAGGCTAAAAAGGAGCTATGTCAATTTTTGGTGAAATTGACATGATGGTGCCATCTGTTAGAAAAGTTTTCAAACTTCCATGCTGTCTAACCGCCATTCTTGTAAACGAGCTTAGTCAAGAGATATATAATATTAAAGTTTTGTTGTACAGGCTAAAAATGCGCTGTCAGTACGGTACCGGCTATAAAGGTGCTTTGTCAGGTTTCAAAATAATGTTTGATGCACGTGGTGTTTACTTTCTGTTCTGTAAGGTGTTTGTTTTTTAAAGTGTACAGGTTGATACTGTATTAAGCGAGTGTTTTTAAGTAGTAAACATTTTGTACAGAGAAAAAATATGTCGAGTTCAGAAAATAATGATTATAAAGAAGTGTATTTGGGTAATAAGACTAAAAAAAGAAAGAAGTTAGGGAAAATGACTGATGTAAAGAAATGAGAAGCCATGAAACTGGCGAAGACTGCAGGTGTAAACGGTATAATTGCTTTCAGACTGTCCCCGAAAAAGCAAGAAACCAAATCATTAAACAATTTAATTCCCTTAGTTCAGTCAATGAACAAAATATTTACCTATGTGGTTTAATAACAGTTATGCCAGTAAAGCAGAGAAGGCCCGACAAGAAGAAAAAAATGCTGCACTCCATGATGCCTCTTATCATTATAAGATACGATTCTCTGACACAGAGAAATTACATGAGGTTTCAGTATGTCGCAAGGCATTTCTATCAATGCATGGTATTGGTAGAAAAAAAGTAGAATTATTACAAAAAGCTTTAAGAGAAACAGGTGTAGCTCCATTAGACCGTAGGGGCAAACAATTTAATCGCCGCCTCAAACTTACAGAGGAATCAAAAGATAAAATAAGGAATCACATTAAATCTTTTAAAGGTCGCAAGAGCCATTACAGCTTAAATAAATCAGCAAAATTGTACCTCCCTGAAGAATTAAACGTTAAAAAAATGTATGAAATGTTTTCAGAGAAGTTTCCCGAAATACAAGTGTCGTATGAAACTTATAGGACCGTATTCACATCAGAGTTTAATATTGCTTTTGGATTTCCAAGATCAGACACTTGTGGCCACTGCGATTTACATATTGCGAAAATAAAGGGTCTGGAAGCAGAAAAATAAATTTTTTTATTAACGAGTCAGGACAAGGAATCTTTGCAATTCAAGCAAATAGAGCGGAATATTGTAAAATTGGAAACGGAAAACAAAGTGCACAAGTTAAAAGCCGCGGAATTTTACAAAAGAAAAAGACAGGCAAAAATAAGAAGTTAAAAAAGTGTATCTACTGAAGCTATTTGTTTAGATTTCGCAAAAAATCTTCCAGTTCCCAACATTACAACCAACGATGTTTATTACAAACGACAATTATCCGTTTATTCGTTAAATATTCATGTACTTTCGACATCCCAATCAATTTTTTATGTTTTTCCAGAGACCGTGGGAAATAAGGGAAGTGACTCTGTCAGTTCTTTGCTCCATCACTTTTTATTCAATTACCTTATTGAAGAAGTGCGTCATTTGGAAATATTTTGTGACTCCTGTGGGGGGCAAAATAAAAATTACACCATGCTGCGCCTGCTTCACTATGTAGTCCACGTTGAAAAAAAACTAGATTCGATTAAAATAACTTTTCCAATAAGAGGACATTCCAATATGGAGTGTGACCAAAATTTTGGATTGATCAATCAGAAAAATAAAACAGAAATACCTAGGGACTGGATTGAAGTATTCAAATGTGCCAGAACTAAGCCAATGCCATTTGCGATTGTTGGGGTAGAGCAAGACTTTTTTAGAAATTGGACATCGTTTTTTACACCAAGATATAGACGAAAATGTCCCTTTCCTACTCGACCCATTCGGGAACTAAAAATAGTGAAAGATCATCCTCGATTAATATATTACAAAAATACATTTAATGGACTTTGGGAATCAAGCCCTGTAACCGACATGAAATTTAAAACAACTCAAAAATTCGGTGAAGGAGAATTCGAACTTCCTGATTATTTATATGATGGTAAGTTAGCTCAAAAGTTTATTTTAAATAGTGGTAATTGCAGGTATATATATTTTAGAACTGTTACCAATAAGTTATCTAAAGTGGAAAAATCTCCAAGAGTTAAAAGAGTTTTGTGGACCCGAGGCACAGGAATATTTCAGAAACATTCCGCATATTCTACAAACTAGCAGCATTTGACAAGACGGCTTTTTAGCGAGTTGCACGCGGACATGGCGCCTTTTTTCCTTTTCGTTTACGTAGTTTGGTAGTTATATCTACTTTTTTGTAAAAGATATTAATATAAAAGTATAAATAAAGTATTAATAGTGTCACAAAATGATGTGTCTAAATGTATATGTTACTCCAATATTCTCTCAAAATCATTGACAAAAATACACTGGATTGAAACCTTTAAAACGTTTTTTCTCGACATCATATTTTTTGACAAAGCTCCTTTTTTGCCTGTGGTCTTCATTTGCTATGAACCTCTTGCTTCTTGAAAGTCGATTGGGATACAAGGTAATATTGTCCAAAACTCAGACATTGAATAAAACTTGAGGACCTAATATGGACACACTAGAGTCGTAGATTCTGTACTTTAAAAGATCTCCCGCTCTGGAAATTTTGACGATGTCCATATTAAGTCGTTGGACGTTCAGACAAAACGTAATATTCCTGAGTTGCCGTGTGTTATCCGGGTAACATTGGAAGCATATTTGTATCGAATATAAAACCGACACTGATATTTATAAGCTGATACAGATATTACCAATATTTTGTATATTCGTCCAATATTAAAATCTATGCAATTCCACTATAAAACCCACATAGACACATTTCGTTTTACCAATTACCACTAGATCTAGTAAAATTTTCAATATTTTTTTTAATGCTTTTAAATGCCCATTTTAGTACTACAGGGATATATTTTGTAAAATTACAGTAAAACTGACCACGCAAACATATTTTAAGTCTCCGAAAATGTAGAAATTTTTATGTCTGCAATTCCGGTGTGTCAGTAGGCTACTAATAGATTCTACTAATTCATTATCAAATAATAGAGGTGGGGGTTGATGGGCGAAATTATTGGTATTTGCTGGGATAGTTCCTTTATACATAAACTATATTGGTTATTCTTGGCGATTTTAATGCTAGAGTAGGGAGAGATGCAGACACCTGGCCAGGCATCATAGGCAAGAACGGTTTGGGCAACATGAACGCTAACGGTCAACTACTCCTAACTAAATGCGCCGAACATGATCTAGTTATAACAAACACCATTTTCCGACAAAATGATAAATTTAAAGGCACCTGGCGTCACCCCAGATCAGGTCATTGGCATCTACTGGACTATGTTATCGTACGTAGGAAGCATCTCAAGGACGTCCAAATTACAAAGGCGCGCATTGATAGCGAATGTTGGACCGATCATCGTCCTGTTGTCTCTAAAATGAAAATTGTTATGAGACCCAAACACCGAAGAACTCAAGTAAAACGTAGACTCCGTCTCTGTATTAGTAAATTGCGTGACCAACAAACCGTCGAACAGCTAAAGCAAAAAGTTCAAGAGAATTTGAGTGCACTAGAAGAAACCAATTCTGTAGATGTCGCTGCTACCTGGACACAAATTAAAGACAGTTTAAAAAGTGCGAGTGAGGAAATTCTTGGCACTGCAGCAAGTAAAAAACAGGAGGACTGGTTCAATGATAATGAAGCTTTTATACAAGAACTTCTTGACCGCAAACATACTGCCTTCCAAAACGCTATCAACGACCCCAACGACTCATCAAAAGCAGAAGCTTTTACCCAATCTAAGTATGAAACGCAACGCGAAATCAGAAGAATAAAGAACGAGTGGTGGGCAAGCAAGGCCAGAGAAATTCAAAGGTACGCCGATTTACACGACTACAGGAATTTCTTTCAAGGAGTAAAAGCAGTGTACGGCCCCAGTCGGAAAAATATGTGCCCTATTAAAGATTTAAATGGAAATCTCCTCAAAGAAGACCAGGAAATAAGAGCCCGATGGAAAGAACACTACTCTAACATTCTTAACCAGCAAAGTCAAGCCGATCACGATATTATAAATCTTATCCCTCAATATGACACCTTCGAAGACTTAGATAAACCACTAACAACGGAAGATATCTTAACCGCCATTGGGCAGCTAAAAAATAACAAATCTCCCGGCGCCGACTCACTCCCAGCTGAGATCTTTAAAGCTGTGTCGTCAGAGCTCATACCCTACCTCAAAAAACTGTTTGATGTCGTGTGGGAAAGTGGTCAAGCTCCGCAGGAGTTTCGTGATACACTTTTAATCAACCTCTTCAAAAACAAAGGGAGCGCTGCGGACTGTGGAAATTACAGGGGTATAGCTCTCCTGGCTGTTGGAGGGAAGATACTCACTAAAGCGATGGCAAATAGGCTAACACCTGTTATGGAAAAGTTACTTCCTGAAACACAGAGTGGCTTTAGACCAAACCGAGGCACATCGGATTTAATCTTCACACTTAAACAGCTTCAAGAAAAAGCACTCGAACATCAAGGAGAAATTCACATGGCCTTCATTGATTTAACCAAGGCGTTTGACTCGGTGGACAGGGAAGTGCTCTGGAAAATTATGTTCCGCTTAGGTATTCCTAGAAAATTTGTGGAAGTGTGTCGCAGTCTACATACAAACAACAACGCCCAGGTTATGTATAATAATGAGGCAACCGAACCTTTCCAAACCCTCACTGGAGTTAGGCAGGGATGTGTCCTGGCACCCCTACTCTTTAATTTGTTTACCACTGCTCTAACAATTATTGTTGACAACAAACTGACAGTTAGAGGAATAGGTCTCAGATACCGTTTTGATGTCGGTCTCTTTAACATAGGGCGCTTTAGAGCTTTCACGAAGACACGCACACGATTCATTTGTGATCTACAGTATGCGGATGACTGTGCACTTTTAGCCTCTACGCCGGAAGAGCTTCAAGAACTTTTAGATGTGTATGCCCAGAGCTATGATTCCTTGGGACTTAAAATCAACATTGGAAAGACTAAGATTATGTCAACTCCTCATCAAGTGAACCAAATAGACATTACACTTAACGGAAATTCTCTTGAAGTGGTGGATCAGTTCAACTACTTAGGCAACGTTGTTAATGACAAAGCAAACATGGACAGCGAGATTCACAATAGAATTAACGCTGCATCTAGAGTACTCTGGGGACTTAGAGAGAGAGTATTTGACAACCACGACCTTGCTTTGTCAACGAAAATGGCTGTCTACAGAGCAGTTGTCATTCCAACACTGCTATGTGGATGTGAAAGCTGGGTCACTTACCGTCGTCATGTGAAAGAATTAGAACGTTTTCAGCAAAGACACCTCAGAAGTATGATAAAAATCCGTTGGTTCCATCACATATCAAACGTGGAAGTACTCAGGAGAGCAAAGAGCCTTCCAATTGAGGTGCTTATTTCAAGAGCACGCCTAAGATGGGCATATCACGTTCATCGCATGCATGATAACCGCCTTCCTAAATGTACACTTTATGGTGAATTGCTAAGCGGTAGAAGAAGGCGTGGCGGTCAACGAAAGAGATTCAAAGACGCTCTCCATGAAAATCTAAAATCCTGCGGTATTGCAGACGAGCAATGGGAACAACTTGCAGCGGACAGAACCGAATGGCGAGGGGTTGTCGCCAGCTATCAAGGAAATGTTGCTGCAAGAAGGCCGAATCCAAGACCTAACCAGGTCTATGTTTGTCCTGACTGCGGTCGACATGTGCTCTCCCGAATTGGCCTCTATAGCCATAGTCGTGTGCACCGTAGATGAATGGGAATTACAATAGACTACACCTTTTACTTGTTTTTTATTGTACACAATTTATCGACTGTAACATTTTTTATACTCGGACTCGAGTAACGGCTAATAATAATTGGTAACACTTGAAATTTATCTATTGGGCCAATATTATTGAAAGTTATCGAGTTTTTATAATAAAATGTTACATTTTATATATAAGGTTAAATGTCAAAACAATATTTATTCAAGTTTTAAATAACGTTAACAGTCTTTGGCTAATATTTAATTATACCTTTCCACTAGACACACTAGGCAATTGCCTAGGGCGGCAAATTTATTAATTTTTTCAAACTTTTGTTTCGTGGTAATGTTAGTATGATAAGTCCATCTGTTCATTTTTGGTTATTTGTTATTTTCTTAATTCCACCGAAATCCGAAGTTTTATTTTTTAGAAAAGACTGACTCTGGCATTTTAAAATCGGTACTTATATATACAGGGTGTCCCGAAACTCCCGCCTTCTCCTTTAGGTGCCAATTCTCCATGCAAAAATAGTAAGAAAAGTTCCTATAAGCATGTGTCCGGAAATGCTTCCTAAGGGAGCTACAGCCCTCTAAGTATGGCGCAAAAGTAGGTGTTTTTACTAATTATCTCGGAAATGATTTGGGACAACTTTGTGAAACTCGGTTATTTTCGATTATTGAAGGTTATTGTTTTACAGTATTAGCCAAAATTAATTTTATCCAGGGGCGGAGAAACGAGGAGTCGGTGTTCTTTGTTTCTACATATTTATTTTTCCATTTGACATTTTTAGTATTTTAATCCCTGGGTTATGATTCCCTACTTAGTTCTGCAAAAAAGATCCTCTTTACAATTATTAGCCAGATGGCAAGCCGTTTTCGAGGAAAAACGGTCTAAACGAAATATTGCGTATTCGTTTGCTAAATGCGCATTATTTATTTATCAAAGTAGGCGTATGTCATTCAGTAACAGAAATGGCTGATGAACAAGCTGTACCAGCCGCACGACTGTACGATGCTTTAATCGTGTACGGGACAGTGGAAATGTCCTACCTAATAGATGACGTAACGGTCGCCCAAGAGGGATTTCAGTAGCTGAAGCTGATTTTTGATAGATTTGCTGATCAGCCAAGGTTGAGTACTAGTCGAGCTGCTAGACTACTGGGGACTACAAGAACACGTATTCATCGAACCCTTCGACGTGAAAATCAACATTGTTATCGTTATCGATTCAGCAACTCTTGCCGCGAGACCATGAACCTCGATTGATCTTCTGTACAAGTAAGCTGAATTTTGTATGCAGTATCTACATGAAATAAAAAACAAACTTTAAACAAATGTGGTAAATTTGTAATTCAAAGTATACCATTTAAACCGACCTATTTTTTTAATTTCACAGATTTTTTGGAAAATCATTTGGTCAATCTTTCATTTCTTAATCAAATATTGTGGACCAATGAAGCGACATTTACCCCAAACGGAGTATTTAATTCAAGGAATTTTATTTACTGGGCCCATGAAAAATCCTCATTTTCAATACCGATTTTCTATTAATGTTTGGATGAGACAAATAGGGAATCTAGTGGTAAGTACATTTACATTTTCACTGGGTCCCTAATAGGTCAAGTAAAACTTGAAAATAATATTTACCACCAATTTTGCAGATTGGTCCCATATTTGTTCCCGCATGACTTAATGGACCGAATTATGTACGATTTCTCCGGAGACAACTGCCCAGTTTACTGGATGAAATCTCGCTGCTTTCTCGCATGAATCTGATTTTTATGCACGATGGGGCTCCGGCGCACTTTAGTAGGGTAGCAAGGCGTCATTTGAACCGAAATTTTCGAGGGCACTGGATAGGAAGAAGTGACCCAATAAGTTGGCCTCCTCGATCGCTGGATTTAAATCCGATGGATTATTTTGTATGGGTCATATAAAAAATTCCTGGGCCCGGCACTGGCACTGTCGGAGGAAATGGTTGTGTGTCCGCGTTTTTTCAATGTGTAACCGCCTTTCGCACAAGCCCTGGCTTTTGGAATTGGGGGTTGTCTGATTTCTGTTGTATTTTTATATTATTTATTTAATTAGTGAGGACGACATGCAAGCCGACATAATTGCGGCATTTGATACTATTACCAGGGAAGTGGCACAAAGAGCCACAAATAATATCGTTCGCCATGCTGAGACCTGCATTGAGCAAGAAGGAAGACATTTTGAGGACACTTTATAATAATAATAATAATAATCTTAGGTTGTTTTTTAAATCATAAATGTTCATTAAACTTTTGCACAATATTTCTTTTACCACTATCACCAAATAATTGAAAATAAGTTCCTTTAGGAAATCATACCATAACAGATAATCATATCGAGATACTCCTGTGAGGTGTACTCAGCCATTTCTGTTACTGAATGACATACGCCTACTTTGAAAACTAAATTATGCGCATTTAGGAAACGAATACCCAATATTTCGTTTAGACCGCTTTTACTCAAAAACAGCTTGCCATATGGCTAATTGTAAAGAGGACCTATTTTTACAGAATTTACCAGGGAATCATACTCAAGGATTAAAATACTAAAAATGTCAAATGGAAAAATAAATATGTAGAAACAAAGAACACCGACTCCTCGTTTCTCCGCCCCTGGATAAAATTAATTTTAGCTAATACTATAAAACAATAACCTTCAATAATCGAAAATAGTTAACCAAGTTTCATAAAGTTGTCCCAAATCATTTCCGAAATAATTAGTAAAAACACCTTTTTTTCTTGCGCCTTCCTTAAAGGATATAGCATTTATGGACACATGTTTATAGGAACTTCTCTTATTATTTTTGCATGGAGAATTAGCACCTAAAAGGGAACACCCTGTATATAAAAAATGATTGCCTAGGGGCAGTTAATGTCTAAGACCGGCCATGTATTTGATCTATATTCTTTGCAACTTGGGTTATTAGCAAATACCATTTTCATTAAATAAATATTTATTTACTATCTCTGAAATATGCAATTACCTATTATAAATTAAAATTATATAACCCAATAATTGAAATGGACCATTTTCTAAGATCTTCAATTAATTGAAGCTACGAGTGTATTTGACCTAAAAAGTAATATATAATCAGTGGAACTGATTAAAATTTTGACGTGAGTTAAAGGTAGTCTATATTACAGGATGTTATATACACAAAGTTTTGTAATACGTGTAATGTGGGTTGCCTTAGTTCAATCCGTATGCATATGGTGACATCTTAATCAATAGTTCGTAAGCGCTAGGGACGCGTGATGTCGGTTTCTGCATGATTCGATATACATGTTTCTTGCTTTGCAACAGTGCATGAACAGGTGGCGCCATAGTTTTCTATACAAAATAATTTACCTATACTTATTTTCAATTGATACATTTTCGCGGAGAGATTATGTCGAACACTGGAACATTACCATTTGATACAATATTAACATTAAGAAATAAAATTCAAGATACCTATCGCGTTATGCGATATTCAACCTCGAGTTAAAAAAATACAAAAGTTAAGAATAATATCCGTCATGTCTTTCTACTTGAGAGAAAATAAAAAATATTTGAGAGCTTGGTAGCATCCTAATTTCTGGTAGCTCATGAAATATATTTATTTCATTTTAGTCTTCGAACTTCTAAAAAAAATTTCAATCGATTTGTTCCAATACTATTCTAAAAATACATGGTGTAAAAACGCAGTTTACCAAGTTTTAATTTAACAAAATTAGAACATTCGATTAGTAAATTATTGCGAATAATTTATTATGGCAATTTTACCAGCGTTTCTTTTTTGTTCATCACAAACTTGACCTACTTTCTAACAGCTGTAGTTTTCTCACCAAATAACATTGACTTTTCACTTTGCTTGTAAATTATAATCAATTATAATGCTTGAATTTTAACATTTAATGTAAATCCAGGGTTGTGCTGTGATTTTAGGCCTCTCATTTTATTGGAGACCAATGCCCTTTATTTCAACAGCAACAACGATCTTTACATAAGAATGGGAACGGGGAATTGTTAACTTATACAGCACAAAATATTGCCAGGCGAGATTGTTTCCAGGGATAGTCACTGTAATTTTAATTTGTTAAATTAGATTAGAGAAACTAGTAACAGCTGATTCAATAGCCAACGTACCGACAAGGCAGATATAGACAATTTTAAATTAAGTGGCACAATAATGCCATAAGTGTTCCACAAGAATCGGTTTTCAGGCCAGTGTCTTTGGTGTACATAAACTATTCACCACTAAGAGGTTAGAGATATATACTTGTTGTTAATGCACTCAAGCCAATCAACAAAAAGTGTGGGTACTGTCGTGAGCAGAAAAAAATAGGACAACTTTTTTCTTATGTAAATCTGTCTCTATTTGAATATCTAATGAGTAGCCGAAATAAAACAGATATCACTTTTAATTTATTTTTTATTTTAATGCTGTAGTTATTGCTATAGTAAATGATGGATGGTTAATGATACAAATTGCACTGCGTTATAACATTAACAAAAATTTGGTGTGTAACATTTTAAGAAAGTGGAGAATAAACGGTACGATTAGTAGAAATCCTGGATCAAAGGACAAAGGATATCCTACTTAACAAGAAACTGACTATTAATATTTTGTTATTGCACCATTTCTATTTATAACTTCTATAAGTCTGTTTGGCATAGAATTATACAATAATCATTAGTAATAATATTTTTCCATGCATCATTTACTATTTCCAGTAATTCTTGGGCATTCCGTGGTCTCACATTTCGTTTTTGGATACTTCTTACGAGTAGTCCCCATACTTCTTCCACAGGGTTAAGATCTGGACTATGACAGGGCCAGTTAAGAACATTGATGTTGTTATCTTGAAACCAGTTAGTTACGGTATGAGCAGTATGAACTGAACAATTGTCTTGTTGAAATATGAACTCATTATTAGGAAATAATTGTGACACAGAAGGGAGCATAATATTGTCAAAATCCTAATATACGTTTCACCATTAAATCGTTCCTAAATATGCCACAAAACACCAGTACCACGTGCCGATATCCAAGCCCACATATTGACGGAAAATCTACCACTTTTACCATTGTTAGATATATATTTCTCATCGAATCGAGTATTCAGATTGCAGTAAACACGAATACGGCCGCTGTGTGTTGACTGGAAAGTTTTTTCGTCTGTAAGGATTACATTGTTCAAGCGCAAATCCTACTCGAGCTTCTTTATGTTCAGCTTTAAGTAAGTATTTCTGTGCTGCTGCATGACAGCGTAGCTCCGATTCTCTTACTCGTGGGCGACCAGTACTACTCGATCCAGGAAAATTAGTTTCTTAGCAGCCTAAATAACTGATTTTCTACTAAAGCATTTACCAATCGCAAATGTTGTTGTTGAGTTGATATCCTTCGTCGCCCTGATCTAGAATTTCTACTAATCGTACCGTTTATTTTCCACTTTCTTAAAATGTTACACACCGAATTTTTGTCAATATTATAACGCAGTGCAATTTGTCTCATTGACCATCCATCTTCTGCTTTAGCAATAACGCCAGATTTAACTAAATCACTTATATGAGACCTATTAGTTTTTTGCACACTTGCAATAAATTATGACAACTAACTGACAATGTCTCAAAAATTAAAGTTAGATGTAAAATGTAGATTTTAGCAAAATAAGACTTATAAGACTTGCCCTATTTTTTTTTGCACACGACCGTACATAAATATGTTTAAAAAAATTGAAATTTCTTAGGAATTGATATCACTTCCAATTCTAATAAAATTATAATAATGATGTGACAAATTAAATATCTCAATTTTATTCTCTGAATAAAAAATATATCTGATCTTCCTATATTTACAACAAAAAGCATATCAAATTAGAAACTGCTGCCCAAAAATAGAGCAGACAATATTTATAAAATATTTAGAGTGAACATTTCACGGGAGAAAACAAATAAGTATGTCAATAATATCCTAAAACTTCGAATGCTTGTGTCTCTATTTTACAAGAATTTAAAGTCATTTAACATTTAAAAAATCCGTTGAATGGTAGAGGAGGACACACCGACAGTGTATTATTACGCACTTGAGAATTACCGAACAAGTTACACACTGCATGGCAGAAAAAACTAACGAGAACAGAACTGACAGTGAAGCTTTCCCACCTAAATTTAAAATTTTATGCATTCGCCATATTTTCAACCTCAAACTCATTGAGGTTGATAAGATTGTATTAACTATACATTTTTTTTTCACTTTTATTCCATTGTTTTCTCGGATAACTCACTGTAATAAGCACTGACAGCCAGTATATTAATCGCGAGTTAATTCCTGTTAAGGAGCCAACTTTGAGTTAAGCGAGACAAAGAGCATATTTCAAATGCAAGTTAACCTAAAATCCTGAATTAAGGTCAGATAAGGATAACTTCACGATGAAGTACGAGACCAAAATTATAGTTAAATTTTTGTTTAAAACTAACCTTAAGTTATTTATACTATTTTGTTTCTGTTTTATCTGTTAGAAGCACATTTTAACAAAATATTCGTTTTGCTGCTTTAATCATAGACCTATCACAAACATCTCTCAAGTTGCCCTTTACTTTAATTAAAAACCTATTTCTTAAGTTTTCGCAGGCGCTCTAAGCTCTGCAGGCTTCCCATATAAAGCAAGCCGCATCTTTTGTCCTTCTTCGGTTTTCTTTCAACTGGAATGTTTCTCTGACATACAACAGACATACATACATGTTTATAAGGCAAGTAATAGAAGTACTATGAAGCTGTATTATTGTCACTCGGCAGAGCTGGGTAAAGTACTCTGACAAAGTGCTTCAAGTACCAAGCACTTAGCTAGTGTGCTTTAAAGCATGAAGTATCAAGTATTTTGATTTACAAAAGTGTTTCAATTACCAAGTACAGTACTTGAAAAAGTAAAGCACCAAGTACCAAGCCCTCAGAAATACAAATGTCACATACAAAGTACTATTGGTAGTGTACTTGGAGCCCTTAATGTACTTAAGTACTATCAAAAGTACAAATATTTAAGTTACAATTCCAATCTGTTTATTATCCAATTTGTAAAAGTTCGTTTATTGAAATGGGTAATATAATACCTATGAATTAGCGGTAATATGAGATTAAAAAGCAAAGGCAGTATTATTTTCACACCCACACCTTTATGATATAACGATCATGAAAAGGAAAGTATTAATATGTTTATTACTTAGAATACTAAGTAGTGTCGGTACACAATAATTTACATAGTACATATTTAAATTAAAAGAACATTCCGTATAAAAAATATTCTAATAGTGAAGTGTGGAGTAAAAATAAATTTCTTAAAAAGTGTTTGGGAAGGACACACATTACATGAAACAAAAAACGATTTCTATTAGTTCCTGATAATTTATTATGAGACTTGTCTAGAATGGTTTTGAATGAATTTTAAACAGAGCTTGCAGGTACTTTAAAGATACATCAAGCACTTCAAAAGGACTTCAATTAGTTTTCAAAGTAATTGAAGTATTAAAAAGGACTTCATTTACTTTAAAAGTAATTGAAGCCCTCTGAAAGGGCTTTAAAGTTCCAAGTACTTATGCAAAGTAATTAAAATGTCAAGTACCAAATACTCTCTCTTAAAAGTAATTGAAGCACAATGCTTGAAGCCCCGAAAGTGCTTCAAGTACTACTCAAAGCACTTTACCAGAGTACTTTACCCAGCTCTGTAACTCGGTAACAAATTTGACATTCAATGGTTTCCGTTTTTAACAGCAAGGATATTAAATTAATTTCATAATTGCCCATACATTTCTGCACATATTACATAAATATAATATTGGGGTGAGTTATATATAAATTTTTTATACGCGATGTGGTTGATTAAATTTGACAAGTAAGCATACTGAAAGTTATGAAAATTCTATTTGTTGGTACTAATTTTATGCAATAATACGATGTTATATTAAATACCTTAATATACCTTTCTTATACGGTCCTGCATATATACAAATTCTACTTACCTTTATTAAATTATTTAATATCCGCTTACTGATTTTAAGAAATTATTTATAGGCAACAAATTTCGTAAAATGTTCTACGTGTGGTTATGGGCATGTAACAGATACATTTAAAAAGGAAGGGGCGACTCATAGTTTTATTTCAGATCGCCATTTTACAACAAAATGAGGTAATATGTAATTTTTTGTTAAATATAAATATATTATCGTTTGCTTATACTGTGTTAAATATTTGTGTGCCAAAAATTAAAATTGATTCAACATAATAGTTAAAATAAGTAACATCATGTTTGTTTTAAATGATACGAAAATTTTTCGAAATTACTTAAATATTATTATAAAACATTATATAAATTATACGCATAAAACGAAACAAAAGCATAAACATAATACTTTACTTTAAATTTTTTATTATTAATATTTTTCTGTCAAACACGAAGGTATACAATTCACACACAAACATTAATTTAAGAAATGCAAAATAACACTGGACAATAAAATAAACGTTTTTTTCTGTTAAAAGAATAAAAGGAGTTGAATCTTGGAGTATTTTCTGTGTTAAATTAGAAGTGAAAACGATTTAAATTTTGTAATGTTGCATATTTACATATTAAAATTTAACATTTAATCTAAAGTTTAAGCAGCGGCTAAATTTCGTATTTAAGTTTATTAACAATTGAAAAGCTTTATTAAATAAAATTTTCATTAAAAAATGTAAAATAGGTAGTTTGCTTAAGGGCGGGGTCATATTTTCTAATTTTTAAAATCCTCTGTATAATTTATCGTAAGTTTAACTATTTATGATTTCTTAAGACAAGCAAAAGTTTTTATAAAGAATGATTTTTCTCGGCAAATCAAAAAAGATCGATTTTAACGAAATTCTGAGAAAAATCCCTCTTTTTAGTACTAAAGTATACTGAGACGTACACGCCTACGTAACGTGTACTAGCTACTTAATGGCCCACTAAAAATATTTGGATTTTCGGTAACTAAGAAGAAAAAATAATAAAAAAGAATTACTGCTAACATTATCGAATTGTTAGATTGTAGAATTTTAATTTATATATTTAATAGACATATGATAGATTTAATAAAAACTTATTGTCTATCTGACCTACTTATTTTTGTAGTTTAGTAACTACAATTGGTGACCCCGACGTGATTGTTGCTTTTGTGCCATTTGGTTTAATGTAGTCTGGAAATTGATTGTTATAGATTAGTTGAAATAGGAAATCTGACATTTGCTTACAATCAGTCGAATTTTGTAACGGGTGGTTGAGTTGAGACATGATCTCAGGCCTCGTGGTCCAGAACGGGAGAAGCTTTGCTGTAGTGTTGGCGTAATGAAGTAGATGTTGTGGTTGTGTATTAACCACAGGCAGAGGCAAGTCCGCGGCTTGATCGACCATATTATGAAAAAATGAAATAATGAATAAGGGATGGAGAATTTATAAAATAGATTGATTCTTTGGCTTATGATAAATGGCAGGGAGAATATAAATGACGTACTCACCTACCAATAATTTTGACGTAAAAAAAAAGTTTTGAAGAGGCCATTAAGTGTTACATGTACCCAAAATTTCAAAGCGGTGCATATCATGGAACACAAAATATCATTCATCGTCAAAATCGGTTTACTAGAAACCGAGTAATAGAAAAAAGTTAAAAAACAACTCGTTAACACGTTTGTTGGTTTGTAGAGGCAAGTCCGCGGCTTGATCGACCATATTATGAAAAAATGAATTAATGAATAAAGGATGGAGAATTTATAAAATAGATTGATTCTTTGGCTTATGATAAATGACAGGGAGAATATAAATGACGTACTCACCTACAAATAATTTTGACTTAAAAAAAGTTTTGAAGAGGCCATTAAGTGTTACATGTACCTAAAATTTCAAAGCGGTGCATATCATGGAACACAAAATATCAATCATCGTCAAAATCAGTTTACTAGAACCCGAGTAATAGAAAAAAGTTGAAAAACAACTCGTTAACATGTTTGTTGGTTTTTTGAGGTTTGGAGCTTCCTAACTCTTCTAGGTTTGTTGCTCTTTCCAAAATTAGTAGTGGTATCTAAAAGTGGTCTTAGACAGTGGAGCGGTGATTTCCGACCCCAATGATCACTGTACTAATTTTATTTTGCTCTCTTCATTAAAATTAGTATCGAAAATTATTGCATAGTAATAATTTTCAATACTAATTTTAATGAAGAGTTAGGTACAGTGATCATATTAGATAGAAATAAAAGATAAATAAGTTTTTTTTAAGTATGTCAAATAAAAAAATGGGGTTCCTATCTCGGTTTTTATGGTATTGAGGGTGGTTTAGCGATTTTTTTTAAATAAGAAAAATCTGGTTAGTCTGTTCAGTTACTGATTATGCCCAAAAAAATATGAGACCCAAAGTTGCCTCGATATCATGGCATACTAAGATTTAATATCTGCCAAGGTTCGTAATATGGCCATCTAAACTTAATACAATAAAATGTCTCTAGGTCACATCCGCTTAAACCGGAAGTTGTAGAACATGTTTGATAGGATCAAAACAAGGATAATTATGTAATATGTAAGCTTCCTAAGATTAAAAATTTTAAGTTCTTAAATAGCAAAGTTACAGAGTGTTACATGACTGCTGTGTCACCCGGTATAATTGAATGAATAAATAAGTGCTTCTCATATAGTAGAGTAAAAATATCCCAAAATAAGGCGATAGAGAAAATTTTTTATGGAGCAACGCGGCAATCACTTTTTATTATTAATATTGTAATTTTTATAATGAATAATTACACGTATACTTGTCGCATACGTATAATACCGAAAATGACGGGAAATCGCCGCGCGCATGTATATACCAAAAATGACAAAAAATCAGCTAAATTAAAAAAAGTTATTTTTTAGCTACATCACGTGAAAGTATATAAAAATAACTTCATTTTGATAAAAAAAAATTGACTGTAATGAGGCTTGTGAGCAATTTTATAAAACAATAATATTTTTGATATGTGCATTCCAAAAAAATATTCTAAGCCTAGCAAATATCCACCTTGATTTTCTAAAAACATTATTCATGATATAAAAATCAAGGAAAAGTTATGGAGCGCATACAAACATACCATGGATATGAATTTGTACAATGATTTTAAAATATTACGAGCTAACATTAAGAAAGATATTTTTGCCACATATAAACTTTCCCTAAGTAACATCTAAAATAATATTTGCTCTGATCCTAAAAAGTTTTGGTCAAATGTTAAAGCGAAAAAATGTGTGAATTCCTTACCTGACACTGACATTTGAAAATTAAGAGTTTCACCAGCCAGCTGATATTGAAAATACTTTAGGTTATTCTATTAGTTACGTAAAGGGCTTGTCAGTTAATAGCAGTACAATAAATACTTTTTCTATTAGGTATATTTCTGAATACGATGTTTACGAGCCTCTAAGAAAAATGAAACCTAAATTGGCCCCGATGGTATACCTGCTTTTCTGCTACAGGAATGTGCTGTAGTATTTGCCCTCCCGCTCACGAAAATATTTAACATTTGTTTAAATTCTAGTTAATTCCCGGATATGTGGAAAATATCTCGAACATGCCCAGTTTTCAAGAAGGGTGATAAAAATTCTGTGATTAATTATAGGCCAATAACAATTATTTGCAATTGTTCCAAAGCTTTCGAAATAGTATTACACAAAATAAGTTATGCTAACACTCGCGGGCTAATTAGTGACTCTCAACACGGTTTTATGCAAGGACGGTCAACCACTACTCATCTGTTTTGTATGACTCAGTACATGTCAGAATCTCTGGATTCTGGAGGTCAAGTTGACGTCATCTATACTGATTTTAGTAAGGCATTTGACAGATTAGATCATGGTATTCGACTGTGTAGACTTCGTCAATTTGAATTCTCAGATAAACTGTTAGATTTGTTTGCATCGTACCTACACTGCAAACGACAATACGTAGAGTATAGTGTTTTTAGATTTGATGAATTTATAGCCTCTTCTGGGGTGCCCCAGGGCTCAAATCATGGCCCTCTTCTTTTCTTTATTTCTATTAATGATATTGTCAGTATGATTGGCTTTGGCTGTCTCTTTATGCAGACGATTTAAAGTGGTATTGTGATATTAACTCTTTTGCGGATTGTCTTAAATTGCCAATGAATCTTACAAATATTACAAATAACTTGCCATTAAATGTGCAAAAGTGCCATATACTTTCTTTTACCAGAAGAAACGAGCAGTTACGTTATGATTATACACTCAATAATACGTCCCTGAATAGCGTAACTGAATTTAAAGATCTAGGAGTTATTTTTGACTCTAAACGTAGTTTTAACCAGCACATTCTTTCTGCTGTACTTGCTAGTTAACAAAGTCTTGATTTTGTCATAAGAAACTCTCATAGATTTAATGATAGTAGTGTATTGTTCCTGTTAAACTTGAATAGTCAAGCGTAATATGGAATCCAGGGTATCAAACTCACAGACACAGTTTGGAAAGTATCCAACGTAAATTTTTAAAATATGTATCCTTCAGGGCTGATGGTGTTTACCCCGCTGTCGGTGCTGATCATTATCAATTATTGGCCTGGTATGATGTATTAAGTTTATATGATAGAAGGGATATGCATTCTCTTATTTTTTTATTTAAAATTGTCCATAATATATTAGACTGCCCTTAGATTTTAAGTCAATTAAATTTCAATATTCCGGTAGTCGCCACTAGACGTACATTTTATTTGTTAACCTCGAGAACCAACTTACTCAAATTTTCATCTCTCTTCTGTTTGTGCAGCATTCATCATCATGTACAGTACAATTTGAATATATTTTATTGTACCATGAACTGTATCAAAAAGCTGTCTTTTAATGCTCAGTAGTGTTTTTGTTGTTCTGTATTATTGTTTCTTATTTTTTCTTCTGTATTTTTCTGTAAATTTACCTACAACTATTTTTTTTATCACCCTTTAATTGATATGTAAATACTGGTGGATGGTGTATTGTAATATATAAATTAATAAATAAATAAATAAATAGCGTATTTTATTTTTTAAACTATAAATGTAATGTTTCTAAAATATTTGCAACGTTTATCTAACATGGCCGCCTATTCTTGATTTCGATAGAATCAATAAATGTGGCGAAGTCCGTATTTATTATTTACGACTTACCTAATTTGACTATGTGTCGTGAAAGTTCCAAATGAATACACTAATTCCGACTTAGGGTTGTGACAAGTGCAAATATTTTTACCAAGAGCGACGTTAAGTTACCAACGTCTAACCGACATTGAAAGGTTACCCATAAGTCAACCAGTTCTATTTAGTCAGTTACTAACGTCTAGTCAACGTTGGAATGTTACTTAAAAACACACTAAACCTAAATTAGTCATTTTCTGACGTCAAACCAACGTTGGTAGGTGTTCCAAACTAAAGTAGTAGGTTTGCAAGGTCCAAGGAACGTTGCTCCGAGGTCAATTCATGACTATAAGATCTAAGTTACCATACGACTACTATTTGTACTAATTTTGGCGTTGGAATTAGTAAAAAAGTAGTCAGTAGTCGGCGAACTGTTGCCAGGGCACTCCACTAATATGTTAATTGTTAGATATATTAACTTGAAATTTCTTTTTAGTTACTCAAACTGCAATAAATTTTTACACATACAACAGTACATAATGATAGTGGTCGGAAAATGGTATATTGGATTTAATCATAACACTATTGACATGGTTTACAAAGTATATTCAAATATGGTAGAATTATTTTTCCTAATGATGACACAGCAGATTCTGATTTCAATAATAATATTCAGAGAATGCCCAGAAAGGGTAGTGGAGTTAATTTGTTATTATATTCAGTACACAAATTTGATTATATGTAGTTTCTTATCAAAGAGAGATAATATGAAAAAGATTTTTAACTATATTATTAAGTATGAAGTAACATATCTGAATTCATCTACAAGTTATATTTATCTGGAATATACTAAGCTGAACAGAAAAGTCACAAAATTTTTTCTCTTACTCACAACTGTCGCAGGAGGTGTGTGGTACGTTTTGGTTGTTAAAGATACGTTCTGCGCAGATAATATTGGTTCTTGCATAGTTGAGAAAGGACTGAGTTATCAGATTTGGTACCCTTTTGATTTGTATAATAAATGTTACGTATTAACATTGGTAACTGATATACTGTTCTATATATCCGCAGTTTGTATTCACATTTATACTAAAATAAGTCCTGTGATGTTTATGATCTTCATACTTGGACAAATTAAGATACTTCAAGAGGTGATAAGAAGATTACAATATATTAATGGTGAGGAAGATATTTTTAGAGCTGTTACTGACTGCATAAAAACACACCAAGAAGTCATAAGGTACCTATTATTTAATTGTATATGCTAATATATGAATACTAGCAATATAACTTTGATTTGTAACAGGCACCAATCTCTACTCCAATCTTCGCAACGTGTGGCAGAACAAGTTTCGTTTTGATCAAAACCATTTTTATTACACACACTTTTTAACTTCACGTACTGTTGTAAGCACCAAATAAACAAATAAATTTTTTAGGCACATCGTTTATAATTCTAAAATTTTGGCGAAACATCTGTCCTTCACGATAATGCAATATTATGGTACCTGATTTACAGTATACCCTCGCCCCTCACTGATCAGGTACAATGATGCCATGTTCATTTCATGAAAATAGTTCAAGATTACTTTTCTAGATTTTAACGGTCGCTGAGTTCAATTTTGACTTTGTTTGCGATCCTTCATTCCCCCAATGTTTGACTTTGTAACCATCTTATTGTGCTTTTTTGAAAGTCTGTGAAGTGTTGTTAGAATTGACTTTCCGTCGGCTGGCCGCTTGCTACAGTATAGAACAGTATGGAACAGTGTATTTCAAAAGAAACTCATCAAATTTCGTAAAAATACAAAACAGTTAGTAGTATCCAATTGCTCCATTTTTTACACTGTTCACTTAGCTGTGACGTCATATATTCCTTTTGCAAAGGAATTCAGTGATACAATATATTCTTTTTGTACAAAAGCAAGATTTTCTTTACCTTGTCCCAAAAGAAACGCATAAAATTGAAAACTTTTCTTCTGCTTTGAAAAACTTCACTTTTATTAAAATAAACCAATCGACATTATAAATTACGGCCGGAGTTATGTTTTTTTTATATTAACGTCCTGGCGCAGTTTATATAAAGCCACTCTACCGCTCAACCAGGATGGCTAAACGAGATCAACACGAATTGTGCCCTCGAGATTGGAAATTAAAAATTGATTCAGTCGCAGACCTAGAGTAGAGACCCTAGAGCACTTATTTTTTTTATTTTTATTTTTGATGAAAAAGTGTTGGTTTATGTTTCAGAGAAATATAATATTTTCTGTGCGAGGGTCAAAACTTCACCCTGTATATGCAGTCGGAGCACTTATTCTTAATCAAAAGTTCTAAAAAATTACTTTTTGCTAAGTTGGGCAGGGTATTTTTACACTACCCTGTATATTATTACTCAGAATAACACACTGGTTTAAAACGAAAATTAAAATATTTATTTAGGTAACACTTCACACGGAGTTTATACCACTTAAAATTAACTTAAAATATATTTAAAAAATGTTAACTTTTCAACAGCGAGAGTTTTGTCTTAAAAGAAAAAATAACTCGATTGGTAGATTTGTAATTTAAAATTCACTTTTGGCGAAGGTGCCGGTTATTAGTTTAAAATTAGTCACTTATAAATTAGATGCGCGAGGGTATAGAGATTAGATGTTTTTTACTTGGAGCTACCAAGGAAGAACTCGAGATCAGTTGTAGAATGCGGATCAGAATTGACTTGCTCGAGAGTCGTAGCGCTGGATCTTTTATATTATCGTTGTCGATGCGTTTTTTGCGCCCCATCGAGTCAGGATGATCGTTTTTTTGTTGTCTGGAAAGGTCCCCGCCCTCCGTGCGGGCTTGGTCTAAGTAACTATACCATCATGTAGGGCTTGATATTAGAAATCTTTCGTTTTTTGAATTAACCCTGTATCTGTTTTACTTTGGAAGATATTTCATAAATTGTCTGAACTTATTGTATTAAAATCGATTCTTTTCATATATGTGCGTAATATTTTTTTATATATAAATGATTTTTTAATGCTCTTTCGAAAAATTAGATCAGAACATGTCAAAAATTAATTAATGACACAAAAAAATTGAGTGTTATCAAAAAAAGTGAAATTTTCGAAAAAATTGACGAAAAAACACAAAAAATCGATTTTCTCCACTTTTTTTTCAAGTTTAAAATTTTTTCTTGTTTACCATCATAAAGTGCATAAAAAACCTACATTTAAAAAAAAAAGAACCTCATACAATGCGATGCGCAAAAGTTACTGGCCATTAAATTTTAAAATTTGGGGTCAATTTTTGAGACTTGCATTAGATATTTTGACTTGAAATTTTAACCAGTTATTGCTCACATTATAATGTATAATTCCTGAAAATTGCATCAAATTTCACTTAGAACATCCGAAGTTATAACCAAAAAACTTCATTATTTCTTATGTTGCATAATAACTAATAACTTTAGTTCAAATGTTTCGAAAAGAGAAATATTAGTTCAAATAAAATTCATCAGCGAACAAAAAGCTATAAACTGACGTAAATAAAATCGCATATTCAACACGTGTGATAATGGATTATTATTGTACTTGTGTGGCAATTCGGCTAACGCTACACACGTACCATAATAACATATCCACTTGCTGAATTAGTAGTTAATAACTGTCAAATTCTGTTATGTTATCTACTTCTACTATATCATTTATACAGTTTACTTTCTGCGATGTCACAACCACATTATTTATAAACTTGATTGCAATTTTTAAGTCATTCCATTAAGTTAGACAATTTTCGTGTGAAAATGTAACGACGACTAATAAATTTATTTCAATTCCGAAATACCTCATCTTTAGCAATCCGCAACCTTAACTGGCTAGTAGACAATTATTAAATATTTTTTCCATTTTAGGTTGATGTTTTTAATAGATACTGCATGCAAAGAAATCGTACTCATCGGCTTCTTCACTAATTCATTGGAACTAGCTGCTTTTGTCTTTAAACTGATCACGGTATGTGTATATATTAATTGAGTACAGTTTATTCTAGTATAATAGCTTAAGCTGGATGCAATCGCTGTCCACATTTGAAGTTGAAGCTAAGCGGGATTAGAGACATGAACCTAAGTCATTGACAAAAATTTAAATTGTGACTCTAATAGCCGTCACTTGTGACTAGACCATTAAATAGTTCCACCGACCACGTACGATGTATCAATATCTAGGAAATAAGTCAGTTTTCATGGCCACTATCCGATAAAACAGTTTCTTCCGGGTTTTGCCGTGGCCGTCGAACTTGATTTGACGTTTCGCTGATTACACTGTCAGCTCCCTCAGAGGGATTCCAGAGATTGACCGACTAATTGTTTTTGCAATCTTGATGAAGCTGACAGTCAAATAAAGTTCAACGAGTATGAGGCCATTGACCGTTTCCAATGTCCAAACCCATTGTAGAAGTTGATTAGAAAAGCAACTCTGTAGTGCCTGGTTTAGGCGAGTACTTTTGAACTATTAACACTGTAGCGCAAACATTTGAGATGCAGCAGATAGTCACGATTTTATAGTAAAAAATTGACAAGAAGAACTGAGAAAAGTAAATTAAGGCTTAAAATACGCACTAACTTAACGAATTTCCTTCTCCGACACTCCAATATCAACGTCTTTTATTCAACAGTCTCCGGTGGTAAGTGCAGTAAAACCGGCCCTGCAGTTCAGGTTTCTCTGACTACAACTACATGAAAATAAATCCAAATCCAATCATGTGTTTGTTTGAAAAAGAGCAGAAAAGTTTTAATCTTCCTTTATTATTCGTCGTGGAGCTAACACGTTTCTTAATTTTCCTTTAAAAAATATCTTATTGGTAACTTCAAAAGTTCAATCAAATATTGGGGTCGGATTAAGAAGGAACTCAACTATCGCTTTGCTCCTTTGCTCCAACAAAACTTGATTGAGAAATTAGTTGCTATTCACCAATTGTATAAAATGATCGTCTTTGATTCAACTGTAATAGTTACACCTGAGACTAGCCGAGAACAACTACATTATGATTGAAAATACACTTTACACTAGTCATGCGTACATCACTTTCGGTAATTTCAGTGCCAGATAAATCCAGACTGATTGCTTAATGTAAGTATACTGTAAAGCATATAGTTCATATAGTCGCGAACTGCGATTGCGATTTGCAAATATTGTTCTGATCGGTCAATTTAAACGAGAATGTGCGTGGGTAAATAAAAGCTCAGGTTCTAGCGACTTCGCAGAATCTTAAATTTATGGGGCGGGAATCTTGACTTGATTTCAATTTTTGGCTAATATTCGTACGAAATTCCCATTGTGGCATGCACACAAAGTAGAAACTGACAGAGATAAACATATAGATAAAGAATTTTAGACTTTAATTCTATTTGTATCATTTACAGTGAGATGCGGACGGGTATGACTGACCTGTCGCGTAGAGGAATATATTAATTCTGTAATAGTTTTTCGATCAATTGTAAGACGTTTTTAGTATCACGTCGGGTGTGGATAATGAGGAACATTTTTCGTGTTCTAGATTCTTGGGTTTAGTACACTTTACTTACGAATGGTGAAACTTTTTTAAATAGATAATCGAACTCATTTACACACATTCTGTGATCATTTTTAAAGTTCTTTGTGTTTTGCTTTTCCTGAACCAAATTGTGATATACACCCTGCTCCTTTCTAAACTTAAATAATTCTCACTGTTTCGTCGTTTCATTAATAACAATAAATAAGCAGTTACATGCGTAACTGCTCCGTCGCCAAAATAATAAAATAAATGGTTTTTATCCGTCATAATTTAATTTTAAGAATAGAGAACTTTTTAAATATTACTTCTTAAACTTACAAACTAAAATACTGTCAAACTCCAACCCAGAACTGCAACAGGGTTGCCATCGATCTGAAAAACCTGGAGAACCTGGAAATGTCAGGGAATTTCGCCTTTTTTAAAATATCAGGGAAAAGTCAGGGAAAATGCTAAAAATTTATAAGTCAGGGAATTTATTAGAGTATCAGGGAATTTCTGCGCACATGCATTTTTTTTATAATTTGTAAAAATTTAGTATATTTACTATAACACGCGCCTTTGAATTTGATGGATTGATGTTTTAAGGTTGGTAACATAGTTTAGCCCTCCAAGCAAACAGAAGATTCGATTAGCTATCCTTGTTGCTTACACAAAATGTTTAATAATGTAGTACTTTGTCTCACAGAAACAGCTGTTATTCACATATTCGCATGACATGCTTTTGAACACGTGTCTCTTTTTAACACCATCGCAACACATATAGGTATCTATCTCAAAAGGTCAAGAGGTTCTACCACAGGCAAAATTTATTCAGTTTTTCTGTCGAATCGGGAATTGTCGTCTGTCTAAGGAAAATTGACACATGATTTTGGCTGGCAAGAAGTTTACTTTGTTATTAATAATAATAACAATAACTGATAATCATTTAATTTGCGCATGTGTACGTAAATCAGGTAGGAATGAATTATTGCAATTTTGTTTGATTTATGCGATTTTCGAACAAATCATTATTGTTGTCGTTGAAAGTGGTCATCATCTGGAGAGGAGGACAATATGGTTGTCGAAACGCGCGTCGAATAATAGTATTCGAGTGTTATATTCAAATGTTTTGATGCCCGTGGAAACTACTTCTTGAGTGACAGCGTCACACCGAGGGTTCCAGACCCCTATAGGACTAAAATACTTGCGTTTTAGCGGGTATGGAAAAATATTAATTTGGTCAGGGAACAACTGAAAAAGTCAGGGAATTTCACTCTAAAATTTTGGTGGCAACCCTGTGCAACAGGGCAGCACAGGTCAAAATTCCGTATAATCTCTGCGAAATTCTGTAAGTATGTGAAATGGTGTAAAATTTCGCGATTTCCTGTGGTGGATATTCGCTTTCGCAATTCGTGATTCGCTGCTATATGAACTTGGCTTTAGTGTAGCAACACAAGTTACTCAATTTATAATGTCAAATTGAGATATGTGGGTTATTTTCAGGAAAACTAGAACAGTGCAGTCTTCTCAAAATATGTAAGTTTAAAAATTGACACTTAATGTCCACATATTTCTCTTCTACTATTTTGATAAAGAGATACGATTTTTTCATATTTTTTATCGAATTTATGACCTCTAATATTAGTGGGATCGATCTGTCACGAAGAAAGCCCCGAAACGACAGTTTTTTTTGATTTTTTTTTGTGTATATTATGCAGTCGGACTCCCTCTATTATCTGGTTATATTTGCGGGCGCGAGGGGGTGGTGAAGGGTGAAAATTTACATGTAAAGATATCTTTACATGTAAATTTCCTGTCACTGTCGATTCGAAAAAAACACTATCGTTTCGAAACCCAGATCGACCAAACTATGTCTTAAATATCTCGTCCATCTGTCTCTCTACATAATTATTGTTACAGGAAGAAAATATTTTTGGTGCTTTAAGGACAATGGGAATATTATGCATGACAATTTCACAGTTGTTTATGTTTTTTTGGTTCGCAAATGAACTGCAAGTTCAGGTAAGAGTGCTCATACACTGATTTCTTAAGTAACAGCAAGATCTACTGTTACGCGTACATTTTTCAGGCAATAATTGCTTCTTAGAGAGCAGGGATTCCTGCTAGTAATATTGGCAGATTCATACAGATAGACTAGTGTAAATTTACGAACTGTATTTAATTTTTTTAACACAAATATTCTTCGATAAATTTTATTTCTGATGCCTTTGGTTATAGTCGGATGTATATTTAATGGGCAGTCAAAAAATGCAACAAAAACTTTACGAGTATCATATCATCAAACAAGCCAACTTACATTCAAAACCTGTAAAGATTAGTGATTCAACTTGCACGCGATTAAGTACAGAGAGTAACGGTATTTTAATAAGATCGTAAAGTTTTTGTTGCTTTTTTGAGTGTCCAGTAAATATATACATCCGACTATAGTAACATAAAAAATATTAATATGCAGAAATCCGTAGAATTTGTTTAATAAACTTGATGTAAACGTTAGCTGCCGGGTGATATAAATTGCTATATAATTCTTTAACAATTTATATATTATTATCATGTATAAGAATGACTTTTTACACTTGCGTCTTCAATATCTATTGTCCCAAATATCCTGTTACTCCAATTTCAGATTTTGATCTTAAGGAAATTAAAGGAAAAAATGAGAGTGTACGTAGTCTCGTGAGCGCCCCATAGATCTAACCGTTTAATAAATTAGAGATACTCAGAACAAGTGTTTAGGCTTACCTCAAACTTCTCTATTTAATGTATTTATATTACTTCGTCGTCTGTTAATTGGGTATATTCACAGATCTTGTTTGCTTCCAATTTAGCATACACGAAATGTGTTTTCAATTTCTCATCGTATTCAAGATAAGAAGTATAAAGTAATTAGTTAATTACCTTTGTATGTTTATTCATTCTCACAAATTATTTGAATGCTGAAAGTGTTAGGATAAATAAATTAGTGGTAAGAAACAAACTAAAATGTTCGTATTCTACATAAGTGCAAGGAAAAATTCTAAATTAACTAATTTTGCAAACAACTGAGATTATAGAGTGAAAAGTCATATCACTACACCTGTCATAATTCTACTTAGGTAGTCTTATACTTTTTTTTACCAATATATGTATTTAAAAAAGTTATGGTCAAACATAATGAATATTTATGAAAATAAAAATGTAGTAATTTAAATACTATGATAGACCAAAAATAAAAGGAACTTAATTCATTGTCACCCATCAAGATGCACAATGTGCGTTACGTGTAAAAAGCGCTCTGGAATGCTGAATTTTGTACAAAATTTGTAAGGGAGAGGCCTGCATGAGCAGTTGCAAATAAAATTGCAGTTTCGTCAGACGTGTTACCCATATCAACAGAGGCCTTTGATGAAGATTCAGACTTTGATGACGTCACTAGCGAAGAGTACGGTCGTGAAAAAATAGGACAAGTCTTATAACGGTATTTTGCTAAAATCTAGTTGTATACAACTAACTTTAATTTTTGTGACATTGTCAGTTAGTTGTCATAATTTATTGCAAGTGTGCAAAAAACTTATGTGTGGGCTTGGATATCGGCATGTAGTCCTGGTGTTTTATGACATATTAAGGAACGATTTAATAGTGAAACGTATATTACGACTTTAGACAATATTTATGCTCCCTTCTGTGTCACAATTATTTCCTAATAATGAGTTCATATTTCAACAAGACAATTGTTCCGTTCATACTGCTCATACCGTAACTAACTGGTTTCAAGATAACAACATCAATGTTCTTAACTGGCCCAGTCATAGTCCAGATCTTAACCCTGTGGAAGAAGTATGGGGACTACTCGTAAGAAGTATCCAAAAACGAAATGTGAGACAACGAAATGCCTAAGAATTACTGGAAATAGTAAATAATGCATGAGAAAATATTATTACTAATGATTATTGTATAAGGTTATTTAATTCTATGCCAAACTGACTTATAGAAGTTATAAATAGAAATGGTGCTATAGCGAAATATTAATAGTTAGTTTCTTGTTAAGTAGGATATTCCTGGGGCGAGCGTGGGTGCGTCTTTACTATGTACATACTTCGATATGCGATGTAAAGCAACGTAAGGCGCGGTTAGTACTTGGAATGGGTGACCGTTCCAACGAAGACCGCGTTCTCGCCTCACACATCTTCCAGCGGTTTGTATATCAATGTATGCGCGGAAGCTATACAACCTTAGGCGAGGGTTGTATAGGAGATATACCATCCTTCGGAGGGGATGTAAAGCCGTCGGTCCCTTGTCTATTAAATGTTAGGCAAGTAAAAGATCCCTACTCTTCTTAAGGGAAGAGGTTCGGCAAAATTCCTGGTTAGGGGTAGCTCGTCTACAGGCGTCGGTGTTAGGCCTCAGTAGCTGAAATAGGCCGACGTTAAATAAATGTAAAAAAAAAAAAGTAGGATATTCTTTGACCCAGGATTTCTACTAATCATACCGTTTATTCTCCACTTTCTTAAAATGTTACACACCAAATTTTTGTTAATGTTATAACGCAGTGCAATTTGTCTCATTAACCATTCATCATTTACTATAGCAATAACTACAGCAGTAAAATAAAAAATAAATTAAAAGTGATATCTGTTTTATTTCGGCTACTCATTATATATTCAATAGAGACAGATTTACATTAGAAAAAAAATTGTTGTCCAATTTTTTTCTGCTCACGACAGTACATGTTCGATGAATAAAATACTTATTGCCAAGTACTACATATTTCATACAAAAAATTTGTAAGTACTACATTAATAATGTACATCTTTTTTTCTTTTTTAATAAAATCTCTTGCGTTTATCGTATTTTTATTATTATAATCATTTTTTATTCATTAAGGGTTTACCCTATCGACTACATTTTGGTCTCATTCGATTCAGCATGCAAAAAAATATAAAACGACTCCTCACACCTCTACTCTCAAGAAAGTACATTTCCAAAAAATTCTCACCCCTCCTTCCCCTCAAAAATCTCATTTCTGCCCCTCCAATTTTTGGGGACTTTGGATTCTTAAACTACATGTCGGAAAGGAGTTATAACCAAATTTTTATGCACGGACTAATTTTTATGTAGTTCAGACCCTGTTTTTATTGTACTAATTAGTAGCATTTTTGGTTTGTCGTATTATTTATTTTATTATATTTTTATTTTCATAATAATTAATCCACTTTGCGTTGGCTTTATATTTTGGTAATTAAATATTTGCTTATCGGATTTCTCTGGATATGCCTTATACCTTAAACTATTAAATAACCAATTGAATACAACCGAATAATAATAATTTGTTATGTTTCAGAGTACTGCAATATCGGACATCATTTATTACGAAACCAATTGGTTGAATTATGACACGAGAACTAGGCGGCACTTACTGCTAATGATGATACGATCACAAAAGCCATTGACTATTAATGCTGTTGCAATTGGTGATATGTCACTTGATGTCTTTAAAAGGGTAAATCAATTTATTATATCGCTTTTAGTGCAACACTATAAGGGAAATGGTTATGTACGGAAACGAATTTATAGCCCATATAAATAAGAAAATGCTTTGACTATTTTTTATACAAGTGTAAAGGTGTTGTATGCACTTGCATACGTATATTGCATAGCATCTTGTACATCAAGAAATTTTAGTTGTTTCTCTCAGGCCGGTATATCCAGCATATTCTTGTCGTTGTGAAATTGATAGATGGAAGGCAATGAACGAAACTTATCTTATATTTTACAATGTAAATCACATGAATACTATATATATAGAAATATATTTCCTTGACTTTTATCGGATTACAAGAGTGGGAAATACATTACAGCCTTGAAAGGTATTGATGAAAGACTACGTGTCTGCATGAATCATCATTGTTGTTTTTCACATCATCTAACCAAACAACTTCGTGTATAATATCAGGATTAAACTCAGGTTCAGATTCAATATCATCTTGAACCATTTCCGAATTTAGCCAAAGAATTTATATTTCTAATACATGTTTGAATTTCATTGTACCTACCCTCGGCTTCTGTTGAGGAGCGTTTATAGCGGAGTGTGTGTGCCGGACTAACTTGTAAATATTTTGCTATGCAACGAGAGAGAGTACCTCGCTCCCACGTTTTCGAAGATGCTGAATACGATGGTGCTAGTATAATTTCTCTATGGAGTTGCGCAACCCCCAAACGGTCAAAAACCACCTCCAAAAGGAATTAAACGCTTACCACATCTATTCCACCGGTGAAACTTAGCATACTCCCCGTTTTCGAGGATACTGAACACGGTGGTGATGCTCAATATTTTTCTGACCCCCTCTAACTTCCTCTAACGGCTAATAGACACCCCCGAAAAGGGTGAAAAACTTTTTTTTATCTCACCGGTAAAATGTATGTAACGTTCCTTTTTCTCAGCATGGTGATGGTCAACATTTCATCCGACCCCCTCCAACCCCTCTAACGGCTAACAATCACCCCCGAAAGAAATGAAAATAATTTTAATTATATTTTAATTATATCACCGACAAAATGTATATATTGCCGACAAAGAAGATTTTTATCCCTTTCGGGGGTGTTTATTAGCCGTTAGCAGGATTGGAGGGGGTAAATAAAACATTCAGCATCACCACCATACTCGGCATCCCCAAAAACGGACCGTATATACATTTTATCGGTGAGATAAAAAAAAGTTTTCACCCTTTTTGTGGGTGTTTTGGCAGTCTTTAGAGGAGTTGGAGAGGGTGAGAAAAACATTCAGCCTCTAAAACGGGAGTACGCTAAGTTTCACCGTTGGAAAAGATGTTCTAAGCGTTTAACCCCTTTCGGGGGTGTTTTTTGGCCATTTGGGGGTTGCACAACTCCAAAGAGAAATTCTACCAGCATCATTGTGCTCAGCATCCTCGAAAACTCTTATTGCATAGCAAAATATTTACAATTTTCGGCTTATTTTCCGACTTTTTCAGTACTATCAATCGGTTACTAAAATATTGTACAATCCTCTAGTTTTTCATCGCTGCTATTAATCCAGGATTTGCGTGTCGAAAAGGAGGGTTAGGTGGAAAGATTTATAGGATTTTTAAAAATTGGATTTTGGAGTGCTTCTATTGGGACAATGGAGCTGAAACGAGTTTTTTTCCAGCGCACTTTATGGAAAAAATAGTTATATAACTAAACTGGACAAAATTTTCTACAACTAACTGATGGTTTGCATTTTTTTATACAAGGAACGGTTTCGGCTACCAGCGTCGCAAAGTCCACGTGCACTGTCGGAAAATATTCTTGTACGCGCGAAAACCGGTTGCAGCGTGAACGATCCATCTTTTCGCGTCTGAAGGACTTCTATTATATTTTCCAAAAATGGATATTAAACGTTCACAAAAAGGGTTCAAAACGACTGTTTCAGATGGAGAATAATACAAAATTTATACTTACTGTTCGTTTATGTTTAACTGCTTCACTGACGGTACCAATTGGACATCGTAACACTATAAATCTAACACAGTAAGTACTAACACTTTCTTAAAATTAAACCTGAAAGAGAATTTTGAAAACATGAGAAAAAGACAATATAAAGTTCAAAAAATGTATATTAAATCTCTTTTAAAAAATCATGTTTTACAAAAACTTCAAGAAAGATGTATTGACAAACTATAGTCTGGCCCGTGTACAACACATGGTGAGGAACGGAACGACTTATAATGTACCAACTACCACCCAATATGCGGTTAATAGCTAGCGATTACACAAAAAGATTCAAGAAAAGTTCAATGTTTAAAAATTTTTTGTGGGCTTTTGCTTGCCTGTCTATTTACGTATTATCAGTTCAATTGTAATTTGGTTCGCTCCTCAGAGCTTAAAAATGCTTGAATCGCAACGACTTTGAATTATATTATAGCAATTATAAATTCATACGTTCAGGCAAGGCGATCCCATGCACATATGAGTACATGGTAACTAAACTTTTTGGATACCGAATCACTGTGGAACCGGTTTAGGGCAAATCCCGTTAAAACCCATCATTTTCCCGTCAAAATCAACTGCTAGAGAATGATAGGGCACCCTTGTCGCTAAAGGCTATTTTTGCTAAAACTCTCGAAATGCTTTGACTAGAGACTGGATTAACTTGTCTTCATATTTAAAACACAATGTATGAGGTGCAGTGCTTAACAACGTGGATTCGTAAAAGGGTTTTTAATTTTGAAATTTCCTACATTCGATTTTAGTTATACTTTCTAAATTTTATGGTCGGGGCGACATTACGTCCCCGTGCTACGGCTTTTAGTATACTTTCTAAAATTACACACCTTGATGAGTTTCTGATATTTTTGCATGAAAAAGGCTCCGTAGAGCGAAAATGTGATTGAATGTACAAAAACCTCTTCCAGCGGCATTTTTACGTGAAGCATGCTTTTCATGCGAAATGTTTCGGATTTTGTTACAGTTTCGAAAAGTTCATCGAGGGTTTTGGCGTGTTCTTTAACAGCAGCAATGGTCATAGCCCGGACGGTCGAACTCAGATATAGCAACACTTTTCTCCTTGGCCGTGCGGGCCTCTCTACTAAACATTTGCGAGTACACAACACTAATGTTATGTCTAGGTAGTCAATATGAGTCTGCAGAGATTTTCGCGCAAAATAATCTCATGAAATTTAATTTCTTTAAAGTGAAGTCCAATAACTTAAAAGTCATATTCACAATTTTCAATTTAACTAGAGCTTCAAAAGACCAAATTCCTAAAGAGTGTATACGAAATACCTTGTTCAAACTGTCCCTAAGCCTACATTGGCCAAACTAATAGACGGATGAACAACAAACTATATGAACATCATGTTGCAGTTGGAAAATCCTATCCTACATCATTGCTTGTCCAACAGTGTCTCCTAATAGATCATAATATAGACTTCAACAATAGCAAAGCCGTAACTCATATTCAGATAAAACACGAATTATCCGCGAAGCAATTGAGATTGAAAAACGTCCCAATTGTCAAAACAAAGGGGGTGGTCTTCCAGGCACTTGGAAATCCTTGATCTCCAGACTAACCTCGCAACCTTCATCTAGACCCCATAATACTACACCCCGCCAACTACAAAAGGATGCAGTAGTAGTATTATAAGTATAAAAATTGTTAACACCTTATTAGAAACTATAAGATAAGTAGTACACGAATACACGTTATAGAGAGAAGATTGTTTGTTACTCTCTTCTATAAAATCACCGCTTTATACTAGTAAAATATGTACTTTTTAAGATCAAATAAGTCAAATGACAACAGTGAGTGAAGGCTGTGAAATAGACCTTAATGATCTGTTAAACAACGTCATAATAAAAAAAGTGTTTAGTGATGTTTTAAAAGACTCGATGAAAGAACTCAACGAGAAAATCTCAAAACTCGAAAATGAGGTTGTTATACTACGCGAATCTAATATAGAACTTATCAGCTTACTGACAAATGGAGAGACAATAAATAACGTACAAAAATGCAGCAATAGCAAAAATTTACCAAGTACAAACACAGAAACAAATCCATGGAAGACTATTGGGGCAAAAAGTAGAAACAACAAAAACTCACAGGATATGAATAAAACCTCACAGGTTAGAGATAAGATATCATCGTCTCAGACAAAAACTAATGTCTATAAAAATAATAAGGAGAAACTAACTAAACATCCAGCTAGGTCTATGGACGATTGCACTACAAAAAGCAAACCAATGATTCACAGCAGAATGACACAAAATACAACAAATAATCAACAGCAAAAAAGAACCTCCCTGGTAGTATATGGTACTGGAACGGGAAATAAATCCAAACTCACTGCAGTGAATAGAAAGACGTGGATATATGTAGGCAGAGTGTCCCCGGGTACGGGCGTGGATGGATTAAAGGAGCACATAGAAATAATATTTCCAGAACAGGAAATTTTAATAGAAATGCTACCAAAATGGAAGAATGGAGAAACTGAAGCCTTTAAAGTAGGACTAGACTATGACTTACTAGAGGAAGCATTCAATACTAAAAACTGGCCTAAAGGTTCCCTCATTAAAAAATATAAGTTTTTTCAAGGGTAATGTATCATCTCCTATATATATTAACCATATTATAAACAAAACAGTGCTTACTGTATTTCATATAAATGTTCAAGGTTTAGTTAGTAAATTGAATGAAATTGACTTGCTGCTTATGAATGAAAAGCCTGATATACTATGCGTCTCGGAGCATTGGATATGTCAAAATAATGTCAAAAACCTATGTTTTCAGAACCATAAGATAATCTCATATTTTTCCAGGCAAAATTGTATACATGGCGGTTCGCTTATAATGATTAGTAATAAAATGAAATCTACTGACGTGGACTCAATAAAAAGGTTATCAGTTGAGTGTCACATTGAAATGTGTGCAGCGATCATTACCATAAACGGAAAAAAATATATTGTAATTGTTGCCTATAGACCACCAAATGGTAACATAAATATATTTTTTACAAATCTAACACTCTCTCTAAATATTGCTTACAACATGTCGAGCAACGTAATATTATGTGGTGACTTTAACATCGATTCAATGAAAACATGCTTTGATACCAAGGCATTATTAGATATATTTGACTCTTTCGAATTAAAGTTAACATCCGCTGATCCTACACGTATATTCACCAATATTCATGGACACACCAGCTCCACGTCCATAGATTACATGGTTACTAACCTACCCTCTTATACCTATAGTGTAGAAATTACCAACCTAAATATAGCTGACCATTTTGCACACATATTAAATATAAATGAATATGAACCAAAACATGAAAATAATAATAATAAGACATATCAAACAAGATGCATAAACACCAATAATATTAGGAATTTTGCTTTTTACGTAAGTCGAGTGGACTGGTCGGAAATGTATCAACTAAATGTGAATGATGCATTTGACTTCTTCATAGACAGCATTGTCTGGTGTTACGATATTAGTTGTCCTATTAAAAAAATATTAATAAACAACAATCATAATACGAACCGCAAAAAAGGTTGGCTAACTAACGAACTTATTCAGCAGAGCAACAACTTAAAAAACCTTTACTGGTTAATGACAAATCTACAAACCACAGAGGCAATATCGCTATATAAATCTGAAAAAATGAATTACAAAAAAAATATCGAAACCAATATACAAAATTTTAATAGAAACAAAATAAATGACGCACCTAATAAAACAAAAGCAGTATGGAACATTGTTAATGACAAATTGGGCAGAAAAAAAGTCCCTGATAAAAATATAAAACTATATGATAATAATGAGTTAATTTCTGACAATAATATTTTAGCCAACAAATTCGCAAATCATTTTTTCCACAAATGTCCAACAAAAATTATATCACTACTTTGGTTCTAATTTGTCATTACCATGCACTACTTCTATATATAGAGAAAACGAAATTTTCTTACCACCTATTACCACCGAGGAGGTAAATGAAGCTATTATTCACTTAAAAAATAAGAAATCAGTTGGGTTTGATAACTTAACAGCAGATTTATTAAAAACCATAAGAGAAGATGTTGTTGATCAGTTGACGTATTTATTTAATATTTCGATTGAACAGGGCCATTTTCCCAACACACTAAAACTAGCTATTGTTATACCAATTCACAAAAAAGATGCTGTCGAAGACATTGAGAATTATAGACAGATATCACTATTAAGTGTCGTATCAAAGCTGTTCGAAAGAATTATATATAATAGAATAGTTTCATTCTGTGAAATAAACAAAATATTAACAATATCTCAACATGGTTTTCGAGCTGGTAAATCCACTGAAACTGCATGCTGTCATCTACTTGAACATGTATACAAATCTTTAGACACGGGCAAGTATGTTATTTCTCTCTTATTTGATTTAACTAAAGCATTCGACACGATTGACATGAATTTGCTAGAAATAAAACTTAGCAATATGGGTATAAGAGGGACTATACTGGCGTGGATAGTCTCGTATATGGAAAATAGGACTATAAAAGTTAAACTGAATGGGACTAATTCCAATGAACATGATGTAAAGTTTGGGGTGCCTCAAGGTTCGGTACTTGGGCCGCTCCTATTTTTACTATACATTAACAACTTACCCAATTGTTTAACAGCTGGTCATGTAACCATATTTGCAGATGATTTAACGGTTACTCTAAGTGCGAAGAGCCTTGAGGAACTTCAAGCACAAATAAATCTAACCATGCAAGAAATCAGTTCATGGTCCCAAAGGGATAGATTGATGCTAAACGACAGCAAAACAGTTTTTATCCATTTTCATATCCAAAAACCTTTACCTCAAAATGCGATAATATATGATGGTATTGCCATCTCAAATACCACAAAACTACTAGGCACTTATCTTGACTCTAAATTATCATGGGAGGAGCATATTCATTTTGTGTGTGGACAGCTAAATAAAGCTTACTTTGCAATATTGCAAATGAGAAATAGCCTGGATCAAACTGGATTGCTAAATATCTATTATGCCCTGGCATACTCCCACATATCATACAATATAATTTGTTGGGGGAGTGCTAAAGACAAAGATAGAGTCTTCATATGTCAAAAGAGATTGCTAAGATTAATATACAAACTTAATTATAATGAGAGCTGCAGAGAAATATTTAAAAAAGAAAAAATTTTAACCACGCCCTCTATATTTATATACAAGTGTCTGACGTATGCTTGGAAAAATATGAGTTTATTTACTAAAAGGGAAGAATGCCATACATATAACACGCGACATGCTGAATTGCTTGACATCCCTAGGCACAATACAACTAAATTTAAACATTCCCCTCACTATAACTGCATTACCCTATATAACAGCCTACCTGAAAATATAAGAAAAATAAAAATATACAATACTTATAAAACTGTGACAAAAAACCTACTACTCAAAGGCGGTTTTTATAGTATGCAAGATTTTTTAAGTAGGGAACCGGAAGGAATATAATTCTGTTTAACAAAATTTGTTTGTCTTACAAAATACTTTTCGTTTCTCGTTTGTTTTATATCATATAAATGTTCACCTCTCTGTGGTTGTATATAATACTGTATATAATACATGTATACCTAAGAATACTTTACGTATAATAGTATCATATAAAATTATACTATTTTTATATTTGACTTGCCATATATACTTATGTATCTGGAATGGTTAATAAAGATTATTATTATTATTATTATAAATCCAATTAAACATAATGTCAAATTAAGCCATAATAGATAGAATTTTTTTTGATTTATCGTTGCCCAGCAGATAAAATACATCTGCCTGACATGAGTTCATATAGAACGAGTTTTCAGTTTGGTTTAAGTTATAGACATTAATATTTAGTTGTACTTTGTCCTTATTTTGTAAATATTAAGATTGTGTGTATAAAATCATACTCAGAATAATGTGCAAACATGCTCTAGAATATAACACCTTCCAATAGAAAACTATATAAAGTTAAGTAAGGTAAGTAAGTAAAGTAAGGTGTGTAATGGGGTAGTGAAGCGCAAGTTATAGCCTCTCCTACTCAATTGTTAACCTCACCTTCGCGATGAGTTCAATTTGAACTTGGTGCACCCTGTTTTCACTAACGAGGCTCTAACGACCGAGTAAGGGCGGAATAACCCTTATCTTTTGCCGTGAGCACATCCACCTTCTCACGAAGAGTGCGGTAAAAATAACCCACTTCACACAAAGGTTGCTTTTGGAATCGTTTGGTTACCCCATCGTCGCAGTCTCCTTCTGTGCCATGGGACCACACCACTCGCCTTCCGCAACCGAGCTGGTCAGTTGCATACCTGCTCCAGCTAAAACTTCAAATGCAGCTTCGTTTTCAGTCGATTAAGGCTTTAAAAAATGATGGAGCGTTCAAGTGGGACAAAATCATCCGGAGGTAAAATACCCTCCCGATCGGATCTCCGGGGGAGGGTGCCCACAGGGACACCTCATCGAATGTCGAAAAAACACCGACAAGTTAAATCCAACAAAACGAATTCTTTCATCTACGGCGCTTGGAATGTTCGTACTTTGAACGACAGCACTCGCACCGATCGGCCTGAAAGAAGAACTGCTCTAATAGATAGAGAACTTCACCGACTCAATGTTGACGTTGCAGCTCTCAGCGAAACTCGATTTTTGGAGGAAGGCTCTCTCACAGAAAAGTACTACACCTTCTATTGGAAAGGTCTTCCCACCAATTCAAGAAGACAACATGGAGTAGGATTTGCCGTTCGGAATCAACTTGTATCCAACTTAACACAAGTACCACAAGGCCTATCCGAGCGTCTAATGCTGCTACGCTATGAGCTATCAGATGGCAACGCGGTAAATCTAATAAGCGCCTACGCTCCCACTCTGGATGCAAGTCACGAAACCAAGGAAAGCTTCTATCAACAGCTGGAAGAAACCCTCTGTAGAATACCTAAAACGGAACGACTCGTTATTCTTGGCGATTTTAACGCTAGAGTAGGGAGAGATGCAGACACCTGGCCAGGCATCATAGGCAAGAACGGTTTGGGCAACATGAACGCTAACGGTCAACTACTCCTAACTAAATGCGCCGAACATGATCTAGTTATAACAAACACCATTTTCCGACAAAAGAATAAATTTAAAGGCACCTGGCGTCACCCCAGATCAGGTCACTGGCATCTACTGGACTATGTTATCGTACGTAGGAAGCATCTCAAGGACGTCCAAATTACAAAGGCGCGCATTGATAGCGAATGTTGGACCGATCATCGTCCTGTTGTCTCTAAAATGAAAATTGTTATGAGACCCAAACACCGAAGAACTCAAGTAAAACGTAGACCCCGTCTCTGTATTAGTAAATTGCGTGACCAACAAACCGTCGAACAGCTAAAGCAAAAAGTTCAAGAGAATTTGAGTGCACTAGAAGAAACCAATTCTGTAGATGTCGCTGCTACCTGGACACAAATTAAAGACAGTTTAAAAAGTGCGAGTGAGGAAATTCTTGGCACTGTAGCAAGTAAAAAACAGGAGGACTGGTTCAATGATAATGAAGCTTTTATACAAGAACTTCTTGACCGCAAACATATTGCCTTCCAAAACGCTATCAACCACCCCAACGACTCATCAAAAGCAGAAGCTTTTACCCAATCTAAGTATGAAACGCAACGCGAAATCAGAAGAATAAAGAACGAGTGGTGGGCAAGCAAGGCCAGAGAAATTCAAAGGTACGCCGATTCACACGACTACAGGAATTTCTTTCAAGGAGTAAAAGCAGTGTACGGCCCCAGTCGGAAAAATATGTGCCCTATTAAAGATTTAAATGGAAATCTCCTCAAAGAAGACCAGGAAATAAGAGCCCGATGGAAAGAACACTACTCTAACATTCTTAACCAGCAAAGTCAAGCCGATCACGATATTATAAATCTTATCCCTCAATACGACACCTTCGAAGACTTAGATAAGCCACTAACAACGAAAGAGATCTTAACCGCCATTGGGCAGCTAAAAAATAACAAATCTCCCGGCGCCGACTCACTCCCAGCTGAGATCTTTAAAGCTGTGTCGTCAGAGCTCATACCCTACTTCAAAAAACTGTTTGATGTCGTGTGGGAAAGTGGTCAAGCTCCGCAGGAGTTTCGTGATACACTTTTAATCAACCTCTTCAAAAACAAAGGCAGCGCTGCGGACTGTGGAAATTACAGGGGTATAGCTCTCCTGGCTGTTGGAGGGAAGATACTCACTAAAGCGATGGCAAATAGGCTAACACCTGTTATGGAAAAGTTACTTCCTGAAACACAGAGTGGCTTTAGACCAAACCGAGGCACATCGGATTTAATCTTCACACTTAAACAGCTTCAAGAAAAAGCACTCGAACATCAAGGAGAAATTCACATGGCCTTCATTGATTTAACCAAGGCGTTTGACTCGGTGGACAGGGAAGTGCTCTGGAAAATTATGTTCCGCTTAGGTATCCCTAGAAAATTTGTGGAAGTATGTCGCAATCTACATACAAACAACAACGCCCAGGTTATGTATAATAATGAGGCAACCGAACCTTTCCAAACCCTCACTGGAGTTAGGCAGGGATGTGTCCTGGCACCCCTACTCTTTAATTTGTTTACCACTGCTCTAACAATTATTGTTGACAACAAACTGACAGTCAGAGGAATAGGTCTCAGATACCGTTTTGATGGCGGTCTCTTTAACATAGGGCGCTTTAGAGCTTTCACGAAGACACGCACACGATTCATTTGTGATCTCCAGTACGCGGATGACTGTGCACTTTTAGCCTCTACGCCGGAAGAGCTTCAAGAACTTTTAGATGTGTATGCCCAGAACTATGATTCCTTGGGACTTAAAATCAACATTGGAAAGACTAAGATTATGTCAACTCCTCATCAAGTGAACCAAATAGACATTACACTTAACGGAAATTCTCTTGAAGTGGTGGATCAGTTCAATTACTTAGGCAACGTTGTTAATGACAAAGCAAACATGGACAGCGAAATTCGCAATAGAATTAACGCTGCATCTAGAGCACTCTGGGGTCTTAGAGAGAGAGTATTTGACAACCACGACCTTGCTTTGTCAACGAAAATGGCTGTCTACAGAGCAGTTGTCATTCCAACACTGCTATATGGATGTGAAAGCTGGGTCACTTACCGTCGTCATGTGAAAGAATTAGAACGTTTTCAGCAAAGACACCTCAGAAGTATGATGAAAATCCGTTGGTTTCATCACATATCAAACGTGGAAGTACTCAGGAGAGCAAACAGCCTTCCAATTGAGGTGCTTATTTCAAGAGCACGCCTAAGATGGGCAGGTCACGTTCATCGTATGCATGATAACCGCCTTCCTAAATGTACACTTTATGGTGAATTGCTAAGCGGTAGAAGAAGGCGTGGCGGTCAACGAAAGAGGTTCAAAGACGCTCTCCATGAAAATCTAAAATCCTGCGGTATTGCAGACGAGCAATGGGAACAACTTGCAGCGGACAGAACCGAATGGCGAGGGGTTGTGGCCAGCTATCAAGGAAATGTTGCTGCAAGAAGGCCGAATCCAAGACCTAACCAGGTCTATGTTTGTCCTGACTGCGGTCGACATGTGCTCTCCCGAATTGGCCTCTATAGCCATAGTCGTGTGCACCGTAGATGAATGGGAATTACAATAAACTACACCTGTTACTTGTTTTTTATTGTACACAATTTATCGACTGTAACATTTTTATACTCGGACTCGAGTAACGGCTAATAATAATAATAATATAAAGTTCACCAAAGAAGCATGTCGTTGTGTATAACAAGGACACTTATTCTCCAACATATAGGAAAGTTGTGAAGACCAGTAATGGTGAAAGCTCACATGTGTTCTAAGAAGTAAAAATTTAGTAAATACTTAATAGGAACATCATATAACATAGTGAAATACGGGGAAAGGACATAAGTTTAGTCAACAAAAGATTTATAGTGTAAAGAATAACCTCAAAATGAGTAGTTACAACTACAAGGATACATTTCAACAATGGTGACCAAGTGTCATAAAATCATTTTATGAAATAACTATACAAAACATTATCCCAATGAATTAAAAAGTTGATATAGTCGAGTGCATCTGTTCTCGGAACTCAAAAGAGGCAACAAAAAATTTACGACATATTATTATCGCCGTTGGACCAAGTAGCAAGCTGACACACATTAAAAAATCCATAAAGGTAAGGGAGTCAATATGCGAATGAAATAGTACAGTGAGTACCAGTATTTTAATGAGGACGTAAAGTTTTTGTTGCATTTTTTGAGTGTCGAAAACAGATGAACTCGACTTATATATTAAATATACTTATCTAGTGATTAATTACACCTTGGGTAACATCCCATATGATTGATAAAAACAGGCCAAAGTATCTTGTACGGCCAATTAAACTTGTTTTCAATTTTCTTCCATGTATTTTATTTGTTCTCCAACGTAATTGTTGCTCTTTTTCCATTCTATAACATTTCCGGTTTATTGGACTACAGCTACTAGTAGCTAGTCTTCTTTATGATTAAAGTTGGGAGAGGTTTTTTATCCATATTAATTAAAGCATGACAGAAATTTATATTTTTTTACCTAGGCGATAACAAATATTTATATCCTGTTTTTCAAATTGAATGCTGAGCTTATCAGATATTAAATTAATTACATCTATAAATAGTACAATCAATGAACCGATTCACCTCCGAAATCTGATCAACTCAACCGATTTGTTTGAAATTTTGACAGTAGCTCAAAAATGATGCAAATAATAAACCTGACTTAGTGCCGATATATGCTTCCACCCGGGGGTGAATGCCACCCTTTCTCTGGGGTGGAAATTTAAAAATTCAAAATGACACCGGGAATCGATAGAGAATCAAATTTTAAGAAGAAAATGTAGCATAAAGTTTTTTCTACAACCTAATAATTTCTGAGTTATTCGCGATTGAAAATTCCAATAAAAAACAATTTTTCGTGAATAACTCGAAAATTAACAGTTTTCTGGAAAAAAACAATTCTTATCAAAATTGAAGCTTATAAAAAAACAAAGCGATTTGTCGGTTTTTCTTTAATGTTTTAGGTCATATTAAGCGACTTATGAGTCATTGAAGACGAATTTTTGTTTGTCGTAAATTTATCTAAAGATTTAAACTCAAATAACGGAAAAATGAGTAATTTTTCAGAGAAAATGTTCATAACCTTGTGCTTTATTAGACCTTTAAAATAAGCTTTTATAAAAGCCCCTGGCATGAAAATTAAGGAAGTTATGACGAAAATAAGTTAAGTCTCTGGAATTTTTAAAAAAAAATTGACAATAAAATTGGCGCCATGAGCGGCAAAATTAAAATTAATCGTAGCCCATGAAAAATTAACTTTATTTATGTCCCAGTTACACGTTCCAAAAGTTTGAATGGTTTAGAGAATGTACATTTTGAAAAAAGTTGTTTTAAGTAAATTTTTTTTTTTCAATTTTTCAAAAAATACGTTGTTTTTTCAAAATAACTCAAAAATAATGGTTTTACGAAAAAAAGTGTTCTTAACAAAAATTTTGCTTTCTTTTTACTGAAAATTTTTCTTTTTTCAAATTCATGTAGCTTAAAAATTAAGCGAGATATGGGCATTTAAAGCTTTGATTTCTATGCGAAGGAAACCTCTTTTTAGCCCTTCAACCTTAAAACTCTCTGAACGAAAGGGTGTAGAAATATTGCAATCATCATGACTTTATAGCTTATGAAATTCCCTACAAAATGATGTGCGGGTGAATGCAAAAAGCTTAAAAAGAAGCCGAGTTATCGTTAAAAAGCTAAATACATTTTTCTAGAGATAACGTAGGAAAATTACGGATCGCCTAAATTTTGAACGTTTTGGAGCATTTATTCTTTTGTGCATGCTGTGTCTTCTTGATACATACATATCTGGATTCCCACATGTATAAACACATGCATAAAAATATGTTATATAGATAATATGAGTAAAAGATAGAAAAGGAAAGGTGCGCTTCTCTAGGCGAAATTCCTCTAAAGGCGAATTGCTACCAAAGTAAAGGAGAAGCTGATGAATATCTCGTTGAGATTGCCATCCAGTCTGACACGGAATTGAAAAAGGTTATCGTTGCTGAAAACGTAGACATCTTGATCATTTTGACTGCCAGAGTTCAAATTAACGAGGAAACTTATTTCTTAAAATTAGGGAAACAAAATGAGCCTTTTATCATTTATTCTTCCAAAAGCTTTGAATTGAAATATCCAAACATTGGAAAATTAATTTGATTTTCGCATTGTTCTACTGGTTGTGACTCAACTTCTGCATTCTACAATAAAGGGGAAAAAAATTATTGAACTCTTGGAAAAACGAGCCGACTTGAGAGAAAAGTGGAGATCTTTTACAATTCTACTGCAGAGCTTGAAGATATTTTAGAAGCTGGAAGATACAGTACAATGTTATTGTTTGGCTTCGCAAAACATATACAACCAAAAACATTAAACAATATCGAAGATTATGCCGCATTCTCGAAAAGATGCGCTACGAATCTTTGTGAAAGCCACAACAACAAAAAATTCATTTAAATTGGCATCCCTAGTACCAACTATAAGTGCTCTAGATGAGCATATCAAAAGGATTTATTTACAAATACAAATCTGGTTGGGAAACAAAACTCTTCATTTTACTGATTGGGGATGGACAAAAGTCGATGGTACATTAATACCTAACAAAATGAAGGATATGCCTGCACCAGAAGAACTTTTAAAAATGATATTTTGCAATTGCATAAAGGGTGTGGCTCTACTTGTGGTCGCAAACTTGGGTTATATTGCAATGAAACTTGCGGCACTTGCTCAGGTGACAGTTGCCAAAATTGTCCTCCAGTCGACCAAGAAGAAAAGGGAGTTGATAGTGAAGAAATGGATGAATTTGAAAATTAAAATTAAATTATTAATATTCACTTTAAAAATCATCTTAATATTGTAAAATAAATGTTTTTATTATAATTACAATGTGAAGTTTTAAGAGTTTAATTTCCCTGAAAGGGATGTTTTTAACGGATGAAAATTTTAGAAAAATTTCATTATATAATAAGCAGCAATTTATTTTCATTTTTTTACGCATTCCACTACTTGGAGCTTTCAAGAGGATTTTTTCCCTAATTTTTATTGTAAGGGGTGGCTTTTAGGGATTGAATCATATTGAAAAATGATGTATCAGGTCGTTTACACTTAAAGAATATATTTTTTCCATTCAAGATCCAAAATAAAAAGATTTTATGCTTTTTAAACCGTTTTTTTAATAATTGTGTGAGGGGTAGTTTTTAAGGGTAGTTACATAGTAAAATATCGAAATATTGGTTACATTGTAAAAAACAACAAATATTTAACATATTTGAACATAATGATAACCTATCACTGCCTTCCATCTATTAGTTTTCAATTTTTCCTAAGGTTTATTGTTAGGGGTGGCTTTTGGGGTTGCATAATTAAAAAAATCAAGTTTCAGATTTCTTATACTTAAAGGGAAAAATTCTCCTATTACGATCCAAAATAAAAACGTTTCATGCTTTTTAAACACATTTTTTTATAAATTTTCATGTGAGGGGTTGTTTTCAAGGGTAGTTAAATAGTAAAATAGTAAATATTAGATCCATGATTAAAAACAACTGATATTTAACATATTTGAACATAATTATAACCCATCACTGCGTTAATTTATTAGTTTTCAATTTATTGGAGTTAGGGGTAGTTTTCACCCCTTAAAAACAAAAAGCACACTTTGCAACCAAGTCAGGTTTGAAGAGGAGGGTAAGATGAACTTAATTCTAAATTTTCAAGAAGATCGGAGCAGTACTTCAGATTTCGGAGATTTGGCCCCCTTTTAACGTTGAATGACTGTACTAAAAAGGATCCTCCCCTAATAATTATAATTGTTCTTCAATTCTAGATATGCCAGATATTGACAATAAACGGATAAAAACATTGTTTCTTAAATTCAGTTGTTTAAATGAAAATGTCCCGACCTCGCCCGAAGTTCGATTCTTCCAGTCATATTTCTTTATATGTATACTTGTTGCATCAAAAGAAATTCCCTATATAAACACACTCTTTATTCAAGTATTTAGCTTTATCTTTATTCCACTATGCAGGTAGAGTTGCCAGAACATCAACATCATCTTTTGAATTAACAATTAGATATAGATAACAGCAACTTTAACCGCGGATATACCGGCCCGCGAGCGAGTGTGTCTACGTCAGTAGATTTGAACCCAAAGCTTAGAAGCAAATTTTCAACGTGTGAAAAAATGAAATGACTAACATATTTGATTTGTTTCAGATAATGAAATTATGTTACAGTACTGCGACCTTTTTCAAAACATCAACTGATTATTAGCCATTATATAATTACATTAAAAGATGCACTACCTTATACGCTCTGAATCAACCAGCTTTGCTCAATTAAGCTTTTAGCATTGTTGTCAGAAGTTTGAAGTTCAGCCGTACTTAGCAATAAAGCCAATCAGGAGACCACTGCAAGTAGCTGCCTTGATAGAAAACCTAAATATACGCTTCCTTAATTGTTAAATTACAAAATGGTAACCACGAAACATTTTGTGAATTTGATGATGAATGACGCGGCTTCGCAGCGGTGACGCAGTTACGATCTGGGATACTCGCAATTAAATGGGTCAGTGCACACATAGGTTGCGGTACCGAGTCTGAAGTCAGTATACGGATGTACCCAATATTGCCTTTTTATCTTCTGAATATACCATTTTTATACAAGATAAACAAAAATTACATGTTTTCTACGTATAACGTCCATCTCTTGCGGCGGCAAGAGGATAGTATACATTGATGTTTTAGATGCTGCTACGTCTCCGCTGTGGAGGCGCACGTCCAAAACACGGATGTGTGCACGAGTATATACCGGGTGTTAGAAAAGTATGGGAACGGTGGAAAATCTCGAACAGTTTGCATCAAATCGAAAAATAAAAAAATACGTGTCAATAATTTTTCAAGAAACTATCTACTGATACCAAAATGACCTCCCCACCCACCACCCTGTGGGTGGGGCGAGGGGCAACTTTAAAATTTCAAATGGAAACCTCCATTTCTTATAGCGGATTCGGATTCTACGGCCAAAAATACGTGAATTTTATATCGGGCATGGTTACGCTAGCTCAGGGATACTAATAGATAAGTGGACTGTATTACCAAATATTGCAAATTATAACTAAATAATAAATCATGTGTCGAAAACTTACCACAGTTGTTGTTGTTGTGTCCCTCGTATATGATGATATAAGGATAGGAAAGGTGGAACAGGAAATAGTTTCCGACACAGAAAACAAAACTAAAATTTCTTAATTCGCGAGATAAATTATGCAATGTAATTCACTTCACTCAACAATAATTCTATCTTTTTAAACCAAACTGCGGGAGCCACTATCAATCTAACAACAATCCTACGCGACAGTAAGTCTCGCCCGCTTCTCCCTACCCATATTACAAAAAACTATGTTTTTTTGTCCCTTTTTTTTTTTTATGTTTCCATTTGAAATTAAACTGTTCTATAAAAAATAAAAAGGCGCGTCACCATATCCCCCGGCCTTTGAAAATATTTTTCAAACTACATTAATCAAAACAAAGCGATTCCAGAAAGGAAAAAAAAATTCTAATAACAAAACGAATATAAATACAAATATCTAATTACTGATTAGGTAATGGACAAAGTCGCACTACAGGGCGTTTATAAATTCCATTTTTTGTTTTAACAAGTGCAACACGACTTATGCCATCATTTCCATAATAAAGCTCTTCAATTACCCCTAAGGGCCAGTGAAGAGGGGGTGCATTATCCTGTCGGATAAGGACCAACATACCTGTACGAGCAGGACATGTGGGTGTATTCCATTTTTGACGACTCTGCAAGCTATTCAAATATTCGAGCCGCCAACGCTTCCAGTATGATTGTACTATACTGTCCAACAATTGCTTTCGCGTAAGCAAATTTGAATTTAGATCAGACACATCCAAAGCAGGTAAGGAGCGCAACGGAGTTAATGTTAAAAAGTGCGCTGGTGTTAAAGCCAGCGGTTCTGCTGGATCGGAACTTAACCAGCAAAGCGGTCTAGAATTTAGTAGCACTTCTATTTGAACCAAAACTGTTAATAACTCCTCATATGTTAATATCTGACTACTTATAACTTTAAATAAATGCGTTTTTACGGATTTAATATTCGATTCCCAAATTCCACCAAAATGTGGAGCATTTGGAGGATTAAATTTCCATCTGATATTGTAAGAGGCAAGATAGTCCTCTAAAGTACTGATATAATCTGCAGATTGAATGAACTTGTAAATTTCACGAAGCTCAGAATTCGCGCCTACAAAATTTGTACCGCAATCGGAATACATTGTGCTACATGGCCCTCGGCGGGCTAAAAAACGCTTAAAACAGTTTAGAAATGTAGCAGTTGTCAAATCAGAAGCCAACTCTATATGAATGGCTTTTGTTACTAAACACACAAATAAGCAGATATAAGCTTTTTGACTCTTGACACCCCTACGCCGTCCTAATGTTATATACAATGGCCCTGCAAAATCAACACCACATTCTAAAAAAGCCTTAGCTTCTGTAACGCGAGGTTGTGGAAGATCAGCCATACTAGGGATTATAGCTTTCGGGCGAAATTTAAAACAAAAATTACACATTTTTATGCGTTTACGCACTATACTTCGTGCTGATAATATCCAATATTTTTGTCGGAGCAATGAAAGTAGTAAATGCGGACCTGTATGCAAATTTCTATGATGAAAATGATCTATCAAAAGGTTAACTAAATTGTCATTTTTTGGTAATAAATACGGATGCTGCTGGTCATAATCTAAGGGTGCCCTACCAAGGCGACCACCTACTCTCAATAAGCCTTTACTATCTATAAACGGACTCAAATGTCTCAATGAACTCGAGCATACTTTTTCGCTTTCTAATAATTTAATTTCACTACTGAAATGCGCTTTTTGAACAGAACGTATCAAAACATATTCAGCTTTTTGTAAGTCATTAGTTACTATTACTTTATTTCGAGGCAAAATTTTAAGAAATCTAAGTATATAAACAACTATTCGACGTAATTTAGTCCATGAAGACACACGGAGCGCAAGGTTATGTAACGGATCGGTTTCTTCGACTAATATTGTGGGCAATACAATTGATATTTCCTCGGGCAATGGGGAAATATTCTCTACTATTTGTCGAATAGGCCACTCGCCCTGTGATTCTACTAACCAAGATGGGCCTGACACCCAAGTACTATGCTCTACCAACTGCGCTGGTGTCAAGCCGCGCGATAAACAATCAGCAGGGTTGTCTTTTCCCTCTATATGATACCAGGTTGCATTTTCAAGTAACGATTGAATTTTAGCTACCCGATTTGCCACAAATGTTTTCCATTTATGCGGTGAGTTTTTTATCCAATTTAAAACCACAGTAGAATCTGTGCAAGCGATTACACTATCTAAATAAGTGCGAGATGAGGAGCTGTCTATAACAAATTTAAGTAACTTTGCCAACAATAATGCTGCGCAAAGCTCTAATCTAGGAATACTCAAAGTTTTTATTGGCGCAACTTTTGACTTAGCACAAAGCAAATTAACTACAACTAAATCGTATGATGTGACTATTCTAATGTATACTGTTGCCGCGAGGGCTTTCGATGAAGCATCCGCAAATCCTACTAATGAAATTTGAGCATCTTTTACCAAACCTATATATCGCGGTACTTGAAATTTTTCTAAAAATGACAATTCTCTATAAAACTCTGTCCATAATTTTTCTATGCGAGATGGAGGTTTTTCATCCCAATTTATTTTTTCTATCCATAATTCCTTTATTAGTAATTTAGCGTAAATTGTTACAGGTGACAAAAACCCTAGTGGGTCTCAAATTCGTGCAATAGTTGATAAAATGTTACGTTTTGTACACGTTTTATCGGGTATATTTACTACAAATGAAAACACATCTAAAACCGGGTTCCACTGTAACCCTAAAACTTTTAACGACGTATTAATTTCAGATGTATCGGTAAATTCTATAGCTTGGGATAATCTACTATGTTGGGGAATTTCTTGCCACAGTTTTTCATTATTAGTTGACCATTTTAGCAAATCAAAACCCCCGGCCTTGAACAGGCCTACTAATTCAAAATATGAAGCACGGGCTTCTTCAAAACTTGAAACACTACAAACCACATCATCCACGTAAATGTCTGTTTGAACAATCTTAGCCGCCAACGGATAATTTTCAGCTTCATCCGCAGCTAGTTGCTTAATGGTCCGTAACGCTAAGAAAGGTGCAGGTTTTAATCCAAAAGTTACAGTATTTAATTGATACGTGGCAAGCGGTTCGTCAGGCGAAAATCGCCACAAAATACGCTGATATCGTCTATGATCTGGTTGTATCCAAATATTTCTATACATCTGACGTACATCAGAAATCATAGCTATTTCGAACAATCTAAAATTTAACAAAATTGTCATAATATCAGTCTGCAATTTTGGCCCCGAATAAAGAACATCATTCAGAGAGAGCGAGTTTGAACTTTTAACTGAACAATCAAATACAATTCTATGGGGTGTCGAGATGCTATTTTTTGTTACAGCAAAATGTGGAATATAATAAGCAGTTTCACTAAAATCGTTATTTTTTATTATTGTCATGTGACCTTGATCTAAATAATCTCGAATCACTTTACTATAATTCTCTCTAAATGAATATAGAGACTGAAGCTTTTTCTCTAAAAAATAAAAACGTCTAACAGCTATATCTAACGAGTTACCTAATATAGGAGAATTCTCCTTAAAGGGAAGTGCAACAGTATAACGCCCATCTTTTCCGCGAGTTGTAGTTGATACAAAAAATTTTTCACATTCCACATCGTCCCGATTTAATGTAGAAGGTGCTGCCACCTCCTCTATCTCCCAAAATTTTTCTAACATTTTTTCTATCGTGACAGGCTTTACTGTTGTACAAAATGTGTACGTATTCTCACATTCATTAATTATAGGAGCTTTTCCTACAACTACAAAACCTAAATTTGTTTGTACTGCTATCGGCATATTAGGGGGACCCATTATCTTATTTCTACCAATAATGTATGGAAACAATTCACCACCAATAATCCCGTCGATTTCTCCAGGCTGATAAAATTTGTCATCTGCTAATTGTAAATTATTTAAATAGTCTAAATGCTCTACTTTTACGACAGATGTTGGTATAGCATCTGTAATTTTTTCTATCACCAAAGCACACATTTCAAATCGAATACTTAAATCAAAACGCGAGGCTATCATAATATCTACTTGACCTTTAACTGGTTGTGTAGAAGTTCCTATCCCCAAAACTGACAAATGTCCTTTTTGAATAGGTAATCTAAGTTTTTGACACAACTTAGAGCTAATAAAATGAGATTGACTACAACTATCTAATAAAAAGCGCGCTTGTCTTATTTCACCTGAAGCAGAAAATATATTTACAACTATAGTTGAAAGCAAAGTTGTGAATTGTTTTTGTGAAAAGTTACTATTTGAAGTAGAACAAAAATTTTGTATAATTTTATTAGTGCTGGAATTTTCGTCTGATAACGATTCACTATTTGACACAGAACTTTGTCCTTGTGGCTCACTACCCCCGTTACCCACTGCATTTGACATACGCGGTTTGTCAAAGTGCAACAAGGAATGGTGAGATTTTTGGCAAGTGCTACAAGTGTGGACAGATCGACATTCTGATATTTTATGTTTGGAACTCAAACAGTTTAAACATAAATATTTTTCTCTAGCTAATTTGTATCTATCGCTTGGAGAAAGTTTTAAAAAATTAGAGCATTGTGATACTGTGTGCATTTGACCACAAACACGGCAAGAATTATTTGAAATATTACTATCAGCAAATTTATTAGCAGTATTATTTGCTACAAATGATTGAGTAAATTTCGGTTTATTACTATTTTGTAATAATTTTTTTTGAAAAATTCCACTATTACTATTAGTTTTTGACGCACTAGAACTGCTATTTTTTGAAGTGTGAACTAACGCTTTTGACTGGCTTTTAATAAAATCTACAAGTTCCTTGTAATTTGGCAGATCTGACGATTTTCTAGACATTTCAAAAAATTTGTGTGTTTGGTTATCTAATTTTGATAGAGCAATAAAAACCAATATGTAATCTGACAAATTTTCAATTTCTAAATGTTTAAGAGAATTAACAGCGGTATCGAATTTTTCTAAAAAGGCATTTAAACAGCCTGCAGACTCGTTTGGTGCCGCTTTAAACTCCATAATTTGCGTCAAGTATGTATTAGCAAGTAAACGTTTGTCCTCAAACCGTTCTTTTAACATTGTCCATAGAACTCTATAGTTTGCTGCGGTTGGCATTATTCCCGCACAAATGTCTAGAGCTTTTCCCTTTAAAGCACCTAATAAATAATGAATTTTACTTGAGTCATCTAATGCATTGTTATTGTGAATTAAACTACGAAAAGTTTCGTAAAACAGAGGCCACTGTTTCTTATCTCCATGAAATTCCATAATATCGATTTTAGGTAACCTGGGCTCTGCTTTAGTTTGAGGAGTATGATTTATATTCGCCTCATTATTTACAGGTTTACTAATTGTATTATAAGCTTCTAGAATATGGCCATATAATTGTTCAGCTATATCTAATGTTTGAAAGGAAGGTTTATATTCTTCGTTTAACCTTAAATTAATACTATTAATTTCATCCAATACAAGTTTAAGATCATTTAAAGCCCTATCTACAGTATTGAATTCTGCTTTGAAATTATTTAATGTAGCTTCGGTTTTTAAGTCATTGATATAATCAAAAATACGTTGTATTTTACCAAAATACATCTCTTTTTTAGCAATATAACTTTTTAATTCACGCTCAAGGGAACCAGTGTCGACCTTGCGTGCCATTCTTTGAATCTTAAATAACCAACTACTCTTGCAAAACGATATAAATGAAGTAAAATCTAAGTTGAGAAAGAACGCGCTACTATGTAAACAAAAATGGCTACTATGTTTTAGTTCTAATATACTACTGAGTAGGTCACAAGGGCTACTACAATATATTTATCTATCTTACTCTACCAATGCTATAAAGAGGCAACGCGATGCCGAGTTTTTGAAGCGAATTACAATGCTAAAAAACTAAAGTAAAAACTACTAAATTCGCTAACTGAGCCGATACTGGTCCGGTTCGTACGGAACAAATGCTTACGCTAGCTCAGGGATACTAATAGATAAGTGGACTGTATTACCAAATATTGCAAATTATAACTAAATAATAAATCATGTGTCGAAAACTTACCACAGTTGTTGTTGTTGTGTCCCTCGTATATGATGATATAAGGATAGGAAAGGTGGAACAGGAAATAGTTTCCGACACAGAAAACAAAACTAAAATTTCTTAATTCGCGAGATAAATTATGCAATGTAATTCACTTCACTCAACAATAATTCTATCTTTTTAAACCAAACTGCGGGAGCCACTATCAATCTAACAACAATCCTACGCGACAGTAAGTCTCGCCCGCTTCTCCCTACCCATATTACAAAAAACTATGTTTTTTTGTCCCTTTTTTTTTTAATGTTTCCATTTGAAATTAAACTGTTCTATAAAAAATAAAAAGGCGCGTCACCAGGGCATTTTTTTCGATTCTCACAAGGTGTCGCTGCAATCGCACAAAATTGAAATAAACCTTAAGCGTCCATAAGTTTGTAAATATTTACAAACTCTAGCTACTCGTGTTGACAAAAAAACATTCAGTTTAAAAAACAATATCTGTGATATCTTGGTTTTTATGAATGTTTTTTTAAAAGTATTCTTAATAACAGTATTTGTTTTGTGAAATTTCTTCCAACTTTTGTAGAGGCAGGAGCGCACTTTTGTACAGAAAAAGTTATTTCATTTTTCATTAGTTCTCGCGTTTCTTTCTGCATAATGGCTACTTTAACAGGGGAAGAGAGAGTTTCTCTTTTAATGATCCGAGGGTGGGGCGATAAAGAAAGGTCCTATGATGAAGTTGTAATTTTATTCAACGAAACTTTCTGTGTAGATCAAGAGTGAGAATTTCCAAATCTACTGTGTCCTGTACGATCAAACGATTCCTAGACACAAGAACAAATAAAAATCGCCCAAAACCTGGAAGACCAAAATCTGAAACATCGGAAATTCGACAAATGGAAGTGGCCCAGGCATTTGTTGAAAATCGAAGGTTATCAATCAGAAAAGCCAGTCAACAGCTTGATATGAGTGCATTTTCAGTTCATAAGAATTTGAAACTTTTGAAATTTCATCCTTACAAAATTCACCTTCACCAAGAGTTAAATAAAGATGATTTTGATCGGCGACTTGAATTTAGTGAATTTAATAATGGAAAGGAGTAACCAAAACCCAATTTTTTTGTCATCTCTACTTGTCTTCTCAGATGAAGCAACTTTCGAACTCAGTGGAAAAGTTAATCGGCATAATTGCAGATATTGGAGTGACGAAAACCCTCACTGGATGCTTGAAACACACACGCAGTATCCACAAAAATTAAATGTTTGGGCAGGAGTTTTCAGGGATCGAATCATAGGACCGTTTTTCATAGATGGAAATTTGAATGGAGAAAAATACCTGGAAATGTTGGCAAATCAAGCAATACAAGAGATTGCTGGTGATCAGTTCGATAATGTTTGGTCACAGCAAAATGGGGCTCCTCCACACTATCGGGATATTGTTAGGGACTATTTGAATGGTACTTTCAAAAATCGATGGATAGGTCGAAGAGAAACTATTGAAATGGGGGTTACGTGAAGGGTAAGTTTTATTTCACTAAACCTCGTGATTTGGAAGAGCTGAGGCAACGCATAATAAACATTTTTGAAGAAATACCAAATCAAATGGTAAGAAGTGCTATTGAAAATTTTTACGTTCGTCTCGGACAATGCCAAGAAGTCAATGGGCACCATTTTGAACACCTGCTATAATCTTGAAATTAAAACCTGCTAGTGTAGCAGTTAAGCTGTAAACTAATTGCCTCAACTGGCCGAAATCCTCACCTTGCCTTAAATGGCTGAGGTGTTACCTCTTTGCCTTCACTGGCTGGGATCAAGAACTTGTCTGAAGTGGCTGAATTAAGAGGTAGAACCACTGTTATTTTTTTAAATCGAGTTTTTTATTGCCCTGTAAAAAATGTAAATTGAAAATTATTAGCTGCTAATAAATTTACAGAATGTTAATAGTTGTTGTAATTTCCGCACGACCGTGTAAAATCACTGTTCTCAAAACAGCTCGGGAAATCATTCACTCTGAGATCAGTAGTTTTACTTTTCGTATTTTTTTAAGTATGCGTTCAAAACTTTCATGTTTCCACTCAATTTTTTGCGATTGCAGCGACACCTTGCGAGAATCTAAAAAAATGCCCAATATAAAATTCACGTATTTTTGGCCGTAAAATCCGAATCCGCTATAAAAAATAGGGATTTTCATTACAAATTTCAAAGTTGTCCCCGCCCCATCCACTAGGTTAGGGGTGGGAGAGTCGAATCCAATGTCATTGGATAGATTTCGTAAAAATACCAAATACGTGTTTTTCAGTTTTTGAATTGGAAGTTTTTTTATGGGCACAAGACGCTACTCTTGTAATGTTTTCTTTTCATTTTTGCGATTACAGCGACACCGTGCAAGAATCGAAAAAAATGTGCGGAATAAAATTTACGTATTTTTTGCCGTAGAATCCGATTCCGTAATAAAAAATAGGGGTTCCATTTGAAATTTTAAAGGTGCTCCTCGCCTCACCCACAGGGCTGTGGGTGGGGATGTCATTTTGGTATCAGTAGATAGTTTTTTGAAAAATTTTTGACACGTATTTTTTTATTTTTCGATTTGATGCAAACTGTTCGAGATTTTCCAGCGTTCCCATACTACACCCGGTATGTTGCTTAATATCGCTGTTATGGGCCGCTGCTTACTCCAATCAATATGCAATTTCTACAACTGGCAATTTAATGTCGATATTTGTGACGCTACAATAGTTGACTAGTTACTTGAGTGTTTTGCTAATAATAGACTGCGTAATCAGTATATTGTCGTTGGCACAGCAATAGCTGCTATGTCAAATAGTAACAATTTCAGCAGAAGCAAAAATTATGAATATTTTCCCACGACTATTAAATAACATAAATTTTTAGTTTTTAGAACGATAACATCTTTGAGAATTTTCCAATCTATAAAAGATTTATGTATTCATTGTACAGCTTTTTCGACAATATGGTAATAAATTTAAAGATGTAGTTTCTGGCGGTGTACAAGATATTTCATTTTAATTATTAATATTCATATTTTTAGTTTTTTTGTTTCAAATATTCAACGAATAATGAATATGATTTGACGTTCCAAATCAATGACAAAATTATACTCTGAAAGATTGTCATGGCTTATTAAAAAAATCAAATAAAATAACAGGCACGTGGATAAACTTTAAAAACAATGGAGAAATGAAATCATTATTCATTGAAGTGAATAATGAATAGCATTATGCTTGAGAAAACACATAATGAACACATTATAGTAGTCGTGGACAAACGTTTTTACGTGTTAAATGTCAGACGAATTGGACTGTGAGTTAAATAGATTTTTAGACAGATTTATTACAAGGGCAATTAATTGGATTACACTTTAGACTTTTGCTTTTAATTCAGAAGAGCTCACGTTAATTAATTTTCGTTTGCAATAATTTGGCTGTGCGTCTTTAGAACTCATATTATAGAATATTAGCTAGAAAATAAAGTTAATGGTAGCACAATCAAAGAGTGTTTCTTTTAAATATAAAATAAAAACCTTCAGCCCCCCCCCCTCCCCCGGAGTTCACGGTAATAACTATATTAGAGGAATGAATGAATACAACACCAGTACATCATAAAATTGATTAGTCTTGAGTATAATAGTAGTACTGAATGTTTATGGGATTTGTTAATTATAGTTTTTAAACTAGAATTCACTCCAATGATTTGGCGAAAAATCAGATACTTCAAATTACAGGCCAATCTCCCTATCAAGTAACTTCCAAAAATCTATGAAAAAATTCTAAAGAAAAAAATGATAAATTGTCTTGTCGGAGAAACAATATTGTGTTCGGGAGGGTTTTCAACCTCAGGTGCAATGGCTGAATTAATTTCTGAAATATATAAATCACTGAATAATAGCAAAAGTTGCTTTGCATCTTCATTGACTTAGCTAAAGCCTTCGCCATTGTTTGTCACACAAAACTTTTAAAAACGCTTGAAAATATCAGTTTCAGAGATGTGCTACTGAAGTTAATGACAAGTAATTTAATAGGTAAAGTACAAAATGTAAAGGTAAATAATGTTTTAAGTTCACAAAGAGAAGTTAAATATAGAGTGCCACAAGTTATAGTATTGAGCCCGATACTGCTTATTATTTACACTAAAGACTTGTTTACACTCCTACCTGTAAGAAAGGTTATTAGTATCGCGGATGAATCTGCAGTGATTTACAAGTCTATAAGTTGGGCGGAATTGAAACGGATGGTAGAACTAGATTCTGCAAATATAAGTAATTTCCTTAACAAACACTATTTTTGCCATTCAGTTATTATAATGATAACCTTCCTACTTATCATACATTGCATTTAAAAATTAATAAAGAACATTAGAAATAAGAGCGTCAGATAAAACAAAATATTTAGGAACATTTATTGACAATCACCTAATTTGATTTTACAAATTTAAATTGTACCGGGACATACATGAAAATCACTATTTGAAAGCCCTTTATTATGCCCTTGTGCAATCTTATATTAGCTACGGGATAACGATATGGGGTGGAGGAACACACAATAATTTAAGCAAGCTTGAATGTATACAAAAGTGGATTTTAAAAATCACCTACAGGAGAGATTACACTTAGGTACCCAATTGATTTACTTTTCAAAGAAATACAAATATTGGACACCCGACAACTATTTCGTCAAAATCTAGTCATTCGACAATTTAAATACAGAGAAAATTTAAAGAAAATTCCAGAACAACACGGCACAAGCTACAAAAGTAAATCTATTGTGATCCATAATGCTGAGATATTGATTGGTCAACGATGTTTCATTTACTAGAGGCTTATTATGCTCTTTGAAGTTTCTAACTCCATTAAGCAAGTAAACTCAATTGGACTGCTGAAAAAGGAAATAAAAAAATGATTAATAATAACACTACGATTAAAAATACATCAAATAATCGACAGAAAAAATACTTACCAAGCATGAAATATTATTTCATTGAAAGGTCTTCAAAACAATGCGTCTTCCTGCATCCAATGTACTGGTTAGCTATACTTCTTTTATGTGAATTCACTTAACATTTGATGTGTAAGTTTTATAGACATTAAAGCAGCTGAAAACCATAATTGTTGTAAAAACACACCCTTGTGAAATCCTGCCAACAAAACCGAAAAATGTGCATGACAGCTCAAAACTGTAGCATTTTAAGGGTATTTTAAGATAACTGAAAAAGACGTTTTTTATTTCAACATTTAACCATTTGCTTTGCGTTTCAAAGAAATGGTAGCTTCAATACTGCGCATGGGCGTCCAAATATTTTGACCATAAAGTGTAACATTAAAATGAAAAACCGGTAAACTAACATCCTTCAGTCTAAAATGGCAATGACAAATATAAAAGCTAAAGAATTACAATATTCGAGCTTTTTTATTGCTTACGATAAACGCAATAACTAGGTGCACTCCAGAGTGCACGCTATTTTCAGCGTTGGGTGCACACTGGCATATTCGCCGATCCTACTACGTGCAGAATAGGGAGATAAATGCGGGGCTACAATTGTTGGGAGCCCCAAAAATTTGTATTACGTATTTTAGTTGTTAACAATTTGTCAAGGGCAAGGGAAATTATCTATCATAAGCAACTATACTACATCAAATAATATTAACACATTTAACCTAACGAACTAACCTAAAGAAATATTCGTATTACGTATTTTAGTTGTTAACAAAATGTAGTAAAAGAAACATAAAAATTTTCTTCGAACCTTCGACCTCACGTATGAAAATCGGGCAAACTAACCACTACACCACGGACTGCTGATGAGGAACCTACATACTTCTTACTATATCCAAGGCGTTCGTGATTTGGAGTGCACTCAACGGTCAAAATAGCGTGCACTCTGGAGTGCACCTAGACATTCCGTATAATAAATATATGTCAATAAAATCGGAAGGCTTACAGAAAAATACGGAATTATACATTTCTTCTGCTATAACTTTTTACTTTTTTATCGCAGATGAACAGTTAGGGGCTCATTTTAAAGCCAATTTCTTTGTCATTCATTTTTGTCATTACCCTTCTCGGTATGGGTGTCATTGCTTTGCCCCGTTTTACCATTCACATTATGGACGGACGAAACAGCACGGATTCATGATAAAGAGATCAATTACTGCAAATTTCATGTGCTTTTTGCAAACGTTGAGCAATTCTGTAGACAACCAATTTCAAACTGACACAATTTATACAGACATTTCAAAAACCTTTGTCTGAAAGTTATTTGTAGCATTCTACGAATATTCTTTCCTATTATTTGGGTTTTCTACCACATGTATTATTATCCTCTTCAAAAACAAATCACCGAATCTGCAAAATAATAGAATTATTGGAAAAAGCCTCTGCGCCCGTGACGTTTGCCCCAAAGGAATAGTCAGAGGTATGTTTTGCAAATAATGTAAATCTGAATAAACACAGAAATATTGTATATTGCTGACGTTTCGGAAACTAATCTCTTTCCGTTTTCAATGCTTTTTTTGAAAGAACTCTTATTTTGCTGTGTATGTCAAATACACAGCTTTAAGATTCTGTTTATGTTATTTCCATAGATACTTACTACTTACACAGAACATAGGACTGATGATATTTTCTTTTAGATAATATTGAGTTTGTTAAGTTCTTCTATTAACATTTGCAGCCAGGTTGTACAAATATCTACAAAACAATTCGATACTCACTTATCTTCATTTAATAAGATTATTGCTGATTCTTTAATTTTTCTTTTTTTGGTATCTGCTTCTTTTGTTAAAATTTTTGACGAGTCCCAGTTTATTCTATGTCCGTTTTCCCAAGCACGTTCACAAATCTTTGATTTCTGAATTTCATTCTTTCTAATGTAATTCTTGTGCTCATCCAACTTCACACTGAAAGGTCTGGATGACTCACCCACATAACATTTATCACATTCGCACGGGATAGTGTAAATACAGTTTTTTGAATTCTGCTCCCTGTTTATCGGTTTTGTTTTTGTTAAAATAGATCTTAAAGTGTTTTCCCCGTTTGAAATATCGTCCTAACATCAAATTTGTCATCTATACGGCGTAGCTTTTCCGATAGTCCGTATACATAAGGAATTATTGCTGTACAATGACGTTCAGGTTTTTGTCGTACCTGATTGTCCCTATTTTCAACATTTATGAAAACTCTATCAACAATGGCTTCAGGATATTGATTTTGTACTAGAACCTCTTTGATAATTTTTTTCTCGTTGAAATTATTTTGGCCCTGTCGTATAAACATTTTACAACATCCCTTTTAACATTTATTAACTGATTTGAGTTAAATTTTAGATATCTATTAGTATGTGTTGGTTTTCTATAAACGCTTGTTTCAATTGTATTTATTTGCCCTTCAAATTAAAACATCTAAAAACGGTAGTTCATTCCTACTTTCTACTTCTAATGTGAATTTAATAGACGGTTCCATACTATTTATATTTTCCAAAAAACTATCCAGTAAATCGACACCATGAGGCCAAATTGCAAAGATGTCGTCAACATATCTCCACCAGACAACCGGTTTGTTTATACAATTTTGAACATGTGTATTCTTAAAGTTCTCCATAAATATGTTGCTTAAAATTGGTGATAATGCAGACCCCATAGCCATACCAAAATCCTGCCGATAGAACTCTATGTCCAATTGAAAATAGTTTGTTTTTATCCACATTGTTAAGAGTTCCATTATGCTATTTACACTTAATTTAATCCTAGTTTCCAAATTATTGTCATTTAGCAACCTGTCTTTAACTATTTTTAAGGTTTCATCTACCGGAACATTGGTAAAAGACAGATTGCTAAATGATAATAATTTGGAAACTAGAACTAAATTAAGTGTAAATAGCATAATAGAACTCTTAACAATGTGTATAAAAACAACCTATTTTCAATTGGACAATGAGTTCTATCAGCAGGATTTTGGTATGGCTATGAGATATGCATTATCACCAATTTTAAGCAACATATTTATGGAGAACTTTGAGAACACACGTGTTTAAAATTGTATAAACAAACCGGTTGTCTGGTGGAGATATGTTGTCATGGTGTCGATTTACTAGATAGTTTTTTGGAAAATATAAATAGTAAGGAACCGTCTATTAAATTCACATTAGAAGTAGAGAGTAGGAATGAACTACCGTTTTAGATGTTTTAATTAGAAGGGTAAATGATACAATTGAAACAAGCGTTTATAAAAAACCAACACATACTAATAGACATCTAAATTTTCACTCAAATCAGTCAATAAATGTTAAAAGGGGTGTTGTAAAATGTTTATACGATAGGGCCAAAATAGTTTCATCTAATAATGAAATATTAAATAACGAGAAAAAATTTATCAAAGAGGTTCTAGTACAAAATCAATATCCTGAAGCCTTTGTGGATAGAGTTCTCATAAATGTTGAAAATAGGGACAATCAGGTACGACAAAAACCTGAACGTCATTATACAGCAATAATTCCTTATGTATACGGACTATCGGAAAAGCTACGCCGTATAGGTGACAAATTTGATGTTAGGACGATATTTCAAACGGGGAACACTTTAAGATCCATTTTAACAAAAACAAAACCGATAAACAGGGAACAGAATTCAAACAACTGTATTTACAATATCCCGTGCGAATGTGATAAATGTTATGTGGGTGAGTCATCCAGACCTTTCAGTGTGAGGTTGGATGAGCACAAGAATTACATTAGAAAGAATGAAATTCAGAAATCAAAGATTTGTGAACATGCTTGGGAAAAAGGACATAGAATAAACTGGGACTCGTCAAAAATTTTAACAAAAGAAGCAGATACCGAAAAAAGAAAAATTAAAGAATCAGCAATAATCTTATTAAATGAAGATAAGTGCGTATCGAATTATTCTGTAGATATTTGTACAACCTGGCTACCAATGTTAAAAGAAGAACTTAACAAACTCAATATTATCTAAAAGAAAATATCATCAGTTCTATGTTCTGTGTAAGTAGTAAGTATCTATGGAAATAACATAAACAGAATCTTAAAGCTGTGTATTTGACATACACAGCAAAATAAGAGTTCTTCCAAAAAAAGCTTTGAAAACGGAAAGAGATTACTTTCCGAAACGTCAGCAATGTACATTATTTCTGTGTTTATTCCGATTTATATTATTTGCAAAACATAACTTCTGACTATTCCTTTGGAGTAAACGTCACGGGCACAGAGGCTTTTTTCCAATAATTCTATTATTTTGTAGATTCGGTGATTTGTTTTTAAAGAGGATAATAATACATGTGGTAGAAAACCCAAATAATAGGAAAGAATATTCAAAAACCTTTGTTAGGATAGACCACTCCATTCTCTTAACTAAACTAAACGACTCTGGCTTTGACTTCAATTTAAAAACTTTTTTTCAATCCTATTTAAGTGATCGATCTCAATATATGTCGAATACAGAGTTCACAAATAATTTAGTGGTGGTGTTTTCTCCATTTTCATAAACAATATAGGTGATCATATTAAGAGCAACGTACTTTTGTTTGCAGATGATTTAAAAATATTCAAAACAATCAAAACTCCAAATGACTGCGAACTTCTACAGAAGGATTTAGACTAGTTGAATGTGTGGTGAGTGTTCAACAATTTACCCTTGAATATACGTAAAAGCAAATATAGAACCTATACCAAAAAAAATAATTTCATCCAGTTCAGATACTCAATAAATAATATTCCGCTGCACTGCGAACATAAAATCAAAGACCAAAAACTCAGCTTCTCACCACACATTAACAAAATCACATCATCGGCCACCCAAATGCTTGGTTTTATATTCAGGAGCTGTAAAGATTTTAAAAATTAAAAATAAAGATTACTACATGAAGTTATACACGGCCTATGTTCGATCACAACTTGAGTCCTACTGTCTTTAATATGGTCACCTTGTTATAATATACATATATCCAACAACTTGAGTCAGTACGACGTATCTTCATGAAGTATATGCCATTTAAGTTAGACGGTGTCTATACTGCACAAGGTATTGACATCAACATTTTGCTATCAAGATTTTCACTCCTGTCATTTGAAAACCGCAGAAAATACTACTCAGCGATATTTGTGTACAAGTTAACTAATAGATTGCCCTGAGTTATTGTCTCAACTAAACTTCCTACCTCGTATTCATAGTAGAGATGAGATATATTTTTATCTCTCTACCCCCAGAACAAATTTAATGAGTAAATCACCAGTGTACTCCATCTGTAAACATACTAAACCAGCTTTGCAGTTGCGCAAACATTTACTGCCACTCAATTGGTACCTTTAAGAAACCGAGTAAAAATTAATTAGAATCACTATAATTGTACTCCTGTTTGTTTTTCACATACTCTGTAAATATTACTTTGAACCCTACGTATATTGAATTCATAATTTATTTTAAATTACTTTGCCAACATTATATCTCTGTGTTATTTTGCCCTGTAATGGGTATCTCACCTGTTTGGAGAATAAGGATTTATTTAGACGTCATTTGATATTACCATTACTACGAAACTACTAACTCTACAGAAGTAATTCAGAAGAAAATCATCGTCACTTTATAGGCAATCTTTATGATTCTTCTTTTTCGCTAAATCTGATATTTTGCTACTTATTAACCGAGGTCCTTGTACTTTAGTAACTATTGACATTTACATCTTATAATTTCATTTTCTATCGATTCAAACGGTTATTTATTTTTTTTATGCACCGCCCCTAATACAAGAGTGGATCTCACCCCGTAAGCCTGAATGGGGTAAGACAATTTCTATAATCATTTTTTCGAAATATTTCATGTTCTGAAGACCGAGATTACTGTATTATTAACAAATATACACTCAAGATGCTCACCATTGTTATACGAAGAAATGTTTTGAAGAGTATAATGTAATAACACATAATATAAAATGGTTTACTATATAATTAGATCATTTAGTAAACTATCAACACGGCAAAATATTTACTTTAGTATTATAAGAATACGTGTAACAACTGCCTTTAGGCAGCAAAACTTAAACTTGGTCTTATCCTGTAATAATTCGTTCAACAGAAGCACCTGGTGTGGTTTCTGGTTATTGCAATAAAAATAGGCACCGCGTAAAGGTGTAACACCTTTGCTACAACTTTTTAATACCATATTTTTATATTATGGAATGGAAATATGAGATTTAATGGATGTAAATGGTAAGTTTATTTTTGAACTCCAATTTCGCGTTAAGCTTGTTAGGTAATGCGTTTAAAACGGTAAGTGATGCATATTAATTTAATATAAAATTTATGTCTAATAGGCGTACCCCATACATTCGTATTGACGAAATTTCTGAGAGGCATTCGATTGATGTATCAGAAATATTGATGTGTTTTTCTTAAATAACATAAAATGCACTTAAGAGATTTTTATACAAAATTCAAAACCTAAGCGAAAAAAATCGTTGAGTACGTACGACAAAAACTAATAGTGGAGTGGCTTAATGAGAATTTTGTGACTTGCTGGATTAAATCGGCAGATTTTGTATGCTTCTTATAAACCCTCAGTATAAACAATTTATGGAGTGACGCCCGATTTTGGGCCCACCATCTTGAAATACGGCGCCATCTTAGTTTTTGTTAGAAGTTTATGACTTTTCTTTAAAAATTGCTGAATATCCGGCAAAACATGTTATTATAAGTTTTACTAAGAGTTAAATTTGTTATAATATGAGCCCATACCGCCTTAGTGGGTTGAATATTTTGTGAGACACCTTTTCAAATTCTTTATAAATTATCGGCTTATATTAAAAAACTACCAACTACCCAGTACACATTTCGATGCACCAAGTATATCTAAAACATATTCGGAAAAGATATCTAGAAATTAACTAAAATATGTCTCAACGATATCTACAAAGTATTTATCAAAACACATATGTATAGATATCTTTTAAGCATATATAATATATCTAGAAGAAGACGTCTAACAGATGTCTAAAATATATATACAAATATTTAAATAGTTAATTGGATGGAATCTGCGATAGGTTCTTGATGAAACATATTCAATATAATAAGTATAAATATTCAAAAGAACAGTTACAATACGCAGCACTTGGTTTATTGTTTCATTAGTTTTGTTCAGATTTCTCCGACATGTTTCGGCCTTGCGACCATTATCAAAGAGTCTTAAAAACTGATTTGAAAGTGGTGGTTCACAGTATATATCTTACAAATCCTCTACCCATCTAGAGGCGGATAATAATTTGATTTGCTATTTCTTAAAATTTAACAAAACAGGCCGGAACTACGAACTTAATTTTAATTTTATTACTGTGTCTAGTACAGGATTGTTCATAAATTCTGTGTGTGTATTTGTAACGTTTTTATGGTTTCTTAGGGTTTTCTTAATTTCTAAAATTTCAAGCATGTCTAGGATTATTCCTTTGTTTGCATTATGCAAAAGTTTAACACTACTACCGTTAAAAACGTGACTTTGCTCAATGCAATGTTCTGCGAAATCAGTTGATTTTTTATTATATAAAAGAGACTGTTTGTGTTCTCTTAACCTCACATCTATGCTACGGCCACTCTGACCTATATATACGGCACCACAGTCGTCACACTTTTATTTCATATACCCCCGATTTTTTAATATCTTCTGTCTTTTCTTTATTATTAACCAACAAGCGACCTAAATTATTTCTATTCGTTGATATTGTATTAATACCTAATTTATTTAATATATTACATACTGAGTTGCTAACCTTATTTACATAATTTATACTATGCCACTTTTTGTTTTCTATATTTGGCACGTTATAAAAATGTTTTTATAATAATTTTCCTTGTTTATTTTTTATTAATTTGTCAACAAGTAACTCATCAGAGCCATTGTTTTTTGCTAGCGTTTTAAGAATTCTAACTTCTTTTTCAAAGTTAACCCTATTTAAATTTAAAGATGATAGTCCGTGTACATAGTTTTGAAACGGTGACATTTTTATCTTCCAAGATTGATGACAATTTGCATGTGTAAGAGTGTCAGTAAAAATCAAGTTATTATCCCCCTCTAAGTAGGTAGAATATTTCTAAGATATATACTGTGAACCACTACTTTCAGTTCAGTTTTTAAGACTCTTTGATAATGGTCGCAAGGCCGAAACATATGTCAGAGAAATCTGAACAAAACTAATGAAACAATAAACCAAGCGCGTATTGTAACTATTCTTTTGAATATTTATAATTATTATTTTAAATATTTATTTATTCATTTTATACAATTATTCTAGGTCGTATCCACTGCAAAGGTTTATTGCAGAATACAGCTTATTGCTTATTATTCATCATATGTAAAGGATGTTCTCATCAATAGGACACTTTCAATAAACAGACCACTTGACAAGAGTCAAGTATTACTCTTTCAGCAACCTGGACGTAGCGCATGAATTAGTAATGCTGATCTCAAAAATGAATTAAAATGTGACTATGTAATTCGCTCAACTCTTTATAGCGTCAAGTCCTTTTCTCACGAAAATCATCCATGGCGTCCGTCTGTAAGCAAACATGTCAGCTTTATTATCTTGCCTACCTCCAATCAAAGATCACGAACTAGCAAATTTCAATGTCAAACTATTTAATAGACTTTCCATTATACATGCATGTCCCAGATATGAAGCATGTACTTTTGGAAATTGTAGTGATGTAGTATTCTTACCATTGATCGATAATCAACTTAAGTACTGTCCAAGAGTGGATATTGTATGGGACACCTACAAAAAAGACAATCTAAAGGAAACTACCCGTGTTAACAGTGGGAAGTGTAATGCCGCTATTTCGGTGCTGCAACTTGCATTATACTAGCACAAGCGGGTTTTTGCCGCGAACGCCAGTTTCTGTTTAAAATGCAGCAACACCTCTTTCTCTATTAACAATGTAATAAAGGCCCCAGATAGAATCCTTGAAGATGGCTTATTACCAGCTGTTGAACGTAGGCCGTCTTTCTCAAGGAATGGACAGCAGCTGTAATGGTTTTGTTATTTGTAATACTTTTACTATTTCAGGACAGTGCAGATTAGAGTAGAGACTCAAATTAAGGCACACAAGACACTTTAACAATATTTTGAAAATATTTGCAGTTCAAAGGAAAAGTAAATTAAATTATGATATGTTATGTATCTTAAGAAATGTGCATATATACAGAAAAGTCACAAGATAGCACAGAAAAATTAATATTTCAAATATATTAAAATTTTTAATTATCCAAGTTTCGGAAATATCCAGATTTTAGTTAATGAAGTAGTTTCTTCCGGGTCTTGCCGTGGTCGTTGAACTTGACTTGACGTTTCGCAGATCATCCTGTCAGCTTCTTCAGAAGGATTCTAAAGACTGAATTTGTTGTACACTCCTCGTTATATACCTAGGCGCCGCTTCGCTTCGCTGGTCATTGGTCGTGCTTGGTTCGCTTCGCTGCTCATTCATCGTGTTTGGTTGACCGTAAATTACTATGATACTGGTACTTGGCAATACCAGTCTCCACGTGTTACTAAGTCGATACCCATCTCCTCTGTTAATTTCCAGTGATTTCCTAATGATTCGCGGATAATAGCGCGTATTCCTGTCTAATATATTGACGTCCTCGTAGTCGATTTTATGGTTCTCGTTATTATGAACATGCTCTGCTATCGCCAACCTATCCGTGTATCCAAATCTGGTATTTCTCTGGTGTTCTTTGATTCTGCACTGGATGCTCCGTCCTGTTTTAGTTAGTTATAATTTTTCCCCTTTTTTATTTCTCTAATTAAAATTTCTACTAATATTTTTGACCAGGTTATTACACAAAGTGAACGCAAGCAAGTAAATGATATCAGGTAAATGCAAAATGAAAAATGAAATCAAATGACTCAAATGACAAGCAAAGCAAGACCAGCGGTTTGACACGTGTAACAGAAATGAAATTTGGACTAATTTTATGACAGATAAATTGTGATTGAAATATTGAAATTTCTAACAAGAATAAAGTGACCTTTTGTATATGATGAAATAGCTAATTTTGCGAACTTGACGTGGTGAACCCGGTAATGGAATGTTTAACTACTAAATAAAACGGTACGTCTCAGGTGGAGTGTCCCACTTAAAGGCAGCGTCCCCGACTAAGAATTTCACGGAAAAAATAATTTATTTTCAAAATTCAACTCAAAGCACAATAAAATCAAATCAAAATTTCGGCGTACACCTCTGGAGTCTCCCACTTAAAGACAGCTCCCCTGAGGGTATTATTCACGGTAAAATGCCTTCCCAGATTTACTAGACACTATACTATAAGTTGCTGAAGGCACAAGTTAACAAAACATAACAAAGACAAATTAAAAATTATTTACAGAAAATATCGGGAATATTCTAAGTCCAAAATTACCAAGAAAATAAGTATAAATTCAGAGCAGTGAAATATTACCAAAAGTCGACTGGTCAGGTCGGGAGTAGGAAACCAAAGATGTCTTTATCACAGGGCCTAGGCAAGATATCCCCGCGCTACGCTAGATAGAATTCATCCTGTCGGACGCACATTGCGCGAGCATATGTGAGTCAGGCAGTCATCAATTGACGGTGTAGCAAAATATTTATAACCGATAGCGTCAATTGATATAAATAATAATTTCTGGACTATTTAAATGACTGGGATCGATTGCAAATAAAATATTTATATGGTTTCAGAAAAAGAACGAATTTAGTAGCCCCGGTATTAGTAGTTATAATTCTAAATCAAATTATTATTTTTGAATTCGGTTCATATTGATAATTATCGGAATTCCGAACGATAACTAATGTAAACAATTAACTTTCGCTGTTTAAACTACTTGCAATCAGTTTGTAATTAAAACTTTACCTGGACTTGATGAATTTTATCGGTCCTAAATTTATTATTTATTCACCTAAACAAAATTAGTGAGTTCCAAATGGTTTTCTCATGACTTTTAGAAATAATCTTTCCCTGAATTTAAATTGCTTGAAAGCGGTTCCTTCCCAATTTGCTCTACATTATTAAAATAAAATATACCCGGCGGATAAAAAAAACTATTACTTTTAATCCAAATTAAAATGAATATTTTCCAAACAAAAATTACTTCATTACAGAAGGAAGAAAGGAGAAAAGTAACAAGAGAAAGCACACTTCCTAAAAACTTTATTACCTTCAAAATTCAGAAAATAAAACTGAACTTTTTACCCTACTGAATGATGCAGTCGCAGCCTATGGCGTACAAGAAGGTAAAAATGATGATGTGTCATTTCTAAAAACAGCAGTACACCCATGCCCGAAACTGATCACGAAGAAGTTGATACGTGCCTTCATATATTGGATGCATTACGAAAGCGTGCAAATTACATCCTCATAGGCACTTTGATATGGATAAGGTTGCAATACCATTAAGCATATTTTCGGGCTACTAATTTACAAACCTAATTTTTCAACTCTGACTTGCACTTGGTAAGGGTAAACACTTCCAATAATCTTATTAATGATGTTTGTTAAGAGCTTGGGAAAAACATGTCGCAAGTATTATCCTTTTGCCATGCATTTACGGGCTCAGATAACACAATTTTTTGATAAAGAAAAAAAAACGCATGGAAAACATGGAAAGCATACTCTTCAGATATTGAGGGATTTCTCTTTCCCGAAAAACATCCTTATAAGCCAGTCCATGATAAAATAAAAGAATTCAAAATAATGGAACGATTCGCATGCATCCTGCAATTGCCTGCGCAACTCTTTGTCACTGCGAGTAACACTGCGGACAATGAAATTATCTGTGAACCGTAGACATTTATATGTTATTATAATAACATAATTTTTGTTCTAATTATTGTCTATGTTTCAATATAATTTAAAACTTTTTCATATTGCACTTTGTCATATCTGGTCAAATAAAATAATTATCCACAGATAATTTTATGTATGAATTTTTATTTTAACCGCATTGTAGTCTAACTATATTGTTCTAAACATTATTGATTAATGAAGTTATTTTTTCTTTAAACACTAATTGCATTGGATGTATTTAGAAAAACGATATGTTACAGAGTCATAAAATCTTAAAAATCTTGCATATCGCAAAATATTAAAGGTACAACAACTGTTTTTCATATAAATTGTAGCAAATTTAATTTGAAATGTACACATGTTGGCCCTTTTTACTGTTAACCCTGCTGTTGGTGATGATTTTTCAATAGAAATCTAAAATTTTAAATATGTCAAAATTTATGAATTTCGTATCACAAAATATTCAACCTACTAAGGCAGTACTGGGCTTATATTGTAGCAAATTCAATTGCTAATAAAACATATAATAACAGGTTTTGCCGGATACCGAAACGTTTGGGTGATATTCAGCAATTTTTTAAAGAAAAGTCAAAAACCCTTAACGAAAAGCAGGTTACGATTCTGACTAATGTTTGTTCTAAGATATCACACTATGAAAGGAATATGCCATTATTAATTAGGACGATCGGGATAACTTCATGTTATTTCAAAATTTAATTTATGAGATAAATTTTCCGTATTACATGAATAACTTCATTTATATAGGAATATTGTCCATGAAAAAAAGAAAATAAAAAGTTATTGTGAACGTGGGCAATCTTCCTACCGTTGCCACTAAAATATATTTACTACTATGATTAAAAAATTGAAATAAAGAAAAAATATTTCAAACATAAAAATGATTTAAAAAGAATAACTTGAATTATTTACTAACACCGCAATAGAAACTGTTTTTCCAATTAAAACCATTATAGACTGTACTGATTAGTCTTCTAAAATAAATTGGTATAATAACGACCTGCGTCTTATGACATTATTTTTTACAGGGTTTCCGTAAAGCAAATTCGACTGAAAGAAGGAAACCCCTAGTTAACAACATAAATATCCACCGTGAGTGGTCCAAGGCCAAAGATACTAGCCATGGTAATTTCATATCGAGTCACGAAAATCCTTAGCAAGCCATGTGAGACATATTAAATACACATAAACCCAATAATAGCCAATTTGCTGAAACACATCTCCAAATAACTTTAAAATACTTTTTTGTTACTGTAGCTTCTAATATTGTAAATAAATTTCTTCAAGGTAATCATGACTATGCAGAATCACTGAAAATCTCAAAAGTTGTTGTTTATAAAAATAATGATATGGATGAACCCTCTAATCATATACCCATATCTGACATCTTACATTGCAATAATTTTTAGAAGTGTCATATTACAAACTCAAATAACCGATTACTTTGAACTACATAATCTGTTTAACTCTGCTCAATTTGACTTTAGAAGCAAACGTACCACAACAATGGCGATTGATAAATTAACAACTATCATAAGAGAAAGTTGAAATGTTCCATACTCCTGGACAGTTTTTGACTGTATGCCCCATCAAGTATTAATCAGCAATTTTGATTATTGTGGTTTTTCTAATAGTAGCAAACTTTTATGCATCCTATCTTAGCGGAAGAAACCAATACGTCCTCTATAATGGAATTAAGTTTAATCCTCTCAGTATTGAATCTGGAATTCCGCAAGATCCAGTTTTGCCCACACTTTTTTTAATATATATGAGAGGATTCACTTACCTCTCACCACTACACCATTTACATTAGTCTGTATAAGACTAGCAGGTTGGGCACTCTCATTTGTCTTTTCCATGACCTATGACATACTGATGAGAACTAATATGTGGCACCAGCGTCAGAATCCAAATTAAAATAGTGAAAGTGCGCGTAAACGGCGAAAGCCAAAGTGTTCATCGTTCCATGTTTTTCAATGTTAAGCTTTATTTTTTAAGCACTGTTTTTATCATATTACCTATTTTTATTTATGTTATTGTTAGAAGGAGTTTAGGTGTTTTTTAGTTCGTTTTTAGTTCTTATACAATTGCTGCTAACGCCGAACCGGTCCCGTCTCGGCCCGGCCTTGCGACACACCGCTGCGTTAACGCGGCGGTCGCAGGGTCGGTCCCGGGATGGTTGCCGGGGAGGCAGCTTATACATTTTACATGTTGTACAATTAATATTAATAAACTTCTTTTGAATTGAATTGAATTGATGAGAACTAATAAGTTCGAAACCGGTCTATGTCTGGTCAGGGAATTGACAAATGACATTGGCTACCAATCTTTCATGATTTGTAAGGTATAATTCAATGCAGGTCGGGGTATTTGCTCACTGAGTAGTTGTTTCCTGCAAATGATAATTTAGAATTTTCAAAAATGATTTTCACTCACATTGATCGTTATAATATGTTCGTTACATATTGCCAATGCAATTTTAACTCTGGATTAGCTCAAGTAGAATATAGAAACAGATTTCCACAAGCACTACAGCCGAATAAAACTGTTCAGAAAATTAGCTACGAAACTGAAAAATAATGGTTCATTTTTAAAGAAGAAGACAAGGTTGAACAGTGTTACTGATAATGTAAACAAGGTAAACCCGAATTATTAATTATGTAAGAAATAAAAATACAGAAAATTTGGAAACATCATTAAGAGAAATTCAAATTACTTGTCATATAAATAAAACAAGTGCTAGAAAAATTTGAAAGAAAAATGGTTACCGGTGTTATAAAGCCAAAAAAGTTTACAATTTACAAGCGGGGGACAAACCAAGGAGGACGACTTTTTTTAGGTGGCTGTTGGAAAAAAAGCATGCCGATCCATTAATATGTAGTAAAATACTTTGGTCCGACGAGGCAAATTTTTCCAATAATGGATTTTTTAATCGCAATATTCATTACAAATGGACTTCTGAAACTACACACTGGCATAGACCGACTGGGTTTCAAAATCCTTTTTCAATAAATGTGTGGATAGGTATTTTAGGCACCCATTTAATAGGTCCTTATTTTTATGATGGTCACCTCAGTGGTCAAAGGTACCTAACCTTTTTGGGAAATGAATTTAATGAATTCTTAGATGACCTACCTTTAGAGAATCGACACAACTTTCAATATTTTCAACAAGATGGAGCTCCTCCTCACAATTCCCAGATTTGCCTAGATTATTTAGACGAAATTTTGCCTCAACATTGGATAGGTACCAATGGATTTATTCTATGGCCCCCTCGTTCTCCAGATATAACCCCAATGGATTTTTTTCTACAGGGTATATTAAAGATAAGGTGTTTTCGATGACACGGCAAAATGTAGAGGACCTAAAGGCTCGAATTCAACAGGCATGTATTACAGTTAGCCCCGAAATGCTGAGTAATGTTTTAAATGTAGTGCCTCGCCGCGCTCGATTGTGCAAAAGAAATCGCAGTGGATACTTTGAACACTTGATATGATATCTTAAAAATTATTTTGAGAATTAGATAAATATTAATGTTCTGTGTGCTATATTCTTTTTATTGTTTGTTTTTGTTACCTGAATTTACTTTATTCTTCTTAATTGTGTTAATATTTTATTATAGCAAAGATTTGTACAACTTATTGAATTATTTTATCGTTTTTTTAATCATACTTCTCCACGCTAAGTATAACGCTTGTTAAAAAAAAATTATTGGTTTAGAAAATGTTTATAATTACTAACGCAATACCAATGAATAAATATGGCATGTGATACATCGTTGAAAAGGTGGGAAAATACTCTATTTAATGGCGCCATTTCTTTCCCATTTCAATATAATTTTTTTAACAGCCTGAAGAGTAAATCTCAAAATACAGCGGTTTTGAAAAAAATTAGATAAAACCTCGTTGAAACACTCTGTTTTGCAAAAAAATTTCGCCTTAGAATTTTTCTCGTATCTCTTCAAATAACGGAGATATTTGGCCTATACGTTTTCCGCATTTTCGATATTTTCCGCCATAACTCTTAAAGTAGGCCATGGATTTCAAATGTCTTTAAAACATTTTGTAGGTTATATAAATCGGCAGAATTTTCGTAAAAATATTTTTTTTTGTACGACCGATATTAAGTGAGATATTCTCGAGGACCCTGATAAAATGAACAGCCTGTATGTATGCATATGGCGGATATCGCAAATCCAATAATAAATTTAATATTAATCATGTTTGCTGACGACTGTAAGATAACCCATTTTAATTCGGCTACGTCAGTCAGCTACTCAAAACTGGTTCATTCCAAATAAATTGAGTCTGAATATCACGAAAACAGAAACAATGATTTTGCTCTACGAAGCGTGCATAATTTTGACAATCCACCTCAATCTGTAAACTTTTAGGATCCTAAATTAAGATGGGAACAATACACCAGTTATGTTTGATCAAAGATTCATAAAATATGTACCTGCTTAGAAATTCGTCCATCAATGTATCTCAGCGAATTCTTATAGCTTATCATACATAACCTTATCCCTTCAGTGCTCTCGTATGGCATTTTCGTTTTAGGCATACAGTGTGATAGTGTTTTTAGACTACAAAAGGACCGCACGTATGAATGATGGGTTAAAATTCAAGGATAATTATGAAAATGCCTTTACAAAACTAAATATGTCGCGAAATTTACCTGTGTAAAGGAGATTGCTCGCGGCAAGCTTTTATATTATAAAAAAAATTATATAATGTAACAAAATAATGAGTTTGATTTCCTTGAAAGTTTATATCCTACTTTTTTGAGCATTTAAATAGAAGATTTTTTATATAATCTTAACAAACTAACAAACAAACATTGCAAGTTTAATAAAAGCTTTTAATAAAAATAAAAAAGATATAGATTGTGTATAAGGGGAACAATTTTTGTAATTGATAAATTAGCTACTTTCTATAGAAATATAAAAGAATTAAAAGGGAAAGGAAAATACTGACAGTCACCCCCTAAAACTACCCCTTAAGCAGAAGAAAGGGTTTGACTGATACCATGTAAACTAGTGTCCAGATGGCCTATGACTAAGTTTAAAATATGAATTTGATATTTTAATGGAGTCGAAAGATATTGCAGAAAAACTGAAATTTATTATCCCCCTTTTAAGGGTGTACCTCCCTTATTATTCATTTTCGGAAATAAGTTTATATATAATAATTTTGGATGTACTATCAGCCGCTGAAATATCGAGAGACAATAATTATGGATCACTTGTATTTGTTGGACAATTCATAACCGGACATTTTTCATCATTTACATTTGTCTCTCAGAAGATAATTAAAAAAAAAACCGATGGAAAACCCGCTCTAAAAAATTCAATAGTTTCATTAAACAATACGCCGACCTCGCTGACACTGCAAAATTAGTTTGTTAACTCAACTTAAAATCAACTCGCTAAACACATTAAAATAAAGAATTGCCCTAACCAGATGATTCACATTAAAATCCTAATTTGACTCCAATACTAGGTAAGATGTTTAATTTAAAATATTTCAAAACAAAGAAATTATTTTCGTAAACTTTTAGATAATTCTTACATGGCCTCAAAGGCATTTCCGTTTTATTTGTGTAAAACACCTTAATGGTGACTAGTCGTGAATCTATCTCGGTTCTTTTACTGAATCACATGTGCCGCATGTGTTTTTGTACCACTTGCCATTGCTGAGGTGTCTTAAATTTATCAGATACGCTCTGCACAGCTGTTTCGGAAAAAATAGGCACCCCGGATAGCATAACGGTGGTAGTGGGTATTTTAAAAATAAAACGTAATAAAGTACAATGTAAAAATAAGTTTAAAAAAATAATTATTATTTTAAAGCAAGCACTGCACTTAAACATTTGGAAACAATAAGTAATTATTTTTAAATAACAATTAACCATTAATAAAAATAAATAATTTATCTACTATAAATCATTGTAAATAGGATATGTCAAATGGGATACAGAAAATGGGAAAACTATACATCGTAGAAACATACATACGTGTTTAAAATCGAAAAAAAAATATCACACTATGAGGAGACTTTGTTTCTTAAGAATACTATAAATTCACTAATTGAATAAAATAGTTGACAGTTGAGCAGTTTTTTTAAACGTCTTTTAATAGTTATTTAAGATACAAGGTAAAAAGCTATTCTTTATTGCACGAATGGCTAGATAAAAAATATGAGCGAAACGAGTGTTTTTAAAAGCCATGAGTGCAATAAAGAATCTTTTTACAAGTGTGCCTTACAACGTTTTATCTTCGATCGTTCCAATTATTGTAAGAAATGGACAATTTTTCATGAATATTTGTAAAACTGTATCAACTTTTTGTGAATGTCACTTTGACTAGTATTATTCGAGAGTTGTAGTTGAAGTATCTATTCTAATTATATTACTTCATGGTCGTGACTGAAAATCTGTGATGATAGTAACTAAGGAAACGATATTATAAATGAACTGGCGTAGTTTTTTAATTTTTTCAAAATCGTGCAATAAAAGCGTGCAATAAAATTTTGTATTGCGCAGTTTCTTATAAAAGGCCACTTTTACACTGGAAATGATATAAAAAACTGTTACTTTTTACACGATCGTAGATAAAAATTAAAAGAGACACTTTCGAATATCTTCAGGTAGTACATTATAAAAATGAGGTCCTGCATACATGGGTGACTTTTGTAGCCTTCGTGATCGTGTTTGAATGATGTAATAAAAAATAAAAATAAAAATCGTGTATTTCCATTTGACTGACATTTAACAGTATGGGAATTGTCAAAGGTTGCATTAGAGTATAAGTAAAATTATATAAAAAATAATTTAGCATGAAATGACAATGCACTACTTATAAGTATAAGAACAGATATGAAAATTTTACTAACAAGCATTTACTCAGTACAAAAAATATTCATTTAAAGAATAAAAGCAGTTTTCTTTTAAAAAAAAATTGATTTTTGATTTGAACTGAGTGAAGCTGCTTTGGTATTTGAGTCTTGTGGGAAGATGATTATATAATTTGACTGCTGTTATCAGAGGCCCCTTTCCTACCTGTGTTAATCTATATGAGGGCACTAATAAGTCCTCAGAGTTACGTGTATTGTAAGTATATAGGAGTTTATGTTTTTTCCAATGTGACACAGACACTGGTAAATATACATATTATAGATCGTAAGAATACCTTGCTCCTTAAAATGAGTTCTACAGGAAGTGCCATAGGGTAGTCCAAGCATACTTACTAAGATTATTCACATCGCTAGACGTTAAGATTGCAGAAGTGTCATCAGCAAATAGCGTTAAGAAGGTGTTATTGAATGCTTTAAAAATATCGTTAATAAAGATTATGAACAATAATGGGCCCAGTACACTGCCCTGGGGAACGCCAGTGGTAACTTGAATCTTTTCAGAGTATATTTTTGAGTTGATTTTGCTGATACTTACGAGTTGATATCTGTTTGTCAAGAACGATTTTAGCCATAAATGAGCAGGTCCTCTAATTCCATAAGCTTCTAACTTGTTTAGAAGAATTTCGTGATTGATTGTATCAAAGGCCCGCGACAGGTCGTAAAAAATTCCACAAGACTTTAGATTTGAATTTAAATTATCTAAGATTTTTTCATAAAAAGACAGTATTGCTTCTTGGGTGGATCGGCCTTTAGTGAATCCAAACTGCCTTTTTGACATCAACCCTTGTCTTTCAAAAAACAATAGTAATTTATTATGAAAAGCTCTTTCAAAATTTTTAGAGAAAACTGACAATAGGGCAATTGGCCTGTAGTTATTTATATTACAGCGGTCACCTTTTTTGAAAATTGGTACTAGTACAGCGGTTTTGAGTTCATCCGGAAAGTAGCCATTTACCATGGAGAGGTTTAGTAAATAAGTTAGTGGGGCTGTAATGTATCCTGCCACGTCTTTAATCAAATAACAAGGTATATCATCGTAACCTGAAGATTTCTTTTTACCACAAGAAATTATAATATCGAGTACCTCTTTTTCACTCAATTCTGAGATAAACATTGAGTTTAAGTTTTGGTTAACATTGTTTTCAGGAAGAACATCACCACATTTTATTGGTACGATTGTATTTACTGAATCTATAAAAAAGTTGTTAAACGTGTTTGCAAGCTCATTTTCACTAATAGCAACACTATTTTGATCAAACATAGTGGGTGGTATATTATGTCTTTTTTTAGAGCAGTTTACATTTTCCTTAATTACCTTCCACACAGTCTCGGTTTTATTATCAGCGTTTTTTATTAGATTATCGTAGTATACCTTTTTTGCATGCCTAATATTTCTTTCATATTTTTTTTTTTTTTAGAATTTTGTATCTACTGTTAAGATCGTGGGTATTGTATTTACGCCGCAAATAGTGGATGTTTTTTAAAAAGCAACTTTCTTCAATAAGTTCAGGTGTTAACCAGGGATTTTTTCGTTTTTTTGGATACGTTGAAATCGTCACAACAGGAAAAGCTATATTAAATATATAGTTAATTATACTGAAGAATACAAAAAATTTATTTTTAAAGCACTTTTCATGATAAACGTCGTGCCATGATTCTTTAGAAACTAGGTATTTGAAATTATTAATATTTTCCTGATTAAAAATACGCTTAGCTTGTTTTCTGGCTATCGCATATATTGGTACTTGAATTTAAGGTTATTTTTTGAGCATAGTGGTCCGATAGACCTGTTTCTATAATTTCCGTACCTATAGAATCCATGTCAAGAGTAGAAAAAACATTATCAATTAGGGTTTGTTATCTTTGTCTCGGGTATTGTATGAGTGAATATCACTTCTTTATTTTTTCGAATATATAAAAGTTAGCAGTTTCCAGGGATATATAGAGGTAAATATTTTGCTAGCTTTAAAACAGTCACGACAAGTCGACCGTTGGGGTATATTAAATATTAATCATAAAATTCGCTTTTGTAGAACAAAAACTCTAACATCTTTTGACTGTTCCCACAAGACTATGTTGTAAGCTATCGCTGAATAAACAAATGCATAAAAGTTTAACAATACTGCTTTATCTATTGAGTTTTTTAGTTGGATCGACACAAAAAAGCTTTTTTCGCATTTTGACTGATAAGTTATTTTACTAAATTCAAAATTGTTTAATAAAGTGGCACTTTACCACATTAAAGTGTCACTTTACTATATAGTAATGTCAGTGTTAATAAAAACAGTTTGACTGAAAATTGTTTATTTAAATTATGTAAACGTTGTTATATATAGTAGCAAGACTCATTTTTGTAAGTAATATATAAATTAGAATCAATTCGACTCACAAATATTATAGCTAACAGTTATTATATAAATAAAGCCATGTCAGTTACTAAGTTACGGAAATCCTACACAAGTATCTACTATGAAATTTTTTAAATTTCAAACTTTGTAATGATTCCATATCTATCACTATTTGCTTATCATTACCTACTAACACAAAATGCGAAAAAATAGTATAAACAAATCTCGTAAGAAAAGGTGTTTTACTAAACTTGTTGTTTAATGTACTATTGCTCAGTTTGTGGCATACGGCCTCAATGTGCAGGTTACAAGTAAGTAAAATGTTTGTCGATAAGCACACCCAAAAGTTTAGTTGATGTACGTGAGGACAAGACGCATCCATTAAATTTGAGACTAAAATTATGGTCAAGTCGATATTTATTATGAATTGGCAAGCATATTGTTTTGTTGTGATTTATCATGAGCTTATTTTTGTACACCACAGAACAAATTCTTTGAGAACAGTATTGACCTTAATATGAACATTTTCTGGTTTTGGGTCTGATATGATGATACTCGTATCATCCACGTACATACAAATACGCCCTTATTTGTTGGGAAGATCATTGATAAACAGTAAAAGAATAAGCGGTCCAAGGACACTGCCTTGTGGGGTGCCTATATTGATATTAAATTCATCTGATCTTACATTATTAACCTTGACATAAATTTTCTATGAAATAAAAAAAGATGTGAACCAGCTATTTAATTGTCCTCTAATACCGAGCGCATGTAACTTCATGGAAACAAAATCTTTAACAAATGTGCGAGTAAGTTCAAAGTGTTAATGTAATTACTATTTCATTTTGATTCGTTTTATCAGAAACATGTTGAACAAAATCTACGCAGCCAGTTGCTGTCGAGCAATCTCTTCGAAAGCCGTGCTGGCATGATGATAAGATATTATTGTTATTTATATATTATTGTTTTGTTATAGATTACCTGTTCGAAAATTATTGATAAAATCCTTAACAGAGTAATAGGTCTATGGTTTTCAATATCTTGGTGGTTATCTTTTTTTGCAAATTGGTACTATGGTTCATGTTTAAGGAGCTGGAAATTTTGCACAAGCAATTGATAAGTTTATCAAATCTGACAAAACTTTACATAATTCTATATAACATTTTTGAACAGGGTTAATGGGCACAGTGGCGTGCCGAACCTTTCGAGGTGGGGGGGGGGGGGCATAAATAAAATACGATCTTAAATTTAATAATCTTTAATATCGATCAAAACATACTACCATAACAACAATAAACTGCAAATCTTGCATAGCAAAACCAGGGATAATTAGCTCAGTTGTGTTAATTATTCTATGTTTTGGTTTACGAGAGCTGATTAGTGTTTTCTAGGGGTTTCAAGTCCATTTGGTTGCACAAAACAGCGTTTTTCACGTGTGCGAAAAACAAAGCTCGGATGATGTTCGAAAATATCACCTCAGAACTGTAAGCGAAATTTTTTAAACGTGTCGGGTGCCTAGTATTTCGCATACGACAAATGTCGATTGAACTCGAGAATATGCCCCCGACCGTCATGTGAGTGCTTGGCATAGAAATTTTTTTATATCGAAGTATAAGTAAAAGTAACTATTTATGAAATATATAAAAACATTTATTATTATTATTTACAAGTCCATTATAGAGAGAGATGAGACTGTTTGAAGGCTGCTGGATGACTGACTATTGTATTGATTTGGTATTATTTATATCAATTGTAAATACTTATTTAACATTATCCATAAATTTTGAATTAAAATTTTAATACATTTTTATAGATACAGCGAATCTAGAAATGTACGCTTTGTATTAATGGTTCAAATAAGTTTTAATGAATATCTAAAATTTTTTCACAATCATATTTATTTTCACTTTCACAAATTTGCGAAAGGACACTTTTTAAATTTATTTAATTTTAACTTTGGAATTCGAGATTGTAGGTCTTATAATGGATTCAAAGAGTAGTATCTATCCTTCAATATGAGATAATTTTTTTTTTCATGCGCGAATGATAATACATGGCTTCCCTATTAATTAATAATAATAAAAAATTAATTGTATAAACAAATGCATGCACTAGATACCTAGATATATAACAGCATTAATTTTAACGTGTAATTTATTCTTATTTAATGTGACTGTCTACCAAAAGTTATAGAACTTGCTGCACAGTGCGCTGAGGAATTCACTTTACAAAGTGTTAACCCGTGGCAGAAACTGCCAATTGAAAATGATCTACCAATTCTTTTAGAAGATATTACTTTAAGCCAGACAGCGAATAGTTGTTAGACAACCTAAATTAACTTTTTCCACGCAGGTGAATTGTGCGAGGAGAACTGATAGCATGGCCTACAGGGTTCCTGGACTTAAATCCCGTTGACCTCATTATTTGTACTCGTTATAAAAAAATGGTGTATCACAAGGAATAAGATTGTTAACGTTGATTTAATGTTTACCTGCAATAATATTATTAGTAATCCCAGTTAGAAAGACTAATTTATTGATAGATATCAATCTTCACAAAATTAAAGTCCTATGTCAAATCTGATCTATTTATATATTTTTATTACATTCATAGTTACCATTTCAAGGCTAACTAAACTTAAATATTTCACAAGTTGAAATAAAACAAATTAATATAATTAAGAAAATACAACTTTCTCTTCCCTAGTAAATGATTCTTCAAGGGAATCATTACTTTTAATTTTTTCTCACATCTAGGATACTAAGTCTTGACACAGATCGTCGGTAGATAGTACCACTTGAATTTTGTATGTCAACTATTCGAACACTTCCATCTCTGGCTGGATACAATTGGATGACATTTTTGCCATATATTTCTGGGTCCGTTAGGGTCGATCATGACTGCTATATCCCCGAGTTTGATCTGTTTATGATCTTTAAACCATTTTGTGCTTCTACTCAGAGTTGATAAATACTCCTGGGCCCACCTTGGCCAAAATATATCGGCTAATTTTTGAGCAGTTCGCCATTTAGATTATAAATTTAAACATCTTTCGTCTAATTCACCAAATGACAATGCTGCGTAGGAAGGTCCAGTTAAAAAATGATTTGGAGTCAAAGCTTGAGTCATCTGAGCCAATGGGAACATCAGTCAAAAGTCGTGAATTTATGATATATTCGCATTCTGCAAACAATATTTTTAATACATATTCTTGAGGATATCTTAATTTTAAATGATCGTTGATATTTTTCTTCAAAATTGTATCAACCTTTCCCAAACACCACCCATGCAAGGAGCTAAAGGTGGATTAAATCTCCATTTAGTATTTTCCATTGTCCAAAACTGAGTAATTTTACTTTGATCTAAATTTTGAAGTATTTCAGAGGGTTCTTTTTCAGCAACTTTGAAGTTCAGATCATTGTCGCTATAAATTCCTTCTGGAAAACCTCGTCTGCAACCAAATTATCGAAAAACGTGTATAGCATCAGTAGTCAAATCATGTGCCAGTTCGAGATCAATAGCATGAGTAACCACACATGTGAGAATTATACCATACCTTTTTTCGTAAACTCTTTTTAATTCGACTTCAATAAGTCCAAAATAATCTATTCCAGATTTAATAAAAGGTCTTATGGTTGGTTCTAGACAATACGTAGGTAATTGTCCCATTATTGGAATTTTTGGTATTGCTTTTCTATTTTTACATTGTTGACAATTAGTCCAAATATTTTTAACTGTTTGCCGCAGATGTAGTATCCAAAATTTTTGTCGTAAATTATTGATGACTGTGTCCTGTCCATGGTGATTTATATCGACATGATACTATTGAATAATTATTTTGTTATTTTATGACTTGGGTCTAAAATTATGGGTCTTTTAGCATGCATATCTAAAGTAGCTGAATTGTTTAATCTCTCTCCTACATGTAACAGGTTATCTTCATCAATTATACATGAAAATGTATAATTTGAGTTGATAAGTTTGCCTTGTTTCAAAAGTTGTAGTTTCTTGAAAACACAATCCTCTTGTACTTTTTGAAATGGTAAATTTTCAGCCATCTTTAATTCTAAAGGTTCAAGTTCATTATTTATTTTCTTTTTTGTCTTGCAAGTTCTAACAAATCGTAGCATCCATGCTGTGGTTCGTAAAAGTCTATTTGAAAAATCTTTCATGTTCTGGAATAATTAAAGATGTTTTCTCCAAACGAATACATACCATGTCATTCCTGATTTCCAATAAATTTCTTTATTACTACAGTTGGAATTATCTTATTTTTCTTTAGGCCAATCTTTCTCTGATTGTTGAAGAAAATGTGGACTTTTAACCATCGGCTATTTTCCTTGAATTATATTCTCCCTGTTCTTTTTGTTGTTTCGTCGGCTACATTTTTTTTTGGAATTAACATATCTCCAGTTTTCACTATTTATTATTTCTTGGATTTCTCCTAATTTCTGAGCTCTAAATATTTTCAATCTTCTTGCTACAGATTGAATCCAATAAAGAACTGTTTTTGAATCCGTCCAATAAAATACTTCTTAAATATTTAGTTCTAAATTACTTTTGACTGAATTACCCAGTCTTGCACCCATGAGAGCAGCTTGATGTTCTAGTCTAGAAATAAAGATAGGTTTTAATGGTGCAACTATAGTTTTCGCAGTTACGAAGTTGATTTCAATTTCCCTTTTAATTTGCCAACGAAGATATGCTACAGTTGCACATGAATTTTTCGAGGCATCACAAACGCTATGAAGTTGAATTATACTGTTGTGTTCATATTCAATGTAGAATATTGCCGTGGAATTTTGAAGTTATGAATATTTTTTAAATCATGTATCCATAACTGTATGACTGGTGGTCGAGAGGTGAGCGCACTTGCCTCTCACCCAAAAGTTCCAGGTTCGATCCCCGGTCGTGGCAGTGGAAAGTACTGTGAGAGGGATTTTTCCATTATACACGGATATTGGGTATGTGTCCCTTCTCTCTAAATGTGTAGCCCCCTCCCAAACAAGGCTCTTCTAGAGCCTTCCGGGATAAAGGGGGTCGCAATTACCTTTGGTGTTATTTATTATTTATTTATTTATTTTAACTGCTATTTATTGTCTAGATTGTCCATTATTTCATCGTTCCATCCTAGCTGACTTCTCCAAATATCTTGAAGTAGCATTTTTTCTGGAATGATAAAATTCGCTATAAGTCCTAGAGGGTCAAAAATTGACATTACTACCTTTAAAATCTCTCGTTTTATCGGTCGTCTCCTGTTTTCCAAAATGTTTTTGTATATACCTAAAATTTTTTCGGAATTTTCTTACCATTTTCCAAGTTTTTTGCCAGAATTCTTCTTCCCAGTATACCTAATAAACTTTGGCATGAAGACCTCCAAGTATCGAGAAAATATGTAACGTCTCTCATTAGAGTAAGATTTAGTCACGCATGTTATCCCGCACGCTTATACAAAATTGGTATACCTCACCAAATTGTGATCAATGCAACATCATAGCCGATCTCGACCATATACTTTTTGGACGTGTGAAATTTCAAAATGCCTCTAATACATTAATTATTAATATTTCAAAAAACTGCAATGTATTGGCTACACTTAATATGCCCCACTTGTTGCCCTTAAGATCTCGTAAAGTTTATACGTATGTTTTTGATTTCGTAAAAGAAACTGGTATTAAGCTTTAGATCATGTTTGGTTACCGTATGTTTTTCCTTCTGTTCTTCCCCTGTCAACCGTGGTCCTCCCTATATTGTTAATTTTAAATGTCCTGACAGACCCCAAACGAGAAGCGTGTGTCCCTATTATATCCCCTTTTGTTTCATTCTATTTTTGTTTCTTTTTTCTTCTTCGTTTTTAGGTCAGAATTAGGTATAGGATATTTTGTCATACTGTTTGGTATCATTATCAGGTATATTTATTTTAAAAATTTATAACATGCTTTTTATGATTTCTAATTCAAACCCACCCATTTTTTGGATTTTATTAACCTCAGTTCTTTCTAAAGCTTCTTCGTCAGAATCTGCACAATCCAGGTAGACGTCAACGTAGTGCTTTATAATTATTACGTCCAAAATGTGTTTTCTGTGTGTGTGACCTCTCGCATTTAAGTTTTTAATAAACTGAGCGTAAGTAGGAGAACAAAGATCATAACTTTCATTTCGTAGGTATCCCATGGACGAGTGCATTCACCATTTCTCCACAAGAACCTCCGAGAACTTTGATCCTCACGGCGTATGCAGACTCGATGAAACATCTCTCGAGCATCTGCACAAAAGGCAACTTTCCTTTGTATAAATTTAAGTAATACTTCCAAAAGACGTTGTAGTAAATCTGGTTCAGTTAAAAATAATCATTAAAACTTTTTCCGTGGGATTTAGACGCTGCATCAAATACCAATCTCAACTTAGTCGGGCTTGTTTGGATTAAAAACTGGAAAATGTGGTAAAGACCAGCACCTAAATCCTTCCTCTCTGGATTCTTGTATTGATAATTTGCGTGCATATCCTTTTTTTACATAGCTTACAATTCTTTCAAAGTATTTTTGCCTTAGTTAGTCATCTAGTAACATTTTGGTCTCGACACATTTAGTCTTTGAATAGCAAGAGTTTTACTTTCCAGTAGTTGCAAATTATCAGCCTTCTAAAGGAGTCCTATCTCGTATCTGTCACCGATGTACTTTGCAGTAGTTTTCATGATTTCATTTGCACGAGATTCCAAATAATTTAAGTTCATTTTTTCAGCAGAAATACCAATGGCGTCTGACGAAAATGATTGTTTGACCAGTTGATGAAGCTCTTCGTCATACAAATACTGACTACAAACGTGAAAGAAATATTGCTTTATTATTTCTGATTTGTTGCCGCACAAGGGTCAAAGAAATATCCATCCAAAATTCGTTTTTGTTGTCGTCACCACCCTGTACAACTTTTCTTGCAACAGTCAATCCAATATTATCTTGCCCTAACAGAATCATTGGACGCTGCTTGATTTCATCTAAATGAACATCTTTCAAATGAGAATGTCGTTGCCAGTCAGTTTTCTCAACATTCTGAAGAGGTAAAGATAATTTTTTTACTATATGGGCACCTCTGACTGTAAAAATTTTGGCCCCATCATAAACACCAGCTATTTGAATATCCACAAATTTGGGGTCTTCATGCTGTGATGTCATATTGTTGGTCCATTGCAGACAATGTGATTTATTTTCATTTTGCAATTTCAATTCATCCATAATCGAAAGTAACTGTTGAAGCCTCATCACAAAGTGCAGCAGTTTCTAAAAATGTATTGTTACCATATATTTTTACTTTCACCATTCTCAGGAGGACGTTTTTAACTCCATTTCCCAAGGCTAAGACATTTTCTGCGGTTCCTGGCGATGTATCTTCTGATGATACGTTCGTTAAGGTTGACTCAGGCTTAACAATGTCTTTATGTAAAAATTTGATGTGAAAACGTTTACAACCATTTATACCACAAGACTATTTTATTCGACATTTTGTATCAGCTGTTGCCAGTGGGGTTTCATTGCCTCGTCTAGAAGGGTTTACTTTATGTCTGATTTTTCCAAATACACCAATCCACCAATTTCCAATTCCAAGACCTAATTTACAAATTTTTTGTCTTATTTTTTCAACTTCCAAATCAGTTTTCTTTTTCTGCAATTTAGAGCTAGCAACTGACCTTCTTGATTTCAAAGAGAATATATATTTGGCTTCATTGCCATTTACCTCAACAACTTTGGATGTTCATCTAATACTTTCCGGACTGGAAAGTCCCAAATTTGCCATAGAATGCTCTACTGGAACAGATGGTAGGTTTGTTTTGTCATTTTTCTCATTTGATATTAGAATTTCAGGAACATTTGATATTGACTTTAATGTATTACCTGTATTTGAGGTACCAAATCCTGTTGGCCACACGTAAGCTGTGTCAAGCTTTTTAGTACCAGCATTTTTCCACCCAACACTTAATATACCTGCTGTCATTGTTTCGTCCATTTTTGTCGTTAATTACTCTATTGTACTGTTTCTCACCAAAGAACTAGCACGTAATAAACTCGAAGGACCAGTGTATTATGCCTTATATGATTTCTCTTTAAATTCTAATTTAAAAAACTCTTGTCATTAAATACCGTCTTTTTAGTTCATAAGACTGACTTTTTTACTAACTCGACCCTTTCAATCATTTTTAACAATAAATATTACAAAACATAACAATATAAATATATCAGTAACAAAATTAATTTAACCTTATTGTGACTATCAATTAGATATTTCGTGACTGGCAGTATGGTCTTCGACAGAAAGCCATTAAAAAAAATACAGAGAAGGAGAAAAATTCGAGAAAACAAGGAAGCATTGCCAAGACTAAAAGATTTTTTAGGTAAACGCTATACTGACTTACGTCCATTGTCACTGAAAGTCGCCATTTCAAACAATAGAAAGAAATCAGTGTTTATTAATTTTATTTCAGTTGTTTTACTGTATCCCTGTATTAATAATTCAAAGATTTGTACTTTAATGAAGCTAAAATAAAAGTTTAGCCTGGTTTAGCCATCTGCCGCAGCTGAGACTTGAACTTAGGAGTGGTGCGGTGTCTAACACTATTGCTTCTCATGCAACCTCGTCTAGTACACTGGTACCAGCTCGGTAACACAGTAACAATGCCACTAAACATCCTCCTTGTTATCAAGCCGAACAAGTTAACATTGAGCCATGGAAGTAGCTTAATAGAATATTTTGAGTTGAATGCCAGTAAAGTAGAGATATTTTTAAGACACGTACTAATTTTTTTCCATGTTTTTATTTTTCACTACGCTGTTGTAAAGTTAAAGAATAATTTTTGTTTTAATAAAATTTTTAAACTTGTCCAAATAGTTTCGCTTCCAATAAACAAAATATTTTCTAGGATAATAGGTCCCACCATTGGACTACGGTTATAAAAAAATAAACATAACACTAGTTAATGACAATAGTTAAGCTAGAATGGCAAACTTTGTGCATAAAACCGGAGTTTAGCTAAAAATACACGAAAACCTAAAAATTTGGTTTAACACACATGCAGGTCAAAACGATGCATTTAATAATAATAATAATAATCATTTATTAATTCCAATAGATCATAAACATGACATAGGACAAGTCAGAATACATTTTGGCAGACACATTAAGTAAAGTATAAGTATTTAACAAGACCAATATAAATATCTATATTAATTGCGAATGCAGAAATTCATCTACGGAATAAAATGCATTGGCAATCAATAAAGATTTAACAGAGGAACGAAATTTGTTAGTGCTGGGTAAATTTTTTATGTTGTTACTTAATCTATTATAGAGAATAGTACCTACATAATATGGATTTGATTCAAATAATTGAAGCCTATGGATTTCATGCTGTAAATTATATCCATGACGAGCGGAATAATGATGATACCCATTTTGAAAGTTAAATTGTGATAAATTTAGCTTAATGAATTTTAGTATTTCAAAAATGTATAGGCATGGTAATGTTAATATTTTTTGCCTAATAAAAGTTAACTTACATGATTCCCTCTAGCCCAAGCCGAACATACAACGTACAGCTCGTTTTTGTAATAAAAAAAACTCTATTAACTGTTTATCTTGCTCTATCACACTACGTCGATTGGTCCATCCTCAATGAAACACCCTGTATAACGTTCTTACTCTTTCGTTTGGCACAATCTGTTTTCCAAAAGATAAAATAAAATAAAAAATTTCGTATATAAAATTTTTCAATTTGAAAATATGCCACTATTTAATGGCAAAAAACATTTTAGATTATAATTTTTTTCTTCGTTTAAAAATAATTTCCCAAATTATTAGTGAGCGAGAAATATTTCCGAAACCCATTTAGTTTCACGTAAGGACGTAGATAGGTAAATACTACGACCTTCTATCATCGCACCCGATTTACAAAAATACCACAGACGCTATAAATTATTCCCCTTCATGCTAGAATCGAGGTGAGTTCCCTAAGAAAGCAGGTTCCGGAGGTTTTCTAAACATCCTATGATTTATTCGAGGGCGTCGAATAGTAAGCAGTTATGCAGTTGCCGTTTCTAATGCACCAATTTGCCTAAGTGGTTTCTAACTTTTATTAGTTGTTTTACCATAACCATAAACCTATTGAAGATATCAACAAAGTCGTTAAAAGCTTATTAAGATTTATTTATTTTATTTTACTTTAAAATAATATTTTCAATTTACAGTGTAAAACATTTTACTACCAGATGATTAGTCTACATAAGAGTAGTCCAAATGAAATCGACGGTACTGCAATTTCACTGAATTATTATTTTTATGTAAAATATGTAATTATTTCATCCTCTTCATCTAATTTGTTAGTTGTTAGATGTAGTAATACAAATTGTTCAAAAAGTTATTTCGCGTTAATCCAGATGAGGACAGAAATTTTTAATGTGAAACTGACTTTGACGTAAGCTTTCAGAAACTTCAAAACATCGAACACTACGGCGATATCTAAAAGTGTAGAATATCTACACTTTTACATAGGAACCTGTTTTTGCGAAGCTCCCTGTCCAACGAAAATACATATAATTCAGAACTCATCTCCCGCATTTGTATGCATACGCTAGGTATAAAATAATTTCGTCAGATGCCTTTTCATTAGTAAACGAGATGTGCCAAAGTACCCCCCATAAAAAGATAGGATTTTGAACCTCACTGAACGTCTCTGGAATTGCGTTGAGTAGATTGTTTTTGGTCACCCGATCATAAGTGTCCATGGGTGCAAGTCGAAATAATGGAGGAATTCGAAGATAGAATCAGAATGACGTCCACTGTACCAGAATCGCATTTTTCTCACTTTGCTCCATTTGACGATGAAGGATAATATTATCATCCCCCGATATATATCTGTATATCGTCCTGGCTCATCAAGAACGCGAGAAGGTATACTCCCCCCTCCACGTACGAAATACCGATCTAGATGGTTTGCCCTCGCGTATTCCACATGATGCCGTATATTGTTTTAAGTAATTATCCATTGCTGAATAATATTTAAATGTTCCACATAAACGTTGCTCACTCTTCCCTAACCTACAACACCATATGATAATTGCGATTGTACTAGGGCATAGTAGATAGTCCTGAGGAGGGTTATATTTAAAATACTTTTAAGATATTTAAATATTGGACATGAGCCAAGTAATTTTTAATTATTGTTTCTGGGTGTCCCATCTCAACTGCCTTTATATTACCAAAGCATTTTATTGATGTTGCCTCTGGCATTTGGCTTTTTGCGCCAATGGTTAGTAGACCCAACTTAGGTAAGTGATTATAGTCCAAGATCCCAGAGCCGCCAGACCTACGTCATTTTAGCAAGACTAAGATTTTCACAATAAATGTGTAATATGTAGGTAAAAAATGTAGTTAAAAAGCTGAACCTATTGGGTGAAATATGAATTAGGAGTGAGCCACAATAGACCGATTGGTCGCGGTGGAGGGTCTGGTATAGACCCACTCACATTTCAACCTAACCTAACCTAACCTAACCTAATATGTAGGTCAAAACGTATTGCGTACTCGAATCAACTATTTACAGTTTTTTTTACTACATTTTGTACGAGATGTATTTCGGCTCGATTAGCAACTAAAATACCTAATACGAATATTTCTTTAATAATAATAATAATAACAGGTACTGAAGGTGAATTACTCTTTTACGTTAAATTAGCATAGCTAGTTTTTATTTATATTTTACACAATATTATTAAGAACCAACATTTATTATTGCCAGGCGCTTTCCGTGGGCAGTAACTTCCGCCAGACGCTGTAAAGCTGGAGACAAAATTGGGGTATCTACGTTATAGTAGCAAGACTGAATTTTATATATATTATTTGGGTGACTATTTTTTAAAGAAGCATTAAAATATTATTGAATAATTATTAAAAAATTCCATCAAGACAAATAAACAATTTAAATTTCATGAATCTGTCTAATAAAGCCCTCTAATGCTCCCACTCGCATTCATATGCATGCATAATGCCCTCATGCTCACACACACAACGGACCTTTCATCGTGGTCTGGTGGAACATTCGTATTGGTCTGGCCGCTTACAAGCCGCGTGCGTTTCTCGCTAATATCTCAAAAATGGTAATTCGTATCGCAAAACGTTTCAAATGAAAGTTGTAGAGAATTCGATTACGAACAATTTCCTTTTATTTTTCATTTCCATTTGATCAATATTGGCAGAGATATGAATATTTAAACATCTTTATAGCGCGCTATCAGAACACTTGTTTTATGATAAAATCGATAAAAACTCGAAAACAATAGATCGTACGCATATAGTGTATTTAATGACAGTTAAAGAGAATCAAATTTTGAATATGTTGGTGTATATACAAAATCGTTTTGATAACGAGTGAATGGAGATAAAAGGGAAAATTATGAAAAATTGTCATTTTCTAGTGCTTTTTGACAGATAGCTATTTTTTGATTGGCTTTAAGCAATAATGACACCAAAAGATTTTTGAAGAGAATTAAATTATCTGTAAAACGAGCTCCAAGTGACCACGTGACAATGGTTCACGAGTTACAGCTGTTTAAAGCTATAAGCAAAAATTTCTTTTTTATTATAAATCAAGATTTTCCTGCAAGAACTGTGCATAACATTTTTTTAAATACGGACCCAGTATGAAACGACTCAGACCACAGAATAGCTTCTGATACTTCGAAAAGTGAAAAAACATTATTAAATGTACTTTTTGTGCTTCAAACGTGACGAAAATTGCCTGTTTGCTTAAAGTGGATTTTAAAAATGTCGAATTTTAAAAACTAAATTTTTGTGATTTTTTGTACTCTTCCTAGTAATCAACTAAAGGGTCTAGAAAATGAATTTATACGGGAAACTTCATTATAAAATTAATTGTTTATTTAATTGCGTATTGTTAAAAAAACAGCCTTTTGTCATTTCATCTCTTGTGCAATATACACAAAATGAAATCTTAAACGAATTTCATAATAGTCGCATGTGAAAAACTATCATTTTTCGATAGACACTTTATATAATTAAAATATTCCAATTTAAACAAGAGTTATGGTGTTATAACGAAGCGCGCGCGTGCTTTCGCTCGCTAGCTTTGCTGCCCACCACGCCAGAGTTATACGTTATAAACATTTAGATTTTCCGCGCTCGTTTTTGCTCCCACAAAAATGTTTCTGTAATGAAATTTATGTAGAATTTCCTCAGCTTCAAAATTGAGTTCTTGTAAAATTATGGCTATGGGCAAAATTAGAGAGATATGAGCAAAAAACTGAACTAAACGTTTATATACATTATAAACAACAACTCCTCAAAAGATGAGAACATTTAGATTTAGTTCTTTCAATTCAGGCTTCTTTCAACAGTTTTCCTGTACTATTAGATTTAAACAGCTGTAAGTCGTGAATCATTCATTGTATGAAGATCACTCGGAGCTCATTTTACAGATAATTTAATTCTAACCTTGCACTTGCAAATTACAATTTTTCATGTTTTTCCTTTAATCTCACTCGTTTTCAAAACATATTCAAAACTTGATTCTCTTTAACTTTCATTAGATACACAATATGCGTACGATTTATCGTTTTCGAGTTTTTATCGATTTTATTATGAAACAAGTGTTCTGGTAGCGCGCTATAATTCATATCACTGAAAGTATTTATCGAATGGAAATCAAAAATAAATGGAAATTGTTTGTAATCGAATTTTCTACAATTTTTATTTGAAACATTTTGCAACCCGAATGACCATTTTCGATATTTTAGTGAAAAACGCAAAAAGGGGTTTTCGAGATCGCCAATTATGAATTCTTTGATCAAAATCCTTAGAGCATAGAGAAAAGATTATTTAATTCTTCAAGCGACTCCCCCTGCAACATTTCTCCCAAATTTTCTAAAAGTAACTAATCTCGACATACTGGTACTAAGGAACTATCCATGCGCCAATTTTAATCACAGTCCTCCCACAGTCTCCGTCCCTGCATTTTTAGAAAGTAACAGGTTTTGTCATCTCATGCAATTCTAAATGATTTTATTCGTGTGTTAAATTTAATCAAAACCGTTTTTTGAAAAAAAAAATATTGTTTCTATCTCCACATAATTTAGTTTTACTTTGCACCGTTTTACTGTTGCCATAATTCCCTAAAAATCAAATAACCTACCGTGATTCATAATAGTGTTTAATGCATTTTCCGAATATGCAAGTGCATTAAATTTGTTTATTATATTATGGAAAGCATTATCATTAAACATATTTTATCGTTTTCAACTGTTAAAATGTGATAATAGAGGTAGATTATCGCCCACTTAAAAACCCATAAAATAATTCAAAAACGCTTTAAACTATACAGAAGCTTTAACCGGGGGGCCAGCCAGTCTTTTAACTAATTGGTTCGTTTTTTATTCATTTAACATCTTTTACAGTATTTCGGAATCTTCTTAAATCATAACATGTGTAAAAACATATTCGACAAGTGGTTCACAAAAAATTGTTTCAGTGAGGCATGTCACAATATATCATAGCATGTGGTACGTCAACATGTGTTTTACCAATGTGCCCATTATGTTTTAAAATAAAAATTATTGTCTAACAAATAAATATTTAATACGCCCATTTTAAAATATATCGAGGAATCCTCCAAGAAGTAATGTATTATACAGGGTGTTTTGAAAAGGTTCAGACAACCTAGAATTCCATACCATTTATTTAAATAAATTCGTTCTTGTTTGGTAAATATTTTGTAAATAATCAACAGAATAATAATAAATGCAGATGTAAGATAGAGTAATATTCTATACAATATCACAATGATGTTGGTTAGTTCAATATTATCGACAGCATTGAATTGAATTCTTATTCATATTAATGAATTTAACGTAAAAATAAATATACAATAAAAATAGAAAAGTCAAAATTTAGACTTCAAAATCTGTATTTGGGCTTTATTTTGGATTATATTCAAAAAATATATTTTTATTTATTTATTGTTCAATGACTTTACTTGAATACAATTTTTTAATACACTCTATTGATTTTGAATCGGGAGAGAGGGGGTGAAATTTATAACGCAGTTTATTTAGGAAGGTAAGCTTTAAATGTAACATGTGATAAGGGGAATGGAGAGGATCAAAAATTGGTCAAAATTTACGTGACGTAATTTTAGAACGTCCCCAAACTTTTACAATCTGCATTTAACTAATGAACAGAGAGATCTTGTATATGTCTAAACTTGCATTAATTTTCAAACTGACAGCTGATGCCATCTAGTTACTCAGATGCCTGAATATGATGTTTCTAGTTTTAAACTACACTTAATGTAGGCGTTTAGTTTTATTATTTTTTTACTTAGGTCTCATTCGTCATAAAATGACATAGAGGCATTTCAAATATAAAATATGAGTCTGAATGAAAATAGATAATATTTTTCATAAATCTAAAAGTTTATTTCAAAATGCATGTTATTTCATCACGTCCGGTAACTGTCTCTGTAGGTATATTAGATAAAAAGTATCTCTAAAAAAACGGATAAGAGAACGTACCTGTTTCTAAGAGCATTCTTCTTAACTTCCGTTCTTAGAGATTTATCGTGGGTGCTGCGTCCTCAAAGAGTTAATTAAAATTACCATATGTGTTTAATGGCATCCGCTTCCTCATGTAAAATTGGTACCTATTAAAATTCTTGCAAAAGTCATTAATACAATAATTAGCGTGATTGGATTTTTCTTTACACATACATTCACTTCAATATAAATTTTTCTACCAAAAAATATTTTATACTAGCTACTTGATCTGGCTCAAAAATAAAAATAATAATTTACCTACTTTGTCTTTTTTTCTGAACCTTACGTAAAAGAAAGTACTCACCTATGTATTTTTACATTTTAGTGCTTGTAAGCGTTTTTTTTTTTTTTTTTTTTTTTTTTTTAGGCATTAGGACAGCGTCCACACAGCCAGATCCTATTTTACTACCTACTGTAAGCAAGTTGATTTATAAAATAAATCCTAATATTCGCTGTGTTATATTTTTGAGTACTAAAATAAAAATCTTTTTATAAACAATTTAGAGCGGAAAAAATAGCAATTTATGTAACAAGTGGAAAAGGTAAGTATTTTGGTACGCAGTGTAAGAGACTTACCGACGCAGTGGTTCAACGCTTACGTTTTAGGCTTGCAACCAAGGAGTCCCGGGTTCGAATTCTGGCTAGGGTATCGATGTTTAGTGGCGTTTTTCATGTGTTACCAAGTTGGTAGCAGTGGACTAGACGAGGTTGTGAGAGACATGGCTAGTTGCAGTATTACTCCTGAGTTCGAGTCCCAACTGCGGCAGATGGCAATGCCGTAAGGAATAGTCGTTGTATAGTTGTCTATGTGTATGTGTACTGGTTGAGTGGTGGAATAGCTAATGTTAAACTCCGCCAAGGCGTTGATCTAAATAAGGTGATTAAAGCAAATAAAAAAAAAAAACACCACCACCACAATGCAACCGTAGTCAGTGCCGGATTAAGCCAATACGGGGCCTGTAGCGAATGTTAACAAGAGGCCCTTGGTTTGCTTTAGGTCCTAAAGTTTAGGATTTAGGATACAAAATAAAACAGCACTTTACAAAAAAACTTTTCTCGATTTAATGTGAGCAAATTTAGAAATAACACCAGCCATGTCAATATCTCTAAGCAAATCACATTCTAAGTTCATTAAGTTGAGGTCATTTAGACATTCTTATCCCATCGTGTTCCTTGACTCATTTTTAATGCGCTTTAATGTTGAAAAAGAACGCTGTAGTATGTGATCATCAAAGAGAAGTAAATGCGCAAGACCATTTCTACGTTTGGGAAATACGATTCTAATAAATATTCCATTAAAAGTTAATAAAAATGCCAGTTCCAGAGCTTCATGCTTCTATAGCAGCAGCAACATCTGTTTTGAGCAGCTCAGCGAACTGCACCAGTTCGTAGCCTGTGCTTTATTCCAAATCGTCTGGGTAAGCCCTGACGATAATTGGAGTTCTTTCAAGACCTCTGCTGCTGTAAAAGATTTTAATTGCCAAAGCATTCCAAATACAGTAATCACTTGATGGTACATTTCCACGCGTTTAGCTAATGTAGACGGTATATTGCCAATTATGACAATGAACATCTGAATTTCAAAATGTTGTCCAGATGTTTGATTTTCTACAACGTTATGAGATGTAATAGATTTGCTTAAATAGTCGTATTTTGTATTTCGCTTGTGTCGTCTTGCAGTCTGTTGCTGATATTCTTCACAACCGGTCAGGACTTTGGGTTTTGCCTCAATATCTGTAAATGTGCACCACATTTTTTGGACGTACGCATGTAACGATTTATAAGGAGCGTGACCCGTGTTAAGGTCTTGATCAGACGACTGCAGCGAAGCGCTATTTGCTTGCAAGCGTTCTAGGTTTCCATTCCATGCAGTAGTCATTATTCCAGTTTCCAACTAACTTATTCATCTTCATAACTAGTCCATAAGACTGATTACGTTGCTCTATGTTTTGATCCATGTATTAGATATGTCATTTAAAACTTGCTTGATAATAGTAAAACTACATAAAATGTATCGTTGCATTAACTCGGGCCGACCCCTAGTGTCCGACCTTTTCAAAATCAGAATTTTTGAATTAGTATCTTTTACTTGCAGACCTTTTAGTGCTTTCTTAAGAAGACCCCATCTGTAGGTAGAAGCGGAAAAATGTATAGAGGCTTTCAATGAAATCGAAGAAAATTGATGCTTCTGTGCAGCATTCTGCACTTCTGCACTTCTGCAGCGCACTTGGCAACCAAATTTAATGAATGTGCAAAGCAGGGAATGTGTTCTGCGTACTTATTAATCTCCTTAATTCGTGCTTGTGAGCCGATGTACTTGTTGCTCATGTTGCTGGCATTATATAATAGCTTTGCCCACGACAATATTTGATACGAGTTGATCAGCAGTATGGCCTTCCATACCCAAAAACCTTACAAATCTTACCACTGGTAGAACGCAACTTCCGTTAGGTAGAATCCGACGATATTGATGTATGATTTGCATCTCTTAACTTCGCAAATAATGTGAACCAGTATGTATGCAATTACACGGATAAATTCCTCGCATAACCTTTTTGACAAGCATGACGTATATCCCCTTCCATTATTTGCATGAATATGTGTATGTTGGGCCAGAAAAATTTGGTTATTAATTCTAATATACCTAAATAATTTCCATTGTGAAGTGAACTAACAATTTCATCACTACCCCGAAATTTCGCAATAACTAATAACTAGATCAAATTATACTTTACTCTCTTAATATCATATACTTCTACTGTTGTACAGTAGTATTGTATACTGTATTAGTCCACAGCGACCAGTAAAGAAATAACACACAAAGGAAACGTAGGAACCGCGAAATTATATAATTTGGCAATACGTGTTATAGACATAGGCATTCATTACGTTCGATACACATGAGGTTACGATTTGAGGATGAACAAGCTTGACAGATTTTTGTAAGCCCAGACGCGGGGCCGGTAGCATTTGCTAACTCTTGCTACGTGGCTAATCCAGCACTGACCGTAGTGCAATATTTTTTATACGAACTTATTTCATTTATGTTCGTGCTGTAGATAATTTTGGGATTACCAGTGACTCGGCTTGGATTGTTAAAAAAGTTTTATTCAAAGTGCGAACTAAATAATATCAACAATATGTATAAATAAATAAAGATAATCCCCCGGATTATTTTTTACCTTGAAAATTAGGTACCAATATCTGGTTTGTTTATCCGACACTCAAAATAAACGGTGTGGTGTGAAATCTCTCAGTTAAATAGTTACCAAGCCCCCGTAATTGTAATAGTTTGGCTTTAAAATGGACCCATGAATACGAAGTGAGGGTGGGATGACGAAACGTTTATACATATATAATACGAATATAATGGTGACAGGTGCAAAGGAGGGAGGCTGTCGCATTATTTTCTTCGACGGGACTTCTATATAATCGAACTTCACTTCTGACAAATTCGTTTGATCTAATCATTTTTATTCCATTGCAATAAACAGAAATTTAAGTTGTTAGGTGCGTATACAAGGAATCTTAATACATAAGGATTTATACCGAGTCCAGATGGCAACCAATTAAATTGGAAAAGCTTCATTTTATATTGAGGTCGTAAATATTTCCTGTACATTTCTACTATTGGTGCTCAAGAACCAATTATTGTTTTTATAAATTTTAGTGTTTCCATCTTGAATGGCCTTAAAGCTTGCATCCACTTTATGTACGATTTGTAGGACACCAGCCTAGGCAATGCAGCAAGTAGATAGATAGACAGAGGAACTGGTTATTTGGCCTCCACCACCGCGACATTTTCAGGTCTATTGTGGTACTCCTAGAATACACTCCTTATAGTACCCCACCTAGCTTTGTCGTTTCTATCAGACTCCACAGCTTTGATGAGGGTCCTTTTGTATATTGTATTTTGTATATTGTTTTTTTTATAATATTTTGTCGGCCCTTGGTTTTTCTTCTCCGAGTACTCGGAATCTCAGTCTCGCTAGGCTTTCACGGTGGCATAATACGTGAACTGGGGTTTCCTCTTTCTCTTGACAGAACCTGCATGATGCGTCTTCTACCAGGCCCATTAAACTCATATGTCTATTAAGCCGGCAGTGCCCAGTTAGAAGACCTACTATTATTCCGATTACCTTCTTATTTTGGCTTAGTAGATCTTCCGTGAATTTGGTCGATCGTTCTATAATTAATTTGGCCTGTCTCTGCATTGGGAGGTTCCTCCACCATTCTAGAGACATATTTTGCGGCTATTCCTTAGTGGCTGCTCGTATGCATGGCTTTGCCACACCACAGAAGGTCTCAGATCCTATTGGGTCGGTCCTTCTTTGGCCAATTCATCTGCCTTTTCATTTCCTCTGTGTCCCTCGTGTCCTGGTATCCATGGTAAGGTCACGCTATTCTGACTTCCCAGCTCTATACGGGCCGTCAAGCAATCCCATACTAATCTTGAGTAGATTTGCGAACGCTCCGTTATCGTATTCGCAAATCACTCCTTGACTACTATTGCTACATCATCCGCGTATCCTAGGCAATAGAAACAACAAGTAGCTCGCATCTATTTTCTAATGAGAAAAATAAATCTAAGCCTCTGGCATCACGTAGTATCAACAAATCCAAGAGCCGGATATTCGTGACACCCATATGCCTAGAAGAACTCAGGAATTTTCTTCTGGAATAAGTAAGAACCTAACTCACTTTTTTACCAATGATTTTTTTGGACACAGCAAAGTCAGAAATATAGAATTGAAGTCAAATAAATAAATTGTTATTTATTGTTACACTTTCATATTTAATTCAACTTCAGTAACACCGAGACTGTTGGCAACCTTTGGCAAGAATTTACAGGAACATATACTGTACAGTATGCTGACAAGAATTTTATCAACCAATCTGATATCATCCGGAAACGATTAAAATTATACATGTAGATATTTTTAATAAACTACGAAGACTGTTCTATAGAATGTGCTACGATTTACACGTACATAAACAAATAAATACGTTGGATATTAATGATTATAAGATATTACATAACGAAATCACTTGGGCTACTGTAGCGTAGCAGATATCGTAGGGCACAAACTTAACCCGGATAAGTGATGTACGTGCGTACGATAAAATTTCTCTAGCTCAGACTATCTCAGGGCATTAAGCCCAAGTTTACATAAACTATGACAAATTATTAGTTTACTTACTTAACAAATCACTGAGTCTGCCATACGTAGTGGTCGCAGACGAAATAATGACACATTCTTTAAAAATGAAATGTACTATATTACACAATTTACAGATATTGGTTCTCTAGCATGTAACCTGGCGATGTTCAAAAGGTGTGGCAAATTTCTCGATTAATAAGTTACAACATTAATAAAATGCCTCGTGTAGCTACACATCGGTTTACAATGTGAGGATAAATGGTCATAAATTCTGCCACAATGGATCTGATTTAGAGAACCTCCTTAAATAAATATAAATGCATAAAATCTTTAAATATGTACAAGTTAAAATACAAAAGTATGAATTGATATAACCGAGCCGAACCACTGAAGGTGGTCTCCGGTAAGCAAAAGCAACAACACACTTATTTAGGGTGGTACGATACCGACTTCGACGTGGAAGAACTGTAGCCCTACGGAGGTATCTTCGGAACAAAAGAAATTGACCCAAGGATGGGGTTGATTATAGCCTCTCCAGCCCTGGAACTTTCTACTGTGTGTGGATGCCCCGTCCGTGGAACTTCACTGATGTGTGTAGAAGCCCGGTCCGTGGAACCCTAAAGATATCACGATTTAATTTGCAATTGGAAATGCACGTGAAGCGTGCTTAATGTGGGCAATTCAAATCTGACATAACCTACAAAAGAAATATAATTTACCTCACTGATGAGGGAATAATCCACCAATGTTCCTAGAAAGCCACAGTTGGATGAATGGGGTCGAGTCCGCCTTTCAAGTCGACACGATACTTCCAAAGGAAAGCCTGCAAATTTGCGAAACACGTGGGTAGAGAACGGGTGAGATGGCGTGAAGAGGTTAGCTTACCTTGTATACTTAAATATCCTGCTTCCGCAGTTAAAATTCACTCACAAGAACAAAACATTCCGCTAAACGGAACAACAACAGATTGAGAAAATTTTCCCGTGTTAATAATCCCAAAATCCACCAGGATAAACCGAGGTTGTAGGATTATCAACTATATACCACCATTAAAAATGGTTGCATTCCTCACCAACTCGACGTATCTCGCGCTCCCGTGGACAATAGCGATACTCTGCTACGGACGTAGCGGTTGTTATTATGCGGCCCACAAAACGCTAAGGCGTATGGTGAGTTGCATACGCTAGAGGTCTGCAACAAATGTTCAATATTCAATCAATAGAACGTTCAATAACCGAGTTGGCAGTATCATGTTCACATCTAAGTATTCCTTCCTCTCATCATTTAAATATTAAGTGTATTTTATCTCATCTCGCTGTATTCTCTTTGCTATTGTATTTTTTAGACACATGTCGCCCGAAAACTGATAATAAATATGCTCTTAAAATCATTACCTTAAAAATGAGCCGACCCTGTATAATGTTATAAAAGATCTTAAGGTATAACCATAAGATTTTAATACATCAAAAATGTATCGGTACAACGACAGTGAACCTCCAAAGCTATGTTTGCGGGATCTATTTTCAGACAAATATTCAGGTGCTACACTACCTAAAATAAGAGGGAATTGAGTATAGCACGTGGTTAAAAGTCTGTTTAGATATTTTTTGAGACGCGCCGCGGCCACGTGTCGAATACAGGAAGGGGTCCACCATTTCCCCCTTCCGCAAGATCCACAGATTCAACACCCACACTTGTATACGCGTTCGTATGTTCATCGAAAGGAAGTACGACAGCTTTGTATATTATCATTATCTCATCAAGAATCCTCTGACACCGATTTATATAGTAAATATATAAACAATATTTTCAGGTCAAATACTACTGGAATAAAAATCGAATAGCTAAAGCATAACGAGTTATTTCGTGTATTTGTGATAATAGTGAGCCATTTTAAGGTGTAGATACTACCGAATTACATACAAGTACATTTATTTCAAGGGAGGATCTAGGATTAAATCAAGGGGGCTCCATAGACTGTAGAAAGAAAAATAATAGGCGCCGCAGTCGAAAATTTTACATTTTTCAAGGTGAAAGCCTAAAATGAAAAGTTAGAAATCACCTTAGTGCGAAGTTAAATTGAAGGAAACGGAACTTTTCCAAATGAAATTTAATTATTTCAGAAAATTTAGTAAGAGGTCAAAAAACTTTTTTTCTCAAGCGTATTAAAATGTCTAAATTGTGCTACCAAAAATAGGATTAGAAATAGGACATTGTTTTATTAATAACAAAATGTTAATACCAAACGCCACCGTGGTACACATTCTTTTACTAGTAACATAATGTTAGTACGGAAAGCCACCACAGCGGCCGGTGACGCGCTATCTACAAACCATCTGTCATATATTATGTCAAGTATGGTCCGCGATTGCATTCGAATCATATGTGGTTGTGTGAAACGTAAAAGATGTCTGAAGGAATACAGCGTACACCACCAAAATTAGTGAAAATTGCTAATATCAGCTGTAGAAAATTTATTTCCTACGAAATCTCGCAAGATTTATGAATTTGCATACGAGCGACTAATGAAATGGGCCCAAGAAGAAAATGTTCGCAATTATTCCGAAAACGTTATGTTGGTGTATTTCTCGAGTTTGGCCGAAAAACATAAATTGAAAAGTTCAACTCTCTGGGCACAGTATTCAATGCTTAAAGCTGAATTAAACTTGAAAAATAGTGTAAATATTGCAAAATATGCAAAACTCAATGCTTTTTTAAAACGTCAAGGGGAAGGTTACAATCCGAAAAAATCCAAAGTGTTAACAAAACAAGAGTTCGACGCTTTTCTGCAAAATGCACCAATGACACTTATTAAGCAACAAAGGTAAGAAATTTAGTATCCTTTACTAATGAACAAATAGGTAATTGTCGATCGATTGTAGGTTATGTTGATATTCGGAGTCACAGGCGCCTGTCGCTGTGATGAGCTATTAAAATTAAATGTAGAAGATGTCGAGGATTGTGGAACATTAATTTTAGTAAAAATTATAAATACAAAAACTAAAAAGCCACGGTCGTTCACTATTGTCGGTGACTTTTACTTGAATTTGTGCCACCAGTATACCAAACTTCGCCCGAAAGATTTCCAACTATCCCGATTTTTTTATCAAGTATCAAAAAGGAAAATGGCAAAAAGTAGTAATGGGCATACATAAAATTTCAAATACGGCAAAAGAAGTTGCTCTGTATTTAAATTTGTCAAATCCATCCGAATATACAGGTCATTGTTTACGACGAACGTCAGCAACAATTCTTGTAAACAATAGTGGAGATATTTCTTGTTTAAAAAGACATGGGGGCTGGAAGTCAAGTTCCGTAGCTGAGGGTTATATAGATGAATTTATAACGAATAAAAGCCTAAAGAATCCTAGCCCCAGTCGATTATAATAAACCCAGTACTTCTAAAGACACAAATTCGAACACCCCTAATGAACTTATTCCAAATGAAGAATACACCATAACAAACAACTTGGAATTAACTAACAATAAAATTATGAATATAGACAATGAAACATCGACCAGTGGTTTCAACATGCAATACTGTAATTTGAATAATTGTGCATGTATAATAAATAAGTAAAAAAATGTTTGCATTTTAATACGCATGAAGAGAAAATAGTATATATTACACGGAGTAGAACGCCTTTTTTTTGTATTTCGCCCAGTTTGCAGCTTCGGCTTCGCCTGAGCTGCACATCCTGGGCTCAATACAAAAAAAGAGTGCGTTCTACTCCTAGTAATATAATATACCATTTTATTCATTAAATATAATTAAAATTAAATTTCCACCACTTTGAAGAGTGAAAACAACCCCCGGTGGCGGTTACACTATCTTGGTCACCTACCACCTTCCTCAAAGAAACGCCTACTACAAAATATTATTTTTTTCCCACCCCTTCGAAGGGTGAAAACCACCCCCGGGGTTGGTTATACAACCCTGGTCACCTGCCACCTTCCTTAAAGGAACACCTCCTACAAAATAATAATTTCTTTTCCAAAAAAAATCAACTATCCACCCCTTTGGAGGGTGAAAACAACTCTCGGTGATCGTTACACAATCCTGGTCACCTGCCATCTTCCTCAAAGAAACACCTCCTACAAAAGATTATTTTTTTCCTCCCTTTGAAGGGTGAAAACAACCCCAGTTGATGGTTACACAACCCTGGTCACCTGCCACCTTTCTCACAGAAACACCTCCTGTAAAATATAATTTTTCTCCACAAAAAAAATTTCAATTTTCCAACCCCCTAGTGGGGTGGAAGCCTGGTGTAGGGGTGGCTGAGGTCAAATCTTACCTTTCGTACCTTTCGTTCTACTCGAGGGAATAACAGTTAGTCGAAAAACTGGGAAAAATAAACGGGTTCACGGAGAAGGGAACTTTGGGGGTGGTTTTTGGCCAATTTGAGGGGGTTGCCGAAGTGGAAAATTGGTTTGGCCCCGGGAATCAATTCTGCACCCTCGAAAATGGGAGGAGGGACATTGTCTAGTCTGAATCGTAAACATTTGTCAATTTCATCGTAAATCCCGACTCTTTAAATGGACTAATAGATAAATCTGTCGATACTGGATGGAGTAGTGAAAAACCTCATTAGATGATGGAGGCTTACATACAATAGTGAATGTTTGGGCTGAGATTATTGAAAATAAAATTATTGGTTCCTATGTTTTTGAGATTTCATTAAATGATGAAATGATATCTACATTTTTTACACGCGTATTTAGTTCCAATATTAACAAGAATATGTTCAAATTAAATAGATCGTAATATTTGATTCCAGAAAGATGGAGCTTCATCTCGTTATGCAATTGAAGTTAGGAATTATTTAAATACCGTGTTTCCTGGCAGATGGATTGGTAGGCACTGTCCGATAAAGTGGCATGCCTGTTCTCCTGACATGACGCCACTAGATACTTCTTATGAGAATACTTAAAATCGAAGTATGCGTTAATAGACCGGACAATATTGAAGATTTAAAAATAAGAGAAGGCAAGAAGTCGAAGAAATAAGTCCACGAGTTCTTGGCGAATTTACTAACTGCCTTGCGTATTGTTAAAGAAGTGAATGGTTTTCAATTTGAACATTTACTTTAAATTAATTTCAATAATATTTTTTAAGTCATTTTTTTTCTAATAACGAGTTGTTTTATGATATTTCCTTATTATTGTGAAATATCAAAATCGATTTTCTCGATAAAAGTGGTATTCTCACAGGGTCCCTGATTCCTCAAGCCAACCAACGATTGTGACTAACTTGAAGAGAAGACTCGGCGGGATGCCACCTAAACCAGAAGTCCCCCAGCATGGATCTTCTATTTGTTGATAGCAGGGCAGTTACACAGCACATGCTCAGCAGTGTCGTCTTCCAGATTACACCCTCAACATTTGAGATCGTCTACAACTTCTAGCGTAAGAAGGTGCTTATTCAGTCTGCAATGTCTTATTTAGTAATCCTACGTACACTGATTCTTCTTGCACATCTGGATACAGTGTGCCAACGATAATATATGATGTTGCATCCAAAGTCTTTATCAAGTAAATCATTTATAAATAACAGAGATAAGGTAGGCCCCAAATCCGTGCCTTGCAGGAATCCGGTTTTTATTTTCCTTGAATTAATAGCAAGACATCGATAAATAAATGATAGAATAACATCCCACAAAGTGATAGGTTAAACTCTGAGAGTTTTTTATCGTTATATAAATAATTACAAGAAAAAGGGCACCTAAATTAAGTAATTCATCTTGTGTCCTATAGTAACAATATAAAATGTAATATATAATACCTATGACATTTGCAAATATTTTTTTATATTAACTATGGATCATATAGACATGAGAGGTTTATTATAAAATTTAGGTCTTTTAAACGACCGAAAATGACGGTATACACTTTTCACGAAAAGTTTTCGCTCAATAACACATTTGTAATTGTTCTTCTTTGGTATGAATATCATTATTTGTGTGTATAAAAATAGCATTGTAATGCTTATATCAATTTAATGTTTGGCAAATTATATTCATCATAAAGTTTTTTAGAATATCTATTTGGTTTTTTGACATTAATTTTATAACCCGATTGGCATATCTCTAGAGGTTTCAATGCGTCATCGTAGATTTCACCTCATATTACATTAATCCAACAGTTAAGCCAAGTATTCTTTACAACTCACAATTCTTAGTCCAACTGATAAAATTTGGCGCGACGTACCTAACTCTAAATGTTGACCTTTCGTACCAAAGTCTTTACGATGTGCAGTATTTGATGTCTTTCATAATTTAACATATCCAGGCATTCGCGCCACTAAAAAACTTCTAACTATTTCTGGCCCAAAATGAATTCGGACTATATCTTATGGTTATACCTTATGGGTATTTCCCCCTGATTTCCTTCTGATTTCCCCCGATTTGTACTCATGATTTCCCTAGCAGTTTTCCCCTCATCCTCAATGGTTCGATTGAAAATTGTAAGTAATTATAAAATAAACAACGTGTTGCGCCAGAATGGCACTAAACGTAAACCGATCTCTACCAAAACATTTTCAGATCTTCTGGAGCACTAAAAAAACTCTCATGCAAAGTTTCATCCAAATCCGTTCAGTAGTTTCGGCATTATCGTGCTAACATACATACACACACACAGACATCTCTCAAAAATCAATTTTTTGAGAATTTTTTAGGCAAACTTCTTGTATCCTTACGGTAAGTAATCTTGAAGCAAGTCGTCGAGGTATGATAGGGTTAAAAACTCAATCAGTTCATTAGCTAACGTTTCGACTTTATTAGAGCTCTGAAGAAGACTTGATATAGTAAAGTCGAAACGTTAGCTAATGAACTGATTGAGTCTTTAACCCTGTTCTGTCCGGCGATTTGTTTCAAGATTACTGTTGTACATATCCTCTATTGACTAAATATTTTATTTATGTGTTTTTAGAAATATAGATATACTTCATTGAAAATATCTGTATTTATTGAAAAAGTAAAATATAACAATTACAATTTCCTTTGACAAACAATTACTTCGGCTTAATGCAATCTAAATAAAACAATATTTTGTATATAATGATACAATAGGTGCACTATCTTTTTAGTCTTCTAATATATCTAAGTACCTCCATAGTGATTCAGGTACTGGCAAACTCCTGATCCCATTTGGCAGATGATAATTCCTCCAAAGGGTTTCCCTAACGGAGCATCTACATAGATGCTTCAACTCAGGAGGATGAAAACCGGATCTCGAGTGTGGAATGAGGCCATCGTCAATCAAATCTGAATATTTCTCTATTATTCTTTCGCGAATAATCCTATATTCTTCTTCTGTAATTTCTTCTTTCCCTCTCAGTTTTATCGTAGGGACAACTCTTAAAAGAAGCTGAAGGCAGGATACCAAATTATATGGGTAAACGTGGTTGAACTCTAAGAGTCGATTCAAGAGATGCTCGAAAACGTTTGACTCTTCAGATTCAGTATAAACATTGGCACCAAATCGGAGGAAGATTAAAAGTTTGTCCGGTAGGCCTAGTTGTACAGCAATCTTAAAATAAAGAAAAATGTATGAAAGGAATTTGAAATATTTTAAAATATTCTGCTCAGTAGGGACTCTACAGGAGAATTAGGGATTTCAAGTTATGGGCGTTTTAGAAAGGACGAAACCTACTCTATTTAATAGGTTATATTGTACATATTGTTATTATCAATTTGATCTCGATTTGGCGATGTAACTGTACACTGTAACTGTAACAATTAATGTTGAGGAAACGCTAAAAATTGTATTTTATCATATTCAACTTGAAATGCTACCAAGACAAAGCTAGATAGGAAAAAAATGGTTAGTTTTTTTTGTAAAGCATTAAGTTTTATATAACAATGCAGTAAAATAACAGTTAAAATTGTAATATATCGAACAAAATTCAGAAACTCTTAAAAATTGGTAGAAATGTTAAAAATAGCATAAGAATTACTAAACCGAAAATAGACCAGTCATTTAAAACATCGTAGGTCGCAAAAAATTGCACTGTACTAATTTTTTGGGATATTCTTAGGATAGATACCAGTAGGATTTTTTTTAGTTTTTGGCTTATAACTTCGAAAAGGTACATCCTACGGAAAAAGTGCAGTGTAGACTTTTAAAGTGGACAAAATTTGCTATATAAGTATCAGTTCATCATATTGAAGTCGACACTTTATTTTTGAAACTTATAATTCCAGTTTTGTAACTGACGAAACGAATAATAAACACTGACCCAGATCTTGTACACCAGACTTCCGTTTTTATTTTGGTTCTCAATGATTTCCAATGAAGACGTGTGTATGCGCAGCATGACCATTAAATAAAAAAATAAGTATTTGCTCTTTTCGAATTAATAATTCAAATTTATATTGGTATGTATTTAGGGGCTATCGTAGACGATGAAGTTCATGAAATTCATCCCCTACGGCAACGGTTAAAATCGGTCGAAGTTGTCGCAAAATTCGAATTCGCAAGTTGATCCTAACAATATCTACGATATAATCTACTAGCTCATCTTTTTTAAAATTACCGTGAAGTTTAGGTGGGTTTTGTTCAAAGTTGCCTGGTGTATCACGCAACATAACTGTTATAAGAGGTACCTTTAATGGCGATGCTTTCCCACAACTTTCAATTGGCAAATCAATAAATCGGAATAATCGTTCATCACCACCAATACCAAAAGGCAATTCAAGGACACCGTCATTAGCGTTATCTATAAAATAAATGAGAGCTCTCAAATTCTCTTCTTGCGAGTCAAAATCACATTTCCACCCAGCTATGTAATGAGGGGCCTTGTTACCAAAAATAGCCCCAATTAGAATGCGTTCGAAGGTCTTCTCACATGCGTAGATTGATTCCAAAAGAGCACATACCTGAAAATATTTTGGGATACGTTAAATGGAGAAGAATAAAATTTACATTGAAATTTGGAAGAGAGTAGGTTAAATAATTGCTATGAATTAAAATGCGCATGCTCGCATGCTTAATAAAATGTAAATTGTAAATTACCCTAATTTGTCGAACATCAATAGAGTCTAGACATATTTTAACAACTTTGAAATAAAATTTTTATTACCTAATATTTTTATTAAAACGCAGCTACTTCCTCTGCAAAAAGATTCTATCTGTTGTTAAAAAATGCAAACCCAAATTTTTTCCCACACATATTCTATGGTATATAGATCCGGAGACCGTGCAAAATTGTTAAATGGTCCGCTTCCCAAAAACTCCGAGATTATCATAGCAACATGAGGAGGGATATTATCGTTTACAAGAGTAAGTTTGAACTAATATGGTCGAGCGGTGGAATAGCTAATACTTAACTAAGCCAGGGTAAATTAAATAAGACGATAAAATAAAACAAAAAGTAAAGGTTGTCTGTAATATCCGTTTAATTCCTCATGGAACAGATGTTGCACAGACATTAAAGCCAACTCACTAAAAAGTCTTGCGTGACTCTGCTAAAAACATAATTGTTTCACTCATAATATATTCGAATGTAGCAAACATTACACAAACAGTGTTTCTACGTAGTACCGCAAACCACTAAGTTAGTGGTTTGCGGTACTACGTAGAAAGCTTTCTGGAAGAAGCTACAAGACTGATAAAAATGATATGAGAAAACGTACGGTAGCAGATGCAGCTATCCTGATAACTGTCAAAACTATTTTTATACAAAAACGTAATATTTCCGTCATAAACTCCTCTATAAAGTCCTTATTTTAATATAAGGAACGTAACCAGACTGCAACCAACAGCTACTCTCCGGACTATGTGCCCCGCCGAGCGCTGAATTACGAATTACAAGTCTGGGGTGTTAAGTGTAATAATTATATATTACCAATAGAACGCTAATGCTTCGATTGCAACTAACTCCGACTGAAAGACTAATTCCTACTTAAAGGAACTCTCGTGCCAGTCATCCCACACCACTTGCAGACTGCAGTTTCGAGCTGTTGGCTCTCATCAGTGCTAGATAGGCTGTGATGACCGACGTGAGGATCCTTCGACTATTTGGTACATTTCTTTATCCTTAAGATAGCGACATGCAAAACAGTCGGCAGGTACCATCTAGCGGTTCAGTGTATGCTGCAATCGAAAAATAAATAGCCTGACTAGGCTTAGCATGAGTTCAAGTGTGCTTCTAGAGGGCAGTGACTGAAATATTACGTTTTAATATTCAGGCTATTTATTTTTAATAACATTTCGTGTTTCCTCAAGAAAAAATTCAATTTAAAATGGCTACTTCATTCTGCAGGACCCGTTATTAAGGACTCGCGTGTCACCCATTAGGTATCCGGCACTAAATACTAATACATACACTGTCTCAGAATATTAGAAAACTTCCAACATTTCCAGGGTGGAGAGAACTGGGTGGGAGGGCTATCGGAAAAATCCCAGTCTAGCCTTGTATAGAAACATATATTATACAGCATATGATACTGTTATGTGCACGCCTACACCACTGCATCATAGATAATATTATAAGGACTGGAAAGCCTTGAATGAGACACTGGAACATTCTAGAAGATTCGGGTACATTCGACGCGGGTATATATAGAGTGGATCCAAGCGCACTGAGGACAGTTATGTATTAGATGAGCAACTGATAAGATGAAATAAGAAACAGTATCAAGTTGTAATTTAAAGTAGTGAATTTATGTTAGATTAAAATATAATTAGTTGTGTTATTTTTAAGGATTAATTATTGTAATTTTAGGTAATTAATAAATCAGTAGTTTGTGAAGATTCTTATTGCAAATTATTTGAACCTACGTACAGGATGTTTACTGGAGATTATAAACACGTAACAATACTTACCGTTCCTGTATTTTTTAATTGCCAGTCATAACATAATTTGACGGCTACGTAAAGAATATTATGATATTTTCCCATCATACAAACGGTGCCGTTGCTATTTTTCATTTCTTCGTGATAACGGATTATTGTTGTAATGGCTATACGACATGTTTCTTCTAGGTTACTCTCTACTAAAAATATAGACAAAGGGATAATACTCGTCACTTACAAAAGGATATCATTCAAATTATCAACTATTTTATAATAAAAATTGAATTATTGAATACTTATTTCGTCAAGAAAATGTTAATTTTTCTCCATTATTATTTTGGCATATGAATAAGTGGAATTCTGCATACTCTATCGCGAGTATAAGGAGTAGTTTGTCAAATAATCAATCGTAACAAATCATCATCTCCAATCTGATTTTTGTTATGGTGGGTCCCAACATAATTATAGGTTGTTTTATATAGTTAGCAACATGATACGTTGAGCAGCGATGATGCATACCCATCCCATCCATCCATCCTATTTTTTTAATAGGTACCTAGTAAAATGTACTTAAAACTTTTTCTACAATATGAAGGAAGAATCAGTATAACTAATAGAATCTTCACCGTACAACCCCTGACGGCCAGTTTTCAATTCTGAGTTAACTCTTGTTAAATAGTTAACCCTAGGTTAAGCGAGACAGCGTATATTCAATGTAAGTTAACATGAAATTCGAGATTAAGGCAACTCTAGGTTGAAGTGTGAGTTAAAAAACTAATTAAAATTTTTGTTTCGAATTGATCTGCCGTTAGGTAATTACATTGTAATATAAAACATACTTCCTTTATTTTCGGAATATATTTTTTTAATTTTTCATATAATATGTTTTTTTTTTCACACATTTGTTAATTCTGAATACACTACAGTCAAAATTAATTCTGTTTTCAATTTCCGTGCTGGTATTTTATTTTTTCTCTAACGTAATATGTTGCTTCTTTTATATTCTGTAACGTTTTGGTTTTATTGGACTGAAGTTACTAGTAGCGAATCTTCTTTATGACTCAAGTAATTGGGATAGATTTCTTATCCATATTAATTAAAGTATGATAGAAACTTATAAAATTACAAAATTATTGAAGGCTTATCTATTTCAATGACAGTTTCTAATGAAAACGTCAATATATTAAAAGTTAGGTTAATTTATGTTTTATTACCACAGAACGATAAAAAGAAATAGCATTTTCCAGTGAGCAATACTGAGTGTGCACTGAGTGCAAATCATGCCCGTGCAAATGACATCATGCACTCCACGATTTCACTAGTAGTGGCTTCAAATAGTGGAACGTACATTGTGTAAACTCGCTGTCAAATGTCAAGAACAGACAAATATATTTATTTATAACCTTAAAATTCAAATATTGTGCAGATATATTTATTGCGTAATTTATCCCTACGTTTATTTTTTCATAGAAATGTCCAGTTACAATATTGGTCCTTGCGGAATATGCGGGTTAATAGACGAAATGAAATAGAAACGCATGTCATATTTGATGCGCATAATGAAAATAAATGTAATAATGAAGATTATGAAAAAGAGGCTAACGATGTTAAATATGAATTGCCGCCATTCATTTCCAACTTTGACAAGAGAGAGTCCTAGTACTTCTGAAAGCTGTGAGTATTTTTTATTGCAAATCGATAAATCATTTCCATACAATTTATTACAGGTATAGATTGGGGCCAACCAGAAACTCAGTTTCTCTTAGATAAATATGATTTAAGTCTGAAAATGTTGAGACCAATTAAGAAATTTAGGAGAAAAAAATATATGTGGCAGTAAATATCTCAAGATATTAGATATAAAAAAAACGTCAATACAATGCAAAAATAGATATAAAATAATTATTAAAAGAAAGAAGAAGGCAAACAGCGGAAATAGCAGGACTACTGTAGAATACGAACAGAAAACAAGTTCTCAATGCGATAGTATTGAACCCGAGATTTTAAGGGATGTTACAAATGTTGTCATCGAAATAACTAAAAGCAATGAAAAAATCAAAAATAGAAAAGATGAAAAATCAGTGCAAAAAACATTGTTAGAATTATATGAAAGAAAAGAGCAAGAAAGAGAGAGACGGCATCAAGAAAAAATGGATTTGCTAAGGCAATTGTTCAAGGGAAATGGACAATAGCTTCAGGATTGTAATGAAATTTTAATACTCTGCGACAAATATCTCTTTATTGTACGAAAACTTATCCTGAAACTATTGGCAAAAAATATATATTAAAATATCAGGTAGCCGGTCGCGCGACTACGATGGAATTTGTCACTCATTGCTACAGATCACTGGTGGCCCGCGAAATTTTGATCAGTTATAAGTTAACAACGACACGTGGCACCCAAACCAAACTTTGAAGGATAACTACCAAGTTCAAACGAAGACGTTTTGTGAAAAAAATATTCAATTGGAATTTGCAAAATTAGTTTTTAAAAAGTGCATTGCCTACACTGGGACCTAGGAAAATACTTGTAAAATTTTTGCAACAGAACAAGATAAAATTTTTTTTTTAATTTTATCAAAAAAACCTTAATTTTGTAAGTTGCACCATTTTGAAATTTTATTTTACACTGATTTTTAGTTTACGAAATTTCGAAATGGTGTAACTTTATAAAAAACCGCTGCCCAAGGAATCTTGGCTGATGCCAAAAAAAATTGTGAGATCTTGACTCTTCGTACATGCCCTAAATTGTAATTTTATGGACTCTTATCTGCTTTCTTTGCCTATTTACCCTTATTTATCCCATTTACCCCAAAATATAATTTAGTTCCAGATCTCGTTACAATACATAAGTGTACCAAATTTCAAGTCAATATCATAAACGGTTCCAGAATAAACGCGCGCACAAAAAAGTTACAGACAGACAGACAGACCGACAGACAGGAAATTTTTTTGCTCAAATTTAAAATCTCGACGTTTCATGACATTTTAAGCCCATTTCAACAAAAAAATATATATATTTTTTTGCGTTACTATACTTCCACTGGACGTGGAAGTAAAATTAAGGTGTTTTAATAAAATTAAAAACATATTCCTATATTTTCTTACTTGCTCAAGAAAAAATACGTTGCAAATATTTTACGAGTACTTTCCTAGAGCCCAGGGTGAGCATAAGAAAATATGAACATGTCACAAATAAATGATTATAGACAATATTGTAAAACGAATCTTTTATCATATTTCTTTTAACTTCTCCTTCTAATCTCAAGATTTCTTCTGTGTCATTTACAATCTCATTTTCTTCCGCCTCATCTGTGATTTCTTCACAATACCACTCATCTTCGATATGGTCTTTGTTGTCAATGCAAATATTATGCAGTACACAGCAAGCACTTATAAATTTCGTCATTTTATCAACTTTCTGGATTTCTACTGCAGCTGCACAAATCTTCATTTAAAAAGTCCAAAGGTGTTTTCAATTAAAAGTGTGGCTGAATACTTTTTATTATACTGAATTTCCGATGCCGTTAAATTATCATAGTCCTCCCTGTATGGTGTTAATAACTACTTTCTAATACCACATGCACTGTCGCCTAGCAAGTGATATTTACTACCACACAGCTGTGGTAATTTTCTTGATGTAAATGATAATTTGTGAACTCGTGCATCATGAATTTTTACAGGACTGCCAGTAAACACATCGATGAATTTTTTGTCGCAATCGCATATTCCTTGTAGCGTGATTGAAGGAATATCATGTCTATTGCAATTTTATTGTATGTGCAGGTGTTTTCACAGTAATTGATGTACCATCTATGCATCCAATAATATTTGGAAAATTAGACACCTAAAATCGACATGACATACATGTATAAATATTTGCTGTAGTTATTTTTATAAAAATAATTTACCTTTTGAAATTTAGCAGCAGTTCTTTCCATTTCCTCTACAGTACTTGGGAATTTTATTAACTTTAGGGCAATGTGCAACAAGTAATTCATAACCCTTTGAATTTTGCGGATTGCTGAGGATTGGCTTATTGATGCCGAATCTTTGTGCGAGCGACATCCCGTATGCAGCATTTATTTGCAGCAAACCTAATTACCTACATAAAATCTACATGTGGTAATAGGCCAATCTAATTAGATCCAAAAAAAGCGTTTTGAGGAATTCATTTCCACCCAAAGAGGTGAGCATAATTCTTGAGAGTCAAAAAACCGCGAAATGTTTGCACTTTCTTCAGTTATTGCTTGTAGCTCGAAAACGGTGCGTCGGACGGAAAATGTCATCCCATTCAATATTGCAGAGGGTTAAATTCTGCGTCGAATGAACATCTAAAACTTCAAATTCGGTTCAGTGGAAACTGGGAAAATTTCTCATTTCGGTGCAAACTTACGTTTTGCGATTTTCCAAGACCAAATATCTTTGAAACAGATACTCCTATTGAGAAAACCCATACAATAAAAAAAGTAGAGAATAAAATTACACGCTATATATACACCTTAATTTTCAAATTCAGTCATTTTGAAAGACTAAATTTGGCATCAATTCAAAATCGGTTTTTTCCCTTTAATTATACGTGGAAGAAAGTTCTATAACGTCGTGTTCGAGATAAAGTGGCGTGTTCAACATCTACAGACATGAATGATCCGGAATGTTTAATTTGTGACAGACCGTTACATGTTGAGGCCTCAACTTCAGTGAAAGAACGAGGGATAGAAACATTGATAAAAAGAAATTTAGCAAAGATCTTACTTCAGTTGGGGTTCACGAAAGGTGCAGGAAAATATATCAGAAGGAGAAGAATGGTAGCGGAGAAAACCCCAAGAGACGTAGACTGAGGGTCGCGACTTTTGATTTTAAGAATAGATGTGTGATCTGTGGGGAAGAGGCATCACAGGAATTTGTGGCCAGAGAAAACAAGAAACCTCTGAAAAGGCGAGTTACCGTACAGTATGTGTCAACAATTGAGTTTAAAAATTCCCTCTTGGCTCCAGCTGAATGGAGGCGGGATGAAAAGGTTCTTGAAATAATTCGTCTAGAAATTGAGCTGGTTGCGGTAGAGGCCAGGTACCACCGCTCCTGCAGTATCAAGTTCCTGAAGAAAGATGTTAAAACCAGATTGCGAGTTGGCCGACCTGAAGATGAAGATGTGTCTCTGGCATTTAACTACATACAGGTTAATACAGGTTACAAAATTTGTTGGTATGACTCCAGGAATCCCGACGAAAATGAAGAGCGATTTCTCATAGTGAAAGCCGCCGCTGCCATTGTCCGCGAGGATATCAGGTCGGTGATTTATCCCCTTGATACTTACCCTAAAGTGAACGAATTTCTGAAGAACGTTGAGAATGACATTTCAGAAATAATTAAGGTGCTTGTGGGTCAACTGTAAACCCCAAAAAGGAAAAAACCCCTCCGCTCGGCCCAAACAAAAAACGAAAACCTGTGCCATCGCTAATGCAATAATTAATGCTGCGAGACCGCGGTCCTTCCTGTCCCCACTGCTCATAGGACTTGGTGCAATGCTTCATAAGAAGTACGGATCAAGAGAATTCCTGGAGGTTTCCACTGAACTGAACTTGAAGTTTTAAATGTTAGTTCGACGCAGAATTTAATCCTCTTCAATATTGAATAGGATGAAATTTTCCGCCCGACGCATCGTTTTCAAACTGCATGCAAAAACTGAAAAAAGTGCAAAAATTTCGCGGTTTTTAGGCTCTCAAAAGATACGCTCACCTCCTGGGATGGTGCAAACTCAGATTACAGGCATTTAAGGCCAAATGAAGGTATTAAAACGATTTTCAGCTTAGTGGAAATTAATTCCTCGATAAATTCTAATTCGACTGGCCTGTAAGAATTTGCTATATAATTAATTTATGCACTACAAAAAACAGCACAAAATTAATTTTAAGCTGATATCTTCAGTGATACACCCCACGAATGGTCAGTAGGGCAGTAACCAGACTTCTCAAAATCATGATTTAGAGCATTAAGTATAGAACGATTTACATGAAAGCGTTTTTAAACTGCAAAAATTGTTTTGGTACGAATATTTCAATTTTTTACTATAAAAAGTAATGTTACCTACCTGTATATCTGATAGGTTATGTTTCACATTAACAACAAAATCTTGAATGTTTGGTACACTATTTTTATTTTCACCGTGCTGGTGATTAGAATCTCATCATCACTACTGTCCGAGGACTCTCCAAAAATTCATCAATAATAGTCAATATTTTTTTCGCGTTTTGACTGATAATGAGCTATTTTACTAAATTCAAAATCGTTTAATAAAGTAGCACTTTACCACATTATATAGTAATATCAGTGTTAATAAAAATAGTCTCACAGAAAATCGTTTATTTAATTATTGGAAACATTGTTATATATTTCATATACCTTCTCGTATTTTTCCTTGGATTTTAAAGAAAGTAAGCCCGTAGATGCATATCGAGCGGCATTTAAAATGTCATAGTTTTTGAGTTACTCGCTTGAGTTACACTATATTCATTTAGTAAAACTTTGCTTTTCTAAACTTGTTGTTTAATGTACTATTAAATATTCATGATTAATCATACCGCCATATTGTACTCCACGATCGCACGAACTACACGGGCTCGTGCCAAAAATATGCAATTAGTGCACACTGTGTATACAAAAATAATTCTGCCAGTGGAGCATAAGAAATTATCTAAGAGCTTATTATTTTCTCAGAGGAACATAAAAGTGGCACGCAGTTTCATTGAGTGCAGCCAGTGGAAAACACTATAGGATTATTCATGCAAAATTCCGAAAATGTAAATTCATACTTCTCATACCAACTTAATAAAATATTTTGCAAACCTAGAGGTAACTAACTCAAATGAAGAGTAGTAATGAAAAACAGTAGTAATATTAACTCGAATTTAACCTCGAATTAAATTACGAGTAAGATTTAACTAACTCGAAGGTTAAAGGACCTCGCACAGAAACAAGTGATTTGGGATTTAATCTCAATTTCGACCATTTTCATCGGGATCTCAAATCTCAGAATTTTCGACCTTTGTCTTTGCTGTAACGCCAAAATAAAAAAGGTCCTCGAGCCTTGGTTCCATTTGAACTTTTCATAGTGAAGGTCTGAACTACAACATATCTCAATTTCGACCATGTTCACCAGGATCCCAAATCTCAGAATTTACGAATTTTCGACTTTTGTCCTTGCTGTAACTTCAAAATAAAAGGTTTTCGAGCCTTGTTCTCATTTAAACTTTTCATCAGGAAGATCTGAACTACAACATATCTCAATTTCGTCCATTTTCACCGGGATCCCAAATCACGTGTTTCTGTGCGGGGTCCTTTGTTTTGAAAAACTGAGCGTTATACCTAGCTATCCCAATACAATTTTTTTTTAATGGTAAAACCGTCCCCCGTGATACCTCAATGGAAAGCTCCTAAATATATTATTCAATAATACCACACAAAATGCTTTTCAATAATAAAGGAGATTTGGTAACGAACATTTGCAGGAGTACATTCTAAATAAAATATGTAAAAAATTTTACCCGTCGAGCATCCTTCAATTAGTGTATTTATATAGTCTACCATATTCTTTCTTTTTCTTCTATCATGTAAACTATTCCTTGGTAAATCATTAAAGTGATCAAAATAACACCGCAAAAATTGTTCCATTATATTTTGAAGTATGACAATTTTCTACTAATGACACTAATATTATACATTTATGTCACGTCCTGTCACTAGGATATAACATTTTGCTTCACCCCAAACTATTAAATTTAAAAACTCAATACAAACCATGTAAATATATAATTAGATTAAATAGCATTTCATCAGCTTCCTATTATATCCTCTTTATGACGAAGTAACCTTTATTGGAGATTATACACATTTTTCTTGTTACCTACTTTAATAGTAGAATCCCAGAAAATGGAATATATTGTTGATAGTTTAAAAATGGTTAATAGCCCAGTAAAATGGGAAAATTTGGATGAAATAATTCAGAGCGGGCTGAAATTTTGGGAACAGGCTTATTTTGTGGTACTTTTTAAAGTATCAAAAGTTTTCAACCATGGACGCCGGCGGAGGTGAGGGAAGGGGTAGAAAATAGGTAAAAAAAATCGGTTTATCGCAAAAAACTCGGAAAGTATTAATTTTACTGTAAAATATGTACACATGAAAATTATAGGTAATAGAAATTCGCACAATTTCGTTTTTTTAACTTTGTACGACCTGTTGGAGGTTTTTAAAAATTTTGACAATTTTGCGACCCAATGGAAACGCGCGCGCTTTTCGCTAAAATTTCGGAAATGGTCATTCGGATCGAAAAGTCTTTCAAATAAAAGTTATACAGAATTCGATTACGAACAATTTCCTTTTATTTTTCATTTCCATTCGATCAATATTGGCATAGATATGAATTTTTAAACATCTTTATAGCGCGCTATCAGAAGAACACTTTTTCATGATAAAATCGATAAAAACTTAGTTAATCTATCGAAAGTTAAAGAGAATTAAATTTGGAATATGTTGGTGTATGTACAAAATCATTTTGGTAACGAGTGAATGGAGATAAAAGGAAGAACATGAAAAATTGTCATTTTCAAGTGCATTTTGACAAATAGCTATTTTTTGATTGGCTTTAGGCAATAATGACACTAAAGGTTTTTTGAACAGAATTAAATTATCTGTAAAATGAGCTCCAAGTGATCTTCATACGATGAATGGTTCGCGAGTTACAGCTGTTTAAAGCTATTATCAAAACTTTCTTTTTTATTATAAATTAAGGTTTTCCTGCATGATGCAAAACAATTTTTTAAAAATTGGTTTTGACCTATATTTATTACTTTATATACAGATGAAAGCAATGCAATAGCAAGTCGTTGGCAAGGTATATTTTCTTTAAAAAAAAGTTCTTGAAAATTGTTTTTGCTCAGAAAAATTGAACTAATATTTTTTTCATCCTTGTCTTTATATATATATATATATTTATTAGCCAAAGATCCGAAAGGTATGTGTTTTAGAATGTTAATACTTGTTTAGAGTTGTTTTAAGTTTTTATTTGATGTCAACAGTAAGTTTGATACTGACCTATATTAGTGGTTATTAAGTTGTAGTTGAAATAATTTCCGACATTTAAGTCATTATGACATTTCTTTTAAATAGGAAATTTTATTTTATAGTTGATAAATGTTATCCTGGAGAAAGAGAAGGAGGTTTAAGTTAGGTTATGTTTGGAATGAAATTAATCAAAATTCATATGGTGTTTTGTTTTGTTTATTTTGGATACTTTGATATTTAGTGATATAGAAGAAAACAACAGATAAAAGAGAGGTTGTAAAATGGGAAAAACAAATTTAAGAAAAAGAAGAACAAGTGAAAATTAGGGAGTGAAGGAAGAAAATAATAAAAAAATGAATTAATTAATAATTTGAAATTGAATAAAAAAGTCAGAAATTGTGGAGATCAGGGAAGAAGAGAAAAAGAGACCGTAAATAAGGGGGAAGAAGTGTTATTGTGGATAGGAATTGCAGAGGAGATAAGGACGAGATAAGGTGAAGAATTAATGAAAGGAGAATTGTTGGATTTGGAAAAAGAAGAGTGTAGCTACGAAGAAGGAAGGTTTTGTGTACTTAATTTTGGACAAGGTTGTATATTAAAATTTAAATAGTGTATTAGACTTTCGAACCTGTTATAATACTGCTAAATTATCTAGATATCAAGGAAAATAAATTACTTATATCAGATTAAAAATTTTACTTTAATAAAATTTCATTTTAAAACAGGAGCTGAATTTGAACCTGCTCCTGAAGGAAAAGATAAGCTAGCCGGCCCATTAGATAAATTTGACAAACTTTCGGATCAAAAGGTAAGAGATTTTAATTTGATCTTTTTGGTTTTAAAGTTTTTTTTTGGGTTTATCTATTGGAAATAAACAAGTTAAAGTTTGATTAGTACTGCAAATTATTAAGTTCAATAATAGTAAAACAGTACAATATATATATCATCGTTTCTTTTGACTTTACGACAAAATTTCATAAGAAATGAAAGCTTACAAAATTTCCTCGAAAAAACACTTTTTCGTGTATGATATTCAATAAGTAGCGACAATCAACTGATGATTGAAAATGCGGTTGATTTAAAATTTTTAACAAATAGGCAATTTTCGTCACGTTTGAATTGTAAAAAAGTACATTTAATAATATTTTTCATTTTTTGAAGTATTAGAAGTTATTCTGTGGGCATTTCTGATACTTCAAAAAGTGAAAAAATATTATTAAATGTACTTTTTTGTACTTCAAACGTGACGAAAATTGCCTGTTTGCTAAAAATTAAAAATCAACCGCATTTTCAATCGTTAGCTCACTATATAATTTTCCAGTAGCGACACCACTTGAAAATTATACACGAAAAAGTGTTTTTTGTAGGAAATTTTGTAAGATTTCATTTAGGTCTTATGAAATTTTGTCGTAAAGTCAAAAGAAACGATGACAGACAAAAAAATGAAAACAAATATTGGTTAAATTTTTCTGAACAATAACAGTTTTCAAGAACCTTTCCTTAAAGAAAATATACCTTGCGAACGACTTATGCAATTGCTTCACTTTCATCTGTATATAAACTAATAAATAAAGATCAAAACCAATTTAAAAAAATTGTTATGCACAGTTCTTGCAGGAAAACTTTAATTTTAAACAAGAAATATTGACAGCTATAAACAGCTGTAACTCGTGAACTATTCATCGTGTGAAGGTCACTTGGAACTCATTTTACAGATAATTTAATTCTCTGCAAAAAAACCTTTAGAGTCATTATTGCCTAAAGCCAATCAAAAAATAGCTATTTCGCAAAATGCACTTGAAAATGACAATTTTTCATATTTCTCCGTTTTATCTCCATTCACTCGTTATCAAAACGATTTTGTACATACACCAATATATTCAAAATTTGATTATCTTTAACTTTAATTAAACACACAATATGCGTACGATCTATCGTTTTCGAGTTATTATCGAGTTTATCAGGACATAAGTGTTCGCGCGCTATGAAGATGTTTAAAAATTCATATCTCTGCCAATATTGATCGAATGGAAATGGAAAATAAAAGGAAATTGTTCGTAATCGAATTCTGTACAACTTTCATTTGAAACAGTTTACAATCCGAATAACCATTTTCGAGATTCTAGCGAAAAACGCGCGCATTTCCGTTGTATCACAAAACTGTTAATCAAAAAAAATCTATCTCGACTCCAATAGGTCGTACGAAGTTTAAAAAATGAAATTGTGTCGATTTTTATTACCTATAACTTTCATATATGCATATTTTATAGTAAAATTTATACTTTCAGAGTTTCTTGCGATAAACCGATTTTTTTACCTTACCCTTACCCTTTTTCCTTCCCCCTCCCCTCCGCCGGCGTCCACAGGTGAGGATTTTGATATGTTAAAAAGTACCACAAAATAAACCTTTTCCAAAATTTCAGCCCGCTCTGAATTATTTGATCCAAATCAACAAATTTCGTCCCATTTTATTGGGCTACAAAAGGAATTGTGATACCTAAAATTATTACAGTATCATTACATTTTTTAACCCTTTACGATTTTCCATATTTATGAGTTTTTGTAGACGTGATAACTGTTTCACAAGTCAGTGTCGTAGTTAAATGTGAGGAATGGGGATTAATAGTCATAATTGCATAAGTTTAATTCCTTTTTGTGAACAATTTAGGGCAGGTTGTATCACCCTTCTTAACTGAAATGAAATCAATAAATTTTTTCAGTTGTACCGTTACGGTATGCAAATGCTGCAGATGCTTCGATACTTTTGGTACAAGTCACGGTCACTACATCGATATCTTGTAGGTGTATTTAAATGTCATCGCCGTTTATGCCGAAGTTGCTGTTAATAAATGTTTGCTGAGAAGGTACACATTACAAGAGATATTAATACTCCCGGGTGTCTCCTTTTCTACGTCAAATTCCGGTACACTTGAGATAAGACAGTTGTGCCCCAAACATGTGGTGTGACTCAATACAAACGCTTATCTACAGGTGTTTTTCCTGATTAGAAAAATAGGTTTGGTGAAATAAAATAAATCCTTCTCGTCTGCAGGGATTTAAAAGTATTATACTAGATCTGCTTGTAGTCTGGTTACACAAAACTTTGCTGTTCCAGAATAGAAAAACGTTGTAAACATCCCCTTGTTTATCTTGAAAAAGTTTAGCTTCCCGTTACCAAAATAGGACTAATGAGAAATTTTTATCGAAGTCGTGGATTAGACACTACCAGGATTCATTAATTTTAGCCTTGGATGGTAAAAGAATTAATGCCAAATTCATAGAAATAATTACAACCAAATGTAGGCCGTGGAGAGACCAGAAGTCGCCTGTGGAATGAGGCTGTCAGGAAGACGCCTCTTCTAGAGGTGTGCACAGATGGCATTTCTCCCGGGTTTGTCTTTGACAGACCCCACAGAATACAGGCGGAAAGTGGGAACGAGGCTGCTGGCGAAGGTGTGATCTACATCTTCACAGACAGATCAAAAAAGAAGGATGGGACAGGATGTGGAATATATTCCAGAAGTCTGCAAATCCAATATGGATGGGCGAGCCAACGTAGTACAGATGAAACTGGCGGGTATAACCATAGCGGCAAAGGAGATTGTCCGTAGGCAAACTACGGGCAAAACAATCAGGATCTACACAGATTGTAGACAATCATTACTAGCCCTGAGAAGTTACAAAATTACCACATGAGCAGTATGGGAATGTCACAAGCACTTGGGGGTGCCTCCAGCATGAATAACATACTGGTATGCCGGGTGAAAAGACATGCACAGTGCAGTAGTAACAAAGTAGCCGACAGAGTGGCCAAGAAGGCAGCAGGCCTAAGTAGCTGTGGGATGAAACAAACAGCTGTCAGCTTGCTAAGGAACTACTAAAATATCCCAACAAGTGTACAGCAATGGACTACCTGGCAATGTCTAGAAGGAACCTACGTTTTACAACGGGAAACCAGACTGGACACTGTACGTTAAGGAAACATCTACATAATATGGGATTAAGCGAAACACCTCTCTGTAGAGGTTGTAAACAAGAAGATGAGATGTTCCAACATGTACTTTATGACTATTCTGCCGTCTCATCTATCAGAGAATTTTGAGACAACGTTGGCCTACTTTGGCCGATGTAAGGGAGGCAACATCACCACCTATTTCGCAAGATTAGGTTGGTTGGAGGCCTAGGCGAGGATCTGAATATACGGAAAGTACAAGAGGCCCAATGGGACCTAGAGCGCTGTGACTCAATATGTTTCATTGACCACCCTCCCAACCAATTTCAATTTCATAGAAATAATTTTTGTGGGTGTTCAGATTAGGAAACTATTGGGAAATGAGCTACCTGAGAAATTCAAGCGTGTATTTGTTTGAGAACTCGTAATATCAGAAGCTTCTGTTAGGTAAATAACTAAAGTTTCACAAAACAATAAGGGTAATATGTCTTGGGCATGAACATGGCAAGCAATTTTATTATAGCACTGCCAAGATAGAAAAATAATTAAATTTTTTATTTTACAGAGACCGGTAAGCCAACAAGACAGACGACTAACAGGGCAGAATGGGGAAAATCATTTGTCAGTTTATATTAGTAATGTAATTGTCTTTTTTACTTTAATAAAACTTTCTACCAACATCTATTACACATATATTTATTAAATATAGCCATTTATTTACTACCAAAAGTACTCATATACCTGGCGTTCAAATGGAGCGTTACACTGTAAAGAATATAGAGCCAACAGGTCTGCCAGCCTACTATCCATGCCACCGCCGTAGAAGACTATTTCTATAGTGTACCCTCTTCCGTACAGAAATATCTCCCTTGGGGCGGTTGATAAAGGATATAAACAAGCTCGGTTGTAAAGACACTTGTGAGTTCATTGTCACGTAGGAGGCCATGGCCGCGTCGCGATGTGCTGCGGCGTCTATTTCTGGCAGCAACAGCAACCAGTCACCGGAGCTTTGGTGCAACACTGCATCCTTTCACTCTTATTTCCACTGTTTACATCGGTTTTCGTAAACTAGGGACGCTATACAAACATCTGCCTTTTGTATAAATAAATATTCCTGAATATTTCCTTTTAATTGAATTCTATAACCTTTTAACTATTGTTTCAGGTTTCTTATTACGTTGATTTCTCTTTTATTGTCGGCATTATTGTTACAGTCATATTTACCACAAAATGTCGGCTGAATGTCATTGTTAATTCGACGCCGTTAATAGTAGGTAATATGTCCTCGGAGTAATAATTCTCTAGGTAAGTAGTGTGATTGAATATTTAGCAGAATAAAAGTAGTAATCTATCCTAGTGCTTGGATTATTATCGAGAATTTTTCGAAAATTTCACGAATTTATTGAAAATTATCTAGAGTCATGAAACCACAAGAGATAATTTTCTTTTTCTTCAAGTGTAAGAAAATTATGACATTTCTGACTCATTTCATGACTTTAAATTTTGACATTTCTGACGGTTGTGCGTTGCCATTAGCAACGGGAGGAAAAGTGCTGTTTCTTCGCTCGAGCTGCCTTTTACTTCCGTTGCTAATGGCAACGCGCAGCTAAATTTTTTATCTTTATTTTTTTTATAGCTAATCGACGTTTGAAGAAAAATAACATGCCTTATTCGGAGTAAAAGTCAGTTTTACTCCTAATAAAACAACATACTTTACTCACTTCTAAAAAAAGAAAAAGTGGTTAAAGAATTTCAAATGCATTTACAGACTGTTATTGAAAACTATATGTAAACCAAATTTGAATAATAATGGTATATTGTTTTAAAAAGTGGCTTTTATTTCGTATACGACATGTTATTTTTTCTTCAAATAATCGATGTTTGAAGAAAAAATAACGTATCTTATTCGGAGACTTCGTTCGTCCCGCAAACTTACAGACTCGTCACAAAAGTATCACTTTTACTTTTAATAAAACAATATACTATTATATTATTCATTAACAAAAAAAATGTTACTTTTGATAATCGGCTCAGTAGTTTAGTGCTTACATGTTATTTTTGAGACTAAGGCAAGGAATTCTGTGTTCGATTCTTGGATAGGGTATGGATGTTTCTGAAATGGTAGCAATGGGTATATACGCGGTTGTATGAGAGACAATACGGCTCGCTCTCCTCTTCTGTGCTAGAGACTCAGTTGCGGCAGATGGCAATATCATGTGGAATGTCTGTGTAATTGTGCGTGTGCATGTATCCTCGTTGAGTGGTGCAATAGCTGATAGCTGTGGCTAGCTACCGCATGAACGTTAATTTTTTTAAAAATCACGATTTCAATATAATAGTTCGAACTCTAGAAATTTTGCAGTCACGTCAACCAGTTGAAATCCAGAAACAACTTGTGTGCCAGTCTTCTAAAAGGAAAATATACCTATAAAACTTACCTTGTTTTAACCTCAAAGATATTTATCAGATTCATCTTCAGACACCTATAACATCGTCATTATCTATATTAGTTAAAAAATATTTGCAATATTATGGTATACATATTTAAGGGTGGCGGCACCGACTTTAAAAAGATGATTTTGCAATTCGACACTTTCTCCTATATCCCACAATCGATTAAAAAAAAATTAATGGGCAATAAATAACACTCGATAGAATGGCACTGGTCTATTCAAAACTCTTTTTGTTTTTCACAAGAGCGAAAACCTAGTACGATTTTGTTTCTCACATAAGAAAAAATAGTCCAGTACTATTCTATCGAGTTTTATTTAAAAGTCTATCAAAAAATATTTGAATCAGTTGAGGAATGTAGTAGGAGAAATCGTCGATCTACGTCCACGGCTCCGTCCACCTTTGCAACCACATTTTATTAGACACAAAAGTCTCTCAGAAGCAGATGACTTTGTTGTTGGCACAACTACAAATTTGTTTTCTTCTTTGTTTCCACTCATATAACTTGACTTGACTTCCAAGGATAACAGCACTCCTTTCATAGAATATAATTTCCACCATAATTCCTTGAGAGAAATAATTGACTTTGACTTATAGTGAATACAAACAAATCTTTCAGTCTCGAGTCATTTCTTCATTTGATGTTTCCATCAAACCTAAGCAAAATGATTGTATTAGTATCAGTTCCTATAGAAGAGGCTGCTAATATAAACCAGGAAGTTATATTTTGTCCTGTCGCAGTGGCGTAACTAGAAACCATTGGGCCCGTTTGCAAATTGTCACTTGCTCCTCCCCTTCACTTTTTGGAATAATAAAAAAACGCCTCAACGCGAAAATTAAATACTGATTTTAAAAATAATTATTAAAACATTAAAAATAGTATATTCGTGAAACAATTCACATCACAAAAAATGAAATCCTTTATAATAGTAAATACATCTTAAACATTGCACAAAATAAGTTCGTTTGTTAAACTGATCAATTCCACGCCAGAAGAATTTAATAAAATTGCGGCAAAAATGGATTTGAATCTTGTAACTACGGCGTTTAATCCTGCGAATCTTTTTTCAGTTTGGGCCGTTATGACATTAAAAGCGTTGAATAAAAAATATTTACTCGAAAATAACTTTTTGGACTACTAAGTCGTACATCATTGGACAATTCGTAAAATTTTTGGCTATCCGGCGAATTCTTTTACTTTGGAAAGAGGCGTTTATGCCCCATGCTTTTGCAAGCCCAGTGGCCTCGTTAATAACTGTTTCAAGGCAGGTACATAATGGGTAAGAATAACGGATTTTCCTAAATAAAACATTAATATGAAATAGGTTTCGATGATTCCAAATTATGATGGGAATATGCGAAATTAAGCGATTGAATTTGGGCCCCCGGGACTCTTTGGGTCCGTGTGCCTCGCATACCCTTGACACCCTATATTTCCGCCACTTGAGGCAATTTTTGTGCCAGCCTTCTGAATTTGGCTGATTTAAGTTTGGATTTGGGGTTGAAAATAAGCTATCAATTGTCCCGCATTTTCTCTTCTTTCGATTAGCTTCTCGGATAAGTGCAGAGAAAAAATTTTATTAACTGCTTACTGTCCACCAGCTTTTTTGGAACCATCTTGAGAGAAACAGGATTATATTCGATGCGGCCTATTAAATTCCACAAATTATGTTTCTTCCTTGGAAAATTGAGTGTACGACGAAAGTCCCTCGCCTACGCTCCAAACTAACTCCTGTGAAACATTATGAAAAAATTCGCGCCACAAGCCTTTCGGAGTATCCTCATTCCATATTTAAATATTTTTTTTATATTTATCGCTAGTTAAGGCCATAGCACTGTCATTTCTTTTTAATGGGTTACAATTTTCTTCTCCTAGCATCCTGAGCAGCCCTATTTACAAATTCTACGTCAGGAGATGAATTAAAAATAATTTGCTGTGAGATCTCGATTAGTAACTTTATGTATTTTACTAATCCTATACAAACAAATGAAATGGTTGATGTTTCGAAAATGGCGAACAGCGAGTAGTGTTGTGTGTGTCAGCTCTGATTAACTATCAACCTTCTAATCTAACACAGTGTAGTAATTTATGGAATATCTGCAAAGTGCATTAGAGGTACCCACCTACTTTGTTTGTTGTGTTTGTTTAAACGAAATTAATGAACCTTTTGTGGTTTCCCTGATAACTAACAATTTAATATTTTGTGAATTCCGTACCCAGAACATAAGTTCACCTTTGTACTGTATAGTATGCGCTGTGGGTGTTTGTAGTTGTAAAATCGGCGCAAGTGATATATATTAGCAGTCAACCAGATTGAAATAGAAAGGCTCCTCATTGCCTCACTATTAACCAGTGGGAGAGTATATCAATGTCCTCACAAAGATCGTCAGCTGACCGAGAGCTACGCTCAAAGAAAAACATTGTCATGGACGATAAAGGCATTAATCTGATTATCAAACAAGTTTCGGAAGCAGTCTCTGCAAATGTAACCGCCAATATGAATGAAAAGTTTAAAAGTCTGGACGAGCAATTCAGCAGTTTTAATGCACAAATAACTAAAAACTATATAGATATTCGTAAGATTGATAAAAGAGTAGACACATTGGAACAATATTTGCGTAGATGTAGTCTCCGTTTTTTTGGCCTCGAACGCCATCCACAGACTGACAACACATTAGATGCAGTATATAAAATTATTTCCGAGAAATTGAGAATTACAAATATTAGTGTAAATGATTTTGAGAATTGCTACAGGGTTGATGATAAAACTGTAAAATTTAAATCGCATGATATTAAACATATGGTATATGGAGTGAAAACGGTACCCAATATGTCATCAGGGAAGACTTAACAACTCTCCGGCATCGTGCTGTACTAGCTGCAGTGAAAAAGTTCAGTTCAAGAAACGTCTGGACAATAGACAGAAAAATTAGATGGAAATCGGGCGATCAAGTCGTAAAGCCCACAACAGCTAGAAGAGATTGTACGTGAAATGTCTAATAACTAATGAAATCTCATGGTAGTGGTAAAATATTGTTTCTATTGTTTTATGCACTTTATTGCACTGCGAACATAATTATTCTGATTTGAAAATAATGTTTCTTTTTTTGTTTTATTTTGATCTACTGAATATAAATTCTGTTTTTTCTAGATATTAGTCTTGATCTTGGAGTCTCTTTTTTTGTTTTTTTCCCCTTTTTCATTCTACTCCTTAATTATATTATCACATTTTAGTCTATAGTATCTATTCAATACAGCATATATATGTAAGTTGATGTTTGGTATTTAAACGATAACATGAGAGTGAAAATATTATATAAAATATATCGTAATTCAACTTTTATGCGGTGCTTTTCATAATCCTCTATTTCTTATACTTTTTGTATTTTTTTTTTGTACTCTTAATTCTTTATTTTATAGTTCCTTTACTTATTCCTATTAATTTATATACATGTTTAGGAATTTATCAGAAATGCAAGTTTGTCAATAAAACTTCGGATATAAAAAGTGACCCATTGTTTTTACCACTGAGAAATTGCACTCTGCAGTTGTTATCTCTGTTTATTATATATATATTCTTATTACTTCTTTTTCTTTACTTAATGTTGCAGTACATATTGTTTTGTTATTACACATGATTGATAATTTGGTTTATAATTTGGAGATAGTACATTAACAATGCAACTCAAACTGGCTACACTAAATGTTAGGTCATTGTTTACTGGATTCAACGAACTGAAAAATATTGTACATAAGTACAATTTTGACTTATTTTTAGTTACAGAAACGTGGCTTTCTCCTATAATACCGTCGGAGCAAATTTCAATAAATGGTTATAAAATCATTAGGGAAGATCGTGTGGGACGCAGAGGTGGTGGGATAGCTTTGTTCCATAGAGACCACATAAATGTAAATAAATTTAATATTGAAAATAGGATCAATGCATCTTTAGAACAACTTTGGGTGAGTTTCAAAATTAATAATATTACTTTTGCTCTTGGGGGAATTTATAGACCCCCGGGTACGAATGTTTCTGATGGTATTAATGAATTGGAAAATTCTATATCTTATCTGACTCCCGTAGTGGATGAAATGGTGTTAACTGGGGATATAAACATTAATTTACTAAACACCGTCAATAATAATAGTATTAAATTTACAGAATTTCTGGAAACGTATGGTCTCTCATTGGTTAATCATAAGCCTACTCAGTTAATGCACACAATAATTCTCTAATCGACGTAATTTCTATTCGACGTAATTTCTATTAGTAATCATGAGTTTATTCGGACCTGTAACACTCTAGAAACTTATGATATATCCGATCATTGTTTAGTGTATTGCGAATTATCTATCGAAACAGTCAAACCGAAACAATTTTATAGAACTTTCAGGGATTTTAGATATTTTAATTTTGATAATTTCGATGCCGACCTTAAATCCTTACCCTGGCATAATCTATACTCGCTAAATGATTGTAATGAAAAAGTAGAAGTATTCACAGATTATGTGACTAATTTATTTAATACTCATGCACCTCTTAAGACCGTCAGAATTAACAAACCAAAGGCTCCATGGCTCATTGACGTAGTTAAGCTAATGATTAAAACCAGAAAGAATGCCCTGGCTAAATTTAAAAGAACACGTGATGCTGGTGATTGGGAACAGTATAAAAATATACGTAATATGGTTACAGCTGCCATACGAAATGAAAAAAAAAGCTATATTGAATTTGTTCAAAATCAGTATGATAACAAGAAACTATGAGATACTCTTAGATTATTTGACATAGTAAAAAAAAGGGTGCAAATAATTTACCAGATCACCTAAATGATTCGAATGAGATCAATAACTACTTTACTGCGTCAGTCAGCCAATTAAACACCCCCCTCCTGATTACACTATCGATTTTTATTGTACACATTTATTTCATCCTACAAATAATTTTTCACTTAACACTATCACAGATGTCGAGGTTGAAAACTACATAAGAAATATAAAAACCAATGCAATGGGATCCGATGGGATCACACTAAAAATGTTACAAATTTGTATATCGTTTCTCACTCCTATAGTCACCTTTATAATAAATAAATGTATCATAGATGGTATATTCCCAAGGAGCTGGAAATCTTCACTCATTATACCACTCAGTAAAATTAGTGAAGCAAATACTTTTGCTGATCTAAGGCCCATAAATATTTTACCAGTAACCTCAAACATTTTGGAACGAGTTTTGTATGATCAAATCTATATGTACAGCTTAACTAAGTCAATTATTCCTGATAACCAATCTGGTTTCAGGAAAAATCATAGCACGACAAGCGCGCTCCTAAAAATCACTGATGATATTATTAGCAGTCGGGACAAGGGTAACGTAACCTTACTAGTATCATTAGACTATAGTATAGAATTTGACACTATGAATCACCAACTCTTATGCGCAAAGCTTAAATATTTCGGCTTTAATGGTAATGCATACTCATTAATTAAATCTTATTTAACTGATAGAAATCAGCTCGTAATCAGTGACGGTAAAATGTCAAATACCAATAATATAACCCACGGAGCCCCACAGGGGTCTATTTTGGCACCATTACTTTTTATAATCTATACTTCTGACTTCAAACAAGTCTTGCAAAATTTCAACTCTCATTTTTATGCTGATGATACAAACTTATATTTCTCCTCAAGCATCGAACAATTTCTCCACATGGAAAATTATCTTAACGACGACATTAAATCATTAGTAAGAATATCAAAAAATCACTGTCTCAATATTAACAGTACAAAGTCATCAGTTATTCTATTTGGCAATTTCAAAGATAGAGAGAGGGCCATAAACAATGTTTCTATACAGGTAGATGGACAAAAGTTGAACTATCAAGATAAAATAAAATGTTTAGGGTTAAAAATAGATATCCAACTTAGATTCATTGACCATGTGAACACTCTTGTTAAAAAATCTTATTATTTACTAAAAAATTTATACGCCAACCGTCATTGCCTTACTCGTAATATTAAATTAGATTATGTGACACGTTGATACTGTCAATTTTTAATTACTGTGATATTGTTTATGGCCCCTGTCTAGATGCTCATACCGCCATGCGAATACAAAAAGTGCAAAACTCATGTGTACGTTTCGTCTTTGGATTGTAATACAGAGACCATACAACTCCCTATATCAATGACATCAAATGGCTTAAAACGTTAAATCGTAGAAATCTCCATTTGGCCTGCTTCACTCACAAAATTCTAGCAACCTCTTGTCCCAATTATCTGTCAAGTAAATTACTCCCGAGAACTTACATCCATAATAGAAACTTGAGGTATACTAATCAACTTACCACACCCCAACATACGACTGCCTTATTCCAACGATCTTTCTCCTATCAAGCAGTAACCACTTACAATTCTTTACCAGAGGAGTTAAAGTCACTGTCGATGTCTTCTTTTAAAAATAAAGTAAAAAAGCTGTATCTAGATAAACAATGACCTAATTTAATTTAATTTAATTTTTACTATAATTCACTTTACCAGTCATTTTTCCGCTTTTCTTTGTTAATTTCTGTGAATGGCTATATTTTTGTTATTTTTATTATCTTTTGTGATTTTTTTGTTTTTTTTTTGTTCTTGTACTATATAATATTTTCTATTGTTAATATTTATTGTATGAATGGTCTTGGTTGAGTGGTAGAGCAGCTAGACTGAACTCCGCCAAGACTGAAATCTAAATAAAGGCGATTTATTATTATTATTAAATACCTAACAAAAATGGTCGGTTATTGGATCTAATATTGATAAACATAAAATGCAATCTAATTCATGATAAAGCGTTACTTGTAAGAGAAGAATTAAAATTTCCCAGAGATAACACCAGTAAATCTTATAATTTTAGAAAAGCTAATTATGTATTACTGTATGAAGCTTTATTTAATACAGATTGGTCATTTCTTTATGAATTTTCGAAACTAATTAATTATCATATATCAAAAAACGGTGTTATAAGTAATATAGGAAACTATAGACCTACTACAGTCTTTCTAACTTCTCAAAGTTATTTGGGATATCGTTATACAAACGCATCTATCCATTCGTAAAAATCACCTTCCATTTATCAACATGGTTCCATGGAAAATAGATCAATTGTAACTAATTTAGTTTTACTAACACAAGACATATCGGAAACCATTGATGCAAGAGACAGGTGGATGTACCGATTTCTCAAATTGATCAGTCACACTGTTATAATATTAAAACTAATGGACTTTGAATTATCCAGCAACTTAATCCATTTATTTACTTCTTATCTAAACAATAGAGCGCAATATGTCGCATACAATGGGTTTAGGTCAGACGTCCTTCAAGGATCCAATCTTAGACCGCCTTTATTTCTATCTGAAAATTTACTTCGATATTAACAACATAAATCATTACAAATTTTTACAATTTCAAAATAATTCACTTGAGGAGTAGTGTAATACATTTAAACTTAAATTAAATGTATCGAAATGTAAAGCAGGTAGTTACCCGCCAAAGAAAGCACCAATTATATATATTTACCAATTGAACAATTAAATATTAAATAGAGAATATTCTACGAAAGATCTCAATATCTTATTTGACAATAAATTATATATCTCAGAATATATAAGCAATGTTGGTCCAACATGCTCAAGAACTTTTTTTTTTATATACATTTTATTCACTACTGAGGCCTAACACCGACGCCTGTAGACGAGCTACCCGCAACCAGGAATTTTGCCGAACCTCTTCCCTTAAGAAGAATAGGGATCTTTTACTTGTCTAACATTTAATAGACAAGGGACCGACGGCTTTATTTAATAGACAAGGGACCGACTCAATGACTTTGGAATTGGAATTTTTAAAGTTTTTAGCATTTAAGAATGATGGTGTTTATCCTGGCTGTGGTTACAATAATAATAATAATCCACCTTATTCATTTCTTTGGACATAATAACAAAACAATAATAAACAATAAATGAAAAAGCGAAGTTGAGCTAGAAGTTTCCCTAGATCTGTTTTTACACTTAACCTCATAGTGGTAAATAACACGGAAAAAATATATCCATAACATAAATACACAGAGCAAGAGTAAAATGTCAATTTAATACAGAAAAGGCAAAATAATTTACCTTATAATATGGAATTGGCGAATTAAATGGAAAAATGCGTTTATACATTTGGGTGAAGGAAGGGACAGAGCGAGATTTGAGAGAAGGTGGGAGATAATTATATATTCTACATATATTAAATGAAAAAGACCGTTCAAATAAACTAGTTCTATTATTCCAGGCTAGGTATCAAAATAGGGTGTTTTGAGGAAAGTTTTATAGGATTTTGATTTTTTGCACAGAGGTACATTTTGGATTGAAATGAAGTGAGGTATGTTTTGCATACAAAATTTTTGTCGAGAACCACCTCCCTCGCACCCATATGTTTTTTTTACATTGAATGGATGAGGAGCTACAGCGTTGCAAATGTTGCTCCGTCATTGAAAAATTAAACTCAGTGTCGAAAATGGCCAATAATTACTTTATTATAAATTTAATTTTTCCTCCCAATTTAGTTTTCCTTTTTTTCTTACATTTGGAGATGTTTCTGACATTTACTCAATTTCTTCATTGGAATGAGATGATAATTTAAACGTGCTTATAAAGTTAATCCACTGGGTATAATATAATAAACACCACATAAATTAGACAACCCCCAATTCTAGAAGCCAGGGGCTTGTGCGGAAGGGGGTTACACATTGAAAAAAACGCGGATATACAACCATTTCCTCCGACAGTGCCAGTGCCGGAGCCAGGATTCGAACCCAGTGGTGCGATATCCGTGTGATTAATCGCGATTGCCACCTCTCGCCTTAATCCGCGCGGCTATCGACCAGATAATGAACTCAAGTATTCAAGAAAAATAAAACCATGTGCCGATCAACCCTTTGTTAATTTTTCAGAGAATGTGTATTGCTAAGAAATCAGATGAAGCACTTGAAGGATCCCTTACGTATGATGCTCTATTTTCCTTCCATTATTCAGTGAGGAAGGAATGCGTAAATGCGAGAAATCAACTCTGTATAAGTCTTTTTTTTATACATTTATTTAACGTCGGCCTATTTCCGCTACTGAGGCCTAACACCGACGCCTGTAGACGAGCTACCCCCAACCAGGAATTTTGCTGAACCTCTTCCCTTAAGAAGAGTAGGGATCTTTTACTTGCCTAACATTTAATAGACAAGGGACCGACGGCTTTACATCCCCTCCGAAGGATGGTATAACTCCTATACAACCCTCGCCTAAGGTTGTATAGCTTCAGCGCATACACTGATATACAAGCCGCTGGAAGATGTGTGAGTCGAGAACGCGTTTTCCGTTGGAATGGTCACCCATCCAAGTACTAACTGCGCCTGTCGTTGCTTTACATCGCATACCGAAGTATGTACATGGTAAAGACGCACCTACGCTCGCCCCCTCTGTATAAGTCGTTTGAACAATATTCGAGCGAAATTACTTTTGAAATTAAATTAAACGTCATTGATGAATGATATTTATTGCACCGAGTTACCTGGCATCGAGGCGGAAATTTCTCCTCAATATGCGACAGTTGTCAACTTTGTTCAATCACACTATGGTCCAAATGCTGTTATTGTTTTTGATGGCTATTCAAAAAATGCATCGGATCGCAGTACTAAGTTTGTCAAACGATGTCGTCGAGCACGAAAACATAATTCAACAGCTGTGATTTTTGACGAAAAAATTATTCCAACCCTGTCTCAAGAGAATGATAAGAATAAAACAAGACTAATTGATTTGTTGAAAATAAAATTTGCTGCTGTAAATGTCACTGTTGAACAAGATTACGGAGATTTTGAATCATTTTCATTTCCTAAAAATGTACAGGGTGGCCAAAAATTATTTTTCAATTAAGAACATTTTAAATTGAATTTTCTCAATTTTTTCAAATGGAACACCCAGTATATTTTTCGACGATGTGATGTAGAAATGAAAAACGAACATTTTTTGTAAACACATCCCTGTAGCTAATTGGAACTATTTTCGTTTTATAAATAAATAAGTGTTTATTTTTCAATTAAGAACTTTTTAAATTGAATGTTCTCAATTTTTTCAAATGGAACATCCTGTATATTTTTCGACGATGTGATGTAGAAATGAAAAACGAAAATTTTTTTGTAAGTTCTTCCCTATGGCTAATTGCAACTATTTTCGTTTTATAAATAAATAAGTGTCAAATTCAAGAATAAATTTTAAAAAAGAGGTTCCCTCAAATAATTCATTAGAAAAATTTGTAATAGGTGTTCGACGTGTTTCCCATTTTGATTGGCACACGTCTTTATGCAATTTTGAAATGAGGCCATTTAGTAGGACCATTTCTTCCAATCCATTGAAATTAGTAAATAGTATTTAACCGGTCCTTTACTGTAATGTTTTTTATACATTTTTTTTGCTGTTTTCGTTATTTGACAAACAGTAAAACCTCAGTTTGGTATAAATTGTCGTGCGCGCATTTATCACACTTATCGGTCGTTACAATTTGCATTGAATTTAAAATATTTGGAAATTTACAATTTGAATTTTAATAAAGCGGAACTTATAGACATGACTTTTGTTTTGGGCGAGTCAAACAGAAATTGTTTACTTGCCAATAGAATTTATCACCAACGTTATCCTGAAAGGAGGATTCCTGATGTTAACAGCTTCCAAAACCTTTTCGATAGATTTCTGGAAACTGGAAAAGTTGAATATAAAAAAAGTAAAAGAATAAAACTTGTTGTGAACAAAGAAAATGAGTTTTGTGTGGTGCTGTTGAGAATCCCCATCTTAATCAAAAAGAAGTGAGCTCATTAGTGGGAATATGTAGACGGTCTGTGGGTCGAATCTTAAAAACAAATAAGTTGCATGCATATCATATTCAAATGCACCAAGAATTATCGACGATTTTCAAAAGTGCCTACAATTTTGTAATTGGGCCAGAGGTGAAATGCAACATCTTCGTTCACAACACGTTTTATTCTTTCACTTTTTTATATTCGACATTTCCAGTTTCCAGAAATCTATTACGGAGGTTTTGGAAGCTGCTAACATCAGGAATCCTTCTTTCAGGATAATATTGGTGATAAACTCTATTGGCAAGTAAACAATTTCTGTCTGACTCGCCCAAAACAAAAGTCATGTCTACAAGTTCCGCTTTATTAAAATTCATATTGTAAAATTCCAAATATTTTTAATTCAATACAAATTGTAACGACCGATAAGTAATAAATGCTCCTTTGTACACAACAATTTATACCAAACTGAGGTTTCATTGCTTTTCGAATAACGAAAACAACAAAAATATGTACAAAAAACATTACAGTAAGGGACCGGTTAAGTACTATTTACTCATTTCAATGGATTGGAAGAAATGGTCCCACTAAATGGCCTCATTTCAATATTGCATAAAGACGTGTGTCAATCAAAACGTCGAACACCTATTATAAATTTTTCTAATGAATTATTTGAGAGAACTTCTTTTTTAAGTTTACTCTTGAATTTGACACTTATTTATTTATATTGTCGAAAAATGTACAGGGCGTTCCATTTGAAAAAATTGAGAAAATTCAATTTAAAATGTTCTTAATTGAAAAATAATTTTTGGCCACCTTGTACATTTTTAGGAAATAAAAATGATTCAAAAATATTAATTAGATGCCTTGTAACTGGTATTCATATAAGTTTTTCTTGAAACCCATAATTGTGACTGTGGTGATTTTTGAAATATCCATCAGCAGATTGTATTATTTCAAGAAAAAAATTCATTACATCCAAATGATTGGAGATATTCAATGCTAACATAGGGGTGAATAGAGCCTAGAAAGGGGCTTCAAAAAATGTACTGATTTACATAGCATTCCATTTAAAAAAAGGCACGTGGTCATGTAATTTCGTATGAGCTCGCCCTGTATGTTTGAAAATAATTTCCAGTTATAGACGTTTTCATCTAGTTTACTTGCAATTTTTTAAAAAATTTCTAGCTATCGTAGAACTCGAGAGGTCTGCCGCAGTATTGCCCCACCCTGTATATTATCAGAAAACTGTTGAGAAACATGTGGCAAGTGAGGATTGTTGTTTAAATTATTTATATAGATTTAACAGGTATCGCAAATTTTAAAAAATTACAGAAATATTTAATATAACAATTTACTCGATCATGAGCATTTTCATTGTGAAACGTAGTGATTCGTATTTACATGAAAATACCGAAAATTTTATTACACACACTTCATAAATTAGCTATCTCAAGTATGAAAATCAATAAAGTGCAGTAAGCATTTTACTTGTGAAAAATAGTTCTTCTCAGCCAAATGTATAAAATTTAATGATTTAGAACCAAAATAAACATCATATAAGTTGTCGGTTAACGACTAATATAACCATTGGTATTACGCTGAAAAGCTGAAGTGGTACAGTAACTTGTGTGTACGTAAATATATTTTTATTCTGTAATTTTCGTCGAAGCTGGACGGCATCTTTTTATAAAAGTGCAGCCTATTACCAGAGCAATACTTCACCTGCTTTTGTGCGTATTGAAGACCGTGAAAAAGCCACAAGGGGGGTCTGCAAACGTATTTTTACGACCGGAATCATATCGACTCCTTATGAATGTATGTTAATTTCGCGTGAGTTTTAACGCCACGCGCCAATCTACTTAAACCCAACACGTGTTCAACATTCGCAGACACAACACAGCTTGCGCTAGCAGCCGCAAATAGACCTCCAACCCTTACTTATTTTAAAGATTACATTTATACATATTTCACTCACTTCTAAGACCGAGAGGAAACTGAAACATACGTAAGTAATAGAAAGAATTAAGCATACCCATACAGGTATTTTTAGGATTTAATTAGTAAAGTCAACTTGCAATAATTATTTATTAACAAATATGCTGAACATTACAAAATATGAAATAATTTTGTAATCTATCGAATGAACGGCTAGTACACAAAAGTAGTTAAGAACACTATTATAAAATATTGAATCATAAATAAATAAACACCTTTATTGCCCAACAGATTACAAAGGAATCCAATTACAGTACAAAATTAATTGTTTATATTCAACTAAGCTAAACTACACTAAACTAAACTAAATTAAAATTATTGAATCTTCAAGTTAACACTAATTGTAAAGATGGTTAAAAGAATGCGCAAGGAATGTGTTGTAGGAAATGCAATGTTGTTAGGTATCTTGGAATTATTATTGGATAATATAAAAATATAAATAAAGACAAAGCATAGAATATCAACATTTGCTGTAATACTAGACATAAAAAGCAATGAGATGCATCATTAGATGCTAATAAATATGCCCTAAGTATACTATTTGATTTAAGTAGACCTGTCGACTGCTAATGGAGTAAAGATAGATTTTCAGAGAAAATTTTAGATTACATTTATTGTTGACGAAGCTGTGGTTGATGAAGAGCCTGAGCAATTAGAAATTAATAAAATATATAAGCCAACACAAAGTGGATAAATTATTACAAAATTAATAAAAGTGTAGTAAAGTAAAAATATACCTACTACGACAGTCCAGTATTCCACTATTTCCTATGAAAGGAAATTGATTCATTACCATCAATCAAGGTGCACAAGCACAATGTGCGTTTCCAAATCAATTGAAAATAATATCCTATAACTTGCTACATATTACGTCTTCAATCGGAAAACACAAAATAAAATCTGATTGCAATAAGCCCCCAACAGGCAGATTTCCAGTGCAGTGCTGCTGTGCATCGCTAGCCGCAGACTAGTTTCGAGCTTCTTAGCTCTCATCAATGCGACATAGGCAAATGCACATCACTTCATTGACCTTCTATAGTCATCAAATTACAAACACGAGGTGTCCGCAACTTGCGAATAGCTCCATCTGGTGACTACTTATTGCAATCAAGTTAGCGACAAACTTGGACTAAGTATACTAGTCTGCGGCTGGCGATGCACAGCAGTACTGCACTGGAAATCAGCCTGTTGGGGGCTTATTACAATCAGATTTTATTTTGCGTTTTCTGATTGAAGACGTAGTATGTCGCAAGTTATAGGACATTATTTTCAATTGATTTGGAAACGCACATTGCGCTTGTGCACCTTGATTGGTGGCAATTAATCGATTTCCTTTCATAGGAAATAGTGGAATACTAGACTATCGTAGTAGGTGTATTTTTACTTTACTACACTTTTATTATTTTTGTAGTTAAAAATTAGTCCTGATATTTATGATATTGAAGAATTCGAAGAAGATGATAATTATGAAGGAGATGTTTGTACTACAGAGAATATCTCAGATGTATACGATTTTAGCGATATCGAGGGTGAAGAAATATTTCAAACTCCAATTACCGATTCGGAAGTAGACACTTCTTGCAGTAGCACATCTAGTACAACTACTAGAAAAAGAAAACGTGAATAAAATAAAATAATAATCAATATATGTAAAAAGTTTAATAAGAATTAAGTGAATTTCTGGAAAAAAATATATCTTGTCTTGGAGAGTTTTTTTCCAAATATTAAAACCTGCTCACAATCACTTTTTACCATGAGGGGTAGGCCTGGGCTAGTTAGCACACTTTTTGCTTAATTTTTTTATTTTTTTTATTTTCATTTAGACTGAAATTGAAGTATATGGGTTGTGAGTGCAACTATTTATTTCTTTTTTCCTCGCAATAACTTTTGTAAATGTTTAACAATTTAGAGGCACAGAAAAAGTTTTTATATTGAATCAATTTTGTGCCAGCATGCCCCGAGCGAGGGGCATGTTGGCACAGTGATAGGGGCATGTTAGAACATTTTTTTCTAATGGAAATTTTACATGAGGGACAGAAGCGGGTAAAATAATAATATTTCACGTATTAGTTGTAATTTATTTCAATATGTATCGTATGTTTAATTTATTCAAAGTCATCATCTGAATTGCAATTGTAGCAAATAAATGGTGTGTTGTTTCCAACACATTCTTCCTGGGCCCAGTTTTTGCACTGAATGCATTGGACCGATTTTTCGTTTCTATCTTCAAAGCTTTCAATGCAGACAAGACAGAATGCTTCCTCCTCATCAGATTCCTCAATATTTCTTGCTTTGTTTCTATTATTTTGTTTTTATTATTTGCTTTGTAGTCAACGTGCCCCACATGTTCTTTTGATTTTTTAGGTTAAATCTCCAGTTCACAGTTCCAGCAAATGTTTTGACATCTCGCTGGCTGATACCTTAATACATACATTTTATATCTAAGTGTAGATATCATTTTATTTTTACGTTTACAACGGCGTTTAACGAGTTTTATGGAGATCAAAGAAATTACTTCCCAGACAAAAATTCAATTTATGCCGCACTATTTTCAAACATATCAACACTGACCACTAACAACTTTAGACTATACGGTTCGTCAACCAAGCAACAATTCTGCGATGGTGGCGCCCTACCTCGAGTTTGTGCGCGCGAAATTTAAGCATTGTGTCAACCTGTCCCTGTAGCCAACTAGCCCCGGTCTACCCATAATATTGAAATTTTTATAATGAATAATTACATATATACTTGCGCGCGCATACGTATAATACCGAAAATTACAGGAAATCACCGCGCGCATACATATTACAAAAAGACAAAAATCGGCTGAATTAAAAAAAGTTATTTTTTAGTTACATCACGTGAAAGTACATAAAAAAGCGTTATTTTGGTAAAAAAAAAGTTCGTACGACCATAAAGGCAAATTGGAGAACGTTTTGAAAATTTTGCTGAATTTGGACTAAAAATGGAATTGCGACCAAACTATTGGATATCTTTTGCTAAAATTTGGCAGGCTATTTCTTAGTTATATAGATACTTTCATCTAAAATTTCATCAAGTTCGGTTTAAGTTTGGCCAAGTTAGCCGTAATTTAATTTCTTACGTTTTTTCAGTGTACATCGTGGGAGGCGGTGAACCGATTTTTACAAAATTTGAACTGAAGGTTTCCTGAATATCTACAATAAAAGAGTACCATTCTTGTTTCTTAACTAGCGTTTTAGAGGGTCCAAAATAAATTAAACCTGAAAAACCCCCCTTAAAATGACTAATTTACCCCTTTTTCGCGAGAAAAAGTGTTCCCCCACCTACTCGATGTAGAAAACTCAGATTATACTTAGTTTCACCAAAACAAACTTATTTTTCTATTTCGCGTTGCTCCATGTAAAATTTTCTCCATTGCTTTATTTTTGGCTATTTTTACTCCACAAATAAATCTAAAAAAATGAATAACTACTCCACTTTTGTGGCTCTAAAAATATTTTACTTCTTTCGATTCAGCGCCTCGCATTCACAGAGTATATGGTTTACTGTCTCAGGCACCTCCCCGCAGAGTCTGCTGTTTAGGTCGCCCTCATAGTCCCATTTTATGCAGGTGTTCCTTCACAGGTGCATGCCCTGTCACTAACGCTGTTACTATTGTCAGCTGGTTTCAGCTTAACAGAAGCAGTTGCTGAATTCATTTTGTATACGGTTTGGTCATGAAGGCCTTACCGTTTCTGAGTCCTGGCATGTTCTGGCAGTATCTGATATGCTCTTCAATAACTCACTCTGTTATGCACCTCCTTGCACTGCAGTTTGGCACTGCAAGGGCCGGTTCTGGGCCAAGGAATTCTGTAGCTGATCCTTGCTTGGCAAGTTCGTCGGCTTTTTCATTTCCTAGGATCCCATTATGTCCTGGCACCCAGATCAGTTTTACTGAATTCCACTCTTCCAGTGTCTTGAGCTCTTCTAGGCATTCCCAGACCAATCTTGACGTCACTTTGTGACTCGTTAGTGCCTTCAGTGCCGCTTGACTGTCTGAGATGATGCTAATCTGCTTGTTTATGTAAGCTGTCCTTGTAATTTCATGAATACATTCAAGTATTACGTGCATAGCTGCCTGGAATACGGTACTGTATTTCCCAAGGGCAAAACTGAGGCCTGTTCTTCGGTTTATTTTATTCTCTCGTGGCCCAAACGAGGGCAATGGTATGTCAGCTCCCCAGAGTTTTCCTGTCTGAGGAGTCCCAATCTAACCTCCCCCTGTATCGCTATGTGAAGTGGGGGAATGCTAAGTAGGATTCCCATTTCTGCAGTGTGATAAATAGACTTAATAATTATCCATACGGCAAATGAGTGTATTTTGGAGCACCCTGTATAATGGTAAATTAAAACATAAGATTTTTCCATGTAGGAGTTTAAAATATTAAGTTCCTTATTGCATTTAAATTTGTATGAAAAATATTAAATCTATCTTACAGGGTGTTCAGATCAAATTACGAATGCTGTCGTTCACGTCATTAATCTTTAATTTTCGAATCAAATCAACTCAAGGTCACATAGACTGGCACGCATGGTCATATCAACGTCTTCAAAACACAAGTATTTTGTAATGAAAATATATGGATGATAATATCATGCAAAAGAACATCAACAATCAACAACAATTTTAACATCCGCTGTCGCATTTAATTCTACAAATCACCTCATGGATTTTTTAAAAGGACCACCGTTATGTTTATCCTGATTGAAGTATTCATTTAATTTCACCACCATGTCTCTTACTACTGCATTCAGTCTTCTGTCCACTGTTCGCTACTGAATTCATACAGAAGTGATAGAATGCTGAACGTTGGTTGCGGCTACAATTAGCGGTTGCATTATTAATTTCTATCGTGGCCTCAGCAGATGCGACTTTCTGTTTACCTCCTATGTGCTTTTTATTTACAAAGATAGGAAAATCTCATGACGTTGATATGTACCTAAATTGATTACGTGAACGATAACATTCGTGATTTGAACTATGGGTATTTCACATAAAATAAAAATGAGAACATTTTAGAAGATTTGTCCGAGACGTAGCAAGATATAATGCATTGGTGTGTCTAGAATTAATGCCCTGTAAACCAAATTGCAATTTTCCGAGGGGTAGACGGCTGTGAAAATATGGTGCACACATCTATAAATCGGTAGAAATCAATTGGAAATTCATGGAAATCAATCGAAAGCAAATTTGGCAGAGAAACTGGTTTGTAATGTTGTTATAAATTATTTAAACAAGCAAAACTTATTTACACCCTATCAGCATGGTTTCAGAGAAAAGAGGCTGTAGGGACGGCATCCTACCATCTACTATATTTTGTGTATACGGAATTATTTCAGAGAAAATCTGTAATATCACTCATGTTTGACCTTTCTTAGGCTTTCGACGCAGTTGATATCGGATTTTCGAAGACTGTTGTACCCCATGGACATTCGTGGTAACTTACTTAATTGGATTTTTTTATACATGTCTGACAGAAAAATATTAGTAAATGACAGTGGAGCGGTATTTGACACAAGAAATGTTGAAATGGATGTCCCCCAAAGTTCAGTTTTGGGATCACTCCTATTTATGTTGTACGTAAATGATCTATCTCAACATATTACTAATGGTATGGTTACAATGTTTGCAGATATTAAATTACGTTGTCTGTAAAAACTACCGTAAGATTTGTCATAATATATTGCAATTACTTGTCATGAATTAAAGGCTTGGTGTCAGAGCGTAATCGTTTAATCTTAAATAAAAAAAAATAACATATATACAAATTTTTCATCTAAGATCCCCTTACCACAAACTTTTATATCTGAAAATAATTTAACACTTTCGCTGACATCAAAATTCCTAGGTTGGTGGTTTTATGATAAACTGGAATAGGCACATTGAACATGTTTGTTTTAAAGCATCTAGCATTCTATGCTATATTGCAATTGAAATCTTGCTTGAATACTGAAGGAATTTTAAACATCTACTAGGCTTAGCATACAGTCATGTAGCAAATAATATTGTTTTTTGGCGTGTAGGCAATTAGTGGAGTAAAATTATATTTTCAGAGAAAATTTTACACGGAGCAACGCGACATAAAAAAATAAGTTTGTTTTGATGAAACTAAGAATACTCTGAGTTTTCCGGTTCGAGTAAGTAACCCTTTTTTTCGCGAAAAAGGGTAAATTGGTCATTTTTAAGGGTGGTTTTCAGTTTTCATTTATTTTGGACCCTTTAAAATGCTAGTTAAAAAACATGCACGGGACCCTTTTATTGTAGATGATCAAGGAACCTTCAGTTCAAATTTCTTGAAAATCGATTCACCGCCTCCCACGATATGTATATAAATATACTGAAAAAACGTCAGAAATTGAATTACGGCTAACTTGGCCAAAAATAAACCGAATGTGATGAAACTTTAGACGAAACTAACCCATATCACCAAAAAATAGTTTGCCAAATTTTAGCAAAAAATATCCAACAGCTTGGCCGCCATTCCATTTTTAGTCAAAATTCCACAAAATATTCAAAACTTTCCCCAATTTGCCCAAATGGTCGAACGAAATTTTTCGAAGGTATTCTAATGTACTTTCACGTAATGTAATTAAAAAATAGTTTTTGTTTTAATTTAGCCGATTTTTTTGTCATTTTTGGTTTATGCATGCGCGCGACGATTTCCCGTAATTTTCGGTATTATACGTATGCGCGCACAAGTATACGTGTAATTATTCATTATAAAAATTTCAATATTAATAATAAAAAATGATTGTGAGCAGGTTTTAAATATTTAGATAAAAAAAACTCTCGAAGGTAAGATATAATTTTTTTTTCGATAATTCACTTGATTTTTATTAAACTTTATACATATATTGATTATTATTATATTTTATTCATGATTTCTTTTTCTAATAGTTGTACTAGATGTGTTACTACAAGAAGTGTCCACTTCCGAATCGGTAACTAGAGTTTGGAATATTTCTTCACCCCCATCATCGCTAAAATCGTATACATCTGAGATATTTTCTGAAGTACAAACATCTTCTTCATAATTATCAACTTCTTCGAATTCTTCAATATCATAAATATCAGCACTAATTTCTAATTGCTCAGGCTCTTCATCAACCACAGCTTCGTTAACAATATTGTCTACATTGTAACACAAAGTATTCCTTCCATTTTATGCCACATTGCTGCATGTGACGCCAACGGTTTTGCATGGGCAACGTTTAGTTGTGCAACCGACCTTACAATCAATTATATTGAGTAATTGATTAGGAAGAGGAGCTTTATCAGTCCTTATCAGTTCGTTATCCGTTGTTTGCTGCCATCAATTCAATTCAAGTCAATTTTGGTACTTCAGAGAATATCTCAGATGTATAAGACTTTAGCGACGATAAGGGTGAAGAAATATTCCAAACTTCAGTTACCGATTCGGAAGTGGACACTTCCGCAGTAGCACATCTAGTACAGTAATCAAAATCAAGTGAATTTTCGAAAAAAAATTATATCTTACCTTCGACAGTTTTTTTTATCTAAATATTTAAAACCTGCTCACAATCTCTTTTTATATTTGTATAACGAATAATTACACGTATACTTGTGCGCGCATACGTATAATACTGACAATTACGGGAAATCGCCGCGCGTATGTATATACCAAAAATGACAAAAAATCGGCTAAATAAAAAAATTTAATTTTTTAGTTACATCATGTGAAAGTACATAAGAATACCTTCATTTTGGTGAAAAAAAAAAATTGAGGAATTTGGACTAAAAATGGAATTGCAGTCAAATTTTTTGCTAAAATTTGGCCAAACTATTTCTTGGTTATATAGGTTAGTTTCATCTAAAATTTCACCAAATTCGGTTTAATTTTGGCCAAGTTAGCAGTAATTCAATTTTTGACGTTTTTTCAGTATATTAATATACATATCGTGGGAGGCAGTGAACCGATTTTCACGAAATTTGAAATGAAGGTTCCTTGATCATCTACAATAAAAGGGCCCCGTGCTCGTTTTTTAACTAGCATTTTAAAGGGTCGAAAATAAATTAAAACTGAAAACCACCCTTAAAAATGTCCAATTAACCCCTTTTTCGCGAAAAAAAAAAAGGTTCCCCACCTACTCGAACCGGAAATTTCAGAGTATTCTTAGCTTCACCAAAACAAACCTATTTTTTTATGTCCGGCTGCTCCATGTAAAATTTTCTCTATCGCCTTATTTTGGGCTATTTTTACTCTATTAAATGACTTGCCTAAGGTATTCGTTGCTCAAGGCGCCATCGCAAAAAATGGGATTTCTATTATCAGTAAATTATTCTTATTTCAGTTAACAACTGATTTCATAGAGGCAACATTATTTACTTCATCAATATATAATAATATGTTAATATCCAAATCATCCACTGTATCATTAATGAATAAAACAAATACGAGTAGGCCCAGAACGGAACCCTGAGGTACGTCAGAAGAAACAACGATATTCTATATACCACTTGTAGCAGGATAGTCTCTCTTACACCTCCATTTTTATCTTTAATTTTAAAGATAAACGGTTAAAATTACACCCTATATACATAATAAATGTTCTTTTTGACATACGAATGATTTCCATCAAATAAAAAGTTAGTGCTACCTCCGATAAAGTCAGAAGTGGCACTAACTTTGAAGAATTATCGCGTACAAAACCATGCTGATATATTATAATTTGCCCTTCAATAGGAGTGTGTGTGATGCTTCGTGTAACACGAATTTATAAACTTTAGCAAAATTGCAAAATATGGGAATAGCCAGGCAGATAATTTTAAATAATACATTTTCACCTTTTTTTATGAACAAGTAAGTAAGATTGGAATAAATCGAGATGACAGCCCCTGATGCCATAATTTCTCCACCAAAAAAAGATGAGAGACACAGTGTTGGAAAAGTCACATAGCGTAAGCGCTACCTGTTTACCACCCTACTATGTAACTTTCTACTTTTTGTACAGCAGAGTTGTAAAACATTTACTGCGAAAACCAAGCTGAGAGCAATTTAAAATTGAATATTTAACTAAGTAAGCGGAATGCCGAGCTAATAGAACATATTAGTATTGATGATTTACAATGCAAAAATTTAATAATACATATTTTTTCAGTAGATATTATAGGCTAATTTTGCGGTGCATAGTATTTGAAGGAGCCGCGTAAATTGATACTAAGATAACATTGTATCGGGAGATAAAATAGCACTTTATAGTGTATATTAACAGCACATATTTTACAGTTTATTTATTAACATTTTTTAGGAGAAAAATGGGTGAGTAAGTCAGGATGTCGCATGTGTTGTAACAATTTCATTGATAAATAGTTGCAGATTTGCATGCGGTTAACTACGTTAAATGCGGTGTGTATAAAAAGCGGTAGCTGAATGTTAAGCTCTCGTGTAGCGGAAGCGAACAAAAACAAACCAGGAGCACGTGTTGAGTTCCTGCAATAGAAGGAGTATATCAGGAACACTGCGTAAGCTCATGAACTGCAGGACAGGATGTATATGTGTGTGTGCTACTCAAATACTAAATAATAGACTTTTTTAGTTTTACACATGTTTCTCGGGTTTACTTTTCTGTTAATTAGGTTTTCTTTAAATATTCATCAGCAAGTTGTTTGCCAAAAGAAATTTGGTGCATAAAATTAAAATATTTCATTCATCGATACAACCTGATGTACGTAGTTCATAATTTCTATTTTATTAATACATAAAGTCAATCAGTCATAATAGCAATTACCAGTGGTTTTAGTTATTGTAAGGATATCAGTTTGTTGTTAAAGACCGCAAATGCCAAATTCTCTCAATTACAGAAATATTGTTTGTATCCTAGGATTAGGCAAACCAATCTTTGTAATATGCGATAATTTTTGCCAGATTATCACGAAGTAATAACTAACCACCGATTTTAGTAATTGGCCATTATGCAAATCCCGACCGATTTGTTTTCTCGGTGCATGATGCTTTGAAATACATAATTTGCAGTCAGCACATAATAAAAATGTTTAATTGGTTCCACAGCAATTAAATATTAAATGATACAAGAAAATCAAAGGGAGGGTAGTAGAAATAAGGAGCAAAAAAAATCAGATTGGACAGGCTACTGATGAAGCAAGTCAATTGTTACATATTATTATTAGCCGTTACTCGAGTCCGAGTATAAAAATGTTACAGTCGATAAATTGTGTACAATAAAAAACAAGTAAAAGGTGTAGTCTATTGTAATTCCCATTCATCTACGGTGCACACGACTATGGCTATAGAGGCCAATTCGGGAGAGCACATGTCGACCGCAGTCAGGACAAACATAGACCTGGTTAGGTCTTGGATTCAGCCTTCTTGCAGCAACATTTCCTTGATAGCTGGCCACAACCCCTCGCCATTCGGTTCTGTCCGCTGCAAGTTGTTCCCATTGCTCGTCTGCAATACCGCAGGATTTTAGATTTTCATGGAGAGCGTCTTTGAACCTCTTTCGTTGACCACCACGCCTTCTTCTACCGCTTAGCAATTCACCATAAAGTGTACATTTAGGAAGGCGGTTATCATGCATACGATGAACGTGACCTGCCCATCTTAGGCGTGCTCTTGAAATAAGCACCTCAATTGGAAGGCTGTTTGCTCTCCTGAGTACTTCCACGTTTGATATGTGATGGAACCAACGGATTTTCATCATACTTCTGAGGTGTCTTTGCTGAAAACGTTCTAATTCTTTCACATGACGACGGTATGTGACCCAGCTTTCACATCCATATAGCAGTGTTGGAATGACAACTGCTCTGTAGACAGCCATTTTCGTTGACAAAGCAAGGTCGTGGTTGTCAAATACTCTCTCTCTAAGTCCCCAGAGCGCTCTAGATGCAGCGTTAATTCTATTGCGAATCTCGCTGTCCATGTTTGCTTTGTCATTAACAACGTTGCCTAAGTAATTGAACTGATCCACCACTTCAAGAGAATTTCCGTTAAGTGTAATGTCTATTTGGTTCACTTGATGAGGAGTTGACATAATCTTAGTCTTTCCAATGTTGATTTTAAGTCCCAAGGAATCATAGCTCTGGGCATACACATCTAAAAGTTCTTGAAGCTCTTCCGGCGTAGAGGCTAAAAGTGCACAGTCATCCGCATACTGGAGATCACAAATGAATCGTGTGCGTGTCTTCGTGAAAGCTCTAAAGCGCCCTATGTTAAAGAGACCGCCATCAAAACGGTATCTGAGACCTATTCCTCTGACTGTCAGTTTGTTGTCAACAATAATTGTTAGAGCAGTGGTAAACAAATTAAAGAGTAGGGGTGCCAGGACACATCCCTGCCTAACTCCAGTGAGGGTTTGGAAAGGTTCGGTTGCCTCATTATTATACATAACCTGGGCGTTGTTGTTTGTATGTAGACTGCGACATACTTCCACAAATTTTCTAGGGATACCTAAGCGGAGCATAATTTTCCAGAGCACTTCCCTGTCCACCGAGTCAAACGCCTTGGTTAAATCAATGAAGGCCATGTGAATTTCTCCTTGATGTTCGAGTGCTTTTTCTTCAAGCTGTTTAAGTGTGAAGATTAGGTCCGATGTGCCTCGGTTTGGTCTAAAGCCACTCTGTGTTTCAGGAAGTAACTTTTCCATAACAGGTGTTAGCCTATTTGCCATCGCTTTAGTGAGTATCTTCCCTCCAACAGCCAGGAGAGCTATACCCCTGTAATTTCCACAGTCCGCAGCGCTCCCTTTGTTTTTGAAGAGGTTGATTAAAAGTGTATCACAAAACTCCTGCGGAGCTTGACCACTTTCCCACACGACATCAAACAGTTTTTTGAGGTAGGGTATGAGCTCTGACGACACAGCTTTAAAGATCTCAGCTGGGAGTGAGTCGGCGCCGGGAGATTTGTTATTTTTTAGCTGCCCAATGGCGGTTAAGATCTCTTCCGTTGTTAGTGGTTTATCTAAGTCTTCGAAGGTGTCATATTGAGGGATAAGATTTATAATATCGTGATCGGCTTGACTTTGCTGGTTAAGAATGTTAGAGTAGTGTTCTTTCCATCGGGCACTTATTTTCTGGTCTTCTTTGAGGAGATTTCCTTTTAAATCTTTAATAGGGCACATATTTTTCCGACTGGGGCCGTACACTGCTTTTACTCCTTGAAAGAAATTCCTGTAGTCGTGTGAATCGGCGTACCTTTGAATTTCTCTGGCCTTGCTTGCCCACCACTCGTTCTTTATTCTTCTGATTTCGCGTTGCGTTTCATACTTAGATTGGGTAAAAGCTTCTGCTTTTGATGAGTCGTTGGGGTGGTTGATAGCGTTTTGGAAGGCAATATGTTTCCGGTCAAGAAGTTCTTGTATAAAAGCTTCATTATCATTGAACCAGTCCTCCTGTTTTTTACTTGCTGCAGTGCCAAGAATTTCCTCACTCGCACTTTTTAAACTGTCTTTAATTTGTGTCCAGGTAGCAGCGATATCTACAGAATTGGTTTCTTCTAGTGCACTCAAATTCTCTTGAACTTTTTGCTTTAGCTGTTCGACGGTTTGTTGGTCACGCAATTTACTAATACAGAGACGGAGTCTACGTTTTACTTGAGTTCTTTGGTGTTTGGGTCTCATAACAATTTTCATTTTAGAGACAACAGGACGATGATCGGTCCAACATTCACTATCAATGCGCGCCTTTGTAATTTGGACGTCCTTGAGATGCTTCCTACGTACGATAACATAGACCAGTAGATGCCAGTGACCTGATCTGGGGTGACGCCAGGTGCCTTTAAATTTATCCTTTTGTCGGAAAATGGTGTTTGTTATAACTAGATCATGTTCGGCGCATTTAGTTAGGAGTAGTTGACCGTTAGCGTTCATGTTGCCTAAACCGTTCTTGCCTATGATGCCTGGCCAGGTGTCTGCATCTCTCCCTACTCTGGCGTTAAAATCGCCAAGAATAACGAGTCGTTCCGTTTTAGGTATTCTACAGAGGGTTTCTTCCAGCTGTTGATAGAAGCTTTCCTTGGTTTCGTGACTTGCATCCAGAGTCGGAGCGTAGGCGCTTATTAGATTTACCGCGTTCGCGTTGCCATCTGATAGCTCATAGCGTAGCAGCATTAGACGCTCGGATAGGCCCTGTGGTACTTGTGTTAAGTAGGATACAAGTTGATTCCGAACGGCAAATCCTACTCCATGTTGTCTTCTTGAATTGGTGGGAAGACCTTTCCAATAGAAGGTGTAGTACTTTTCTGTGAGAGAGCCTTCCTCCAAAAATCGAGTTTCGCTGAGAGCTGCAACGTCAACATTGAGCCGGTGAAGTTCTCTATCTATTAGAGCAGTTCTTCTTTCAGGCCGATCGGTGCGAGTGCTGTCGTTCAAAGTACGAACATTCCAAGCGCCGTAGATGAAAGAATTAGTTTTGTTGGATTTAACTTGTCGGTGTTTTTTCGACATTCGATGAGGTGTTCCTGTGGGCACCCTCCCCCGGAGATCCGATCGGGAGGGTATTTTACCTCCGGATGATTTTGTCCCACTTGAACGCTCCATCATTTTTTTAAAGCTTTAATCGACTGAAAACGAAGCTGCATTTGAAGTTTTAGCTGGAGCAGGTATGCAACTGCCCAGCTCGGTTGCGGAAGGCGAGTGGTGCGGTCCCATGGCACAGAAGGAGACTGCGACGATGGGGTAACCAAACGATTCCAAAAGTATGGTTATACTTATATGGGACAATACCAAACGTTGGAGATGAAGATTATATAAAGTAAAACTTAGTAAATTCAGGAGAAACAAGTAAGGGAATCGAAAAATGAAAATCATCCACGGCAGTGCTTCATGGTGACTACAAAATTTCAATTTAAAAAACAATGGGAATATAAAAAGAGTGTTATGAGCATGACTACGCCACTGGAACCATAGAAAGTTCGAGAGAGGCGCCAGAAAAGTCGCGAATGTTATACCGGAACATTCTGGAATGTTCTACTACATTCGACGCGGGTATATATAGGGACTGGATCGGCGGACTGGAACAGTTTGATATGAGACAAGCAGGTGAACAGATGGAATAAAAACAGTAATAAGTTGTGAATTACAGTAGTGGGACTATAGTAGATGGAATTTGTAATTAGGGTGTACTAATGTGTATAAGGACTTAATTATTATAATTAGGTGATTAATAAATCAGTGGTTTGTGAAGATTCTTGTTGCGATTTATTGAATCTACATACAGAGTGTTTACTGGAGATTATAAACGTAACAATTGGTGTCAGAAGCGGAATTGCAACAAGATTTCTGAAGAATTCTAGAAAGTTCCATAGTGTTCTATTTGGAAACCACTGGGAGATATTGAACTGGATTATGCTTTGAACTGGAAAGTGATATAGACAAGACTTTTTGTGCTAGTGTGAAGAAATTTCCAGAACATTCTATAAAGTTCCATAGTGTTCTGTTTGGAAACCACTGCAGATATCGAAGTGCTTTCAACTGGAAAGTGATATGTACAACAAATAAGACCTATTGTGACATTTTGAGAAAAGTTCCAGAATATTCTATTTGGAAACTAATGCAGCTAGTTAAATTCTGTCAACTGGAAAGTGATATAGACATCAAATAAGAACTATTGTGAAATTTTGAGAAAAGTTCCAGAATATTCTATTTGGAAACTAGTGCAGTTAGCCAAGTTCTGTCAACTGGAAAGTAGTATAGATATTATTAAATAACACCTACTGTGACATTTTGAGAAAATTTTCAGAATATTCTATTTGGAAACTAGTGCAGTTAGCTAAGTCCTGCCAATTGGGAAGCGATATAGTCACTAAATAATACCTATGTGTGACATTTCGAGAAAATTTCTAGAACATTCTATTCTGAATTTTGTGAAAATATTTGACTCATACCTGAAATCTGAAATCTGGAATTGGTTGGGAGGGTGGTCAATAAAAATTATTGAACCACCGCACTTAGGCCCCTTGTACATCCTCCCTGTAGGAGATCCTTACCTAGCCTCGAACCAACCTAATCTTGCGAAATAGGTGGTGATGCTGTCTAGGGGCATCTCACTTACATCGGCCAAAGTAGGCCAACGTTCTTTTAAAATGAATTCTCTGATTGATGAGACAGCAGAACAGTCACAGAGTACATGTTGAACCGTCTCATTTTCTTGTCTGGTCCAAAAATACTTAGACTTGCTGCCTTCTTAGTCTGTCTGTCGGTTACTTTATTGCACTACACTGTGAGTGTCCTTTCACCCAGCATACTAGTATGTTATTCATGCTGGAGGCACCCACAAGTGCTTGGTGACATTCCCATACTGCTCCTGTGGCAATTTTGTAACTTCTCAGGGCTAGTAATGATTGTCTACAATCTGTGTAGATCCTGACTGTTTTGCCTGTAATTTGTCTACGGACAATCTCTTTTGCAGCTATGGTTATGCCCTCCAGTTCCGTTTGTACTACGCTGGCTTGCACATCCATAGCCCATTTATATTGGATTTGCAGACTTCTGGAGTATATTCCACAACCTGCCCCATCCTTCTTTTTTGATCCGTCTGTGAAGATGTTTGATCACACCTTCGCCAGCAGTCCCGTTATCACTATTCGTCTGTATTATATAGCCTCTGTCAACGACAAACCGGGGAAAAATGCCATTGATGCACGCCTGCAGAAGGGGCGTCTTTCTGACAGCCTCATACCACAGGCAACTTTTGGCTCCTAAACAGTACATTTGGTTGTATACCAACGGATTTGAGGCGTACGATTGTTGTCAGAGCCACTTCTCCTAGATATATATCTACTGGTGGCAGACACAGCATTACCTCCATAGCCTCCTCATTCACGTTGTTCGCATAGCTCCGGTTATACTTAGGCAGGCAACTCTCTGCACTTGGCTGAGCTTGACCTTAGCTGGAGTCTGTTTGTTCTTAGGCCACCAAACCACAGCTCCATAGGTTATCATTGGTCTTATGACGGCAGTGTATATCCACATACCACTTTGGGTTTCATTCCCCACGGTCCTGCGGCACTGTTCATAAGAGATGTAAGCCTTCTTTAGTCATCTATGTGAAGAATCCATGTTAGTTTGGTATCGAAGGTTACCCCAAGGTATTTCACTTCTGATGCGAAACTTACTGTTGTATCCAGGAGGGCAGGCGCCTTCAATGGTCCTAGTTTTCTTTTCCTTGTGAAGAGAACCATCTCCGTCTTCCTGGGATTGACAGACAGGGAGTGTTCTTTGCACCATTTTTCAATTATTCTTAGGGCATTCTTCAGCATTCTTTCACAAAGGACACCTTCGAATTTTCCGCTAAGCAAGATTGGTAAATCATCTACATAGGCAATTGTGTGGAATCCTTCTGAATTGAGGCGGCACAAGGGGCTATCAAGAACGAGGTCCCAGAGGTTCCACAGCAGTGGTGATATAACACCTCCCTGCGGACAGCCTCTCGCGACCATTCCTCGTACAGAAGCATCTCCCACAATGAGTTGTACACTTCTCTTTGAGATCATGTTGGAAGCTTCCCATGATCGATGACATTCTTCTCCACTAGGGCCGCTGTAATTTTTGAAAAGGTGGTTCTGTCGAACGCACCTTCTATGTCTATGAAGACAGACTCTTTATTGTCCAAGGATCTCTCAATCCGACTCGCGACTCATACCTAATATAGACTTTAAATAAGATTTGTTAGTGCTCTTTTAAGAACTATTTGAATGGAAACAAGAAGCGTGGCTGCCGAAAAGCAAATGCAAGACATGTTCGAGCAATTTAGAAAAATGATGCTAGACCAAAAAGAAGAACAAGAGAGACGCGAAGAAGAGAAAGAAAGGAAACGTCAGGCAGAAAGGGACGAACAAGAAAGACGTGAAAAAGAAAAAAGACGTCAGAAAGAAAAAGAAGAACAAGAAAGAAGGCGTCAAGAAGAACAAAAAAGAAGACGTCAAAAGGTATTATTATCATATCCAATTCTATTAGTGACGAAGTAGGATTGACTGCATATTACTCCTATGTCAACTCGAGAATAATTTATTTTCTTTGGTAACTCTTTCGATTCCACCAGAATTTTCAGGTCGCAAAAATCCTGAATCAGTATCATCCATCTAAACAGAATAGAACATATAAACTCGTGTTTCTTTCGAGGGGAAACTTGGAAACCTAGGGTATAACGAAAATTTATGCGATAATTAATAGAAAATCACAAAACTTACCCCAAGGGACCTATGAGGGTGTCAGTTTCTTAGGACCAAGGCTAAACTTAGGGCGTGCAGCATATATATTCGCTATATGTGTTAGCAAAGCGTCAAAGCACGTGCTGCTCCTACAAAGGATCACGCCAGAAAGGAACGTTAAGATGGCTTCGCTTTCTTATGGGTCCTTGCAAACCACAAAGAAAGTCTATATTCAGGTCTCTAATTTCAGACAAAACTGATGAACTTGTGCTCTTATTAAAATCATAGAAGAAGAAGAAGAGGAAATAAAATTGAAATATCAAATCCACAAATGAAGGAGATTTGACAACAATCTGAACTTAAAATTAATGTTTTTTTAAGGAAATAAAATCTGCAGTACATCGAAGAGTTGTTGTTAAACCACCCAGGAAGAGAAAACATCATATGTTTCATACATTATCTGTGATATTTTAAAATTAAACATCAAGTACTTTTGAATTAGAATAAATCATTAATCGGAGTGTTGATTGCGTGACCAGTGCTTTATTGATTACCAATTTTATTCATTTTAATGTTTCAATGCATGTGAAGTATGTTATGGTAGAAAATAGAATTTTTTTTTTAAATTATGCATTTATCTTTAAATCTCATTTCACGAGAATTTTTCCTGCAACCAGAAATACGTGTAATCACACAGTGGGTGGACTAATTACTTAGGAACCAGTTTAAACTTTTAAATTCATTACAAATTCGACGTGTAACATTTAGAATATTACAAACGTTCTTTGTAAATTGTAGCCCTTTGTTGTTTGAAAATTTTATATAAAGCTAATTTTTGCGCTTTTCTCATACCGTTCTCATCAAAAAAGGTAACAATTCATATTCGAAATAAATGAACTTTTTTACTATGGAGAGTATGAAGCATGTGCTGAAGGAGAAGAGTAGATGTTTATTAACAGCAGATAATGGCATAGCTCTATTTTTCAATTTCAATGCGGCACAGGAAATTTTTCAAAATAATAGTGGATTAAATAGTTTCTTTCGCAAATTCCTAATATTTGGTTTATTGAGTTAATATTATACTAATCATTCTATTGAGGTGTTATGTGCTGCCCTCTAACGCAGAGAGATGTAATTAGTCCCTGGTCAAAGTGAAGGGAGACCTATTATTTTGTTGATGGCCGATGGGGTGGCGCCATCTCTGGGCTAATTGACTAATCGCCATTTAGAACCTAGAAAACTGCAAAAATTTCCAGCATATTCGACGAGGTTCTGGAAGGAGATTCGAGTACGTTCGAAGTGTATATATAAAGAGGTGAATCCGGCGCATGCGGACAGTTCAGTTCAGTTGAGTTGAGTGTACAGTACAGTTCTGATATACAAAGTTTTATATTAGACGAATAAGTGATCAGATGAAATAAATAACAATAACAAGTTGTGATTTAAAGTAGTGAATTTACATTAGATTAAAGTTATAATTAGTTGTGTTATTTTTAAGAATTATTTATTGTAATTTAAGTGGTTAATAGATCAGTGGTTTGTGAAGATTCTTGTTGCGATTTATTGAACCTACGCACAGAGTGTTTACTGGAGGATGTAAACTCGCAACAGAGGCAACGTTTTCTTTTTTTAAATATTTTAATCATGTAATCAATACTTTAATACTAATAAGTAACCTCGTATTACACAGAATATCATGAGCTACAAAAAAGATCCCTTATGACGTTTTTATAAAATAAACATACAAAAAACCTTTGGAGACCGAAAGCGGCGGCCCTTTTTGCGATTTAGGGTCGTAGATCCATCTATAAATAGACACTTTTGATATATCGGCCAAGGACGCCAGTAAAACATTTCTTTGAAGATAATTTTTTTGTTGCAATTAATTCCTGATTATGGCAAATATCATGCAAATTTTCTTTAGTCAGCAAGAAAACTATTTTCCAAGTAAATGTTGAAGATCTAATAAAAAGACAACTAAAAACAACAAGTACACAAACAAATGCCTAGTATGCCTAGCGAAGTGGATTCGAGGACCGCAAGGCGAAACAATTTTCCATTATAAAAAATTGCCCCAAGAGTGGTTCGGACTCCACAATAAACTGTAAAGTCTCGTCTCTCGGCTGTTAAAAAAATATTTAAGAAATCTAAAACCTAGTAAAAAATCATTTACAAATACCGAGTCAATAAAATCTATTTCCAATATACACACTGAAAATTAAAAATAAAACACGCAGTTGCATCAATACTTTTAGAGAATATGACACAAATGTTAATAATATAGATAGAATAAATAGAACCAAACAATAAAACTACGTCATACATAAATATATATTCCAAACACAACAGAAGAAGACAAATTTTGCTTTTAGGAGATCAAACAATATAATTTGGCAGGACAGGAAATTGTTTAATCTAGACTTATACGAATTTGCGTCTGTAAAAAAAACGGGCGTACTTCAAATAATGGAAAACATTGATACAGCAGCATAAAACTTTAATCTCTTAAGACTGCATAGTCATAATAGACGGTTCAAACGACATAAAGCAAACACCTTATTTCTGTTTAATCCGTAACAAACTAAAACTTTGCAACCACACAAATATAATATTTGCATCTCTTTCATATAAAACCAAAGATGATAACATGAATGATTGAATAAGCATATTTTGAAATATAATGCAAAATTAAACGTTTTTTCTAAAAAAATTAACAGGTATTCGGAGAGGCAAGTTCGATAATGGAAGTAAATGACAAAGAGAAATCAGGATATAATGGTAAAACTGTGGCTCCAATCACGCAAAATAATATTTATAAAATTTTACATTGGGATTTAGTGTGCATAAGACTTGGATGCAAAATCTGGATGTGGAAGTAGTGATTCCTTGGGCAGCGGTTTTTTAATATGGCTTATATGTTTTTTACACATTTTCTTCTTGAATAAGAAACATAAACTGAATAAGTGAATTTGGTAATACTTAAATATTCTGGAAAGTTTGTGAAAAATACGCGAAATTAGTAATCCCAAAAAATTATAATTTTCCAAAGTAGTGAGTGAATGTAATCTCATGTACCTTATTATGGTACATATAAATATAAAGCAATTTTTGTGAACAGAATATTTTCATCTGTGATGAATCTACCAGTAGTTTTTCAAAATTAAAAGTGATAAACTTTCTTAATATTATCATAATACGAAAATAGAACAAAATAAAGATAAAATAATAACGCTAGTGAATGTCTCTGTCATAAATGAACCGATTAATCATTTCCTTTATAACATAAGCACAAGACAAACCATGCACCCCACCTGCTAGTAAAATCTGAGATACCAAATATAAATTTGTTTATCCTCTGATTATTCACGTGTTTCTTAAAATGGAGTTGATAATTTATTTATTGAAACATTTATATTAATCAAATTTAGTGATCCAAAATTTATAACTATTTGACGAGTTTGGTGGGTGTTGGGATCAACGTTTTGTCAAAAAATACAATTTTTAATTTGCCGACGTTTCGTTTATTATTATAAACATCCTCAGGACAATTTAATTTGTGTCTTAATGTCGTATAAAATACGTAACTTCTGGGATATCACTAGATACCAGTTCTTAAAAACATTCAATATTATAAACGAAAAGTATAATAGTAAAAATGGTCCTATACGTACACGTTCAACTTGAATACACAGTATCAAGTTAAACGTGTATATATATATAAGACCATTTTTACTATTATACTTTTCGTTTACAATATTGAATGTTTTTCGCCAGCCTGTTCCCCAGGCCATGTTGAGGATCTGTGAATATTGCTGAGATATCATAGGTGAGAGCAGGATTTGCAGTGAAGAGTTTAGCGATTCCTACTTTGCTCTTTCCATGTATCGTCGAGGTGGTGCCGCATCCGGAGAAGCTATGGAGAAGGAGGATCGTCTTGCGAATGGAAGCTGTTGAAGTTTTCGCACCCAAAATAATTTGATCTCCACCTTCCCACGGCCTGGCTGCATGAAGTACATGTTGATAGATGGTGGTGCCAATCCAATGAAGAGAACTATCAATTCCACATCTTCCCCAACTATTGCTACAGTTGGATGCACAGAAGCTTTATCCAACCCGCACCTCACGATAGTGCCACCAGCGTCCCCTGTAGCAACAGTTGTTTAAATCACTGGTTTTCTCGGTGAGCAAGTGGATCAGTCTTGTTTTGTTTAGCAAGAACTGGACGTCATGTTGAATTGAAATGGTCGTGTTGTCAGTAAAGTTGATGTCAACAGAAGTTTTTATGAGTCCTTTTCGCTTCTGCTCTTTTGTGCTGTTGACATCACTGTAACCATCAAAAACCACCGTACAATTTGCACCGTAATGTTTCTGTACATATGCAATATACTGATGGCAATGTAGGAGGACTCTTTCCACTTCATACGGTGTAGAAGGAAACCACCGTCTACCACATTGGTGCTTTGGGCGAGATCGAGAGTTGCGTTGTCCTCTACTGGCAAAACATCGAAGAGGGATGACTTCTTTCCTTTTCTCATTCCGCCCTCGTTGAACAGAGCCAGGGGGAATGGAGTTAATTCATATGTCAAACGTTCTGCAACATCTTCTTCGCTCTTTTTTGCTATGACATGTCTTTGGAAAAGGGTGTCAGAGGGTTAACAGTAATTGCCTCACCATTAATTTTAATGGTACTGCTCATACTGACTAGTAACAAAACCACATTTTCCTTAGACTGTTTCATGTCACCAAATTCGTTGCCAATGAAACTTTGCATGGTTTTGGTTTCAATTTCCAGGGCTTGGTGACAGTTTACTTTGGAGTTTCCTAGGATGTCCGACATGGACGAATTCAACTTTGGAAAATGGGGTGGTCACTGAACCATTCATGAATCTTAGCTCGGTGTCGTGAATCGCGGTTTTGCCGTGATACCCGGAAATCAACGTGTTGCTCTCCACTTACAAGAACCACGCCAGCGAACTCCTCCAATGACGTGCAGATGGCGGTGCTATCCGGTAATCCACAAACCCACTTGGCGAGTGTTACAATGTTAAAAGGCTGGATAAAGCTGTCCATGCCCTCATGATATGGATACATTTTTTGATAGGCTATCGCCCTTAATAAACGAAAGATTGCTTCTAAACTAAAAGAACTTCTAAAAAGGCACAAGTGTAGCACAGAATTAAACATATAATATCTAAAGCTGGCGAAGTTTGTCAAATTCCATCCTCCTCAAAAACCTCGAAAACTTTGGAATTCTACAATATAAGTGAAAATGATTTCAACTGTTGTCTGTCGGTTGGTTTGCAGCGACTGTGATACATGCATCAACAATACTACATATTGTCACGCCTAGCGCGAGCTGTGAGGAAAAAGTTATTTTAAATTAATAAAAACAGATGTAAACAATAACAACCAACATTTAATTCAACAAATAAACGAAGAGACAAATACAACAAAGATACATAAAAATAATACCACACATTAATAAATGAAAATACAAACCAATCAAATCAAGGCTCTCGGGGACGGTTCTCAGATCGGCAGGGCGGGCGTGTTTCCCCGCGCCCGAAAATACACAGTTCCCCGATATTCCTTCATCTCATTATTTTAATACCTAAGATAAATGATTACATAAACATTTTAAATGCGAGCAATGTTAGTTTATTATGCTGGTAACTTTGCCTGCACAGCAGAAATGCTTGTTTATAAATATTGCAAATATACTTGAAGAGCATCAAACCAAAATAATAATGTTTAATAATATTGATAAGGAACTTAGCCATGACATGCTTGTATTTTTACAATAATAATATTAATGGGGTGAATGAGGAATTATGTTTGACACATTTCCCTCCCCCTTTGAAAGCTGTCCTCAGCTTTTAAAAAATCCTAATTTATAAATTATAATATAACAAAGTCTTTGAGAGTTCCAACACACTTATTACAGTTTTAGAGCGCACACATACTAAGTTTCGAATAACACTGTCACTGACTTCGCTAATCCCTGTGACTGATCCAATCCCAATTTGCAGCACTTCATTCCAGCCAGCCTTATTGCTCCTCAAGTATTCACCCTAGCGTAAAAATATATAGAACCTTTTTTGTAGAGAATTTAATGTAGATTAATCTAGTATATGAACATTTTTTCGCTAGAGGCAATAGTTTTCGAGTTAGTAACGAGAAACTACAACAAGGGACCTATAGAGACCCCCCCCTAGATTTACTCCAAACCATCAGTACTTTTAGTATGTTGTTAAGGATACCTTCCTCTACAACTGTGCCAAAATTGGCATCTACATGATTTTTTCCGCTATTTGGCCGTTTCTGGTCTTTGTTGCCTGTGCTATATGCAAGTTAATGCAAAAAGTGAGATCATATTTGAAAATTATATTGAATGTCCTTAAAAACTACGCTCTGATCATCGCGCTACTCCTCGCCACTCTTATTTTTTTCCGAAGTTAATAAACAAAAATAAAAAATTAGAAAAAACATACACTGCGTGCAAGTAAGTATGTGCCATTAGTCAACATTTTAAAAAAATATTTGTATATTTATTAGTCGTACACATCTGGACATGGAAGCATCCATATCACCAAAGTTCCACTTATTAAATAAGAATGTACAGACGAATGAATTGTCAGGACTTGATAAAAGGTCATACGTATACTTGATCATCTTTTCAGTTCATCGCATAGAGTTTACAAACGATCTTTAACCGCGAGCCATTGTTTCTGATCTTACCCACCATCGTTCAATGGAGAACAATTTTGAGATTGACTTTTGTCCACTTAAATCATTTTGTCCACTGTGACGCCATTTTGAAAATAGGGGTGCAAACAGTTTTTACGCAATATCTCTGCAACTGTGCGTCTTGCAACAAATTTGTATTGTAATCTTTTATTATTTAATTTTCGACGGAAAGTTCCTCATGCAAAGTTGTGGAGAATTCGATTCTCAGCATAAAACCATTTCACAAATTTTTTGTGCAAAATCTTTGCTCCCTTGTTTTCAAGATGGCGATCGAATGGGGCGGCCGCCGACACCGAAAATTAAATTTTAAACTTAGAGCGCCCCCCTATACAATAAAAAAAATCGTAACTTGCCCAAAATGTTGCTACTCTACCCTTAAAAATGTAACATTTCAATGGACTAATTCTCATTTAATAACTCAGTCAAGTATAAAACTCTTGGTTACTAGGCTAATGTGACATGTATCAAGATAAAGTTTTACGATCTAAAAATAGTGATATATGGGAGGAAGATATACGATTATTCTCAATTTGATTTTTAAAAAGCTAAAATCTCTGAATGAAATGATCTTGAATCTCAGATAGAGAATGATAAGTATCTCAAAGGTCAAGATATTAAGGAAAAACGGAGTGAAAATGAAAAACTTTGAACCAGATAGTGTCATCGGACCTCTTCAAATCAGCTCCGATTTAAAAAATTCTTAGACCAAGCTGTAGCTAAATTCAAGTTAAATACGAATCCAATGTCAAACCATAATAAAGTCATAAACTAATTTTAGATTTTCAAAAAAGCCAAACTCTGCACGACCATTCAGTTTCCACAACAAACATTCTCTAGAATTCTAAAATTCCATAAAACAGGTAAAAAGCCCTGAACTATTTTCATACAGATTTTTTCATTATTAAAAAACAGCTGTTTGTGCTCTCTAATAATTCTAATCAAGCATGAATAAAAAATTGCCAACCTTAAAAGCCACCACAACCCTCTCATTTACCGTTTCAAAGCGCGTGCAGTTAAGGGGAAGCCCAGCACTAATTCTCGAAACAAAACTCAAAGACCGGCCAGACATGCGTTCAATAAGCATCCTCTCGCGGACACCAAATGACGTCCAGTTCACTTTCCCATTTAACACCCTGTAACTTTTTTATTTATTCGAATTTCAGTATGCTGCAAAAAGCGGCATGTAGATACATCTTTCCTCTTTTCAGAAAGTCCACAACCGTCCATTTTCATTAATTCAAAAGCCCCGAAAAAAGTGATTTAATGGCGACGTGCCTCTTCCACGTTAATTTAATTTACGTTCCTTACTTACCTGAGCGTCGAGATAGCTCCCATCAGATTTCAGGAACCTATAAAACCACAATAGATAAATACTCAGCTTTAGATTACAAAGCACTTTACTTCAACAAAAATTATAATGTTCATTTTGCCATAAGCAAAAATTCATGCCATCTCGTCGCGGGAAGTTTTTATAAAATTCATTCAAATAAAATCCGCCTTTTCTAGTGGCGCTTAACAAAAAACTCAAATACGCAAACTCAATGGGTCCTCGGTTTCAGCCACTCATTCAGCAAAATTGTATAAAAAGCCGAGGAAAAATAGTCTCGATCTCTTCTGTTTTCGTTGCCTGTGGTGTCCTAGTGATTTCCGATAAGTATCCAGTCTACAACCGTCGCGTTATTACCCAGTGCAAGTGCAGAGCCCCGAGCAAAAAAGAAACCTACTTAAACAAAACTATGCAAATTCAGTCACCAATTCGTTTTAATTTTTACTTATTACAAGTGTTAATTAAGATACCTCCTACTTTAAATCATTTACTCGTGTATAACGTAAACTATTTTGAATGAAGCTTGTGTTATACAAATTCTTTCAGTTTCGTTTCCCGCTGTACTGAAAAGTTTCGTGAAACACTTGCTGGAGTGTTAAAAAAAACTGCACAAAACAATCCAAGAGCATTACCTCGACAAAGTGCACGAGCAGCGAAATAAGAAAGTAGAGAATTTATGTTTTATACAGTTTTCTTAAAATCTAAGAGTAGCTGTTGCGTGTTCAATAGCACCGCTGTAGAAGAACAAATCGCTGGTGGTGTAAGTACTGAGCCATTTAAGATAACATAAACTGCTTTGTCATTTAAAAGCCACCAACTTCATGAAGTCACCAAGTAAAACAAACGAAATTACACTAGAGAAAGCTGGAAACTATGGAACTGAATCAACTTCCGACGTCAACATGTTTAGTTCCATCCATTTTTAATAGGGCTCCGTTCTGGCGTGAGCATAAATAGCCGAAATAATCAAAGAGGCTAAAGAAATTAAAAAATATAGCAAGAAAAAATAGAGGGAAAAATTGTTACAGTAGGAAAACGGGAAGAAAGAGGCAGAATAAAGAATGCTAAAAAAGAAAAACAAGAAATTACAAAAGATAAAGTAAGGAAAAGAGTAGTTCATCGGATTCGAAGAGTTATGAAGAATGGCAAAAGTTTGGCAACAGCCTTGGTGATTGGCAACAGCCATGGCGATGTAAGTTTCCCTGGAATAATGAAAAGTACATCAATCAGAATAACAAAATTAGTGATGGGAAGAACAAAAGCTGAATATAAATATTGAAAAGGAATATGACAGAACAAAACGCTCGACACATTGTTGCAAGGAAGGCGATCACATTCTTGTATTATTTCCAGGAAAGATGCAAGAATACAAATATAGTTGCATTTTACAAGAAGTTTGCAACAGTGATGAAGTTGTAATAATGATAACCTGCAATGAAGCAAAAACTTCTTTTAAGTTCAACGAGAATGATGTCAATATAAAGTGTCGCAAATCATAAAAAAACTAGAATTTCTCATCATTATTGCGTTGGAGATCGATTAAAATATGAATTCAACAAAGAAATTGATGTTAGTGGATAATTGCAATATATGTCAATTACTGGAAGTTTGAAAAAAATCGATTTTTATCTAATGGTGAACTTACTACCTATAAAAATCTCACACCGTTTGCGTTTGTATCATTTTAAGTTTTGTAGATATTATCCACTAGTTTACCATTACACATATATATTAGTCATTATGTTCTATAACAGAATACTAATTTAGTTCAAATTATAACCATTTAGCAGGAAAATGGATAATTTTTCTTTCTTAAGGTATCATCTGCTGATCCCGTTACCTTGCACTGAGACAATTTAATGGAATATATGTGTAAATAACGGTAATGCCACTTACCAAGTGCTAGAAATTGGGAAGTGGGGTGCAGAACTAAATGGTTATCAAACTCAGCCTTTCTAGAGTAGAACTTGTATAACCTGAACAAACTAACCACCGACCGGGGTATATCATACACACAGAAAGAAATATAATAAGTTGTTATGATAAATTGTAGTAACTTGAAGACGACTAGATTAGACAATAGTAGTTGTAATACACTTCAATAGTTCTCTTCTATCTAGCTCCAAAATGGATACAAAAAAGGAGGAGGACAGTGGGAAACCACACACAGAAAAAAATCTGAATCTAATATTACACATTCATCATCGTGATACTGCTCACCTTCTAAAACCTTTTAGTAGTTCTCCTGCTAGACTATAATAGTCTCATCTGTTTCTAAATACGCAATATTTTTATTGACCAGATTTTAACTATGGATTCGTGTATACTAATCTAAGGAATAGCATTAGGCAGCAATCTAGTATAGTTGGATCTTCAAATATGCCCTACATCTGCCAAGTAATACAGTAAAAATATACCAAAAAGTCCCATGATCTGGAAAAAATTGCAAACTCTAATTTGTCATGCTTAATATGATCAGGACCATTTAGGTCTAAAACCAAAAAGGTGAACTTCCCCCCACTTTTCTTCAGTCGCCATCTTGAAAAATGTTGGAATTGTTTTTGTTCTACTGGTCGCACTGAAAAATTTATTGAACAAAAAATGTTGTAAATAAAATTCTACATATTTTGGGTAGATGCCGCGATGCCCAGAAGTTAATATTTCGAGCGGTAGAGGGCTCCGAAGTTACATTTTTTTAAAAACAGTATTGTGAAATCCAACTTACCAGATTTTCCAATTAAATTTTGAAAAGATTTAATTGTATATTTTGATTATAATATCATTTTAAAAATTAAAACATATATGTATGCATTTTGAATACTACTGAACGTATAATGTTTTTCATGCAAATATTGATATTGAAAAAACAGTTATGATTAATCGAAATCCGTGACTATTAATTATAAAATGTACTGAAGTATTTAGTTTCTTATTAGATTATCGACGAGACAACTTTCATGAAAATATATTTTCCAAAATTTTACAAACATTTTGTCATGAATCTACGTTGAAAAAAAATTGTGGACATGGAATCTATAAAGCGCATTTTACTGCAGAATAAATCACAAGGTACATCAATCTTGACTCGATCGCGTTTTATTTTTCTTTGGTTTTGTTGGCGCGTCTTCATTTCGACTTTCAGACACAACCGAGTCATTTTTGGCAATAGTAGAATTCCTTCTAGAACTTTGATTGAAAAAAGACCCAACAACTTGTGATGGCAATTCGTCTTTGGTGTCATAATTTTCATCTTTGCTATCCGATCCAGGATAGGCTGCATTTTCCGCCACAATTTTTGCATATTACCGTGCAGTTGAGACCAAATTTTCTGCAACCCACAGGCTGTCTCACAATTTATCGTGCATCCACAAGATACAAGCTTAAGGAGAGTTAAAATTATAACTGATTTTACAGGCTCCAATCCTTGGGAAGATCTTTTCCATCCCCAATCCGTTGGTTCCACGGGAAAACCCATTCATTGCTGAACCTGATGGTAAACCCTGAAGCAGTTGCAGCCGCAAATGTTGGTGGCAGGGAAGATAGATCAGTCTTCTTATTTTTGAGAGATCTCGCAAAAGCTTTATCGCAGGTCGTCATGGCATTTCTCTTTGTAATTATTTCTGCCGTACAGTGTAATGAGAAAACTCATACCGACATATACCATGTTGTCAGAGTTAACTTGCCTTTTTTTAAAAAACGCTGACTGAGTTTTGTAGTACCTCGCTTTTTGCTAGCGTTGCAAAGAACTTCATTTTTCCCTGTTTGAAAAGTGCAGAAGTAGTGTCGCAACTACTCATTGCATGCAAAAAAAAGTATATTTGTTTTCATGCCATTGTCATGCTTGCATGAATTGGGAGAGACTATTTGTTCGTCTGTTGATTTCCTTCTCGGTTTTCGAAAGTAGATGTTTGAATCCTGTGGCGCTCTTCCGGTAAGAATCACAAGCAAGTCCACATCTTGAAATAGCAGAAAACTGTTTTTTGGTAACTTCGGCGCCCTCTACTGCTCGAAATATTAACTTCTCGGCATCGCGACAATTATCGAAAGGATGTAGAATTTTATTTACAACATTTTTTGTTCAATAACTTTTTGGGTAAGACTGTTAAAGAACAGGCCAAAACCTTCGATAAACTTTTCGAAACTGTAACAAAATCCGTGCTTCACATAAAAATGCCGTTGGAAGAGGTTTTTATATTTTAAATCACATTTTTTATGCAAAACTATCAGAAACTCATCAAGGAGTGTAATTTTAGAAAGTGTAGTAAATGTCGCTGCACGGGGACGTAATGTCGCCCCGACCACCAAAATTTTGAAAGTGTAACAAAAATCGACTAATTTCGGAAATTTCAAAATTAAAAACCCTTTTACGAATCCACGTTGTACAGCACTGCAACTCATGCGTTGTGCTAAATATGAGGACAAGTTAATCCAGTCTCTAGTCTTCACGCCATCGCATCGTCATGCTTGCATGATTTGAGAGAGAATATTTTGAGAGTTTTAGCAAAAATAACCTTTAGCGACATTCATTTTCTAGCAATCGATTTTGATGGGAAAATGATGGATTTTAACGGGATTTGTACTAAACCGGTTCCTCAACGATTCGGTGTCAGAAAAGTATCTTTACCATGTACTCAGATGTGCATGGGACCGCCGTGCCTGAACGTATGAATATATAATTGCCACAATATAATTCAAAATCGTTGCAATTCAAGCATTTTTAAGCTCCGAGGAGCGAACCAAATTACTATTGAACTAATAGACAGACAAGCAAAAGCCCACAAAAAATTTATAAACATTGAACATTTCTTGATTCCTTTTGTGTAATCGTTAGCTATAAACCGCACATTGGATGGTAGTTGGTACATTATGAGTCGTTCCGTTGCTCACTATGTGTTGTACACGGGCCAGACTATAATTTGTCAATACATTTTTCTTGAACGTTTTTGTAAAACATGATTTTGTTTAAAAGAGATTTAATATACATTTTTTGAACTTTATATTGCCTTTTCTTGTATTTTCAAAATTCCTTTTCAGGTTTAAATTTAAGAAAGTGTTAGTATTTACTGTGTTAGATTTATAGTATTACGACGTCCAATTGGTACCATCAGTGAAGCAGTTAAGCATAAACGAACAGTAAGTATAGATTTTGTATTATTCTCCATCTGAATTAGTAATTTTGAACCCTTCTTTGTGAACGTTTAATATTCATTTTTGGAAAATATAATAAAAGTCCTTCAGACGCGAAAAGATGGATCGTTCACAAGACCAATAGAGCACGTGATAAAACAATTCAAACATTTACAGCTAAAGCAAAGGGGGGGGGGGGGCACCTTTTTGGTTTTAAACTTTTTAAGCGGTCCTGATAACGTTGAGTATTATAAATTCGAATGTGCAATTTTTTCCAAATCAAAGTACTATTTGATTGTACTAAAGCATTTTAAGATGAGTATTAAAATGTTCCAAGATTTCTCCTTCCCCGTCCATTAATTTTCTATGAATTTGTTGCATACTTTAGCCACCCACTGTATATCATTACATTTCAAATCAATGGAATTTCAAGGTAACAAAAATGCTTTAACGTTTATAAAATAAACGAAACTAATAATAAATCGAAATTATATTTATCTAATAATAGGTTAAGACAATCAGTGGGGTTGTCGATCGGTGTTTATAAAAAGGAAGAATATAAATTTTATGTCTATTTTGGTCACCACCTCCACATCCGCCACAAGCTCAAAGCACACACAACTCTGAATTTATTTCAGTGCAGTAACATTGAACATGAATGCCATTTTACGATTTTCTTTGTTCCCGAATAATTCATGTGGTTTTTATTTCTCTTTAACGTCGAAGTGAAAACAGCATGAAAATTCTTATTGTTATTGTTTCGGTTTCTAAAATGTTTCCTTATTAAAAGCCGAATCCAAGACAGTTCATAGTGACGGTGTCAATGACCACTTAACATACATTGTATGGCTCATCGTTTCTCGGTAACTTCGATATGAAAATAATAAACAATGAAGTGTATTTCCTTAAATATAACAGGTTGTACCAGGAGAATTTGGCATCTGGTTCAACCAAAATAAAATGTTTATAATTTAAAACTCATCTTTGTCTAATCCGTAAATAAGTTGATACTGAAAAACTCCTGTGGCGGTGAAATTGCTATTCACTTTTCTGATTAACTCAGTAGAAATGAATAGAATTTTCATAATTTGATTTATGATGCTTATTTGCAATTTTTTATTCAAGTTTAAACCATAATTTAAACATTATTTTACAAATGTTTGTTTTATAAGACAAACATTTTATAAAGTTGGCACATCTGTTGATCAGAAATTGCAACTTCACGCAGTTTGATTACGACATTTTGACATAAGTGAAAATGGATAAGGAAAGAATGACAAATTTCATTAAATATGAAATAGTTTGATTAGTAAACCTGATAACAAAATACAGTGCCATTGTAGAATGCCAGGTGACAAGTGATGGGGAAAATTTTTATTTATTTTCGATGTCCATTGAAGGCTTAGCCTACTTTTAGTGTATATGACATTATGACACATCATAATTATGATTTTTTAAATATTTTTCAATGTAGTGAAGTTTTTTGGATTACAATAAAATTTGAGAATATTCATATTTAATACCATGAGTAGTCAAAGTTTACCGATTATTTTTGTGGTGGTATCAGGAATATTTCCTTGCGCTTGAATATTAAGCGTGCGTAAGCACCAGCCCTATTTGCAAACGCAAGGAAACATGAGTGATACCACCACAAAAATGATGACTACGAATGATATTCGGAAGAGTATTCCAAGAGTTAAACCATTTTTTCAAATTAGTTTTCGGTGAATCAAGTAATAAGTCACGTAGTGTTCATAGAAACTTTTGTCAATTTGAAAAATCAAATTTAATAAGAATTATTTGCATTCTCTTTGACGAATGATAGGGAAATAAATTGTGTTCTAATATGGAAATTAGTTCAAAAAGGTTTGGTGACAAATCAGAACGTGAAATTGATATTAATTATTGTTTTAAATAATAAAGGTTATGAAAATATTCTTTTAATTAATATTTGAGCAAAATACTCACTTCGACCACTAGGGTTATACTCGATGGTATTTATACGCGTTCAAATACCCACTGATATGCATCGATTCTATAGCATTGTTAACATTGTTATAAATGTTACGAATGGAATAGTTAAGAGAATTCTTTATTATAAAAACAGGTTATGGGCCCAGTATACGCGTAGTATAATTTATATTAATTAAAAATAAAAATATTTATTACCATAGCTAAAGACAATAAGTTTGAATTTCCTTTATGGAACAAATTGTGATAATTGGAAATTCAAGATCGAAGTGCTTTTGAATGAAAAGGAATTACTAAGTTATGTAAAAACATCACTGGATTAAATTCTAGAGTTATATACTCCTATGTGAGAAAATACTGAATCCGTTAAAGTAGAATGGAAGAAAAATCTCGCTACTGCGTTAAAGGACAATAAGAAATGTAAATCTACGACCATACAACGAATAGTTGATAAACACCTAGAATATATAAAGGATCAGTCAACAAAATATGAAGTATGAAACAAGACACGTTTGAAAGAAAAAAGTATGGCTAATAAATTACGTATTAGAAGAAAACTGTTTGCGATGAAATTCAATTCAATAATAAAATAATGGAATCGGATTTTTTAAGTTTAATACTACTAACAGGGAGTTAAAAGCTACAGGTGAAAAATTAGAAGTAAACGATATATCATTTACCTCTTACAATGTCAACAGAACATAATATTTTAGTAACATCATTGGAAACATTATTGTCTAAAAAATTAAATTTAACATTCGTCAAAAAATAGACTGCTGGACGAAGAGACTAAACGACATGAACAAAAACAGATTGCGCCAAAGGAAGAATTCCAGTTGAAAAATGATGAGACAAAAGAGGATTTACTATGAGAGTAGTCGAAATATGAAATGAAATCTGGATTCAGGAGCCTGAGAGCATTAGTTTAATAGTGAGACTAAATAAATTAAAAAGCATTCTATGCTCTAATGAATCCAATAAAAGTTAAAATAGTTAAGAAGGGAGAGTATCTACATGCAACAGTAACAGGAGACGTATTTTTTAAGTCACGAGTAAATTGTAAAGAAAATTAAATTTTTATTAAAGCAACACTTATAATTCCAAAAATAGAGGCAAAGTGAGCTGACTTATTTTTGTGTAATATATACAAGGAGGATACTGTTAAAATGTTCAGATTTGTAAAAGGTGACTTACAGGAATCACGGTGACTTTTCAATCCGGAAATAATTCTAATGGCTCTTTTCTGTGTAGTAAATATAGTTGCACAAGTCAGTAGTGTACCCCAAAAGGTTATTCCATATGAAATAAGACCACCGAAAACTGCGTGGTAAAGTATTTTCAGCTTGTTCTTGTTTAGATCCTTGTTTGCCAAGCAATAACATGCACTAGTTAATTTCTTATTCAGTGCTAAAATGTGTTCCTTCCAGTTCATTTGACTGTCCGGCGTAAAGCCAAGAGAATTTGTTTCGTCCATAAGTTTGAAATTATAATTTGCAATTGTAGTATCCGTTCTTTTACTTTGCTTAAAGTTTATACAATATGTTTTCTTGTAATTAATTTTAATTTTATTTGCCTCACACCAATTACATATATGATCTAAGCTTTCATTTACATAAGGTAGAATATTATTTGATCAATCGCATCTTACCAAAAAAAAAGTGAATCAGCAAAAGCGTTGCCGATGAGTTCGGTACACAAGATGGCAGATCGTTTATGTAGAGTAGAAATAGAAGTGGGCCTAGGACATATCCCTGTGGTACCCTTCCTTTCCATTCTACCCCATTCCGAATGCGAATATTCTGATGATTCAGAAAGTTTCTTTTAAATTATTCACTGTTCTCTGTCCACTAAGTAACTCTGGAACAATTTCAGTACTACATCACGTATGCCATTGAATTCTAGTTTTAACAGAGCTATTTTTAAATTTACGTTACCTAAAGCCTTAGAGAAATCGCACGCTATACCAACTGTTTGATAATTTTTTTTTCCAAATTTTCAGAAATGGTTTTAATTATGTCATATGTTGCGGTAGTTGTCGATTTGCCACTTAGAAATCCATGTTGGTTTGGATTTATTATAGTAGAGCTATTTAAGGATTCCAATAATCTTTTGTTTATAAGTTTATCAAAAAATTTTGATATCGTCATTAATAGGGAAATCGGTCAATATTTGAAATAGATTTCGGATTTCTTTTCTTAAAGAGTGACACAACATGTGACCTTGTCAAAGCTTTCGGGAAAACAACCTATATAATAGATTGATTGAGTTCATCGGCTAACATTTATAATTTCTTTTAAAATTGGCAAAATATTATCATATCCTGATAAACTTTTTATTAAATAATTTTTTAGTGATGGACAATATTTCGCCTCTCTCAGTTGGTTTTATGAAAAACGCCCTGTTATTCATTTCAGTGTAATTGTGTAGATAGCTGTTTACCTTGTTTGCCACATTGTTTTGTAGTACTGATACATCAATAGCATTCAAAAAATAATCATTGCACATTTCTACCAAGATGTCTGTATTTGATTGAATTTGGCCGTCATTATCTTCTATTTTTAACTCGCTCGGTACATGTTGTTTGTTTTTTCTTTATTTATAATTTCCCATATGTTTTTGGTTTTGTTGTCACTAATTATGTCTTTTTCCATATCGATATTTTTTGTTTTAAAACTTAAAATTGCGAAGGTTATAAAGATAAATAAATATAGACTTTAGTTTTGATAAAATTAAATTTAATATATCAATACAATGGGAAGACCAGTGTACCAATACACAAAAAATTGTAGTAACTAATAACTGGGTGGCGTCTATTAACACAAGCAAATCATTGAATATAAAATCCAGAATCATAATTAATTTAAAAATTCGACAACTCTGAACAATTCAGATTTCGGGGCACAGGGCACGTGTAAGCCAGAAGTCGGGTTAAGGGTGGCTCTAGCGGTAACCGAGCACGCGCCTTCTTCCGGTTCTTCCCAAACACAAATATATACACATCTTTCTCTTGTTCATTAAACTGTTATCAACAGTAATATCTGTTGTCTTTATCGAAAGAGCATGTCTAGAAGTGTGTCTGGGGAACTCCAGACTTCCTTGACACAACCCTGTTGATCTCTCACCCCAGGTTACGATGGCGAAGTGTCTGAAAAGTTCGGAATCCCGTGTACATATTTTACTAATGGGTGTCTACGACATTTCATAACTTCCTTCGGACCTCCACCTGGCCATACATGTGTGATTTTCGGGTAATAGAATTAATGGACCATATTATAAATAAAAGGAATCAGATTTAGCATCAGAAAATTACATAATTATCAATGTCTATGACTATGGAGGTCCAAAACGCCAATTGTCGAGATAAGTTATCCATATAACTCAAAAGCCTATGTTAATCAGTCAATTAAAGTTTCATTGTACAAAGAATGTTTCTTTATCAAAGGTTTACATCTTACTTTGACCATTTTAAAAAATAAATAACAAATTAAAATAGGAACATAAATAATTAAAGAAGTGGGCTGATCCAAAGCTAATAGCAAATTTTTTAACAAGAATTACAAGAGGGAATTTAAGTACAATAATTGTAACATAACACTTAATTGTTGTGATAAGTATAAATTGATTTGAGATCGATGTTACCTTTTAAATGTATTTAAAAATCACAAAAGAACTAATAACTATATAGGGCAAAATAATATAAATTTATTTAACACAGTAACAGTAGTTTACACGTAAACAGATAACATTAAATTTAAAGAAATAAATAAAGAGAAGAGACTTCACATAAGCCCAAAAATTTGATTGTGATTTTTCATATTTTCATATCATGTTTTTAAATGTTTGTTGTTTTCTTAACCGCCCCTCAAGTTACCGAAGTAACCCCCTGGAAGATCTGAAGGATCTTGTGCTAGGTAAAGAGAGACGAGGCCCTACAGTTTAATGTGGACTCCGAACCACTCTTGGGGCAATTTTTTTAATGAAAAATTGTTTCGCCTTGCGGGAATCGAACCCACTTCGCTAGGCAACTCAGTTTGCTAGCCATTTACCATTTACCATTTAAAAACTCTTTATTTATTATAAGTACAGTTCATTTTTTAATATTTCATATATGTCATTTACTTCATTGTACAATCATAATGTAATTGCCGACCCGTTACAAATTGAGTATCAACGAAACGGATCAGTGGGCCGATATTATGCCATAGACAAATGAAATATAATATACTATTTATGCGGATCAAGTTGTTTATCTATATTGTTTTCCGAAGGATTTTGACAATCTGTTATTCATGTTGCTTGTAATGTTATTTTATTAATTAATGCAGGAAACTTAAATTAAGTAAAAACCTGCTTAAGATAGAATATTTACAATTGATAAAAATGCACCGAGCTTGTCTTAAATGTAGATTTTGAGACAGAGTTACTTTGTATGGATTAAATGCTGTTTGCAGGTTATATACAGTAAGTGATATTAGTGAGTGATGTAGATTATATTAATGCTTTTCTCATAGCATACAAGACCTCGCTAAAATATGCGTTTTAACTTAATTTTATCTCTCGTCATATAGGGGTAAATTTTGGTAGATGTATTTATGCGTATGTCTGATGTTGTGGTGGGATCTTACGTCAGTCATGTGTCTAGTTAATTGTGAGTGTTTAATTTTAAATTTGAAAAATTGTTGGGCAGTCTCTGTTATAAATTCACGTATCATTGGTATTTTATATTCCCTTTGGAAGGTAGCGATAGGAGTATATCTATTCGATTCTGTAATAACCTAAGGATTTTATTCTGTGTCCTCTGGAGCCTATTACATTGCGCGTCTGAAATGGTGTTCCATGACGCACATGCATAAGTGAGGATGGGTTTTAGAAATACTTTGTATATACACAATTTGTTATCCTTAGTAAGTTTGCTTCTTTTGTTGACCAACGGGTATAGCCGACTTAATGAAGCATATGTACTATTAATTACTCTCGTTATATGGGGTCCAAAGCGCAGTCTTGTATCCAGGGTTACCCCTAAATATTTAACTGCACTCTTTTCCTCAATAACTTGATTATTTATTTTTATTTTGTTAAAAATTTTATTGTTTGTAAATTTTCTGGACGCTTTAGCACGCTGAGCTACCGTTCATACTTATTTAGATGAAATAATTCAGAGCGGGCTAAAGTTTTGGGAACGGATTTATTTTGTGGTGCTTTTTAACATATTAAAAGTCTCCACCCGTAGACGCCAGTGGAGGGGAGGGGGGGATAGGTTAAAAAAAATCGTTTTTTCGCAAGAACTCGGAAAGTATCAATTTTACTGTAAAATATGTACCTACACATGATAATTATAGGTTATAAAAATCCGCACAATTCCGTTTTTTTAACTTCGTACGACCTATTGGAGCCGAGATAGATTTTTTTGAAATTTTGATAGTTTTGCGACGCAACGGAAACGCTCGCGTTCTTCGCGCTAAAATCTCAAAAATGGTTGTTCGGATCGAAAAGTCTTTCAAATGAAAGTTATAGAGAATTCGATTACGAACAATTTCCTTTTATTTTATTTCTATTCGATCAATATTGACAGAGATATGAATTTTTAACATCTTCATAGCGCTATCAGAACACTTGTTCCATGATAAAAACTCGAAAACGATAGATCGTACGCCTATAGTATATGCAATGAAAGTTAAAGAGAATAAAATTTTGAATATGTTGGTGTATGTACAAAATCGTTTTGATAACGAGTGAATGGAAATAAAAGGGAAAAACCTGAAATATTGTCATTTTCAGCTGCATTTTGACAAATAGCTATTTTTTTATTGGCTTTAGGCAATAATAATACTAAAGGTTTTTTGAAGAGAATTAAATTATCTGTAAAATGTGCTCCAAGTGACCTTCATACGACAAACGGATCACGAGTTACAGGTGTTTAAAACTATGAGTAAAAATTTTGTTTTATTATAAATTAAGATTTTCCTGCAAAAACTATTCACAACATTTTTAAAAAAAAATATGGGCCCAGTATGAAACAACTCAGAAATCCTCACAGAATAACTTCTGATACTTCAAAAACTGAAAAAATATTATTAAATGTACTAATTTTTGTACTTCAAACCTGACGAAAATTGCCTGTTTGCTAAAAATTAAAAATCAACCGCATTTTCAGTCGCCAGTTCCTTGTCGCTACTTATTGAAAATCATACACGAAACAGTGTTTTTTGTAGGAAATTTTGTAAGCTTTCATTTAGGTCTTACGAAATTTTGTCGTAAAGTCAAAAGAAACGATGATATACAGGATGTAACGCAACTTATCCGAAAAATTTTAAGTCGGTTTCTTGAAAAAAAAGTAATAAAAGTCCAACATAGAAAAAGATACAAATTGTTAAAGTTACAAATTAATGAAAATTTGTCGATGTCACTATTTTTACGCGTAATGGTATAACCAATCTACATAATATGCACGTTTAGACCATTGAGAATCCTCATCAAGTAGTTCGGAATCACTTTGAACGTCGATGAACGCCTAATTGGCCCGTTCATATGGCCAAATTAGATGGATAGTCTGCAATATCTGAAGGTTCTCCGTAATGATCTTCCTGGTCTTCTTGAAAATGTGCCCTTGGAGGTCCGAAGTCGGATGTGGTTTTTACATGATGGTGCGCCCCCAATTTATCGTTTAGTAGTCCGAGGTTACTTGACCCAATTAAACGGAATACGTTGGATCGGACGGGGTGGATCTGTAGCTTGGCCTCCGCGGTCCCCAGATCTCAATCCTCTTGACTTCCTTTTGTGGGGATATTTAAAAAATGAAGTCTACCAAAACGAAGTTGACAATATCGATGTATTACGTGAACGTATCACAACAGCTGTCCATAATCTGCGTCTTGGGGAACAGCAGGAAGGGAGAACACTTCAGCTAGTGTGACAAAATTGGATTAGACGGGTTCAGGTGTGCTTGAATGTCAATGGACAGAATTTTCAACAGTTTTTATATAAATAATACGTTATTTTAGCATTTCCATTAATTTGTAATATTAACAATTTGCATCTTTTTTTGGGTTGGACTTTTATTAAATTTTTTTTAAGAAATCGACTTCTTATTTAAAGGTACATCTATGGTTAAAATTTTTCTGGTAAGTTGCGTTGCACCCTATATACAATAAAAAAGTAATTAAAAATAATATTGGTTCAATTTTTTAAAAATAATTGTTATGCACAGTTCTTGTGGGAAAATCTTAATTTATAATAAAAAAGAAATTTTTGCCCATAGCTTTAAACAGCTGTAACTCGTGAACCATTCATCATATGAAGGTCACATGGCGCTCATTTTACAGATAATTTATCTCTCTTTAAAAAACCTTTAGTGTTAAAGCCAATCAAAAAATAGCTATTAGCTATATCGAAATTAACCTCTAACATGAGCACGTGTCTATAATAAACCAAAGGAATTACTTACCCAGAATACTACTTCTGAACGAACTCGCTGATTAAATCCAAATAAATCGAAATTTCAATTAAAATAATCCAAAATATTAATTGAAAATATGTGTGAAATCTAGTTTTTGATCCGGTACCAAACCGAGTAGCAACTACGTGCCTTTTAAACTAAGCTAATCACTTAGAAAAGTTTTCAGCTCAATTTCTTGATCCAAAAAGGAAGTTTTATGGTACTTGGATAATATTTATAACCATTTTTACTCACAAAAACAAGGGGAAATGACTTAAACTGACAGTTCGACTATTCGACTGTCAAAGTGCCAACTTGAGAAATTTTAAAAACGAAATAGATAATTAAGGACTTTTTCGATCATTAACCATCTTTATATTATCAGTTTGACAATTCTTGATACGCTAATTATAGTAATAGTTTATATTTTAGATTTCCTTGGCGTAAACAATTATTTTACAACTTGATAGAACTTTACCTAGTGAGCCATCTGTAGGCGCAAAGTAAAAGATGGTAATTTGGACAGTAAATTAGAGCATGGTGACATCTACCACTGAATGTGTAATCTATTCCGATGGATTAGTTCATCGACTAAGTCTGTTATTTCTTTGTATAAACCAGCAAAAGATGGCACGTCACACATCTTGGATTCATCTGTGTACCAGATGAGTGATCCTTGCTCCAATTGCAAGGTTTCTATCCTGCTCATCTGACGGCTTTCAATCAACACGCCAAATGGGCAGTCAAAGTCCTGCCAAGTGACCAATCCGATCGCCTGCTTTGAATTTAAGTGCCTGATGCTGCCTCCTTCCTCACATGCAAATGCAAAGATAGTAGGTCAAGTATTGTCTCCATAGCTGCTGTGGGACACGAGAGCAATGCTCCTGAAGTCCCTAAGCAGGCAAGGAGTTGAAATTTCTGCAACTTTCCTTATGCTATTTTTTTATGTATTTGGCCACCAAACACATGATGCGTAGGTCACCATAGATCTGACAACACGGCTCGATTTAGAAAGCGTAAATTTTAGACATAAGGCTTTGGGGGTCCAAGGAAGAACCCTATTGAATATTGGTGAAATCAGTTCACCAGGGTAAAGTTTAGGCAGGGAGAGAAATAATTTTTTGTTGAATTCCAAAATGTTTCAAACTGAAATTATTTGAATTGAAAATTGTATCGAAATAGACTTTTGCAAATTTCTCGCCAGGAAAACAAGGACAGCCCCAGGTTTACATCGAATCAGAAAATTCCACGAATAAAAACTGTTCAGGATATAAAATTGATTCGAAAAGTTTTCCAGCATAGCACAGCATAGTATATTGTTTTATTAGGAGTAAAAGTGATTTTACAAAAATTTGAAGCTGAAGAAAAAGTACTTTTACTTCCGTTGCTAATAGCAATGCATAGCCGTCTGAAATGTCACAATTTAGTGTCATGAAATGAGTAAGAAATGTCATGATTTTCTGACGTTTGAAGAAAAAAAATCTTTATTTTTTTCATGGCTAATCGACGATTGAAGAAAAAATAATTTGTTTTATTCGGAGTAAAAGCCACTTTTACTCCTAATAAAACAATATACTATAATATGAATGTGAGATTATCACAATAATTGTAAAAAGTATTAATTTTTCTCTATAGCTATAACGGTAAAATGTGAAAATTACATGTTTAACTATAGCAAGCGGGAAGCGTTTTATATTTTCGAAATAGGATACAAATAAAGATAAAGGGTAGGGGTAATTTTTTTATTTGAAATTTTTTTTATAGGATTAGCAGTTTTCGAGATAGCTGCTGCTGAACTTGCGGGAAGCCCTGTGCAAATGAATATCGTGGCACTATCGCGTAATAGTGGATTTTGTGAGTCTGACGAACATGTAAGTATTTTCTGACGCGACCAGACCATCTTCTCTCCCCGTTTTTGAGGATTCTGAAAACGATGGTGGTGTGCAAAATTCTTTTTAAGCATGCGCAACCCCCAAACGGCCAAAAATCGCCCAGCCTTGAATATCATCCTCGATGCAAAAACACCCCACAAACAGCCAATAACACCCCGGAAAAGGGGGTTAAACGCGAAGGAGCGCGCTTCCGTCGGACAAACACCGGTTTATCCCCGTTTTCGAGGACGCTGAGACCGACGCCAGCCTTAAAAATCATCCCTGATGCAAACCCACCCCCCAAATAAACAGCCAAAAACGCCCCGGAAAAGGGGGTGAAACGTGAAGAAGCGGGCTTCCGTCCGACAAATATTGGTTTATCCCCGTTTTCGAGGATGCTGAGACCGACGCCGGCATTGACTATCATCCCCGATGTAAAACCTATGCAGTTCCTTTTCCCTACGGCAAAACCAGTGCACTCGCCCGTTTTCGAGGATGCTGAGACCGACGCCAACATTGTCTATGTAAGCAACGTATAGGAGATGCAAGGAAATCATCTATTATTTCGTACTGCATGCAACTAATATGTCTCTGGATTAAATGTCAAACAGAAAAAAATCGGCGTACACTGCGTCTGTAGGGTTGAAATGGGAAAATCATGTATACAGAACTGCACATAGATTTTATTTATAATGTTAAATTAGCCATAACATTTTTATAAATGAACACAGTGACTTATTTACTACATATAAAATATGAAATAACTTTATAATCTTATTAATACAGGAAAAAATACAATCATTATTAATCAAGTTCATTATCTATGTATTGATTAAGTCAATTTAATCTAGGACGCTTACAAGGGGGGTTACAAATTTGATTTTCATCGAAGTGAACATCACACCCCTCAACGTTATAGGATGGGTTTGTATCGGGGATGATTTTCAATGCTGGCTTCAGAATAACATCCTCGAAAACGGGGATAAACCGGTGTTTGTCCGACGGAAGCGCGCTCCTTTGCCTTTCGCCCCAATTTGGGGGTGTTTTTTGGCCGTTTGGGGAGTTGTGCATGCTTAAAATGAATTTTGACCACCACCATCGTTTTCAGCATCCTCGAAAACGAGGGAGGGAGGTGGTCTGGTCGCGTCAGAAAATACTTACGTTTTTCGGGTTACAACATCCGCTATAACAATTAATATTAAACGTGTATACCTATACACTATATACCTACAAATACGCACGCCTTGCCAACGAATTATGGCTATTTTCTTCTATGAGGGAGTTCTGTATTTTCAAATGTGATTTTCTCGAAAATTGCTAATCCTATAAAAAATAATTTGAAATATACAAGATGCTTCTACCCTTCATTTTATTTGTTCTTAATACACTTGGTATTTATTTCGAAAAATAAAAAAGTTTCTCGCTTGCTATACTGAAACAGTCAATTCTCATATTTCATAGACATAATTTTTAAAAATATAAATATTTTCTATACTTACCTATTAATATTAGATACATATTATGTAGTATGCAATAATAACAAAATAGAAATATAAAACCAATTCATTCTTGAATTTTTGAGTGAGAGCGAGTTCAGTTCAATTGAATTGAATCCAATCCAATCCAATCCAATTCAATTCAATTTTACTGAATATAAAAGGTTTTACAAACTTACAATTTCACGCTAATGTTTACAACATTAATAATTTTGATTTCTTTATGAGCTGCCTAAACTATGAAAGTTTGTTTACTGTATCATAAAGGAAACCGATAACATATTTAAATAATATTTGAGGATATTGAGGATATAATATATCAAGGAGGATAGAATATGTAAAATATTAATTACTGGTTTTTAATAATTTCGTTTTATATATTTATTTATTTATTTTTTAGAAATAATTTAGTTTTTAAGAAAGACATGTGTTATTAATGTAGCGAGTGAACCAAGAGTTAAGTAATCTTATGTAATAATCACTATTAAAAATACATTTTTAATGTCAAAGTTTTCAATAATAAATAATTTAAGTTGTTTCTTTAATTTAGTTTTATTAAAAATTTCTTTTAGATTTTTGGCAGCATATTATATAATTTTGGCCCGTAGTAAAATATGAATCATTGAGAATGACTTTCGATACATAATGGCAATGTGACGCATATGTTTTTTTTAATCGTGTTTCGTAGTCATGGGATTGTTTGGGTAATATTATATTATAATTTAATGTCCACAGTAAAGCGTGATAGGTATAGAGTTCTCTCATTGTAAATAGGGCTAACTCATCGTATAACACTTTAGTAGGATAACTGTAGCTCTTTATAAACAATATTTTTAGAATAGTGTTTTGCATTTTTTCTAGCCAATATATAAAATTGTTTAAAAGAGCATCCCATATCTAATTATGGATTCAGCTAAGGCATTATCAATTATCATTAATAATTTTTTGGTTAAAATATCTCTTATTTGATAAAATTTATGTAACAGTCTTCTGAGTAGTCCTGCTATATACTCAGCATGATCTTTCCAATTTTGATGCTGATCAACAGTACGACTAGATATTTAATACAATTTGTTTTCTAAATAGCTGCACATTTACAGTTTGTTTGATTTTCGCATGGCCTAGAGTGAATTTTTATGTTGTTTAACTTTGGTTGATCAGAAACTGTGAGTGAGAATGTTATAAATTTAGTTTTGTCAACATTCACGCTCAGAAGACTGTTATCCAGCCAAATTTTAAGTTTTCTCAATCCTCGTTCGGTTTTTTTATATACATTTTCCCAGGACTCACTTACTATTATAATAGCAGTATCATCGTCAAATGATATAATTTCCCCATCTATACTTACTATTTACGAAATAGAGTTGATATAAACTAAAAATAAGATGGGTTCCAGTACAGTACCCTGGGAATACCTATTGTGACGGTGAACACGGAACTGGCCCTCTGTTCGTTGAAAATAAAAAATTGGTAGTGGTGGGGGTTTAGAGCTGAGACCCCAGAGGCGTCCGTGCACTTATTTTAGATGGGTTGCGTCTCAGGGTTGGTTTTAGTAAGTGCTGTTTCGGGTCGAATGCTACACCCTGTATGTCGTAACTTGCACAACTTTTTATCACTTTGTTTAAAATTTCACTGATTTGACTTTTACAGCTATTTTCGGGTTAACGGTTACACCCTGTATGTTGTAGTTTTGATTTAAATTAAACACGGAGATTTAAAGGGATTTACAATTATCTTTTATTTATTTAATCGTCTTGAACAGAGTTGAAGAAAGATTATATTTTAATTTTACGAATTTCTTTTTAAAATTGTAACTAATCGACAACAGAAATTCTGTCTTAGATTAATTTGAATGTGTTTGAAAAAATGCAACAAAAATATTTAAATTCACTTTATGATTGAACCTCGTAGATTGAGGGGAGATTGGAAAGGGGGGCCACTTAAGGCGAAGAATTTTATTAAAGAAATATAAAAAGGGGGCCACTTAAGGCGAGAACTTACAAACTAACTCTTTTTAACCAGGTTGCGGCCTGGGAAGCTAGAATCGGACAGATGGTCACGGCGAAAGTACTGGATCTGGGATTAAGAAAACCTAGCTAGACGGGAGTATCTACAACATAAGTTAAATAGTAACCGAACCCGTTCAATAGCGTCAGCAGTTATTACACAAAGCTAACTTTGAAACTTATTTTTTCCCAAGAACACTACGCGAGAACTTTACACTAGAGTCACTGCCAAAACTGAACTTGGCTACGGCTTGCGATGCACCGGTATTTATACTGATTCAGAAAAGTTTCGTTTTGCTCGCCCCATCGAGTCTCGCGGAGAGCTGGAAAGGCTTGAAATCGCTCAGTGCGGGCAAGGATGAGTCATCGATTGCATCATGTTGCTCAATACTTGAAAATTTTTGAATTTGAAAATAAAATTTATATAGAAAGATCGGCGATGCAAAGGGGAATTTACCAAAATTAGAATAAGAGTCGGATCTATTTTGGTTTTGAAGTTTTGTGGGAGAAATCTGGCTCGACCCCGTAAGGTATCACGAAGGTCCGCTGTTAACAAACTGTAACTCCGTTAACAGGTTTCCAGTTAGTGCGTAAGATATTAAGACAAGATAATAAAAAGGTTCAATCCGGTTCGGAGTCGAGTGGAGCGTAGATATAGAATATGTGTCTGCTATTATACAGGGGTGATTGAAAATGGGGAAAGATTTATAATAGCAATGAGATTGTGGGACTTCGATGAAAGGGTATTTGGACTTTTGAGACTCGAGGCATGGAAAGTGATTTGAAGTATACAGGGGTTGATCGAAAAGTTGAAGATTTTGAAAATGAAATTGTTTATAGAAAATTGGGGGATTGAAGTACGACGATGATAAATTGAGGTTAGATGGTGGTTCTGACTATTTTGATGAATGTGAGGGGGTTGTATTTTAAGGGGTGGTTTTTCTGAAAGTTCCTTTGCAGAATGACTGGGATGAATGTGGGAAGTATGTTTTTGATGAATTTATGTTATTTGAGAATTATGGATGGTTCGTGAATTTTTTCGGATTTGTGTGACCTTGAATGTGGTTTTTCAATGTTACTTAGGTCTGGTTGACTTTTTTATCATGGTCTGCCATGATGCTTGGATTAATCTAAATTTTTTACTAATTTTGCATTTTTTGTTTTTTGTTTTTTGACTTATAGGGGGAATACCCTATAACAACGGAAAGGGGGTCACTGTAGATGTTGTTACGTTTTACTCTTTGATTTCTCCACATAAGGTAGTACTGGAAAATGTTTAATGGTTTGCCTCTTACACCCAGGGATTCCAAATGTTTCAGTAATAATTTATGGTTAAAAGTATCGAATGCCTTAGCTAAATCTAAAAATATTACCAAACATTTTTTATTTCATTAAAACCATTTACAATATCACTTAAAATCTCTATAATGGCATCTTGCTTACCTAGATTTTGTTTGAAACCAAATTGTTTGCTATTTAGTAATTTTTTACTTTCTAAAAAATTGACTAGACATTTTTTAAGGCACTATAATATTAATTTTGCAAAATGATTTATGACGGATATTGGCCTATAATTTCTTGCCAATTGTTTATTTCCTTTTTTATAAACGGGCGTTATGATAGACGTTTTCATGACTTGAGGAATATGTGCCTTTGGAAATAATTTGATTAAATATAAATGTAAGAGGAGTTAGACTATTTAAGTTTACGGATTTTATTGTTTTAACAGATATTTCATCAAGCCCATTAGCAGAGTTATTTTTCAGTTGAGAGATGTACAATACAAGTTCCTTTTCAGTAACAGGGTGGAGGAAAATGCTTGCATTATTTATTATTATTATTACTATTATTACAACCATCATTATAACGTTATTAATATTATTATTACAGATTTTAATGTTTGCTACCATGTGTTCACCAATTTGGGCAAAAGAGTTATTAAAAAAGTGGGCCTTTTCTTTGTCATTAGATATCGTTTCATTATCGTTATTTATAATATTAATCTTTTCATATTTAACTTTTTGGTCACTATTAGAAGCCTCATTTACTAAAGTTCAGAATTTTTAAAAGTTATTATTTGCGTTTATTAATTCTTGTTTATAATATACATTGTTCGTAGTCTGCATTCATTTATTTAGCATATTACGATACTGTTTGATTTATTCGTGAAGTGATTATAAAGTGTATTATAGAATTCATATATACTTCACCACAACGTAATATATCTGTACCTATAATACACCAATAATATATTTAAATTTATTAAATAATAAATATAATATACTAAGCCCAAATTATATTACATAATATTAAAAATTTATCCAATAAGTAAATAAAACTATGAAAGAATTTAGTTCATATTTACAGACTTATGTGTCACCAGATTTGTAAATAAATTATTTTTTCTTAGGTAAAACAAATATGAAAATAAGTAATGAAAGACTGCATGTTTAAAACCAGAATAATTTCTTTTAAACTTGTGAACTAAAATATAACAATGAAATAAAATAATTTCTAATTTCTATTGAGATAATATATTAATAATTTTTACGTACCAGATTTCTTTATGTTCTATGTTATTTTGTAGTCTTTGTAAATCATTACGTGACTTAATTATTATTTTGTTGCTGCCCTCCAACACAAATATAGTATTATTAAAATCCCAGCAAATTTTTAAGTACACCATTTTCACTAATTTATATATATTTAAAACTCGTTTTGATAGCTCATCAGTAACACTTTCTCCCTTTTGAATTCCTTTCGACAGCGTAGACCATATTTCGTTTCCATGTGTTTACAAATTCGATGATAGCTGGACTTTTTTTTCAATTTTTTCCAATACGGTAGCAGAAATTAATTTCGTTAGCTTTAAGGTCTTCAAAAAAATTTTTGTTAACGCCAGCACTTTCTTTAAGTCGTTTTCATCAACATTTTCTGCTATACCGTATACGATTAGGCTGTTTATTACGACTATATGCATTATTTTCTTTTACTTTATGTATATCCTGCTTAATTTCATTAATTTCTTTTTTCATTATTTGAATATTTTTCAGAATATTTTTTTTTTAATTTGTTAATTTATCTAATATATTGGGATTTACATTTTGTGAGTTTTCTTTGATGTTTTGCATTAGCTCTGTCGAAAAGTTTTGAAATGATTCTCAAAGTTCTGCTCCAATGCTTTGACTTTTGTTACCATTTTTCTGTTTTCACTATAAATGTACAACTATACACTACTTTCTATTGCTTTGTAGTAGGTTTTTATTATTATATACTGTATTTTTTAACAACTTTTATTAGAATTTAATTGGAGTGAAGTAATATTCGTGCCATAATGACCAGAAAGCTACCTGGAAGTATCTTAAACAGTGGGGCATTCATAACTCTGAAGCTAAAACTTTAAACACTAAACTTTTCACCAATTTGAATGATATAAATAGTCACTTTGTAAACATAGCAGAAAATATAGTTCCAAATGCTGACACAATTAACAATTACTTATCACTATCATTCGAGGAACTACCCACTCAAATGGAATTAAAACCGATCACTTACAATGATACCTGCAAATACCTAAATCAAATAAAATCTAAGGCGATAGGAATTAACAACATCTCAGTCATCATGCTGCACCTTATTATGCCTTATGCTGGAAAAGTCCTCACACATATAATCAACTACTCCCTGGCTAACGGACAAATACCTAATCTTTGGAAAATCGCCATAGTGAAGCCACTACCAAAAGTTGACTCTCCAACAAACCACTCTGATATCCGACCAATTAGTATCCTTTCAGTACCTCCAAAAATATTAGAGAAAGCCGTAGGACAGCAATTACACTCTTACCTTGATGAACACAATATCCTCCCTTCGGAGCAGTCAGGATTTAGGACGAATTATAATACAGCCACCGCGTTACTGAAAATTACAGATAATTTGTCTAATGCTATGGACAGAGGACAAATATCAATCTTAATATTATTAGATCTTAGTAAGGCATTCGACTCCTTAAGCCATGATTTGCTGATTGCAATACTTAGATACTATGGAATTACTGGAATGAGTAATAAATGGTTTCAAAACTATTTAGAGAACCGAAAACAGTTGGTTAACCTTGAAAATAAAGAGTCTGGCATACTGAATATCCTCAAAGGAGTACCGCAAGGAAGCATATTAGGACCAATATTATTCACAATATACACCTCTAAAATGACAGATAACGTAAAACCTAGTGAAATAATGTTATATGCGGATGACACTCAAATCACCAGGTCACTAAGTAGTACTAATTTAAGCAATGAAATTCATGATACAAATGAAGAACTACATAATTTACACGAATGGTGTAATAATCACGCTTTGAAGATTAATCCAGCAAAATCTGTTTTCTTAGTAGTAGGATCTGATACAAAGATTTCGCAATGTGATATTAATGCCATTAAAATTAATATAGACTCTTTACCAATCAAATGAGTAGATAGTGCAAAAAGTTTAGGTGTCATTTTTGATAGCAATTTAATGTTTGAAAAGCATGTGCACAAGTTAGTTTCTGTAGCATATATGAAACTAAAATCTCTATATGAATTTCGTGATGTTCTGCCTAGTAGAACCAAATGGAAATTAGTGGAGTCACTCATCTTAGTCAAGTAAATCATTGTGACACAGTATATGGTCCACATTTAACAGAAAATCTCAAAAACAAGCTGCAAAAAGTAGAAAATTGTGGTTTAAGGTACTCTTACAGCGAAATAAATAGAAGAGATCATGTGACAGCAGTGTATAATTCTCTAGGTATTTTGAAATTGAACTATGTAAGACACCTGCGTTATGCCTGATTTATTATTAATGTAATGAGAGATAACTTTAGTGTACCTCGTTTTAGAACAGTGGTCTTTAAAAACTCATTTTCATGTTAGGCCCCTAAAATGTTAAATGATCTTTTAAAAATTGTCGACATTACTTTAAGTAAACGGTCAACCAAATTAAGCTTAAAAAAGAGTTACCTACAACAACAGCAACATGAGTAGTAAATTGTATTTATAGAACATATTAGCTATTAATCCCAATGTCGCAAATAAAGTATATTATAATACTATATGATTTTAATTATTATTATATTTTGTGCTTTTACCATCTCAATGTTATCTCTTGATTATTGTTAGTTAGGTTAAGTGATGGAGAATAACAATCCTAGTGATTGAACTATTACTTTTTGTGCATTGTTCTTTTTGTGCAATAAATTATTATTATTATTATTATTATTAATACGTGACTTAGTCACAAAGCGCCATCTATGAATGTCAATGAATGAGTCAAGGGCCAAAATAATTATTTTAATTAGTTTTCAATATTTTTCACACTTTTGACTTTGTCTCTCAAACAAAAGAGTTGTAACTTTTTATACCATAGAGGGATAAGTTTCTGAGCAGTTCTGTTGAGGTGGCATTACTTTGTCCTTCAAATTTTCTTTATGTACCCTAGAACGTCTTAATCAATCCACTACTTGAGATGGAGTTGCCATGCCAGGGCGAAGGAGATGGACTTAATACTTCACCGAAAGCGTAACTCTATTTCCTTATCGATAAACGAATTGGAGTGTAGGTATTTTAAATCATCACACTCGTTCTGGCTGACTGGCTGGAATGGACATTGCAAAATGAAAACACTGTGTATAACATCCCACAGTATAAAATAAATCAATTTCATAGAGGACGCGTTTAAATTCCTTGAACTCAACAAAACACAAATGGCGAATCCAGTGAGTCAGTGGCAGAGAGTTAAGATAGGTAGGTGCAGCAAGAGGTGGTTGTGGCCGACAGCCAAAATGCTTCAGACGCCGTCGTCAACGTCCCGACGCATTCCAGAGCCGAATTTAGCTGGCTTGAGTAACAACACTGGCATCCATTCAGCGCGAAACCTGCACATGTCTCAAAGTAATATATGTATTTCTAACACCACACAAGTACACTTAAGCTGTTAAAATTGCTATATATTTACTTTCGGTATGCGTTACATTTGTTTTTATGTTATTTTACAGGATTCTGTTTGATCTAGCACAAAGTAACAAAAAAGTAGTTAAAGTAATATAACTTGAAATTCACTTGAATTTAATGACTAATATTTCATTAGTTATTGTTTACAACTTCCGTTTAATTAATATTATTTTAATTTCTGATTTTTACTTCATAGATTTACTTACATATTTGAAATAGTATATCACAGAATAGTCATTGTTTTGTATTCAATTAATTATATTAATGTAGTCAAAATAGGATTTGATGTGGGCCTTTTTCCATAAACAATTTTATGGTTGGATCCTGTTGGACGATGTGCTAAGTAGTATCCAAAAAAACTTTATACTTCAAAGACCTTGTGCTCCAATTGTTATTAACAACTTAATTTTCAACCTAAAAAGGTGAATAACTCGAAATATATAGGTCCGATCGGGACAGAGAAAAAAATCTTTGTAATTAAAATTTTTATAAATCTACGTTTAGTGTAGGTCTTAGGAGTGCAACCATAACCTACAAAAGTGAAAAAAAACCAGCCAAAAATAGGTTTTTTTTCATATTGTTGCCCAGGGCCGCTGAGTGAACCGATCAGCTTCCAACCTTCAGAAAATCTGCCTCTTGATCTAACGAAAACACCCTGAAAGTTTGGTGAAAAAATATTAAACCCCCCAAAATGGATCACTTTTTTTCAAAAGTTAGGTCTTGACGTCAGCTTTTTGATGCCGTAAAAATATGTTTTTTAAACCTATTTTGGCAGTTTTTTGTATTTGTTTAAAACCCAATTAACAAAAAAATTAATTTTTTCGGCCATTTTGAAAATTTATATCAGATTAAAAAGATAATTTTTTTACGATACAGAAATACAATAAAATCCGTCCATTTCTAGTCACATGTCAAAATTCATCAAATTATTAAAGGATTGCACTGATAATCTCCCTAGGGATTATCACTTATGTTGCTACGCAACGAAAAGTTATTGACAGTTTTATAATTTATTTAAAATGTCACATTCACGATTTGACATATTATTAGAATTTAAAAAAATTATCTCACCGAATTTACCGCGTCCACTGATAAACCCTTATAATTTTCTCTAATAATGACCCTAAAGCTTGTTGCTTTAAGTAATTACACTCCGCCTTACGGCGTCGGGTAATTACTAAGCAACAAGCTTTCGGTTCATTATTAGAGAAAATTATCGCGTGATTTTTAGCGTCCATGGTAAATTACAGCAATTTTAATACCTTTATTTTAATTTTAAAAAGTTTATTTTGGTCAACCTAGACTCTAGATATTCAACTTTTTGCATTTTAGTCAATTGTTAATTAACAAATGCATATTTTTGGCCAAAATTTGAACTGTACCATATTCAGTTCATACAACATATTAATAAAAAAATCTTTTCATAAAAACAAAGAACCGCACTTTGTCTTATATAAAATGGTTCTCGGTTAAATGTTCTGAATTTTTAGTATATTATAGATCTCGATCTCCTGATTAAAAGTAACATAGGCCCAATCTAATACTATGACTAGTTTTTGAGATACAGGGTGTTAAAGTTAAAAAGTGGCTATTTTTATAAAATATATTCAAGACAAGGATTCGGTTTTTTTTCGCGAATATCATTCCTGTATCGTCAGATAATATATTGTGATAAAAATATGCGCTTATATACAGGGTGAGCCACCAATAATACGAAGTGAATTTTTAAAATCGATGTGTATGCTGAAACAACAAAATGTTGAGAAAATTATTTTTGAAATGAAATGTACTGTTTCATATTTACCGAAATTCCCAATTGTATGTTTTATACAGTGCGAGTCAAAAATATGGAAACACGTGTGACTCATTCTAATAAGACGCCCTGTATATTTTAATATATATATTGATTGTCTACTGACAGCTGATTCCAAATATATATAATTTTAGAGGGGTCCACAGGGTGACACTAAAGATAAAACACAAGAACAATGCCGTAAAACTTGTTTTTTTTAATCGTCCTGTAATTCATAATTTCGGCTGTTAATTTCCGTAATTCTTTCAAATTATGTTTATTGTGTATACGTTAATGGAATACCAAAAATTCAAAATCTTACTATCACTAGTTCTCGATATTTAAAGCGAAAAATACATTCATTTCCGTGGCCAGCATTTTTATGTAGAAGGCAAAATAAATACACACACAAGTAAAAAAATATTTTTATTTATATTTTTTTTACTTACAAGCCTTTTTCGACCGTTTTTGATAAGTTTTTAAGTGAAAATTTCCTAACCCTAAAAAATGGAAAAAATACCAATGATTTAAAAGTAAATTTTTCTTACCCTGGATACTTTATAGCATAAAAATTAATTAAAGAAACAAGTTATTGCCTTATACCTCAAGAGAAACAACAATGCAGCTACGGATACGTGTCTCGGAGTTATTGCTCCTCATCAGCGTAGCGTAGCTTAGCGAATATATCCTATAATCGAGTAAAACCAACAAAGGTCGGAAAGTACAGTGCACAGTACTCGATTTGTACTTTCATACTTCATGTGCCACATTTAGGGCCTCAAATGAGAGTAATCAGTACGACGAGCTCTACGTGTACTGCTCTATTTCCACCTGGAAAACACTAATTAAAATATGACGGGGGTTTCTTTATTTAATTATTTAGCCTCATAAACCCCCATCATGCATTGTTATTTCTCTTGAGGTATAAGGCAATAACTTGTTTCTTTATTTAATTATTTAGCTTCATAAACCCCCATCATATAAAAATTATAAAGTTTAAGGTATAACAAACAAGCTATATCTACAAGGATTTTTTAAAAAATAGTATTTTATTTAATATTTTATGTTTTAATATAGAGTGAAAAAAAATGGTAAAGCTTAACTTTCACGTGCAATTTATAAGACATAAAAATTATAAAAATTAGAAGTAAGTATAGCATTGGAAAACTGAATTCTTCCTCTTTAAAATGCTACATTTTCATTTTTAACGGGTACAAATTGTCTTTATTATGTAGCGACGGCGACGGTGCGACGCGCTTGAAATATTGAGCGAATTGTAATAATTTCTCATGCTAAGGGAAAAATGTATTTAAAAAAACTTTTAAACTATTTTTTGGTAAAATTTCCCGCTCTTTCACGTGGTGCTATCCGTTTTTTATTACTCATTATTTTTCAAGATATTAGCAAAACACTGAAATTTTCCGTTTCAGAGGGTTGTTTATACGGGCTCGCCGGGGTAAATTTTGGTAAACTTTTTTGAGTTACTTTCTACTAGCAACAAACTAGCCTTAAAACCCGTATGAGGCAGGTGAAAAATTCTGATTTTGAAAAATGTCAGATTTGACATTTTGATTAAGAATCTTTTGATTTTTACCAAAAAGCAGGTCTTTGAATCGTTTCTATGACAAGTGTTTGTTAATTAGTTGAAGCGTGGTATTATGAATTCTAATCCACTAGTGTATTAAAGGGCGTTTAATCCACGGGAAACAAACATATTAAACCTTCCTAATATAGTGGTCGTGAATAAAAATATTTTTTTACGGCGTCAAAGAGCTGGCATCGAGGCATAACTTTTGGAAAAAAAGATCCGTTTTGGACTTTATAGCATAAAATGGCACCAATTCAAAATTTCAATATCGCACACTGGGTTTAATATTTTTGCGGCAAATTTTTAGGGTGATTTTGTTAGAGCAAAAGGCAGATTTTCTGATAGTTTGAAGCTGATCGGTTCATCCAGCGGTTCTGGGTAGTAAAATGAAAAAAAAAAACAACGAATGCTGGACAGTCTTTTCACTTTCGTAAGTTATAATTGCGCTCCTAAGACCTACACTAAACGTAGATTTGTACAAAATTTAATTCCAAAGATTTTGTTTTTTTGGTCCCGATCGGACCTATATATCATGAGTTATTCACATTTTTAGGTTGAAAACGTGGTTACAAAAATGAAATTGTTAATAACAATTGGAGCACAAGGTCTTTGAAGTACGAACATTTATTGGGTACTCCTGAGCACTTCCCCAATAGGATCCAACCCTAAAATTGCTTATGGAAATAGTTCCTTTATAATGATTTTTTGTGCTATTTGTGAATAATCATTTTGTTGATTTAAACAATGTCGAATTAATTCATTCAGAAAGAAAGGTAAAAACTTAGATTTATTAGAGCAGTTAGAAATAATGAAGACTGTAAAAATTTATAAGAATGTAATAAATGAAGAGCAGACTGTCGTGGGCTTCAACATTTTAGCTAAAATTATTCAAATACAAGGGACTGTCTTAAATATAACTTATATTTTATGGTGTATTAAGAATTCTATATTAGAATTGCATTAATCTCCCAGGTAGTATTGTAAAAGTTTAAGTTATTCCATCACAGTGTATTTTGTATAAATTTATAAATTATAATTAACTATTATAAGTAAGTAACAGATATTCCAAATTATTCCAGGCAGTACCTACAGTAAAAGTTTAGGTTACCCCACCGCAATATATTTTGCGTAAATTGTGAATATTATAAATTAGCAACTAATAGTAATGTCAAACTTTATATTGTTTTCAATCTTGAAAAGGCCTAAAGCTGCTGAGTGTCGAGTTTTAATAAATCCTCCTGAGACATTAAAAAGCACAATATTTTATTTGAAATGTATGTGTACTGACACTTCTCTACGATGTTTGTAATGTATTACTTGTTACTTAAAAAGTACTGCACTGTACTTCAAGTACTTTACCTAAACAGTGTCAATATTAGAAAACATTCTCGATAATAATAGAAATGTAAAACTATAAACTACTCTGGGAGGTACTTGGATACTTTGCTTAAATAAAAGTAACATATGCAAATTTAACTATCAAATTAGAGTTTCATTTGTATGACAGTGGATGCTTGATATTCTACAAAAGGTAGTTTATAGGGGTCACTTGTCATTGGATATCCCAAGGTTTCAAAATACATTCAGTTGCATTGTCATGTAGGAGATTTAAAAGAATTTGTTGTTTTGTTAGAATTGAATGAAATTCGTAGGGTATTTCAGTACAATACTTAAAATAGATGAATCTTAGAGCGAAGAGAAATAACATCCAGACAAAATTAAAAAATATCAGAACTCTAACTAGAAAAGAACAAAGTAATATGAAATTTCGTGCGAACAGAAGTGGTGCAGACAATGTGCTCATACTTTTAGACTCCCATTCTTATTTTTTAATTTCATACCTTAATAAGAATTAGTATTTGTTATGCACCTAAACTTCCAGATTCATAGCGTCCACTTCATCAGGCAACAGGTGTAGGTATGCGAGATCGCTCGATTTTTCTATAGTGTGCTCGCGACATTCTCGATGTGACCGATCTGAACAATTCTTCTGACAATGACTCTGGTAACGATTTATATCTGAAGCCTTACAGTGACTGTAGATATTGGTCTCTGTAATTATCAAACAACTGTAGTAGACTTTATAAAATAACTCTTGGTAGACTCCGTCTCTATCTTAAGCCTCACACGATTAGGTAATGAAATTGTTGATATGAAATAATCACGGCAATCTAAAATTTCGTTATAATCATACTGAAACAATCTCGTCTGAAGGTTAGGGATGTTAGAGCCATTTGCAGTCGAGTCGGTTCCAAACTCATTCGTTCACACTCAATTGAAAAAAAGATATAATTGTTTGACAAATATTTTTGCAATATTTAACCACACCTATCTGACATTCGTTTTTTTGTTGAAGGTAAAGGACAAGAACAATACTCTTTTCTTTTTGAACAAAAAATGAGATACCTTATGAGAATCGGTCTTCGATTAACAGATTTTCCCCATTATATATGTAAGCTGACAGCTGGCATATTTCTCAATGCTCCCCCTTAGCTGCGCCGGTGGATTCAAACCTTCTGATTAAAAGTCTATGGGCGAGACCTTAAAAAAAGACAGTTTTTGAGATATTGCCTACCAACGATTACCTATTTCTACGATCAAGATTTATTTCTTGTATAGCATTACTTTAGGCAAAAGTGCAAGAGTTAAGAAATGTTAATTTAAGATTTAAGACCAATGATGGTACCTACAGAGATCTTTTCAGAATTTCTTAACTCTTAGTAGAAAATATATGTATATATGGCATATTGATGAAAGTTGAACCAAATCGAACAAGAGATGAAAAATTTTTGAAATAAGAGTTGTATGTCTGCAAAAAGTTTTAAGGCTCTTGACCAAGTTGTTAAAAAATATGAGATAATATATATATATATATATATATATATATATATATATATATATATATATATATATATATATATATATATATATATATATATATATACCACATTTAATTACTTACATAACAACCACGAGTAAAAAAATATGTCAAAGAGCATCTGCTTCCATTCCAAAGTGGTTTACAATGCGACACAGAAAATTTCCGAAATATAAGTCACCAGAACAACTCGATTAATTTTATTTTAATCGCCTTATTTAGATTAACGTCCTGGGGGAGTTCAGCATTAGTTATTTCAATCATCCGGGATACGTACAGTCGTACACACAGACAATTACACAACAATCATTCTCTACGACATTACCATCTACCGCAGCTGAGACTCGAACTCATGTGTGGTACAGCGACAAGCCGTATTGTTTCTCACACAATCCCATCTAATCCACTGCGAGCAACTCAGTAACACATTAAAAATGCCACTAAATATCCATCCATACCGTAGCCTGGGCTTGAACCTGGGACTTCTTGGTCTCAACTCTAACACGTAAGCATTGAGCCACTGAGCCGGCAAAATAAATAATAAATAAGTAAGTAAGAAAGTTTTGGCCAATAGTGGTTGCGTCACTTTAAAGATTGGGTAATAGAAATATCATAAGTATTTGAAATAGCCAAGAAAACCTGGTAATGATTCTGTGACTCATTAAATTCTACATCAAGTATTGAGAAATATTCTCATAGGCAACTTTGTTCTCGATGAGATAGGTAAGATAGGGTTACCTTCAAACAAACTTTGAAGCCAGAGCAGAAAACAAGAAAAAGTGAATGAGAGGAAAAGAAATGAAAAATTGTATTCCATGACACTACTACAAAAAGAAGATCGATACCTACTCAATAAATGTTTTTAATCCGTTAGGAAATTGTTCGAGGTTGCTCGAAGCTTCTGCAGTACATGACTCTTGGAGAACCCACCAGCGAACAAATCAACTCTTCTGATAATAAATTGAATACCCTACGAAATTGTGTATGTACAGTTTCAACGTATCCCACGCTGGTAAAAAAAATTTTTATTACTAAAGATGATTATTATCATAATCGATTTGTGAAGGTTTCAACCAGTAAGAAAATAGTTCTATTACTAGGTAAAACATATCAGATTTAACTGACCTATTTTATTCATCTGCCATTAGATTTGTATTTTCTGTTCCTTGACACAAATCGCTTTGAAATTTTAGGTACACTTTAGTACTGATAAGAGGTGACTAACCTCCAAATTTTATCAAAATCGGTTTACTAGAACCAGGGTAATAGAAAGAAGTTAAAAAATTACTCGTTAACGCATGTTTGCTGCTTTTTTGAGGTTATGCTAAACTTTTGATCTTTCTAATTCATCTTATTTTGTTGCCCTTTCGAAAACAAAGATTTTGATATCTTTCTCGTTCTGATAAGACCAATAGAAGCACAGATAACAACAAAATAAATCTATTATTTACGAATAATTTTTCTTCATCAAATTATCGATGCGGCTACAAAATTTGAGCCAGCCATATATTTCTGTGTTATTACACTAAATTCTTAGTTTTATTTCCTGTACTATAAATAATGCGATTAAATTATGACGTAATGCAAGTACAAAGGCAATAATATTTTTCATCGGTTTTTTAATAATGAATTAATTAACTTGAAAACAATGAAGTTACAAGTCCCGGTGTTCTAGGTGCAAATACATATTTCATCAGTAATATTAAGAAAGTATACAAAATAGTATATTGTTTGATTAGGAGTTAAAGTGGCTTTTTACTCCGTCATTTTTTATTCAAATGTCGATTAGCTATTAGAAAAAACAAACAAAAACTTTTGCTGTGCGTTGCCATTAGCAACAGAAGTAAAAGTCCGCTCGAGCGGAATAAAAAAAGTACTTTTTGCTTTTGCTAATGGCAACGTACGGCCGTTTGAAATATTAAACTTTAATGTCATGAAATGAGTAAGAAATGTCATGATTTTCTGACGTTTAAAGAACATAATTATTTTTTTCCACGACCGGGAGTAGAAGTCGATTTCTATGGCATCAAAATTGTGACAGACGTAAAGCATTTACTCCCTAGGAACGAAATAAGACAATAATTTCCCTAGGGGAGTGTTTATTTTATTTCATTTATAAACAAATATCTGTTGCCATGATACGTTGAATGGAAATATCGCAAAGGCTTCTAAATATTGCAATTTCGCTCCAATTTATTATAATTCTTTATTTATGAAATAAATGTTTTTACTCCCGATCGTGGAAAAAATAGTATATACACCTCGGGAGAGACCACCATTTTTCCCTCGATGTATTTGTTGCCCTCGGGCCTCAAATTACACCTCAGGAAAAATAAGACGTTTCTCTCCTTTAGTGTATAATGTGACTATTCTGTAACGAGAAAAAAGTTTGACATTTTATCTCTCTTGACAAGTAACAAAATGTCACTTTTTATGAAATTACTTTTACCACGGGAAAAAAATGAATATTTTTTTTTCCCGGATATGTACACATAAGAACACGGAGATATTTAATTTTAGAATATTTTATTATACTTACAAAACTTTCTTTTCCTTAATGTCAAAAGTACAGTTGTTAAATGTGCATTGCATGAAAGACATGTTCCTAGAACGATTGGGAATGTCTGCTGCAGTGGAATTTTCTTGAGTTGAAATCATATTTTCTGCCATTGACACAACTGCCGTTGATGGTGCTGATCGCAAATTGGGTCTTATTGCAAGTAATGTACTACCACACCTTCTAAACACTTTACTAGATATTTCTGTCTTATGCGGCACCGATTCATCAACATACTCTTCAGCAACTGTTGATGACTTCCAACGAGTGTTTATTTAGTGTCATCAAGTCTCCTTCAATTAAAAGTGTAGCAGACGATCTTGGAAATGCATGACCTATATATGACTTAGCATTTTAAAGTAGAAGGTAATTGGCTACTGTTTCGGGTATCTTATAAAATTGGTACATTTTCCATTGCGATATGCGTAAAACAGGCGGCGATCCTTTGCTGCTGCTGGACGAAGGACTATGTACATTCTGTAAAATTTAATATATCCTTCAGTAACTACAAATCTCCTGTTTACATCATTCTTTGTTTGCTTAAGTTTCACAATTAATTTCTTCTACGTTCCAGAATCATCAATATCATCTAATGTTACTTGGCTGATTTCACAAATTCAACAAGCTCCTGCAATCCCAAATGCAACAACAAATCGTATATTTCTTGGACATGTAACCTTTCCATTTTGCTTAAAAATGTAATTAGTTTGCAATATTTTGAAATGTCTACATTATTATTGGACTGTAACGTACTTTTAATTATTGAATAATTCGGTCACACTGTTGATGGCTTTTGTTATTGCGCCAATTCCGAAAAATAAGCCAATACCAACGTCTCCAAACACAAACACAACTTCGCGCTAGAATCTAATACTTTTTTCCCTTGTATAATAAATAACTATTTTAACCTCTCCACAATAAAATTGTGAGAGGTTACTAAAATTGGTACAAAAACGAAAATTGAGATAACATCAAATCTTTACGTTTTGAGGTCCTAGGAACCCAAAAAAGTGATTTTTGAAAAATGTCCGTGTGTGTGTATGTGTGTATGTGTGTATGTGTAATGGGGTAGTGAAGCGCAAGCTATAGCCTCTCCTACTCAATTGTTAACCTCACCTTCGCGATGAGTTCAATTTGAACTTGGTGCACCCTGTTTTCACTAACGAGGCTCTAACGACCGAGTAAGGGCGGAATAACCCTTACCTTTTGCCGTGAGCACATCCACCTTCTCACGAAGAGTGCGGTAAAAATAACCCACCGCACACAAAGGTTGCTTTTGGAATCGTTTGGTTACCCCATCGTCGCAGTCTCCTTCTGTGCCATGGGACCACACCACTCGCCTTCCGCAACCGAGCTGGTCAGTTGCATACCTGCTCCAGCTAAAACTTCAAATGCAGCTTCGTTTTCAGTCGATTAAGGCTTTAAAAAATGATGGAGCGTTCAAGTGGGACAAAATCATCCGGAGGTAAAATACCCTCCCGATCGGATCTCCGGGGGAGGGTGCCCACAGGGACACCCCATCGAATGTCGAAAAAACACCGACAAGTTAAATCCAACAAAACTAATTCTTTCATCTACGGTGCTTGGAATGTTCGTACTTTGAACGACAGCACTCGCACCGATCGGCCTGAAAGAAGAACTGCTCTAATAGATATAGAACTTCACCGACTCAATGTTGACGTTGCAGCTCTCAGCGAAACTCGATTTTTGGAGGAAGGCTCTCTCACAGAAAAGTACTACACCTTCTATTGGAAAGGTCTTCCCACCAATTCAAGAAGACAACATGGAGTAGGATTTGCCGTTCGGAATCAACTTGTATCCAACTTAACACAAGTACCACAAGGCCTATCCGAGCGTCTAATGCTGCTACGCTATGAGCTATCAGATGGCAACGCGGTAAATCTAATAAGCGCCTACGCTCCCACTCTGGATGCAAGTCACGAAACCAAGGAAAGCTTCTATCAACAGCTGGAAGAAACCCTCTGTAGAATACCTAAAACGGAACGACTCGTTATTCTTGGCGATTTTAACGCTAGAGTAGGGAGAGATGCAGAGACCTGGCCAGGCATCATAGGCAAGAACGGTTTGGGCAACATGAACGCTAACGGTCAACTACTCCTAACTAAATGCGCCGAACATGATCTAGTGATAACAAACACCATTTTCCGACAAAAGGATAAATTTAAAGGCACCTGGCGTCACCCCAGATCAGGTCACTGGCATCTACTGGACTATGTTATCGTACGTAGGAAGCATCTCAAGGACGTCCAAATTACAAAGGCGCGCATTGATAGCGAATGTTGGACCGATCATCGTCCTGTTGTCTCTAAAATGAAAATTGTTATGAGACCCAAACACCGAAGAACTCAAGTAAAACGTAGACTCCGTCTCTGTATTAGTAAATTGCGTGACCAACAAACCGTCGAACAGCTAAAGCAAAAAGTTCAAGAGAATTTGAGTGCACTAGAAGAAACCAATTCTGTAGATGTCGCTGCTACCTGGACACAAATTAAAGACAGTTTAAAAAGTGCGAGTGAGGAAATTCTTGGCACTGCAGCAAGTAAGAAACAGGAGGACTGGTTCAATGATAATGAAGCTTTTATACAAGAACTTCTTGACCGCAAACATACTGCCTTCCAAAACGCTATCAACCACCCCAACGACTCATCAAAAGCAGAAGCTTTTATCCAATCTAAGTATGAAACGCAACGCGAAATCAGAAGAATAAAGAACGAGTGGTGGGCAAGCAAGGCCAGAGAAATTCAAAGGTACGCCGATTCACACGACTACAGGAATTTCTTTCAAGAAGTAAAAGCAGTGTACGGCCCCAGTCGGAAAAATATGTGCCCTATTAAAGATTTAAATGGAAATCTCCTCAAAGAAGACCAGAAAATAAGAGCCCGATGGAAAGAACACTACTCTAACATTCTTAACCAGCAAAGTCAAGCCGATCACGATATTATAAATCTTATCCCTCAATATGACACCTTCGAAGACTTAGATAAACCACTAACAACGGAAGAGATCTTAACCGCCATTGGGCAGCTAAAAAATAACAAATCTCCCGGCGCCGACTCACTCCCAGCTGAGATCTTTAAAGCTGTGTCGTCAGAGCTCATACCCTACCTCAAAAAACTGTTTGATGTCGTGTGGGAAAGTGGTCAAGCTCCGCAGGAGTTTCGTGATACACTTTTAATCAACCTCTTCAAAAACAAAGGGAGCGCTGCGGACTGTGGAAATTACAGGGGTATAGCTCTCCTGGCTGTTGGAGGGAAGATACTCACTAAAGCGATGGCAAATAGGCTAACACCTGTTATGGAAAAGTTACTTCCTGAAACACAGAGTGGCTTTAGACCAAACCGAGGCACATCGGATTTAATCTTCACACTTAAACAGCTTCAAGAAAAAGCACTCGAACATCAAGGAGAAATTCACATGGCCTTCATTGATTTAACCAAGGCGTTTGACTCGGTGGACAGGGAAGTGCTCTGGAAAATTATGTTCCGCTTAGGTATCCCTAGAAAATTTGTGGAAGTATGTCGCAGTCTACATACAAACAACAACGCTCAGGTTATGTATAATAATGAGGCAACCGAACCTTTCCAAACCCTCACTGGAGTTAGGCAGGGATGTGTCCTGGCACCCCTACTCTTTAATTTGTTTACCACTGCTCTAACAATTATTGTTGACAACAAACTGACAGTCAGAGGAATAGGTCTCAGATACCGTTTTGATGGCGGTCTCTTTAACATAGGACGCTTTAGAGCTTTCACGAAGACACGCACACGATTCATTTGTGATCTCCAGTATGCGGATGACTGTGCACTTTTAGCCTCTACGCCGGAAGAGCTTCAAGAACTTTTAGATGTGTATGCCCAGAGCTATGATTCCTTGGGACTTAAAATCAACATTGGAAAGACTAAGATTATGTCAACTCCTCATCAAGTGAACCAAATAGACATTACACTTAACGGAAATTCTCTTGAAGTGGTGGATCAGTTCAATTACTTAGGCAACGTTGTTAATGACAAAGCAAACATGGACAGCGAGATTCGCAATAGAACTAACGCTGCATCTAGAGCACTCTGGGGACTTAGAGAGAGAGTATTTGACAACCACGACCTTGCTTTGTCAACGAAAATGGCTGTCTACAGAGCAGTTGTCATTCCAACACTGCTATATGGATGTGAAAGCTGGGTCACTTACCGTCGTCATGTGAAAGAATTAGAACGTTTTCAACAAAGACACCTCAGAAGTATGATGAAAATCCGTTGGTTCCATCACATATCAAACGTGGAAGTACTCAGGAGAGCAAACAGCCTTCCAATTGAGGTGCTTATTTCAAGAGCACGCCTAAGATGGGCAGGTCACGTTCATCGTATGCATGATAACCGCCTTCCTAAATGTACACTTTATGGTGAATTGCTAAGCGGTAGAAGAAGGCGTGGCGGTCAACGAAAGAGGTTCAAAGACGCTCTCCATGAAAATCTAAAATCCTGCGGTATTGCAGACGAGCAATGGGAACAACTTGCAGCGGACAGAACCGAATGGCGAGGGGTTGTGGCCAGCTATCAAGGAGATGTTGCTGCAAGAAGGCCGAATCCAAGACCTAACCAGGTCTATGTTTGTCCTGACTGCGGTCGACATGTGCTCTCCCGAATTGGCCTCTATAGCCATAGTCGTGTGCACCGTAGATGAATGGGAATTACAATAGACTACACCTTTTACTTGTTTTTTATTGTACACAATTTATCGACTGTAACATTTTTATACTCGGACTCGAGTAACGGCTAATAATAATAATAATAATAATGTGTGTTAGCACGATAGCGCCGAAACTACTGAACGGATTTGAATCATACTTTGCGTGTGCGTTTCTTTAGTGCCCCAGAAGATCTGAAAAGGTTTTGGTTGAGATCGCATTACGTTTAGTGCCATTTTGACGCAACAAGTTGTTTAATTTATAATTACTTTCAATTTGCAATGGAGCCATTGAAAAGCAGTTAAAATTCTGATTTCAACGATATATCACACTTCCACCCTTTCGATTTGGTTTCCGTGAAAAAAATTAAAAACAAAGCAAATATGGCATAGATCACATTTCGCATGATACTAGTAAAATTACTGAAATGCTAATGTTTCATTTAACAAAGACAGCCGCGAGCGATCGGATTGCAATGGGCAAATTTTGACGATTGTCATTGTCATCGTTTGTCATCCGATAACGTTGGTGTCATGTCATGTTAATAAAACTTCGGCATATTTGTAACTTTTAGTGGATTGTCACAAACTTTAAAGGTAGATATAACAATATCATATGCTTTCTGTACCTTCGTTGGTGAATTTATTATAGATTATCACTTTACCAATTTTCAAATTGTTGCTTTACAAATCTGTAGTATTTAGGATAACTAGACTTTCTTAGTCGTTCAAGTGATGTTAAAGTTGTTAATATCCTAATAGTATATTATTCATCGAGCGATAATATAGGTAATAACTCGCATAGATGATTGTAAATTCATTAAGTTGAGGGTTTTTTTAGTGCCCCAGAAGATCTGAAAAGGTTTTGGATGAGTTCGGATTACGTTTAGTGCCATTTTGTCACACAATTTAATGCTCTTTTCGGCTTCAAAGATCCACCGAGTGGGGAGGTTCCAGTCGCTTTCAGTAGCTGCCGATTTTTTTGTATTACATTTACCAAATCCAATATGGGCTATTTAAAAAAGACTATTCCAGTAACAAATTAGAAATAATTTTATTTTAATTGATATTCTGATTTTAGCACCCCAGTTTTTAAATGCTTTCTTAAATTTAAAACAACATTTTTTTTCATTATCTGATATTCTGCCAAAATATAATTTCAACAGGTTTTCGTTGACGTTATTCAGTGGGATCTTTGAACCATTATAAGCATGATCGTTTGCGTCGTCATCGTTCCAGATTGCTACGAAGTCAACACTTTATTTTTAGACGCTTCTGATACACTAATTTTATAAATATTTTCCTCAGACTTAAAAACTATTCATGCTAGAGAAATATACTTATTCCAAACCGAAATAGAAGCACTTCAATAAAACATGTTATTTTCCCTCTCTGTGAATAATATTGTCTACAAAGTAATTTTATGTAATAACAATAACATTCTTCCATTTTAAATACGGATCCTCATTTTTCTGCTGTATACATTTAGTGTTAGTTCTCGTAATATACTGAGGCGGTAAGAATCTAGTCTCTGTAAATTTTCGCAGAAATAAAAATAACTGGGTATTTATTTTGATCAGATGCTGTGTTAATAATTTCATTTACATGCAGACTGATCCGCAGTCTGTTATTAAATGTAATAGTTAAGTCTGGCCGATTTAAAATAACATTGCCAAATGTATAGTTGAAACATAGGGACGGCATTTTTCTGAATAATATCGTAACATTAGACACAAAGGCCGGTTTTATAATGCCGGATTAAACTTGAGAGTGTCGATTAAACTAGGGGTTTAAAAAAAAGTTTATCTTCAGTTTGCAGATTAATTACGTCATAGTGAAGTTAAACTTCAAACGGCAGATCAATCAATCAAACTAATTTTATTAAAATTAATATATAATATTTTCTCCCCGGAGACTACCTTGCGACCGACCGTGCAACCACCACTGTTCACGGTGGCAGGTTGCATGGCCAGGCGGGGCGGGTCCGGTTCGGCTAAAAGAAAATGAGGAGAAAAGTCCTGACTCTTTTGTTAGAAACAAATCAAAAAGAACAATATAATTAAAAACATTTTAAAAATAAAATTTAACAATAACAAAGCTTAAAAACTAAAACTCAAAACTATCGCACTGCCTGAACTAATTTTGTTACTGGCCCTGGTACCCAAATCGAAACGAGGTACTGTAGGGCTGCCTAAGCTATGGTTTATCGAAATTTTGATTTTCTTAGAAATTTTGTAGTGAAGCTAATTTTGAGTGAAAAAATGCACAAAGGGGAACGATTACAAGAACAGAGACAAAAAACGCACAAAAAGAGATCAAGAACACAAAACAAAATGGACAAACTGAAAGGAAGAGAGGGACAGGAAAGATTTAAAGATACGAAAGGTATGAAATACGAGTAAAGGCGGATAGAGTAAAAGGAAGTTATAGTACCTGAAGGTTTGGCTATAGTGGTTGCCGGAAGATTGGTAACGTCTGTTATCGTAGGGTGTGTTTGATCCGAAATGGTGCATTATAATGTCTAATTTATGTAATGTTTGCGGTAAGCGGACTATCCTCCAGTTTGAAAGAGTAGAATTTTTGGGAGATTTCCTGGACGTAGTCAGCAATTGAGGTTATGTCGTTGCAACGTGAGTAAAGATCTCTAAGGGAGGTGTACCTTCCAGAGCTCGAAATGAGGCGCATAAATAAATTTGTGCTCAAGCACTTTTAATTTTCTCATTGTCATGGCCGGTATGCCGCACCACACCGGCGCCGCGTATGTAATGGACGGCCTGAGTACAACAACTTTTTGTTTTGTCTGTTAAGTCTGCTACCCCTGACCATCAGCGGATACAGACTTCTGAACAGGGAGTAGACCGTCCGTATAGTTTCGTTTATATGCGTATTGAACGTAAGTATCTGATTTAGTCTGGCCCCTAGGTACTTCACGCACCGTTTTGTTGAAATTTTCTGGAATTAGGTGTCAAAATTCTGTTCTCGGTGAACCGGCGCGTGAAGACTATCGCTTCCGACTTCTCGACGTTTACCCGAATCTTCCACCGGTCGTAATACGCCGCGGCACGGACCATGTGCACCTTCAGCAGCATGTTGGCTGCTTCAGCGTTGTGAGAATACGCGTACATGGCCGTGTCGTCGGCGTACTTAGCCAGCTTGGCATTCAGGAATTCCAGGAAATCGGAGACATACAAGATGAACAGTTTTGGTGATAGACATGGCCCCTGCGGTACTCCCGTGCGAATAGCCCGCTGTGATGATAGTTTATTATTCACTCGAACCTGCAGGAATTTGCCCGTCAAGAACGAGTGAGTGAGTTTGATGATGTACGTTAGAAAGTTATAGTCGTGCATCTTGTATAGTAACCCCGGCGTCCAGACGATGTGAAACACCTTCTCAATATCAAAAAGCACCATGGCGGTGCTCTTCCTGAAGTTGTATTGTACCTTGCCATCGTTAACTATCCTGACGACCTGTTGCACCGTACTCCTGCCCTTTCTGAAGCCGAACTGGCACTCATCATCGATGCGGAGCTCCACCATCAACTTGGAGATCGCCGACAGTAACGATATGGGGCGATAACGTTCTTGTTCGGCTTAAGGATGGGCACGACGACGGCGCATTTCCATTGGCTGGGCCAATGCTGCAATCATAGAATTGCATTAACAATGTACGTACAATACCTTTTCTCGGGAGATATTTGAGCAGTTTGTACTCGACGCCGTCTTTTCCCAGGGCTTTGTTATTAGGTAGTTTTTGACAAATTCTGCAACTTCCGAGGGGTTAGTCATGAGCATGAGGAATTCTCGTAGCATAATTTCTGTATTATGACCAATGATCTGGTTAATGTGATTTTCTATGCGGTCGTGTTCCAAATTATTTGGTATATTATTGTTATGTATGTTTTCGAAATGGTCGGCTAGGTCATTCGCTTTTTGCCCAGCAGTCACCTCTGTCTGTCCGTTCATGCGTGTCAGCGCAGGTATGGCCTCCCGAGTATTTTTCAAGGCCCTCGTCAGGTTAAACAGCGAGTTGTCCTGAGGATTTAGCGCTGCCAGTTTGTTCCCCCATTTCTGTTTTTTTGCAGTGATGATGGAGGTTTTGTTCTGCCCTTGCAACCTGGTCATTTCTATCTTGGAGTTGACATCGCAATTTCGCTGCAAAAGCCGGCTCAGTCTATTTTTCTCTCGTATGTTTCGTATGACCGCTACGCCCAATTGGTCCCTGTATGGGTTTACTGTTATTATAGTAGAAACAGTCTGCTTGGCATCCTGCAAAATCCTTGTGAACTCTGTCATTACATTTCCAGCTCGACGGGTGTATCGATGGTATTGTGTAGTGTTAGGTTAGTGTTAATGTGTGTTTTGTAGAGGTGCCAGTTGACACCTCTAAAAGTAGTGATTTTTCGTGTAATGTGTTCCCTTGACACATCATTCAATTCCAAGAGGATTGGGTTGTGGTCGAACGTGAGCTCTCCAGTGCCACTGGCGGCGTGGAGTTTCTCACGCCCTTGTTCGATGTTGGCGTTATACCATTATCCAGAAAATGCGTGGGATCGTTCGAATACTGCAGGATGACATTATGACTATTTACATAGTCAAACAGAGTGTTGCCGTTTGCGTTATTGCGATGGTGTTCCACTTGCGATGTTGCAGATCGGGATTTAAACTGTGGAATGTCAGATTGCAGACTACTCATTACGTTATAATTGATGAAGTTAGGTGTTTTATTTTTTATATACGATGGATGTATTTGAAATATTCGATTACTTACTTTCTGATGACAACGAAGAAATTATTATATTATTTGAGGGTGCTTGAAATCCTAAGAATTGTAGAAGCAGACCTAGTCACATGGAAGAATGGAACGAAAAAGAATTCATGAATAGATTTAGATTATCTAAACAATCAGTTATAATGTTATCGCAACAAATTGAAAACGTATTATTACATCCAACAGAAAGGTAAATATTTCATTTTGATTTCTTTATGTTTCTTTATGCTGCGCGTACTTAATGCAGGAACGGCGGGGAAATATATAACGAACTTTGAGAGCGGCTATATTAACAATTGTAATGAATATACCCCGATAGAAGACATGTTGACAATTTTAGAGAACTTAATACTAATCTACAAAATAGATCATAAGCAATTACCTGCATACTTAAATGAATTTTTCGTTAAAAGACTAAACTTTCACAGCTATAATTTACGCTCTAAACAAAATTACAATACTGATATAGTTATACTGACATCCTTACAAAATCCTTGTTTTTCGAAGGGGTTCGTCTGATTAATGCTCTATCTGAGCCAGTCAAGGTTTCATCAAATGTAAATGTATTTAGGCGTAAAGTGTTCAGTTATTGAAGCAACAGATAAAAACGCATTTATTCGTATTAGATATAGGAATCTGTATTTTTACTAGCCAAGTGCTAAATAAAGACATTATTATTATTTGTTCAAATTACTTTTATGCAGTGTTTTTGGTATAGCAGTATTCAGTTGTTATTATTAGATTATTTTTTTCAGAAATCATGCTCTAACACCTTTGACATAGCTGTTGATATCTTACGGTTATATCCATACAGGGTATCCCACGACGAACTGCGACGATCGATATCTGGAAAAGTAGACATCGGAAAATTTAGAAAATTTGGTAGTAAACTAATGTCGATGGGGGCAACTCGGCTAAAATATTTTCAAGATGGTGGCGCTTCCGGTTATACCGGAAGTCGATACCAACTTGCTTATTTTAAATGGAACACCCTATATATTATTACATTTCTGGATTGTACGCAAAATTTTAGGCCGATTTTGTGTATCATGTCCTATACCTAGGTCTCTCCGTTTTTGAGATATTTCAATTTTTATGTCAAAAATGACATTTACGGGCCCAAAAAGAATTATCAATTTTTCCTATAAGCAAGCCTTTATTATCTAATTTGGGTTCGATTCTTTGAAAAAGACCTACTTTAATAGAGTTTTTATAATATTTATAAGTATTAATACAGAGTGTTCAAAAAATAAGAATAAAGATGAAATTGAGAAAACTGTCAAAAATCAATTTTTTTCAAATGGAAACCCCCAATTTTTATAATCTTATCTCATTCGCCATTAAAAATAAGGATAAGTTTGTACATGGATGTCTATTCCGAAAATTTTTAGTTTTCGAGATATTCCCAATTCAATATTTCTATATGGGTATTTTGTTATGGATTTTAAGTTAAATTACTCTTAGTTGACTATGACGGCGTTGAGTGCTAAACAAATGTATGTAGCTGTCACTTACCAATTGACAAGTATTAATTATCATGCTGGGGCGCTTAAATTATGCACACGAGGATTACTTAAATTTGTTTATAATAATCTATGGAGAATGTTACAAAGTTTTATCAAAAACATGTGAAATTTGCTAATAGATATCCAGAGAAACAAAAACCGTCTCCGAACAGTATTTAATGAATAATGGAGAATTTCAAAAAATTTGGCACTGCAACAGTTCATAAAATAATTAAACAAATGTAACTTAGATACAAAAGGTTCTTACATAAAATACTAACAGTATAACTACTTATACTCAGGAAAATATTTTATTTTAATAAGTGTTCAAAGTGTCCACCCTGAACTTCCAAACATTTTTCGCACCTCTTGACTAGTTCGTCACGGGTGGCCGCTCTAATAGAATCTGGAGATAATCTTTCAAAAGCATTCCTTACTCTTGCCTGACAATTTTCCATTGTTGTGACTGGATTAAAATAACCCATATATTTTATTGTTCCCCATATAAAATAGTCTAAGACAGACAGATCAGGAGAACGGGGAGGCCACAGAAAAGGTCCATTGTTAGCAATCCACTTATCGTAAAAAGTTTCTTCCAAGAAGTTGTTAACTATGAAGCTGCTGTGTGGTGGCGCGCCATCGTGTTGGTAAAATATTTGCCTCTGTTCAGCTAGCGGTAAATTGTTCAAATATTCATTATCTAAATCTTGTAATATATTCAAATATCTTTCACCTAAAAAAAAGTTGATACGTAATTTGGAATGCAGAAACTATTTAAGTATTAATTCATTACCATTTAAGTTTTCTTCATAAAAATTAAGTTTTACGGTGCCAGGTTTCTTGATAATTTCGCAATCTCACGGCATGGGGATTTGAATCATGCCAAAAGTGGGAATTGTGTCTGTGTCCATTTTTCGTAAATTTTGCCTCGTCAGTCCAAATTATGTTGTCCAAAAATCGAAAGTCGCCTTGTAACATTGTTAAAATAAATTCGCAAAAGTGAACTCTTCTGGTCAAATCGGTGTCCTTTAGGTGTTGAACCATAGAAGTGGAATAGAGATGGAATTTGTGTTGCAAAAGAATTCTATGAATAGAGTTCTTGGAGATTCCTGTTTGTAAGGCCACTTGTCTCAAGGATGTCATAGGATATGCCGCAAAATATCCCAAAATAGCAATTTCGATATTTTCATCATCGACAATTGGTTTTATTTTATGAACTGTTGCCTTAACGGTGCCAAAATTTTTGAAATTTTCTATTATTCGTTTAATACTGTTCGGAAACGGTTTTTGTTTATCTGGATATCTATTAGCAAATATTTCACACGATCTTGATAAAACTTTGTTACATTCTCCATAGATTATAAACAAATTTAAGTAATCCTCGTGCGTATAATTTAAGCGCCCCGGCATGATAATTGATATTTGTCAAATGGTAAGTGACAGCTACATACATTTGTTTAGCGCTCAACGCCGTCATAGCCAACTAAGAGTAATTCAACTTAATATCCATAACAAAATACCCATATAGAAATATTGAATTGGGAATATTTCGGAATAGACATCCATATACAAACTTACCCTTATTTTTAATGGCGAATAAGATAAGATTATAAAAATTGGAAATATCACAAAAACGGAGATACCTAGGTATAGGACATGATACACAAAATCAGCCTAGAATTTTGCGTACAATCCAAAAATGTAATAATATATAGGGTGTCCCGTTTAAAATAAGCAAGTTGGTATCGACTTCCGGTATAACCGGAAGTGCCACCATCTTGAAAATATTTTAGCCGAGTTGCCCCCATCGACATTAGTTTACTACCAAATTTTCAAAATTTTCGATGTCTACTTTTCGAGATATCGATCGCCGCAGTTCGTCGTAGGATACCCTGTATTTAAGTATAGTACACCAAATAGTACTTTTCAGAAGAAATAATTTATAAGTTTTTTATATTACGTATATATATTCCCAATAGTGTTAGGAACAAAATCCAAAAAAGTTCCCATCTAACCAGTGTCCGCAACATCCCTTATTTTAGTAAACCCCCCCCCCCCCGGAATTTTCTTAATTTTATCCTAAATCGTTGTGTAAACGTAAAAAACGTATAGGACCAAAAATGTTGTTCATTAAATTCTACACAAAAACTGTTATACCAACATTTTAGCTATTCCTTACTCAATTCTTGCAAATAGTGTTCAAAGTTAAGGGTAGTTTTTAGCACGTTGGCGCTGTTTAATATATGTATAATTGGATAGTCCAGCGATCTTACGAACTTATAAAGTTATACATTACTCAGGCGATAGAAATTTCAAATAATGCGGCATATGTTACTTTTTTCGTAGTGGTCATGTATCAAACAAATAAGTCATTGAAATTGTTAAAATCTGACATTTCGTGTTTTCATCTTGATTTTTGTACACAAAATGAATGAGAAAATGCGATTTGGTGATGTTTCACAAGAAAATGTTAACGAAGCTATCAATGAAAATGTCCCAGTTAAAACAAGAAACACCTAAAATTCTCTATGGAAACAATTGAAAACTTTTTGCAAATAGAAAGAGATACGACTACCGATGAATTTGCAATCTGGGGTTATAACATGGAAAAATCCAACTGATAAGATTATAAAGAAGCTGTCGTTAAACAATGCGAAATGTAACAGTCAAAATTCCTTGAAAAATATGTTTCGAAAAATATAATAATATAAGTTTTAACCCATATATTGATTTATAATGCAAAAAATGTCAATAGAAGAAGGTTCCAAGCAAGCAAAGCTCAATTGCCATTGAAAAAGAACATTCAAATGAAATCCTGCAGGTTTGGGATGAAGAAATGTCTGATGGGTTACTGTGAAAATTTTACTATGTTGAGGCGGCGGCGTTTGAACTTGCATGGAGAGGAGGAGAGGTTGTTAAATGTAAAGTAACTTCAGATTTGAAAAAAAACTGACGGAAGTTTAACTAATAGAATAGAATACAATTATATTTTTTCAAAGACACGGCAAAGAGATGAAAATAAACATGGCGATAGTAAGTGGCTTACAACTAATTTACAAAACCTCATCTGTCCGGTACGTTTATTCAAAAAATTAATGAGTGCGCGGTCGAATTCAACTAAAACAGACAGATTATTTTTGACACCTCACTGTACCTGGAAGGAAGAAAACTCAAGTGGATGGTACTAAATATGTCCGTGGGAGAGAGTACTCTTGGAAATCGGGCTAAAGAAGCGGCCATGAAAATTGGGCTCAACGTCGAAAACAATAAAACAACAAACCATTCTAACAGGAACAGTACAGTTTCAAATCTTACTAAATCGGGTAGTTCCAGTGACGTATAATTGGTCATGCAAATACCAAATCAATAAATCCGTACCTCCGGCTAGATAGGGACCATCATTCAACGTTAATTTCGAATTTAACTCTACAAGAGAAATTACAAATAATTCTGTTAGATTTAAAATTGGTAAACCATAAAGAAGAATCAAAAAGTAATAGCATTGTTTATAATTGTGTATTTCATATAGATACAATGAATGTGTTTGATGAAAAAAACATTAGAAAAAGTTACTACTTTTTATTATAAATTGTTATTTTTAAAACTTTAAATAAACAATGGTATTATTCTAATGATTATTTAAGATAATAGTTTTAAATCGTATATTAATTTTCTGTAATACCTACACACGAGGTTGATGTTCTACTCGGGTAAATTTTTCTTGAGTGACTCAAATCTATTTTCCATGAAAATTTTGCTTGTATTAAGGCACAGGAAACACTTCGTGTCGCGATTTTCGATGCTCTTAATTCTCGAATAATTTTCATGAGAAAACAGGTTTTTCGAAAAACAAAAATTACCCGGTCAAAAATCGATCTCTTGTGTATTAATACCCGAAATAGTCCATGAAAAAGTTGAGAAAACCCCAAAAGTTCTGTTACAGGGGTGGAACATGCCCCCCCTCCGTTTTTGAGGGCGCTGTACACGATGGTGATATTTTTCCCCTCCCCCCTATTACTAAAATATCCCTAAAAAATCAAAATGCATGAAAATTTGTTTATTCCCGTTTTCGAGGGTGCTCAACGCGATTGTAATATTCATTTCTCCCCACCCTCCACTAATCATCGCTAACTCCACACCCTTTTCATATTTCTTGATACTGGGCATGTGGGGACTAGAAATACACCCAGTTCCATAATAAAATCCTATCCAACAAGAGCTCGCATGCCCAGTACCACTAAATATGAAAGGGGGGTGGTTTTGGGGATTTGGAGGTGGTTGATGGAGAGTGGGAAGTGAAATAGTATAGACATCCTGCTTAGCGGCCTCGAAAATGGGGAAAAACATTTTCCGCTATTTTGTATTTGTCGGTGGATTTGAATGTTAGGAGTGGTGGTAGTTTCAACCCCGGGGTTGATGGCATGTCTCGTCCCGTTAAATACCCCGATCCAACGAGTCCCCACATGCCCAGGATCAAGAAATATGAAAAGGGGGTGGTTTAAGGGGTGATTGGTGGAGAGCGGGAGGGAAATGAATATTACCATCGTGTTTAGTGTCCTCGAAAAGGGGAGAAAACATTTTCCACTCATTTGGAACGAAAATATGGAACTTTTTATTTTACTTGTTTATCAAGCAGTAAGTGCTATCCCTTTCAGTACTCACTTGAGACAAAGTTTGCTATTTAAAGTACTACAGCACAAGATACACTCGGAAATTAAAACGCTATCACTCGTACGGTCGTGAGCAAAAAAATAGGACAAATCTTATAACAGTATTTTGCCAAAATCTAGTTGTGTACATCTAATTTTAATTTTTGTGACATTGTCAGTTAGCTGTCATAATTTATTGCAAGTGTGCAAAAAACTGATATACCTCATATAAGTGATTTAGTTAAATCTGGAGTTATTGCTAAAGCAGAAAATGGATGGTCAATGAGACAAATTGCACTGCGTTATAATATTGACAAAAATTCGGCGTGTAACATTTTAAGAAAGTGAAAAATAAACAGTACGATTAGTAGAAATCCTGGATCAGGACGACGAAGGATATCAACTCAACAACAAGATTTGTAATTGGTAAATGCTTTAGTAGAAAATCCATTTTACTCATTTATTCAGGCTGCTGAAGAAACGAATTTTCCTGGATCGAGTAGTACTGGTTGCCGGCGAGTAAGAGAATCGGAGCTACGCTGTCATGCAGCAGCACAGAAATACTTACTTAAAGCTGAACATAAAGGATTTGCGCTTAAATTTTTAGCGCATGATGTAAATTTTTGGAACAATGTAATCTTTACAGACGAAAAAACTTTCCAGTAAACACACAGCGGTCGTATTCGTGTTTACCGCCCTCCGAATTCTGGATTCGATGAGAAACATATATCTAACAATGATAAAAGTGGTAGATTTTCCGTCAATATGTGGGCTTGGATATCGGCATGTGGTCCTGATGTTTTGTGGCATATTGAGGAACGATTTAATAGTGAAACGTATATTAGGATTTTAGCCAATATTATGTTCCCTTCTGTGTCACAATTATTTCCAAATAATGAGTTCATATTTCATCAAGACAATTGTTCCGTTCATACTGCTCATACCGTAACTACCTGGTTTCAAGATAACAACATCAATGTTCTTAACTGGCCCAGTCATAGTCAAGATCTTAACACTGTGGAAGAAGTATGGGCACTACTCGTAAGAAGTACCCAAAAACAAAATGTGAGACCACGGAATGCCGAAGAATTACTGGAAATAGTAAATAATGCATGGGAAAATATTATTACTAATGATTATTGTATAAGGTTATTTAATTCTATGCCAAACAGACTTATAGAAGTTATAAATAGAAATGGTGCAATAACGAAATATTAATAGTTAGTTTCTTGTTAAGTAGGATATTATTTGTCCTTTGATCCAAGATTTCTACTAATCGTACCGTTTATTCTCCACTTTCTTAAAATGTTACACACCAAATTTTTTTTAATGTTATAACGCAGTGCAATTTGTCTCATGAACCATCCATCATTTACTATAGCAATACATATATATATATAGCAAACTACAGCATTAAAATACAAAATAAATTAAAAGTGTTTATTTCGGCTACTCATTACATATTCAAATAGAGACAGATTTACATTAGAAAAAAAAGTTGTCCTATTTTTTCTGGTCACGACAGTACACTATTACTTTTCTTCTGTATCTATTAATGTAGTAGAACATTTTTTCTTTTCATACAATGGATTTCTTACTACTCTTTTCGATTCTTATATCAAATTTTACTTCCAACCACTCGCAACATGTATACTAATGAAAATTTCATTGGACGAAGCCAATCCAAAGTTTTACCACATATAGCATTGAATTCAAAATCTAGATTGAGTTCACTATCATTTTTTTTATTTCAATTTTTTTGCAACTACAAATTAATAGGAGCAACTTTTACTGCTCAAGTATTGCCAGAAATGTAATTGCGCCCGTACTTTGATTTTCTGGGCGTGATGGATACAATAGATACTCAACAAAAAGACGTGATTCAAAAAATAAATGGTTTAAAAAATATATTTTTTTCACAACTTCTTCCTACTGAAATTTTCATTTTATTAATAAAATTCACATTTCCAGACAATTCCAAAGGCAAAAATTAGAATAGATTGACTATATATAAAAATTGTAGTGAGCATGAGTAAAATCGTTTTGATTAAAGAAGCATATTTTCCTTTTATTTAGATTCTTACCATTTATGGCCAGTTTCTGAAACGTTAAATAGAGTTAATTATTCGTTTACTGTTACTATGACATTTATTAATAGATAACTTTATTTTACGTTTGAGAAACAGACCCTTAAACATTCGGCTACGCTACTGATGCGCACCTTGCAGTTTTATAATCAGGCTAACTTCCTCAACAACCCATAGGGAAAATAAATTCTTACAGTTTTTCAAACGACTGCGCCATTGTACAACTACGAAACTACAATCCCAAAAGATGAAAAGATATAATGTTATAGCTTTGTGTACTCTAATAATAATGGAACATCACAAAATAACAACAATTGCATTGAGTTTTATGCGTCTAATTAATTTTAAATATTGCCGATATTTGAAAAAACAGTTTTTTTTCAAATGTCTTTATATTTTGCACTACTTGAATAAGGCTTGTTAAAATTTTAATATATTTTTAATATTTATGCAAGTAATTATGAAAACCCGTTAGATTTTTATATAACATTAATTTTGGTAAAAATTTCGACCTTTACACTAAAGCTTTTTTGATAAGGGCTTTTTCTGTAAATGTTTTTCTTCTGGCTCTTTGTTTGTCGTTTGATATATTTCATCGTATTTTCTGAATTTACCGAGTTATTAAAGCTCTTATAGAAAGTAGAAATCGTGAACCATTTGATCTTTCTATTCCCGAGACTAATTAAAGTTTGACCTATTTATTTTATGGGTAAACGTTATAACTCGCTGTAAAATGAGCTTGATGTATTTAATTGTAGTCTTGCCTTAATTAAATTCGTTTTATCTGTATATGGTCAGATTATTATTAGGTAGTATTATTAATATTTCTACAATATTTTTTCTGTTTTCTTCTTTCATACATTTTTTATATTTATCATATATATCAATGATATACTGCACATTTGATATTTATATTTGTAGTTTTAATATATTATTAAAGCAAATTTCCCACTCTGTAACTGGTTACCTGTTGGATGGTTGTATGTAAATAAACAAATAAATATTTATCAATAGACATCTGTTTTTGCCGTTACCCCAACTTTATCCCACGAAGTCTTTATTAATACAAACACTATTTAATTTTATTTTACGTATAAAATCCTTCTTATATCTAAAATTTCAAGTCAACTGAATTAATTAAATATTTTAGTACTAGTCTGCCTTTGGGAAATGTACTGTAAGAAACATGGCACTGACAATGAAAATAATCTTTTAGTGAAGTCGTGTTACTAAAAAATTATAACACTTGCTACTTTAGGAAAGGAAAAAAAGGGTTGAAATAAAAACACGGCAACAGTATTTCGAAAAAAAATTCACTAGCACCTCAGGGGATAGATATTAATGTCAAAACACTAAATAACATAAACAACTAAAATGAAAAAAACAGTACCACTCCGGTATATGCAACACATGAGATGAAGCTATTTCAGTGCGGGAGGGCCAATGGGACGCCTGCTCTGGCTGAAGGGACCGAGAGATTTCAGCATCCCTACTACCTGAATCTTGGCACGCGTCAAGATTTGTAAATATAGAACAGCTACTTCGTTCCTTTAAGTTAGTAAGTCCTTAACCACTACAGAAAACACTTCAAAATTACAAATCAAGTGTGCGTGTTCAATGTCAGAAACTGAAACAATTGTAACTGCTTGTCAAAATTATTAACAACCTGTTAAGTACAAAGTGCAAATAAATAATAAAAGCTACTGAAAGTTCTGTGCGCGCTGAATCTACTGAAATCGAATAACCAATAACCCACAACCATGCCACGAGCTTTTCTTATTACGCATCGACGATATAACTTTGAGGAAATTGATCACAAAGGTAGGCATTTCTCTATTAATATTTAGTTTATTGAAAAAAGCATCTACACAAATGTTTACAATTAATTTACTCATTACTTAAACAATATGTTAAATGTTTGATTATAAACGGTGTTGTTATAACCAAATAAATGTATTGTATCGCATTTTTGAACTACATAACAATTAACTGTAAGTAATATATGATAAAGCAGAGTTTGTAGGATTTTTTAAATTTCTGTTGTCTATGGTCATGTGTAAATGCTTTTATACAAACGACTAGTAAGTTCTGGCACCAGCCAGGCCTTCTGGTGATGTACTCATGTTCATTCAGTGCTGAACACGCTATTTTGCTTTACCTTAATTGATAGTTGAAACCTTGTCCAAGATATTTTTTGCTTTTTTGAATTTCGTTAGACATATTTACTTCTTATATGCATTTTTTAATATTGATATAACAGTTTTCTAAAAATCTTTAAGCAAGAACTTTGCACAGTCAATAACAAACAATATAAACTCTGAATCGTTACACTACCTCAATTTTTCTTTTAGTTATCTTCCAAGAATTACTTATCCCTTCATTTAATTAATTATTCTGTCAATATAGTTTATCCCATTGACAATAAAGAGATCCGTCCTAAATATTGGGGTACACGTACCTAATGCATTCTCAGGTCATCAGTTATTCCAAGTAGTGAGGCGCAGTCTACCTGTATAATTTACCTCGTTATTTATTCCCCCACTACGACTTTATTAATCCCTAGGAGGCTATTAATACATCTGGATTAACGGTGTTAATGACGATCGACAATTTTGGCTCTATGTAAAAATATCAGCGACCTCATTCATGATCTCCTGCTGCTCTGCTTGGTCAAATATTTAGATATTTCGACAGGTGTTTTGTCATGGGAAAAATATTAGGACTATATAAACGATTTTGTTAAATATATCTGTATAATTGATAGTTATTTTCTTACTTGTTAAAATACATATATAGTAGACTTGAAACCTTTTGCATTATGTTAAGTTTCAGCAACATATGAAATGTATATCTTTGAAAATTAGTGCACTCACCCCGGGGGGGTTGCATCCCCCATTTTACAACCCCAATTTAATAACTCGCAAAGTTATCAACGAAATCTGCTCAAATTTATATCATAGGGGTTTTTGGGGTCGCTGATTACGAATCTGAAGTGAAAGTTGGCAAATTCAAAATGGCGGATATAAAATGGCAGACTTTAAAAATTAATTTCTGATTTATACCGTTTCTATTGATTTTACTAAAAAATATGAAGAGTAAAAAATTATTTAGAATGCTATTTTGCATAAAAACACACCATATTGTGGTAGCCACATTATTTAACTCTTTTGGTTCTCCCCCTTGAAAAACTTCCTACGCCTGACCCTTTCTTTTGCAAACATTGCGGTAAAAACTTTTTAAACTTTTCATTGTAGTTTGATAATATTGAACTAATAAAGTTGAAATAACAAAAAAAAATTAACCCTAATCGTTCCAACCCTTTACTGGGGATGAACATAGAGTGACTTCCAAAAAATACGATTTTTTCTCAATTTTTACTACAAGCTGATGGGGAAAAATATGAAAATATTACTAATAGTGTCTATTTTTATTAAATTGTCTATAATAATGGATATACACCCTAAAAATTGTTTAAACCGTGTTTAAAGGGCGCAAAATCGCACAATTTCATTGTGAAATGTCTTTTGGCTACCAAAGGGATGAAAATTATTTTTTATGTCCGTAGAGTGTATATATAATTTCTGTATTATTGTTGAACATGGTCGATAGCCGAGTGGGTTAAGGCGCGAGGTGGCAATCGCGATTAATCACACGGACATCGCACCACCGGGTTCGAATCCTGGCTCCGGCACTAGCACTGTCGGAGGAAATGGTTGTATGTCCGCGTTTTTCAATGTGTAACCCCCTTCCGCACAAGCCCTGGCTTCTGGAATTGGGGGTTGTCTAATTTCTGTGGTGCTTATTTATTTATTTTTATTTATTTATATTATATTTCATTTTTGGTCAATTTTGTGGAAGGGTTAAATGTGTCATCGTTTCTATTACTTTTTAAGAAAAATATGATGAGTAAAAAAATGTTTAGAATGCGCTTTTGCATAATAATACATAATTTTTAAAATATTAATCCTTGATCCTTGCGTTCTGTCATCATAGGTAATCATGGTAGTCAAAAACGCGAATATCTCCATTAGTATTTTACCTCAAGAGGAAAACAAATGATTAGATAAACTATTAATTTTATAATGAACTTTCCCACATAAATTCATTTTCTAGACCATTTAGTTGATTACTTAAAGGAATACAAAAATTACAAAAATTTAGTTATTTCAAAATATAATGATACAATTAGTGCAATAATTGGGATAATTCTTTTTGGGCTAATTCGAAAGCTTAACTCTGGCTCTTTAAGATCTAGTTGTAACAGTTATGAAAATTTACGGTTAAATTGGAATAATTAGTAATAATTTGTGGCTACTTGAACCGATAGCCACGCGACTCCAAAACTTGCCAAAAAATTGACGCCTGGAAAAGTTATAAAAAAATATTTTATTTTTGTGCAACTTACAGGTGTCGTCGGGAATATTGTAATGTTCAAGTAAACAGCGTTTAATTTATCATTAAATTTTATACTATTAATCAAAATTAACAATATACCATTGTAAAATTTATTATAATTAATGTTTTTGCATTATTGCATAAGGGTAATTTGCAAAAAATGATCGTTTTTTTGCACCAATAGTGAACAAAACATAAAAAAAAATTTCGGCAGGCAATTTCAATAATTTTTTCATTATTTACAGCGTATAACACATCAGCGACAATTTTTTTGCAAATTACCCATATGTATAGTGTATACATTATCAAAATTGTAACCATTCTATACATCCAATATTTATATATTTAAATAGAAGTGAATGTTCTATAAAAAATACATTTTTTTAATCTTAACAAACAAATAGCTCATAAACTATGCCTTTTTGCACATAACATATGTATAATTTTTTTATTATTTTAATATAAATTTTTAAATAAAATTGGTTGCAAATAAAAATATTTTTTGGCAATTTCTTTAAACAATCGTTTTTAAACAATGTTGGCATATTTCTACCAATTCCCAATCAACATCAAATTCAGGAGGCCAAAATATATAGGAATAAATAGTTTGCAATTGAACATACTCAAAATATACGGGAATAGTTGGATTGTTACATAGTGTAAAAAAATCTTTATAATTTTTTTTTTATAGTGCGCTCAATATTGCTCGCACAAAAATGTTTTTGTAGTGAAATTTGTGTAGAATTTCCTGAGCTTCAAAATTGAATTCTTGTAAAATTATGGCTTTTGGGAAAATTAGAGAGATATGAGCAAAAACTGAACTTTTTTTAAAATTGTTTATAACTATTTTTCCTAGGCAGCATTGGCAGGTAATACGACAAAAATGTTTATCTACATTATAAATAACAACTCCTCTAAAGACGAGATCACTTAGATTCATTTCTTTCAATTTAAGATTTTTTCGACAGTTTGCCTGCATTATATATCAAACTCAAATGAATGTTTCTCATAAACTTGTAATAATTTGAAGGGTTAGTACTATTTTGGTAATAAAATTTATAAAAATTAATATATGACTTTATTGCGCCGAAGTGTAACAGATGAGATATTTATTTAAAGTGTTTTTAGTGTGTCTTTTTTCTACCTCAAAATATTTGTTACATAATTCACAATTTTGTAAATATTGAATTTGCTGAATGTTTGCAGAATATTCCAAGTTGTCTCTCATATCATGTTCTGTGCAATTTTGTAGGTCAGCATATTTAAAATTATTTAAAACGTAGATCTTGATCTCATGGTAGTAAAATCGTGGTGTCAGTATGAGTTGAAAGCTGCAATACACAGGGTAGTTGAGAGAATGTTGGCTTATGCCTTAACTTGTTAACGCTTTAAAATTGCTCCCACTCTTTGAACCAAGTTCTACTCAACCTGAAGAAACAAAATGACAAAAATATGACACCGTCTGTTACCATTATTTTCTGTTCTTGGTATGTCAAGCAGTTAGTATGTCTACTACTTACAGTGACAAAATAGTAATTTTAACTCAGAGATATTGCCATATGAATCAAATTTTGTTTTACTTGTATAATCTAATGGCAAATGCATTTCGTTAATCATGTCAATATCACTGGAAGACTGGTTTTCAGTTTTAGCAGGGTTCGGACTTCTTGTAACCGAAGTAGAGTTTTCCAAGTTTTCCTTGACCAAAGAACTTGAGACAGAAAAAGGGGGTTGTCTTCTGCAATTTTTCGAGTTTTTTTTATATAGTTGTTGTAGAATTGTAGAAAGCATTTGTGAGAAGTGTGAAGGTGGTTTTTGACCGAGTTTTGTAAATTTTATTTTATGGTTGCCCTTCAAAAGATATATGTATTTTGTGAATTTTGATCTGAATAAGATTTTGATTTCCAGTATCAGATTATTATTTCGATTGTTAAGAGTATCCAATTCTTCAAATTCCGATTCTCAAAATTACCGATTCTGCCCAACCTTAATTTTGAAAACAATTTAACAGTTACAATGGAAAGTCCTAGCAAATTTAATTAGTGTTAATATTCCAGGTTTTTGCAAAATTTATGAATTTCCCTGTGATTTCCATGTTATTTTAGGAATATTAAAATTACTCTATTTCCAAGATTTTCCATGTGAGTCCGAACCCTGTTTAGTCATCTCCTGATGATGCTGACATGGTTAACGGAACGCACGTCGAGTAGTGTATTCGAGTGGGGTGTTCAAATGTTTTATCGTTTTGAAAAAGTGGTTTTATATACCAAAGATATTAATTTGTTAAAAATGACCTTCATACGAAAACCTCCCCACCGCCAGGACCAGAAGCCAATGTAGGGTTGTCTACTTAACAGGACCAGCACCCAGCACCATAACAGTTGAAGGAGGTTCTCAGACGCCCATTGAAATATAGCTCTTGGTCTATTAGGTTTGGCTCCAGGTGAATAATCGTATTAATGAAACAAAAAACGTAGACTTTTTTTATAATTTGCCATGTATACCAATATGAAGTACACGCTACGGGTATGGTTAGTGAAATTCTTATTATTGGGTTGTTACGCTTCAATCAAGAAAAATAATGTTAAAAAGTACTTTTACTTTTACAATGTTATAAACCAGCATTAGCTATATATTTTTTATATTTATGTTTTAGAGATAGTTTTTAATACACCTTAAAGACCTACCTCCCAAATCTCTATATCACTATTATTATTATTTTTAGAATCCGCTACCTTTTCTTCGAGGTATAATGCCCAAGAAGCGCGTTTTTTCTCCGAAAATTTGTGTGATCCGGCCATGAGTGTTCTAGGAACAAAAATCGTCAAAATTTATATTTTTCTATATGTGTTTAACGAAGAATAAAAAATTTCTTGGAGAAAAATCGAGTTTTTGGGGCATTTTGAAGCTCTTCCACGGGGCCTAGATACATCGTTCCGGGATAGTTTTTGTTTTTTGTATTGGTAAACCATATCTGGACTACTCACAGTACTATGTCTGAAACGTTCACGAAAAAAAAAGTGTGAAAATGTTGATGGGATTTGGGAGGTAGGGTGTATTAAAAACTATCTCTAAGACATAAATATAAAAAATATATCTGCTGGTCTATTATACATCATCTAGCGCAATATGTACATACAAATGATAATAAAGAAAAAAACTAATGGGTAATTAAAAAATAATTCGTAACTCTGAGTTTTTTTTTTTTTTTTATTAGCCGTTACTCGAGTCCGAGTATAAAAATGTTACAGTCGATAAATTGTGTACAATAAAAAACAAGTAAAAGGTGTAGTCCATTGTAATTCCCATTCATCTACGGTGCACACGACTATGGCTATAGAGGCCAATTCGGGAGAGCACATGTCGACCGCAGTCAGGACAAACATAGACCTGGTTAGGTCTTGGATTCGGCCTTCTTGCAGCAACATTTCCTTGATAGCTGGCCACAACCCCTCGCCATTCGGTTCTGTCCGCTGCAAGTTGTTCCCATTGCTCGTCTGCAATACCGCAGGATTTTAGATTTTCATGGAGAGCGTCTTTGAACCTCTTTCGTTGACCGCCACGCCTTCTTCTACCGCTTAGCAATTCACCATGAAGTGTACATTTAGGAAGGCGGTTATCATGCATACGATGAACGTGACCTGCCCATCTTAGGCGTGCTCTTGAAATAAGCACCTCAATTGGAAGGCTGTTTGCTCTCCTGAGTACTTCCACGTTTGATATGTGATGGAACCAATGGATTTTCATCATACTTCTGAGGTGTATTTGCTGAAAACGTTCTAATTCTTTCACATGACGACGGTAAGTGACCCAGCTTTCACATCCATATAGCAGTGTTGGAATGACAACTGCTCTGTAGACAGCCATTTTCGTTGACAAAGCAAGGTCGTGGTTGTCAAATACTCTCTCTCTAAGTCCCCAGAGTGCTCTAGATGCAGCGTTAATTCTATTGCGAATCTCGCTGTCCATGTTTGCTTTGTCATTAACAACGTTGCCTAAGTAATTGAACTGATCCACCACTTCAAGAGAATTTCCGTTAAGTGTAATGTCTATTTGGTTCACTTGATGAGGGGTTGACATAATCTTAGTCTTTCCAATGTTGATTTTAAGTCCTAAGGAATCATAGCTCTGGGCATACACATCTAAAAGTTCTTGAAGCTCTTCCGGCGTAGAGGTTAAAAGTGCACAGTCATCCGCATACTGGAGATCACAAATGAATCGTGTTCGTGTCTTCGTGAAAGCTCTAAAGCGCCCTATGTTAAAAAGACCGCCATCAAAACGGTATCTGAGACCTATTCCTCTGACTGTCAGTTTGTTGTCAACAATAATTGTTAGAGCAGTGGTAAACAAATTAAAGAGTAGGGGTGCCAGGACACATCCCTGCCTAACTCCAGTGAGGGTTTGGAAAGGTTCGGTTGCCTCATTATTACACATAACCTGGGCGTTGTTGTTTGTATGTAGACTGCGACATACTTCCACAAATTTTCTAGGGATACCTAAGCGGAACATAATTTTCCAGAGCACTTCCCTGTCCACCGAGTCAAACGCCTTGGTTAAATCAATGAAGGCCATGTGAATTTCTCCTTGATGTTCGAGTGCTTTTTCTTGAAGCTGTTTAAGTGTGAAGATTAAATCCGATGTGCCTCGGTTTGGTCTAAAGCCACTCTGTGTTTCAGGAAGTAACTTTTCCATAACAGGTGTTAGCCTATTTGCCATCGCTTTAGTGAGTATCTTCCCTCCAACAGCCAGGAGAGCTATACCCCTGTAATTTCCACAGTCCGCAGCGCTCCCTTTGTTTTTGAAGAGGTTGATTAAAAGTGTATCCCGAAACTCCTGCGGAGCTTGACCACTTTCCCACACGACATCAAACAATTTTTTGAGGTAGGGTATGAGCTCTGACGACACAGCTTTAAAGATCTCAGCTGGGAGTGAGTCGGCGCCGGGAGATTTGTTATTTTTTAGCTGCCCAATGGCAGTTAAGATCTCTTCCGTTGTTAGTGGTTTATCTAAGTCTTCGAAGGTGTCATATTGAGGGATAAGATTTATAATATCGTGATCGGCTTGACTTTGCTGGTTAAGAATGTTAGAGTAGTGTTCTTTCCATCGGGCTCTTATTTCCTGGTCTTCTTTGAGGAGATTTCCATTTAAATCTTTAATAGGGCACATATTTTTCCGACTGGGGCCATACACTGCTTTTACTCCTTGAAAGAAATTCCTGTAGTCGTGTGAATCGGCGTACCTTTGAATTTCTCTGGCCTTGCTTGCCCACCACTCGTTCTTTATTCTTCTGATTTCGCGTTGCGTTTCATACTTAGATTGGGTAAAAGCTTCTGCTTTTGATGAGTCGTTGGGGTGGTTGATAGCGTTTTGGAAGGCAATATGTTTGCGGTCAAGAAGTTCTTGTATAAAAGCTTCATTATCATTGAACCAGTCCTCCTGTTTTTTACTTGCTGCAGTGCCAAGAATTTCCTTACTCGCACTTTTTAAACTGTCTTTAATTTGTGTCCAGGTAGCAGCGACATCTACAGAATTGGTTTCTTCTAGTGCACTCAAATTCTCTTGAACTTTTTGCTTTAGCTGTTCGACGGTTTGTTGGTCACGCAATTTACTAATACAGAGACGGAGTCTACGTTTTACTTGAGTTCTTCGGTGTTTGGGTCTCATAACAATTTTCATTTTAGAGACAACAGGACGATGATCGGTCCAACATTCGCTATCAATGCGCGCCTTTGTAATTTGGACGTCCTTGAGATGCTTCCTACGTACGATAACATAGTCCAGTAGATGCCAGTGACCTGATCTGGGGTGACGCCAGGTGCCTTTAAATTTATCCTTTTGTCGGAAAATGGTGTTTGTTATAACTAGATCATGTTCGGCGCATTTAGTTAGGAGTAGTTGACCGTTAGCGTTCATGTTGCCCAAACCGTTCTTGCCTATGATGCCTGGCCAGGTGTCTGCATCTCTCCCTACTCTAGCGTTAAAATCGCCAAGAATAACGAGTCGTTCCGTTTTAGGTATTCTACAGAGGGTTTCTTCCAGCTGTTGATAGAAGCTTTCCTTGGTTTCGTGACTTGCATTCAGAGTGGGAGCGTAGGCGCTTATTAGATTTACCGCGTTGCCATCTGATAGCTCATAGCGTAGCAGCATTATACGCTCGGATAGGCCTTGTGGTACTTGTGTTAAGTTGGATACAAGTTGATTCCGAACGGCAAATCCTACTCCATGTTGTCTTCTTGAATTGGTGGGAAGACCTTTCCAATAGAAGGTGTAGTACTTTTCTGTGAGAGAGCCTTCCTCCAAAAATCGAGTTTCGCTGAGAGCTGCAACGTCAACATTGAGTCGGTGAAGTTCTCTATCTATTAGAGCAGTTCTTCTTTCAGGCCGATCGGTGCGAGTGCTGTCGTTCAAAGTACGAACATTCCAAGCACCGTAGATGAAAGAATTAGTTTTCTTGGATTTAACTTGTCGGTGTTTTTTCGACATTCGATGAAGTGTCCCTGTGGGCACCCTCCCCCGGAGATCCGATCGGGAGGGTATTTTACCTCCGGATGATTTTGTCCCACTTGAACGCTCCATCATTTTTTTAAAGCCTTAATCGACTGAAAACGAAGCTGCATTTGAAGTTTTAGCTGGAGCAGGTATGCAACTGACCAGCTCGGTTGCGGCAGGCGAGTGGTGTGGTCCCATGGCACAGAAGGAGACTGCGACGATGAGATAACCAAACGATTCCAAAAGCAACCTTTGTGTGCGGTGGGTTATTTTTACCGCACTCTTCGTGAGAAGGTGGATGTGCTCACGGCAAAAGGTAAGGGTTATTCCGCCCTTACTCGGTCGTTAGAGCCTCATTAGTGAAAACAGGGTGCACCAAGTTCAAATTGAACTCATCGCGAAGGTGAGGTTAACAATTGAGTAGGAGAGGCTATAACTTGCGCTTCACTACCCCATTACACTCTGAGTTATCCGGTTAACAATTACATGAAACATAGAATGGACCTGTATCACAACATTATTCGTGTGACCATTGTTCACAGCTCGTGTACTAAATTCACTAGTATCTTGGCATTCCATTTAAAAATGATTAGGGATGGTTTAAACGTGTAGTATGACTTACACGGTTATTAGGTTGTAGAAACTTTAATTTAAACCACCACGCCATCAATAAACTTTTAAATGCCGCTTAATAATCCACTGCATTTAGGATTTTTCTACAGACCAATTCATACAAAAGCAAATTATGGTTTTCCAGGTAGGTTCTGGTGTCCTGAACAAGGTCTCAAAAGTCGCCGAAGTGGAAGTGTAAGGACAAAATTTGGCAATACGGTAAAGGGCTAAAATCTTGATCTGAAACGAATTTTTCAAGATATCTCGGTTTTCAAAATCTTGCATTGAATTTGAATTTAGATGATATTATGAATAACTTAAGTACTCTATTCCACACCTCAAGTACTAGGTGCGTTTTTTTATGTGGTTTCCCAGGCAGGCCTAATCCACGACTGTCATACTTATTAAAATGTTGTCAAATTAATAATTTCCTTCTTGTCCGTATTCTCCTTCTATAAATTCATCGATTCATTGTTCGAGGAAATCCGAGCCAATCTGAGACTTTGAGTTTCTGCTTCTGTGACAGCTTCTATTTCTGACGAGTCTTCAATCGGTTCAGCATTCAAGCAAGATTGTTCATGCCAGTTGCCTCAAACTGGTGAGCAATTAAGTCTCAACCTCCGACAGCCACAGCTGATCCACAGCCTTTCGTACAGTTACAGATAATCATCTTCAAAAGGCAGTCAGGTGCAGGAAGTCGGGATGTTGTTTTTGGCCACAATATGGTATCTTTTAACATCAACCCCCACTGTTTAGGATTCATACGTTACCCAACCATTTCTGAAATAGACGTTGTTGAGCTGCGTCATGAGTGGGTGGTAATTAATTCTATTTCACTGGTTTGCTTTTGCTCACAGCTTTGCAAGAATACCGATAGTTATCGATGAAAACACCTTTAACTGGTGCGTTATAGATTGCGAGGAAAAATTTTATCCCATTCGAAGTAACTACGTCAGGAGAAGTGCCAGTCTTACTGAAAACTTCAGCTACAAGTTTCAAGTCCTCCGATGTAGTGTGACAACCAGAGAATGCGTGCAGAAATGTGATCACGAATTATCTTTATGGTGATCAAAGCTTCGTGAAGAATAAATTTTTCGTTCGATCTTTCCTCTGCCTGGTTGATGGGAAAAATTTCTTTATCAATAGGTGTACGAGCAGTTAAAATTATAAGAAGATACACATCTTCCCGAACCACAACCGTAGTATTCCTCAAGCGTTGTTTCAACTATCAAAATGTTAGTATCATCTTCAGCTTCAGCATGTCTAACAATATAATTAATTATCTGAAACTAGTCTGTCAACATCGAAATTGATCTGGTTTTATTTTTATTATTGGAAAGGGGCTTCTCCTGGCTTGCAGTTACAACCATCTGCTCACCAAAGTAAATGTCAACAGATGAAGCTTTTGAGGACCAGCGAAGCTGCTCCATAGCCTTCGCACTGTTGCTAATATTTTCATTACCATCAAAAACAATAATGGAGTTCGAGCCAAAGTGATTTTGCACATAATTAATATACGCTTGGCAAATAGCACCGTAGATTTCGTGTTGACGCCATATAACTCGGTGCAAGAGAAATCCCCCATCAACGACATACGTGGCATTTTAGAGATCTTGTTCAGATTCAGATGGCCGGGAATGATCATAGAAAGCTGACTTGTTAGTCTTGCGCATATTAGCTTCGTCAAAGTGTGACATCGGATACGGAGCCAATTTACACTCCAAGTAGGTGCGAAGCTCTTCTTTTGTTCTCCTCAGGACAGTAATTCTTTGAAACAACAATAATGGATCAATGGGCATTATGGTATCATGGACTGTAACTTTGCTATTGACAGTTAATAGTGGAACAGCGTTCCCAAATTTTATCCTTACACTCCCACTTCGGCGACATTTGAGACCTTATTCAAGACACCACAACCTACCTGGAAAATCATCATTCATTTAGCTCATTTTTCACTAAATGCGGTGGATTATAAAGGGTATCCCGGGTTAAGATAGACATTGCAATAAACCTGATAAAATGATTATTTGGGTAAAAATATAAGAGATCCATGGTCCCCTGCTCCATTGCCCCCCTCAACTCCTGTAAGCGGTGAAAAAACAACATTTTCAGTACTTTTTTTTCAAGAGAATACGTGCAAGTTAAAAAGCTGAAAAAAATTATGAAGGTAGATGATAATAATGCCTTTGATGGGAATTTTATGTGAGATCATTTGATCTCATTACGGTTTCTAAAAAAATTCAAAAATTAAAAATTTTGTTTTTTTAAAATGTCTGGGGTACAAAAAAATATTGATCGGCCATTTTTTTAGTGTTCATTGAACACTACCTCCATTAATTTGTAGATTTTTTCGCTGCCTACGAAATCTCTAAAAATTCAACAAATTCCCAAAAAAAACTATTTCTTAAACATTTTTGTTTTTTTTATGCAAAAATCAAAATACGCGTCATTTAAAAAATTTCGAATGACCTCGCGAAATATTGTCATATTGTTCGATATAATAGAGTCCCGTCCATGTCCATGAAAAACTTCAATAATCGGGATATTTTGGATTTTTAGAGGTGGCACAGACAATAGAAAAATCCACAAAAATTCATAGAGGTAGTGTTTAATGAACTCTAAAATATGGCCGAAAAATATTTTTGTATCCCCAGGAAATTTAAAAAAATTGAATTATTAATATTTACGAATTTTTCTTTAGAAACCTGGATGAGGAGATCAAATGACCTCATAAAATTTTCTTCAAAAGGCATTATTGTCACTTACCTTCACGAATTTTTTCAGATTTTTAACTATTGTTTAAAGAAAAATAAATACCGCCTACATCGGCCGAGGGACGTAATGGACCAAAGGCCCATGGATCCCCTATTTTTTTTACATATAATCATTTTCACAGGTCTATTTCAATATTTAGAACATTTCACCTATCTTAACTTGGGATACCCTTTATGTTTCAATTTGCGCTTGTGTTTTACAAGTATCTCAATCTCATCAGTTGTCAGTTTCCAAAATCTAGCGCCTGCTTAATCTTTTTAACACGCTTTTATTAGCTTCACCTGTATGTTTGTTTGTTTGTTTGTAAGGGAATCTTTGAACGTGATTCTCACCCACTTCAAAACGTCAGATTAAACTGAAACTTTGCACAGTTATCAAGGACCGATGACAATACAATAATTTGACAGATTTGTCCTAATGTCCTCACCAGGATCATCAGCATAAAATAAATGACTAATATATTGTCGAGATTTTGCCGGAGGCGCCGCTGTTAATAATATATGTATGTATCGGTGTTCATGATGCTAATTCTCAAATTCACCCAATCCAATATATTGGCGAGAAACGTGCCAAGGGATGAATGGCAAGAGGGTGACTAAAAATGTCATGTCGCTAGCGTCAACCTCAGGGAACCGGGCGCACCTTACCCTTCGATCGGACCTCTGAGAGGTTGACCATTTAATTGTCCATTACTCGTGGGAAGAACAATGAAAAAAATGAAACTACAATTAAAAAAAAGAGATTAGCGAAAAAGAAATAGTTTAAAAAACTAAAAAAAACACGCTTTAATAGCAAACTGAACTAAAAAGTAAAAAATAATGTTTAAATATTAAGATTTTGTTCAACTTTTGTTCAATTCATTTTATTGTAAAAAGCGTGGAGAGGAAATTTCGACATCATAACATCCAATTATTTCGTCAAACCAACCGTTTTTTGGATAACATGCAGAATGAAAAAAGCTTCATCAAATACAATGCTGTTTTTTCAAAAAATTCTGTTTCAGTTGTAGAGCAAGAAAAAAACAATATTTTAAATGTTGAATGATACTAATAGTTAAAAAAATGTTGCTTATACATTTTCAGAAATGTGAATTCTATTTATTTTCGATATTGTGATATTTGCAATATTAATAAAACATGGACAAAATCAATCTTGAATAACTTAAAGCGTACATCAGGAAATCGCAAAAGCTTCCAGGTGCATAGCAACTACCCTAAGTTTTAATAAAGATGTGTAGTCTTCAGATCTCCCTATGTTTATTTACTACGAATATGCAGCAGGCAATAAATTACAGCATTTAAGTGATGTGCGAAGAAAATCCATGTTTAGGCTACCGAAGCTCTTTTACTATAACTTTTTACAATCATTTTAATATACACATGTTTATTCTTAAAGAAGTAATTGTCCGCCACTTTATTAGTTTTCAGTCTGTATGAATGTTTAATATGTGCAGTGTTTATTTACCACCAGATAGCAAATTATTGACAAAGATATGTGGTGTGGTTTTTGAAAAAATAGATATGCTAAAATATTAATATTAACATAATCTAAAACTTTATATATTTCGAATTTAACTGAATATCTAACCGCATAGAATAAATGTGCTAATCATTGTGAGAAAAGAATTCTAATGCTTGCTAGATTTGGGTACTAGAAGAAACGTTTAAATAATATAATTTTCACCGTTGCATAGATAAGAAATATCAATTTACAACAATTTTAATAATCATAAATAAATTAAAAAATTTTAATGGTAATTTGGGCCAAAAGAATTAATTAAGCATAAAGGTGTTCAAGTGTTTATAGTATCTTTCAAACACGTAGCAAAAGACCATTTGAGTTTATTGTTAAGAACAACTCTAAATAAGTAATCCAAATATCTACTATACCTCGGAAATTTTAGTCATACAAATATAAAAGAAATTAGGAATTTATTCTATTTTCGATATTGTACTTTTAAGTCATTAGAGGTTTTTGCCACATAAGTAACAGTTGTTTTCTATTGCAATTTGTGCTATTCTTATGTTTTCGGTACATAATAATTAATAACTATAGTGATGAAATATATATGCATTTCAAATAGTATACTTATTATGAATCGTGAATAATCATCATATTTGGACAATTAATGAAGAACAAAGGACAGATTTTTTTTTTTGAACCCCTACCCCGATGGTGCGCAGGTGTTTCCTGAAAGAGCCATGTCCAGTCAAAAGACTTACCACAATTCTGGCATGCCTTCTGCTTAAATGCAAGATTTACTTTGCACTTCTCGGAAACGACTTTGAAATGAAGAGTTTCTCTTGCCGAAGTCCTGGGTGGAAGGCTCACAAGTCAACGAACTGAGGAACGACTTCAGTTCACAACGGCTTCCTGACATTTGATATAGAGTAGGCGGGTGCCGGTTCTGGACCCAGTAGGGGCTGCTGAACGTCCAACTGCTAGTTAATTTCAATATTATTGTGCCCAGGCACCCAGAAATTGTCCCAGCTGATGGTTTAAGGTTGTCAAAAATCTGTTATCAGTCACGAATCGTAAGGAACAGTAAGCAGTCTTATGTGTCTTCAATGAGCTTGCAGTGACGTAAACGCAATGAATAGAACATAACTTCTAAGTTCATAATTTTAACACCGATGATATTCACAATATGGCAAATAATTCCCATGTCATATTTATATTTAGGTATCCATTTCTAATGGTTAGCATGGTCTATAATTGTTTAATTGAAATAACTATAATCCGGTCAATTTAGACCAAAAAATGAGAGTGAAGGTGCATAAAGTCCCAACAAGCTGAAAATCAGTAAAATTGTTCAAAACATATACATAAGTTATAACTATAAGAATATAGAGTATAGAGTGTTACTGTAGCATTTCAAGATGAAATAGAAAAATATTTTGAATATGAATTAGCTCCCTACCCTTTATCGTTGTTTGATGACATCGGGATGCATAAAACACAGAAGTCTGCCATTTACGATTGTTTTGAAAAGGTAAATATCGATATTAACAACACTAATGCGACATACATCATTGACGGAGGATACTTACTACACCGCGTTGTGTGGGATAGCGAAGAAACATTCAACGTTATCTTAGATAAATACGTTCCGTATGTACGTCGACATTTTGGTTCCAGAGTTACTATCGTATTTGATGGCTATGATGATTGCACGAGAAATATCAAAGCTGCAGAACAACGTCGTCGAACTTTAGCAACATCTTCATCTTCTGATATTTTATTTGATGAACTTATGACAGTTCCAACCAGTCAACAGAAATTTCTTACAAATACTCACAACAAGTCTCGGTTCATTTCAATGTTGAAAGAAAAGTTTACTGCTGAAAATATATTGGTAAAACAAGCTAATAATGATGCTGATGTATTGATTATTGAAACAGCAATAGAGCAATTCAATTTGACAAATATAACTATTGTTGTTGGTGAAGATGTAGACTTACTCGTATTACTCACTGCTCGAACGCCAACTGAAAAAACTATTTTCTTCTTAAAACCAGGAAAAGCTCAACATCAATCGGATATATATTCATCAAAAAGTTTATCTACTTTTGTAAAGTGTCAAAATCATGTACTATTTTTACACGCAATAACTGGCTGTGATACGACATCTGCATTTTACAGGAGTGGTAAAACAGCAGTTTTCAAAATGTTTGAAAAACAAGATTTAATTCAATGTGCTGAAGTTTTTAAAAAGAGTAATTCAACTCAACAAGAAGTTATCACCAACGGCATCCGCTTTCTTCTTTCTATGTACGGAGCTTCTAAAAAAACTACCTGTTTAGATAAGCATCGATATGCATGTTTCGTTAAAAATACTAAAAATAAAAAACAAGTTCAATTAGCTTGTCTTCCTCCAACCTCAGTTGCTGCTCATCAACATCTTTTTCGGGTATATTACCAAGTTCAAGTGTAGCTTGGTTATCAGCTAGACCCTACAGACTGGTGTTGGAAGTTGGTCAACAATATATTAGAGCCAGTTCAAACTGTACTCCCACCTGCGCCGGAAAAACTGCTGAACACAATTTTTTGCAACTGCAAAAAGGGATGCAGTGCTAAATGTGGTTGCAAAAAAGTCGGACTGTTTTGTTCTCTGGCATGCACAAATTGTCAAGGCCGGTCATGCTCTAATCTTGAATCACCAACAGTGGAGGATTCGTTTGATTCCGACGAAGTGTCATACGATACATCGCTATTGACGCAATTTACTTGCATCCAAAATGAAGATGAAGAAGAAGCAGGAGAAGAAGAAGAAGAAGAAGAAGATCAAGAAGAAGAACAAGAATAATTTGAAAGTTACGAATCAGACGAATGAACTTCACCACTTTTTTTTAATTCACATCGCCCTCTAAAAGCACATTTGCACTAAACTTAAAAACTATTGCATTAACAAAAAATATATATAATAACAATTATTTATCGCTTCCTAACCTTTATTTTCGTATTCTGTTATTTTTTCGTTTAATGGAATAATTTTGGTATTTGCAAAAGAGGAATTTATATATTATCAAAAACCAATAAATTTTTAAATTTTCATTCTACGTTCAATGGTAGAAGGAAAATCGAAAACTTTTATAAAAATAATGGCAAACTGAGTAATAATTACACCGAATTGAAAAGAAAATCGCCATTAAAACAATTTTCAATCAAAATTTCGTTTATTGCCTAGGATATAATTATGCTCGGTGATTAGGTCTTGTGATGCAAATTGTGAAATGTATACCAGCTAGGAGCGGTTAATACCCGTCGTTCTAAATGATATAGATTTATCAAAATCTTGAATTGTTATCTTCCTCAGAAGTTTAATTATATTATTAATATCTCCTAGAAACCTGATAAATATTAACTTTATTCCTATGCACATGACACAGTAAATTTTGCAATTGAGTACTGTGTTAGTCACAGCTAGCTGCTAATCTCCACTACTGTATTCTGGACAGCTGCATACGCGTAATTCTTTGAAAAACATGATAAACTTGTCATCGCCTCCTCCCCTTCCTACGGCTCTACAGCCCGATGTCGGGCCCTAGTCTCCTCCAGCTTCCTCTTCCATACCATCCTGTCCAGAGTTGTGGTTTTCCATTGCTCTACTTGTGCGATGATGTGCGTGTCTTCTCTTACTTCGTCTTCCCATCTCCTTCTTGGTCTTCCTATTGCTCTTCTACTACAAATTCCTGCTACATGTCTTGACAACTGCAGCTTTTTTTTAAATCTCGCATAAGTCTTCACGGATCTCTCTTAGAAGAGTTGATACAATTCATGGTTATATCACCTCCTCCAGGTGCTGCAGTCGTTCACTGGCCCAAGTATTCACCTTAATATCTTCAGTTCAAATGCGCTGGTTGCGTCCGCCGATTTCTGAGTGATTTCTATGTATGTTTCTTTGGCGGATGCAATTTTACGAGCTATGATGTTAATATTGTCTGCGTACGCTACGAGCTGGATGGATTTGTTGATAAATGTGTTTGTCCCATCTGTTGACATTTATCTGATAAAATTCTAAGGCTATGTTAAAGAGCTTTTCTTCACAATGTAACTTAAATCTAACGCTACTTTAAATCTCAAAGTGCATTTTTAAAATTCGTAGTGCAACTTTATAATACGCAGTGTGACTTTATAATTTGCAGTGAAACTCTTTAGCAGGCACTGCCACTTAAAATATTGCAGTGCAACATTTTAATGCGACACGTGCAAAAAAGTTGTGGTCAAGGCCCTTCAGAGCTATCGTATTTTTGAGCTCTCCCTGCTGCACTGACGAGATACTTACAAAAACCTTTTCGGTACAATTTTCCTTCTTAAACAATTTGTATTTCAAAAATTTCACACAACAAACTTTCATACATTTTTCACAATAATTAATTTCACCGAGTTTATATTGTCTAAACATATAAATCCTGATCAATTTGTAGATAATTAAAATGGTATTTATTTTTCTATCTTGCAATTTATCTGATACGTCAGTGGATATGACGTTGTAATCTATCGTAAACTTTAGTATTCGGGCCAAAAGTAGAGGCTCTGTAAGGTGTGATCGGCAATTTGCCAAATCGCAACAAGTCGTTATTACTAACAAGTAGCTGGCTCTCAAATTTATGTGTGGTTCTCTTCCTACATTTCGGCCATGTGGTCTGCGTTATGTACCAAATACTTTTAACGCTTTCAAAATAGATGATATTAGTAGTTTTGGTATCCGTATCCGCAAATCGGTGGCCAACCAATTCAAAAAATATTTGGACTATTTATGCGGTATAAATCATCTCGCGTGTTTGAAAGGAAAGCTAAGTTTACGACCTTATGTAACTCAGGTTATTATTTGCTATATCTCAGATATATTATTTCCCAATGTATTTATAAACTTAATTCAAAACGGAGTTTTATTGTTGTCCTACAAAATAGAAATATGTATTTTTAAATGATTTATTTAGAGGGCGAGCGTAGGTGCGTCTTTACTATGCACATACTTCGGTATGCGATGTAAAGCAACGACAGGCGCAGTTAGTACTTGGATGGGTGACCATTCCAATGGAAACCGCGTTCTCGCCTCACACATCTTCCAGCGGCTTGTATATCAGTGTATGCGCGGAAGCTATACAACCTTAGGCGAGGGTTGTATAGGAGATATACCATCCTTCGGAGGGGATGTAAAGCCGTCGGTCCTTTGTCTATTAAATGTTAGGCAAGTAAAAGATCCCTACTCTTCTTAAGGGAAGAGGTTCGGCAAAATTCCTGGTTGGGGGTAGCTCGTCTACAGGCGTCGGTTTTAGGCCTCAGTAGCGGAAATAGGCCGACGTTAAATAAATGTATAAAAAAAATGATTTATTTAAAGGAAGGTTAAATAAATACATAATCAAACCAGTTGTACATAAATACAATTTTCGTTAAGATTTACCCAATTAAGTTTTTATATTAATTTCTCAAGTTTTGATGAAAAGTTAAAACTGTTAGCAGTTACATATGCACTAGTCCGCTACACAAGGTAAAGTTTCCTGATGCTTTAAATCGTGGAATGTGACATTACACTTGCATGTTTTACAAGGTTTCTGGAGGATTTGCCCCAACAAAGTTGCGTAAACATCAAAAACAGAAAGTTACTGTTTGTTACGTGTGTATTACAAATACAAAGGGTCTGGAGTAAACGGCGTGCGTGTACAGCTTTGCTTTCAAATAAAGACAAAATAAAACTTAAACTTGTTTTATGATTTTGACATTTGTTTATATGTACATTTTTTGAAATACATAAATGCAAGACAATTGTTTCGCTAACATAGTGGCTTCTTCTGATGTGAGTAGTAGATCTACGCGTTTTTCATTCAAAGAAAAACATGAACGCCTCCACGGGACATCCGCTCAATTCCTGGTAGATTTGAGATAATAAAAAGAGAAAAGTAGTTATTTTTAACATAAGCAGGGGAAGATAATCTGTTGTAGTGTAGTTTTCTGGGAGTTCTGTACCACAAATGAACACACGTAATATTAGTGTACAAGCAGAAGTAATGCAATCTTAGGCGGGGATTGTGTAGTGGATAATACTATTCCTTGTAAGAGATGTAAAGTAGCTGGTCCCTTAGTCTGGTCGATAGCCGAGTGGGTTAAGGCGCGAGGTGGCAATCGCGATTAATTACGTGGACATCGCACCACCGGGTTCGAATCCTGGCTCCGGCACTGTCGGAGGAAATGGTTGTATGTCCGCGTTTTTTCAATGTGTAACCCCCTTCCGCACAAGCCCTGGCTTCTGGAATTGGGGATTGTCTAATTTATGTGGTGTTTATTTATTTATTATTTATTTATTTATTTATTATCTATTAAATGTTAGGGCTGTAAAAGATACATATTCTTCGACAGAGAAGACGTTCGGCAAAATTGGTTGTAGGTAGCGCATCTCCTGGCGTTGGTGATGGGCCTTAGCAACGAAAATAGACTGACGTTAAGTAAATGAATAAAAAATAGAATATCTCACAAGTTTTCAGCGAAAGAAAACATTTTTCAGTGTTAAATCACATTTAACATTTTTATTTAATTTTTCCTAAACTTTTAAAGGTGAAAAGAATTGAAAAGTTAGCGTATCTAGCTTGTACCTACTTTAGGCAAACCTAACGAAATAATTTCGTGGTTCATTTACTGAAAAGTAATTTTTACCAATGTTTTACCCTCAAGAAATGGTTCGAATTCCTCCGCAAACTGTAAGGATCGGCTATTGTACTTAGTTGACCTGGAAGGAGCTTAACAAGCTTTTTTCAAATATTTATAATCTTTCTAAAATTGGTTCTTATATTTATCAATTCATCATATTCGGTTGACATAGTAGGTAAAATTAAGTAACTGTCTCAAAACACCACAAATTACTATAATTCTTATTCATTTGCATTAAATCTAGTTGTTCTATTTAAATTTTTCAAATTTTAGGTCTAAGTCCTGAACATACCGTTAGTATTGCAGAAACTGCAATGGAGTCTCAAATGTCGGAAAATAGTTCGGAATGTCCAGATGAGCTCTACAACTTAACAAAGCTTGCTGAAGTAGCTGTGGCGACAGGTCAAATTTTAGAGCAACGGCGACTCTCTTCACCTTCAAACGCAACTGATGACGAACCTCCATCATTCACGTACACACATAAACTTTTTGATAAATCTTCAAGGACTCCAAGGCCACACCTAATAAAGGTAATTTTGCAAATTTTAAGATACTCTTTACGCAAGGTGGTCCAAAATTGTCTCCCGATATTTCTGCGGCTGAAGCACATCCAATAGTAAGGGTAGTGTTCTAGATAGACTTATTTCCGAAAATGAATAATAAGGAAGGTATACCCCTTAAAAGGAGGATAATAAATTTCAGTTCTTCTGTAATATCTTCCGACTGCCTTAAAAGATCAAATTCATAAACTTAGTTCTAACGCATACAAAAATTAGTTTACATGGTATCAACCAAACCAGGGGTAGTTTTAGGGTTACCTGTCAGTATATTGCTCATAACGTTTTATTTTTTTCATATGTATAAAAATAATTGTAAAAATCTAATTTTCATATCATGTAATGTGTAATATGGTTTCTTTTAATGGTATTTCAGATCATTCTTCACAAATGTTAAAAACTAATTTGAAGATAATATAAAAAAAATTGTTCAGAAAAGATTTTTTACTGAAAATAACTATAATACATTTATAAATTATTTAAGTGCAGAAACGTGGGGGATATATACCAGTGCAATGCAGTTGATGAGGGTTTTAGACTTTTTTCTGAAACGTTTAAATATTGCTTTGAATTATCACTAAAGTGAAAACTGAATATAATAAAAAACACGACAAATAATTTTAATGAATTTTTCTAAAATACGCCTGAAAAACTACACGAAAAATTAAAAGACAAATTTGATAACAAGTTTAAATGCAATAGAAGTTTTCCAACTATGTTTTTAAATCCAGTTACTGAATACTGAAGTTTTCAATGCAATTATGGATATGAAAAATTCAAATGCAACCGATCTCGACGGTATATCTACAAATATTTTAAAGAAATCAGTCAACTTTATAGTATATTCACTTACGTTTTTGATAAATTTTTCTTTAGAATCCGGAACTTTTCTGTATATTTTTAAAACAGCAAAAGTGATACCATTCTTTGAAAAAGGAGATAAAACAAACATTGAAAATTATCGTCCAATATCATTGTTGTATACTATATCAAAAATTTTACAGAACATTGCATTTAATCAATTGAAAAATTTTATCTCCATTCATAATACATTAAGTTCAGCTCAATACGGTTTTATGAAAGGAATAAATATTCATTCAGTGATTCTAGATTTTCTCAGCAATTTATATGCAAATCTCGATATAGGTCGCTCATCAATGGGCCTTTTTATTGATCTGAGCAAAGCGTTCGACTTAGTGGGACATGATTTGCTTAGAGAGAAGCTTATGGCGCACAGCTTCAGAGGTAAAATAAATGGAGTTAGATCTAATATATTAAATATTAAAATAGGTGTACCACAGGGGTCCATACTGGGGCCGCTGCTCTTTTCAATTTTTGTTAATGATCTGCCAGAATTGTTTCCTCATAACAATTTGACAATGTTTGCTGATGACAACACGCTGCTCTGCGCTAGTCTAACAAAGAAGGATGTTGTACAAGGAATTAAAATTATTATTAATAATTTTATGGCATGGTTCAAAGCAAATAAACTGGCCGATAGTCACGTTGGTTAAGGCGCGAAGTGGCAATCGCGATTAATCACATGGGTATCTCGCCACCGGCTTCGAATCCCGGCTCCGGCGCTGGTACTGTCGAAGGAAATGGTTGTATGTCCGCGTTTTTTCAATGTTAACCCCCTTCCGCACAAACCTCTGGCTTCTGGAATTGGGAGTTGTCTAATTTCCGTGGTGTTTATTTATTTATAAATAAACTGCATTTAAATACCTCTAAATATGTGTTCATTAATTTCGCACCCAAAAGCAGTATAATGAATGAAAACTATCTTTTAAAAGTAGATCATAGCGCAATTGCACAGATGAGAGTTACAAAATTTTTAGGCGTTTTTATTGATAACAAACTTAGTTGGGAGGATCACATTGATAACATGTCGAAAAACTTATGTTCAATCTGTTCTGCTTTTTATAGGTTAACTGGGATTACAAATATGAAAGTAATGTTATTATTTTATCATGCCGAATTTGTCAAGTGTAAGATATGAAATCATTTTTTGGGGTTCTTCCAGGCATTTTAGCAGAATTTTTGTATTACAAAAGAGAATTATAAGAAATATTGTGGGAGCCTCAAACTACCAGTCATGTCGTCCTTTTCTTGCTAAATTGCAACTTTTACCTCTTGCTTGTATTTATTTATTGGAACTAGTAGTTTACGTGAAGTCTAATGAAAACAAGTTTTTAAGAAATCATGATTTCCATACCTACAATACTAGATATAATACTGAAATAACAATACCCGCTCATAATAGTACTCTTTTTGAAAAAAAAAAAACCTAACTATATAGATATCAAGTGTTACAATAAGCTACATTCCACAAGTAAAATATTAATAACGTAAGAAAATTTAAGAAGAAGGTGCAAACATTTGTATCGCTCAAAAACTTTTACACATTGTCGGAGTTTTTTGCATATTAAGTCTTGCCATGTACACATAACAATTATTAATATTTTTTTCTTTTCTCTGTGATGTATTTTACTGCCGTTTTTCACTTTGACATTTTTGTTATTTATTAGACTTTAATTCTTCTTACTTGAAATAATTTCACGTTAACTGTTAATATTATTTAAACATGGGTTTACATGTTCTCTAAATTAACATACGTAGTTTTGACTCTGGGAGAATGTTTTGGTAGTGCTGCAGCAGCTGTGGAATGTTATAAAAATAAATTTCTGAACAAAAATATTCCTGATACCAAAGCTTTTTTAAAGTGCAGTACGCTGACTTAGGGAAGCAGAAAGTCTCCAAGTGAAAAACAAAGATGCTGGCCGTTCAAGAAACGCAAGAACTGTTGATGTCAGAGAAGCAATATTAGATATTGTAATGGAAGATCCTACGATAAGTACTAGAAGATTAAGCTTAAGAATGGATATATCTCATCAAAGAGCTTTAAGAGTACATACCACATGAACAACAATTGCACCCGTTCCATTACCGAAATACTCAAGAATTATTATTGCCTGAGGATATGCCAATAAGTGTTGACAAGGCATGTTTAATTCTCTGAATATGCCTTTCTGGGCTGAGGGAAATTCTAATGCAACAAATACAAACCCATTTTCAACATACTATCAAAATAAATGCATGGGAAGCAACTCTAGGGATTTAGTTACCATATATTTCCTGGCAATTTAAATGGCGATACGTATGATTTTTTGGAAAACACCTAATATTTCATTGCGAAGGAGAAGAAATACGTTTTTTATACATGACAGCGCAGACTGCGTTATACCAGGACATGTAGTACATGGTTATACAACCACTATCCTAATAGATGGATTGGCGGGGGTGCAGATGCACCGACCAAGTGACCTGTTCGGTCTCCTGACCTAACTCCTCTTGATTTCACTGTGTGAAGTTATCTAAAATCACGAGTTTATAATACTCAAATTGACACTTGAACAGTTGAGAGAAAAAATCGGTCAAGAGTTTACAATGCTAAGAACGATGAAGGAATTTTACAGGGTATTCAACGTTACCGTAGGAGCGGGTGATTTTGAACGGTTGTCTAACTTTAGAAGAAATGTAGATCCTTTGACTTCATGACGGTGGTCTCACTGATTTACTAAATATCAATATTTTATGCTTTGTGTAACTGATTTAAGACTAGAACTATGTGATCAGCGCGGTAAAATGCTTGTATTCTTTATAGTAAATGTAATATTAGTTTTCTAAGTTTATACAATCAAATGAAAGAAAATAATGGCTTGATAACTTCTATTGGTGATCATTGATGATAATAACAAGAAAAGTAACAAAGGGTTCTATCGATAGCCCATTCTGTTCCTAATCAACCGCTGTTATTAGTATTTTTCTTACTCTCCCCTAAATTCTTTTAGAATTTATTTGTGACAAATAGGCATGATTGAAGGTGACTTTGGAAATACAAATATATATTTTTGGAATCTTTATTACCTACAAAATGTATTACTTTGTCATTACTATTTTTTACAGTTTTCCGCAAGTCTTTGAAATTAAAAATACGTTAAAAAACCTAATTGAGTTAGAGAAATAAAAAAATCGCTTTTTCGTTATTTTTTTTAGGTGTTTTATACCTACATGTTATAAAATTAGTCAAACGTCATCCTACTATTCTCTGACTATTTATTTTCACACCACAAAATACGTGTCCAATCTACAGGGATGACTTTGGAAACACTTAAAAACATTATAAAAAAATACTTAATGGAATAATTATAAATATTCAAAAGAATAGTTACAATACGCACTTGGTTTATTGTTTCATTAGTTTTGTTCAGATTTCTCTGACATATGTTTCAGCCTTGCGACCGTCCAAATACTTAATGTACTCTAATATAACTTTCGTATACTGCTATGTCTTGTACGAGTCAAGACTAAATTTTTGAAATCATGAGTAACCTCCTATATAAATTGTGTACAAGCTTATAAATTTCAAAATTGTCCAGTCACCCGCTCCTACGGTACTTTAAAAAAATATTAGGTGCGCATGAGGAAAAATGGAAGACATTTCGAACAATGTTTGTAATTGATAATTAGCTATTTTCTACGTTTAATTATGTTTCACAGCATTCTTTATATGTAATAGGCGTGCAGATCACCCCCGTTTTAACCAACTGACCGGTTAGGTTGAGGTAACCACTTCTAACATGGTTTTTCTTCAAGTAGACATCGAAGAGTACTTACAGTAAAAAATTAGCCAAAGTTAGTTGATCGGAACATATAAATAACTGCAAAAAACTATAATTTTTTTATTTCACAAATTTTGTCGAATATCATCTTCAACTCGCGATATCTCAACAAATAATAAATATTTTTAGATGAAATTTCAGCACGACATTGTTCAAGTTATTCTTTACGATACGGAATTGGTCCGAACTCTTATTTATTTCACAGATGCAAATAGTGATTTTCAAAAAAAAGAAAAATTTGTCAAACCTAATTTTTTTTTTCAAACACAACAGTTGTGTGACGAACTTTTAATACGATAATTTTTGACAAACTTATATTAAAGTACAATATTTAAAGAAGTTTTTTGTAAAGGTTCACGTATTCATATTGTATAGATAAAAAGTTATCGCACTTGGAAGTAGCGTCTCCGCGCGCAGCAGACATGTTGTTTGTGCGCGGCATGTTTCATTATGGTGATTGCCGTAGTTCAGGCGTTCGCCGGTATGTTCGCACTAGTCATTTGTTTTTTCGCGATTGAACTAGTTTGCTCATGTCATATTATGTCTTGCGCGGAAGACATAATTTTTTATTCATTTAAAAAATAATAATGAAGAATTTTCAGACCTCATCGCAGACCTAAAATTATTCGCCATCGATTATGTCGAAAACAAACCTACTGTAAATGCTTACATTAGTCTTCTTGATAAGATAAGAAAATCGTTTCTTCCAGCTCTAGACAAGTTTAAGCAAATGAGTAGATCTATTTCACCTACTTTTTCGTTATTGGGATGATTGCATAAATACTATACAAATACTCTTGAGCTTTATTAGAGCAGAACGTGAAAGCAATTGGCAATTGCATTTATGTTCACTCTGTTCAATGCTTCCTTTTTTCTTCATTTGCAATCGAAATAATTATGCACGTTATGCTCCTTTATACATACTTCAAATGATGAACCATCTTCCTGATAATGTGCAAAAAGAATTTGCAGCTGAAAGATTAACGATTAAATTTTCTCCTCATGCTTTTCGTGGCCTTTGGTCCGATATGGGTATAGAAATGTCCGTTATAAGAGACAATAAAAGTGCGAGTGGTATCGTTGGATTAACTCGTCGAACTGAAGCTGTTGTGCGATGGTCTCTTACCAGAAATATCGTTGGCGAATATGCAAGAAATATGAGATTACGATCATGTGATGATAGTACCAAAGATGAAAATAATTTTATTCATGAACAAGAACAACCAGCTCAGTTACAGCAAGACGAAAAAGATGTAATTTTAATGTTAAATTAAATAACTAAAAATATGACTGACCCTTTTGAATTATCGAGCGCTAATTCGTCCTTAATGAATATTTCAAGTGGTATGATGGCAGAAAAAAATATTGAAGAGTCATTGTTACAATCCGTTAACATAGGCGAAGCCATGTTGCAAGATTTTATTTGCAAACGATTAGAAAATACTAATAAACTCGCAAACATTAAAACGCTCGAAATTGAAAACTTTTACAGATATGTTAAAAAAAGTACTGTAAAAAGAGCATATAATAGCACAAGTAAAGAATATGTTTCTCCAGAAAAAGTGTACCAAAGAGCTTTGATTCTATCCAAGCAAAGAGCTGATGTAAACCTTGAAAAAGTTCTTAGTGTCCCAATGAACGAAATAACTTTTGCTCTATTTAAGGAGGCGGTAATAGGCGAACATCATCAAAATCTGATTTGTTACATGCGATCTAAAAAAATATTCTAAAATCCGTAATTACAGAACCTAGCTGGACAGAACCACATCCTATAATAATAGATATGATGGCAGATTTGCAGTGTTTAAATACGAAATATATGAAATGTTTCGAAGATGTTGGACAATATTTTTTAAAGTATTTTCGGAAACTATTTGAAACTTTTTCTGAGATTCACGTCATTTTCGATCGCTATGACGTTAGTATGAATCTTAAATCGCAAGAGAGGTCAATAAGGTATAAACCAAATTCTAATACTTACGATATTAATGCGAGTCGACCTATACCAGATCGGGATAAAGTTATGTCTACAGATGCAAATAAAAATGCTTTGAACCTATTTTTATGCGACTACATCGAAAAAAATATAGAAATCCCTCAGACTTCTGATAAAATTAATAATTGAAAATTATATTTGACTGGTGGATACAAAAATCATCTTGTAACTAAAGAAATCACTAATTCACTTACATGTGAGGTTACAGATTTGTTTTCAAATCATGCTGAAGCTGACTCTCGAATAATTTGTCATCTGATCTATATTTCTAAACAATACTTAGACACTGAGGATATGATAGTGATCGTTAAGTCTCCAGATACAGATGTGTTTATTCTTTTAATCGCACATTATTTTAAAATAAATACAAAAATTCAAGTATGGTTTCAATCTGGAAAAAATAGCATCAAAACGGATTTGCGGCGCTTTATACCAATACATATTATATGCCAAGAACTAGGAAGTAGTATTTGTTTAGCATTACCAATAATTCATGCATTAACCGGATGCGATACGACTTCCGCTTTCTACAGGATTGGTAAGAAAAAAGCTCTCAACGTAGCACAAAAAATCAGCACAGAACATTTACTCCAGATGTCTCAAATTGAGAATAAATTAACACCTGAAATTGTTAATGCTTGGAAAAAATTTGTGATTGGAATTTATGACTTCAAAAGTAAACAAAACAATATTAACGACGTAAGAGTAATCTTAGCTCGAAAAAAAAACTCCTCCGTAGAAAAATTACCTCCATCGTACCCAGCTCTGTATCAACACATGAAACGTTGTTTTTGGCAAGTGCATGAATGGTGTGATGCTCACATACCCATTTTTGAATCACTCAATCCGACTGATTTTGGCTGGGAATTTGAAAATGAAGAACTTTTGCCAATATATTTTGAAAGACCAACAAGTTTGGAGCTGCTTCAAAAGTATATTTGTAATTGCAGATAAAAAAAACGTCTTGTGATAATAAATTTTGTTCGTGCTAAGCTGCTGGTATAAAATGCTGTCTCATTTGTAACTGTACATCAAATTGCTCATTGCAGCCCATAGATGTTGTTGATTTAAATTAAAGATATTAAAAGCAACTCAATATCTATTATGTATTTTTTAATATAACAACAATTAATTTAGTATTACCTATTTCCACTTTACAGTAACCTGTAAAAAGGGAATTTGTAATAAAACATTGCATTGATATGATAGTAAACGCCTGAACTACGGCAATCACCACAATGAAACATGCCGCGCACAAACAACATGTCTGCTGCGCTACTTCAAAGTGCGATAACTTTTTATATATACAATATGAATACGTGAAACTTTACAGAAAACTTCTTTAAATATTGTACTTTAATATAAGTTTGTCAAAAATTATCGTATTAAAAGTTCGTCACACAACTTTTGTGTTTGAAAAAAAAATTAGGTTTGAAAAAAAATTGTTTTTTGAAAAATCACTATTTTCATCTGTGAAATAAATAAGGGTTCGGACCTTCTTCCATATCTTAAAGAATAACTTGAGCAATGTCGTGCTGAAATTTTATCCAAAAATATTCATTATTTGTCGAGATATCGCGAGTTGAAGGTGAAATTCGACAATATTTGTGATATAAAAAAATTATAGTTTTTTGCAGTTATTTATATGTTCCGATCAACTGACTTTAGCTAATTTTCTACTGTAAGTACTCTTCGATATTAACTTTAAGAAAAACCAAGTTAGAAGTGGTTACCTCGATCAAATCGGTTGCTCAGTTTCTAGAGCACTTATTGGGGGTGATCTGCACGCTTATAAAGGAATTTATTAGTAAAATGTTGTAAGTGCACGTTATTTTTTAAACATAAATTACTCGAGAAGGGCTTGGTTTATCTAGATGCAACAAGAATATCTTATTAATTTCTACTGATTTGAACATTAGTTTTTTATAATAATTTTTAGAAAAATTTAAAATTTACGAGGGCGATACGGACAGTCACCCCCTAAAACCACCCCTTAAGCAGGAGAGAGGGTTTGATTGATACCATGTAAACTAGTATCCGGATGGCTTATGAGTTTAAAATATGAATTTGATGTTTTAAAAGAGTCGGAAAGTATTGCAGAAAAACTGAAATTTATTATCCCCTTTAAGGAGTATATCTCCCTTATTATTCATTTTCAGAAATAAGTTTATATAAAAGAGTACCATTATTTTTGGATGTAGTATCGGGAAAAAAATTTTGACCACATATTGCCTGAATATGAGAATTGCATTAAATATTTTGTAGATAGCGGTCTCGTGGGTGGTGTAGAGCTTTATTTAAATATACAAATGATTTAATTATATGAGAGAGATATTTACGTACAAAGTTATTGAATTAGCTATGATTCATAAACGCATCACTCCCCGCCTACATTTAAATATTTGTGAAATTAATCAATAAAGGAATCATTTGATGCTGGCGCATTCGGCAAAAATTAGAAAATTACAGTAATTGGTATCCTGATTTCTTTTAATTATGTACAACCTGTATATACTTAGTGTCAAAGTCTCTTGGTGTAAAACCTGCCGTACGTCGTTGGTTAGACACAATTTCGTGTCTTGTAACGCGCCGGGAATTTATTATTATTGTAATCTATCAAATAAATGAGATAAATGATATACTAAACAATGAAATGTTAAATTTATAATGAATAAAGATCTTTTGGTATAATGTTAATGGTAATGTATATATACGATACTTTTAAAAACGAACTATGAAAATGACATTTTAAAATGTATAACCGATTTTTCAAATTCTAATTTTTTCTTACAAAATTAATTGATATCAAATACTTGTCTTAAATGTCAAAATTAAAAAATATAAAAACAATAATAATTGAATACTATACTGCGTTTATTATAATAAATTCGCTATTAATTGTTGATATATTAAAAGTAGTGATAAATTCTCGGGTAGGAGACCATTTCAAAGAACACGTGTCCTTGCCCCGCATCTTCAAGCGGCTTGTATATCAGTGTATTCGCAAGAGTTATGGGAGGATTATCTTACGCGAGAATTGCGTAATGGATATACCATCCTTCAGAGAGGATGTAAAGCTGCTTGTCCCTTGTCTATTAAAAGTAAGAGATCTCTACTCTTCGAAAGGAAAGATGTTCGGCAAAACACCACAGAAATTAAACAACCCCCATTCCAGAAGCCAGAGGCTTGCGCGGAAAGGGCCTAATCATTGAAAAACGCGGATATACAAACATACGCTCCGACAGTACTGGAGCCGGGGATCGAACCCGGTAGCGCGCTACCCATTCAATTAATAACAATTGCCACCTCCCGCCTTAACCAACGCGGCTATTGGCTAGACAATATATTTGTTTATTTTGTTATACCACCTCACAGTAAGAACCAATTACGGCGCCTGAAGCATACTATAGATATTAACATACATAGACGAGGAATAACAATTTAAGAATGTAATATACGAGACATCGGGAGGTCAGAATTCAGTTATCTATTTCTGACGATTCACCGTAATGGAAAATGTTAATTCAACGATTGACGAACTATCTTTGAATTATGAATAGATTCACCATCTAACTGGAAGTACATTTTTCTCTCATCCGATAATTTATTGTTAGAAAAATTTAATTATCGTTTCGAAGCAATTATCTAATGAAAGTTTTCCGTAGTCCAGTACTTACAGATCTCGAAACTTATCGCCAATGTTGCCTTAAATGATACAGAGATAACTACAATTAATATTATGACTGATGGTCGAGAGGTAAGCGCACTTGCCTCTCACCCAAAAATTCCGGGTTCGATCCCCGGTCGTGGCAGTGAAAAATACTGTCAAAGGGATTTTTTCACTATAATGTGTAGCCCCCTCCCACACAAGGCTCTTCCAGAGCCTTCCGGGATAAAGGGGGTCGTCATTACCTGTGATGTATTTATTTAAATATTTATTTAAATTATTTAAATATTTCCAACATTTGAACGAAATATTTTCAATATACATACAAGTGCTGCAAATAAAGTACAATGGCGAGAATTTCACTACTTTTGTTCGTGGAGTAGGAAGATAAATCAAATACGTATCACGTGTATCAAATAAAAGGGCATGAAAGTTCAGTATGTTCATCAAGATATTTGGGCGGTTAACGAGATTGAATTAATTTGTATAAAAATAAGAGAGCAATGTTTCTTGCGGTATGCGAAGAGAATCGAATCGAAATCGAAAAGTAACTATTCATGTTCAAAACCATTATGAGGATAACCATTGTCTATATTGTGAAAATGTTTGAGGGTTAGGCCCAAGTGTATTAAATAAAACTACTTTATCAATTTGCCGACGTTTCGATATTCTTTATATCATCCTCAGGGCACTGAAAGATATAAAATCATATAACAGTACTATTCTGTACTTCTGTAATGTACAATTCTTACATGGTATTTGATTACATTATGTGATATTGTAATAAAAGGTATGTAGGCCAAACTGGTAGATACTTAAATAATAGAAAAAAGAACACATTAGGGATATTAAGAAAAAACAAAATAAATATCATATCTCTAGTGGAACATTGCAAAGATTTCAATCAAGCGCCTAAGCCAAAATTTATAATCTTCAGCTCTGTACGAATCCCTTCTGTGCTCGAAAATTACAATTTGTGTTGAACTTATTGCTCCAATGCAGTGCAAATTATTACCTTTACTCGCAGGAACATACATAAGCTCTGTGGCCAATTTTGGATCTGCCTTCTTTTCGTCGGCAATATAAGTTAAAGTTGCATTGATCTATCCAAATAAGAGTTCTGCCATTTGCTCTGCTTTCCAAAATTTTTTCGACGTAATCTCTGCGCTTTGCCTTATTGATGTCGTTATTCATATTTTGCAATTTGTGGTCTAATCGCTCTCAGCCAAAATAGTCTCCCATCCGACCAGTTCTTCTTTATGGTGTTATGACAAACTCGAACTACATATTCATTATGAACACGATCAGCCAAATTTTTAAGAGTGCATCTTCTATTGCAGGAGTTTTCTTTTTGGAACCAGCACCCCCTTTAGGTTTAGAAAGCGGTTGCTCATTTTTTAGCCATTCATATGCAGTACGAATATTTACACTTTATCAGTCTTTAGCAGTTTGTCGCCAATCCATATTCTCTTCGTAAGATTTTACAATTCTTGATCAATCATTGCGTGTGATTTTATTAGACTTTCTTATAATAGGCATATTTTACTAAAGGTTGAAATAAAACTTCAAAACCAATTTGACATTTGTAAAAACTGATGCATTTAATTGTATATCCAGAGCTTGCCATTAAATTATGTCACTTTATTAAAAAAATGAAATCTGTTTTCATGACACTGAATTCTGATTTCGTGAGTGAAAAATCAAATTTCTCAAATTTGAAATCTATTTTCATTTGCGCGAAATCTTTTTTCATGAAAGTTAATTTATATTTCATTTGTGTGAAATTTATTTTCGTCAAATTGAAACTTGATTTCATAAATGTGAAATAAAGTTGTAAATGGTATAGAATTTAGGTAGAGGTAGGTAGACCAAATTTGTTGAGCCATGTCATTAGTTTAGCATAAATTTAGGACGATACTTTATTACGCTTACTTAGTTTTAATCATCTCTTGATGAAGCCAACATTATTAGCGATTAGTATTCAGTGCAGTGTTCAGGTGTTTTTGTTGTTTATGGAAACTGCGCCAGTGTTCACATATTAATTTTCTTAAAATATCTAAATATTTATTAAAATAAAATACGTCACACTAAGTAGAATTTTTAAATATTCCTTGATTACAGTTGTCCATCTATCAGGCAATAAGCAATTTATTTCATTTAGGCAGCACAAAATGTGATACTGAATTCAACAGATGTCTGTAATTTGCAAAATTAAGGATAAGAATTATAGTTTGAGGTATTTTGGTCAAACGGAATGTTGAATTATAACTAGACTTAAGGAGCATATGACCCACCTCAAAATATGGAAGTCCAAGATGTCTAAACTTACACAGTATAATTAGTAAATAGCTGAATGCTTTTAAAAGCTTACAATTAACAAACCGTAAAAATACTGGTATAGTCCGTATTACAAGTATATTGAAATATGACTTTAGTAAATATGGGACATTGTTAAATTTGTCTTACATTTAATAGCCTCCAGATGATAGCAACACGGTCAGCAAAATGTGAATGTAGGGCGTAATCCAATATAAACTTTAATTTGTTATTTATTTATTGATACACTGCCCAACAGAAAAATCAATTAAAGGGCAGGAATATACAATTAAATGTATATAGATATATACATACGTAAATACACATATATACGAATACAAAATATTAATACATATAATAATATACATAATATCTAAGTTCAATACAATACTTAAAAGAAGAAAACAGAATATATACTTAGTAATGTTAGTAGTAACAAAATAAGTTTCAGTTATTTAAAATTACTTGCTTAAGATCCTTAATTTTACAATTGAATGTTAATATTACAGGGTAGAGAGTTAAAATTAGAACACATTACATGCAGGGGAGAGTGTTTGAGTAAATTTGTTCGAGGTGTGCTTAAGTAAAATAAATTATATGATCTAGCCTGGAAAATTGGTATATGAAACCCGATCATTTCTAAAATTGGGGCGAATCAAATTTGAAATTAATAAGTTTATGTAAAAATACAGAGGAACTAAATATTCTACGGATATTTAAGTCAGGTACATGAAATTTAGAGAGAAATTCCTTATGAGGAAATCCCCTAGGTGGATATATTATACCTTTTTCTCGAAAATACAAATATTTTAGAAAGCGCCTTTGAGTACTTTTAATGTTGTTTTTGTATACTGGGTAAGCTGGATTCCAGATGATCGACGCATATTCCAATTTAGTAGATCTAACAAAGGCATTAAATAGGAGAAATAAGGTGTTGAAGTTCTCAATACTTTTAGAATTCCTTATAATGAAAACTAATTTTTTATATGCACTAGCTGTAGTTTCAGTGATATGATCAATAAATGTAAGTTTAGTGTCAAAAGTAACGCCAAGGTCTTTTAGTTTGTCGAACCTCTGTATTATCGTATTATTGATAACATATTCATTTAATGAAAGATTATATTGCCTGCTAAAAGTTATAGTATAGCACTTGTCTATATTAAGGGGTAACTCGTTTTTGTTACACCATGCGTGAATGTTAGCTAAGTGATCTTGTAATCTCTTCATGTCGTCCGCTCTATTAATACAAGTAAAAATTTTCATGTCACCGGCGTACAACAATGAATTGCAATTAAGTTGGGAGACGATATTGTTTACAAATATGTTAAATGTAAAGTCCCAAGCACCGAACCTTGAGGTATACCAGATTTTGCATAAATTACTTATAGCCCCTATAAAGGACAAACTAATGCCTTTCAGTCAGATATCATTTAAAAAATTCAATGAAACTAGGAGCAAAACCAAAGAAACTTAGCTTTTTAAGCAATATGTCATGGTTTAGGCAATCGAACGCTTTAGAAAAATCTGTGTAAATGATATCAACTTACTCTCTCATGTCTAACACTTCAGCGATGTACTGCATTAAATAAAACAGGTTGGTTGAAGTAGAACGGCCTGGCATAAATCCGTGTTGATTAATACATATTTGTGATTTAATTTGAAAAAATACAGATTCATGAAGTAATATTTCGAATGCCTTACTAAAATTACATAAAATTACGATGAGTCTATAATTACTAACGTCTTTTTTCTCATTATTTTTGTAGACCGGACAGATTTTAGAAGTTTTCCATACTTCTGGAAATGTGGAAGTTTTGATTGATAGGTTATATATGATAGACAAAGGAAGAGCAGGTATAGTTGCACAATCTTTTATTAGGAATGCAGAAATGCCGTCTGGACCAATAGTAAATTTAGGTTTCATTTTTTTGAGAGCTTTGAAGGTGTCTGCTTCTGTAAATTTCTGGATCGTAAGAATAGGAGCACTAGATAGATCATTTGACTGATTAACTTGCGGGGATATATAAGCTGTTTCAAAAAATTGTGCAAATGCGTTTACAATTTGTTGTGGATCGGTCATGGTGATTCCATTATGATTCATAACATTAGGAATAGCTGTACTATTTTTGATATTATTAATATAGGAGCAGAAGGTGTTTGGGTTAAATGAAATATTTTTCTCCATGTCCGTGACGTATTTGTTTCGTACTATCGCGATGTCACTCTTTATTTTATTTCTTAACAATCTGAAGATTTCGTAAGCTTCTATGTCTTTATGTAATTTATATTTTTTGCGTAATATATTCTTTTGTCTAATATCTGAGATTATAGATTTGTTAAACCAAGGTGGGTATTTACTCGATTTAGGTCTAGTATTAGGAACAAAAGCATCAAAGATAGGATTCAAAATATCATAAAATGTTTCATATGCAACATTAACATTATTGCAGTCATTTAAAGCGGTCCAAACAGTATTGAATATATGTTCATATAACAGATGGTAATTGGTCAGTTTAAAGTTATAAGATAAGATTGTACTACTGGGAAATTTGTTGGGAAGTGAATTAACAGGTAGAGAAGTATCGAGGGGAGGGTGGTAGAGGTCCTCGTCTAATAATGAATCCTCAGATTTAGTTACTGTACTGGGTTTATGACTTAATACCAAATCTTATATCCCATTATAAGAATTTATGACTTAATTGTATTGGCAAATGTCCATGAGCTCAGATAAATTACGTAAGGCTGTAATGCGAGTGCTTGTGATCGATGAATCATTAATATACATAATATATTTAGGAATATTAAAATCATACTTCGGTATGCGATGTAAAGCAACGACAGGCGCGGTTAGTACTTGGATTGGTGACCATTCCAACGGAAACCGCGTTCTCGCCTCACACATCTTCCAGCGGCTTGTATATCAGTGTATGCGCGGAAGCTATACAACCTTAGGCGAGGGTTGTATAGGAGATATACCATCCTTCGGAGGGGATGTAAAGCCGTCGGTCCCTTGTCTATTAAATGTTAGGCAAGTAAAAGATCCCTACTCTTCTTAAGGGAAGAGGTTCGGCAAAATTCCTGGTTGGGGGTAGCTCGTCTACAGGCGTCGGTGTTAGGCCTCAGTAGCGGAAATAGGCCGACGTTAAATAAATGTATAAAAAAAAAAAAAAAAATATTAAAATCTCCAAGTATAAGTATATAGTCGTTACTATTTACAGAATTAATATTGGATATTATATCGAATAATTCTTCATAAACGTCGATGTTTGGGGGAATATATTACATGTTATGGGAACGGAAGTTTATTTTTATGCCAATGGCGTCAATACTTGTAGATACTTTGAGTAGACTAAGTGGAATTGCAGCTAGTTCATTGTTTAAGGCAATGAGAAGTCCTCTACCTTTTTTATTTCCTGTAGCCTTGAAGTTACGATCAGATTTGAATACAACAAAATCATTACTAAATAATTCCGAGTCAGATTTACTGTCATCTAACCATGTCTCGGTAAAGACAATTGCCTGGTGTTGATGGGTCTTTAATGCATCAAATAAATTGGGTGTTTTAGTTTCGAGTCCACGAACATTTCGATAATAGATATTAAAATAATTGTGATTTTTATTGGAGGTATTTAGAAAGAAGAGACCTGTTGCTGCTGGTTTCTATTTAATGGAAAAAATAACTGATTTGTATTGTACCAATTTTTGCCTATACATACTACATACATTTGTGTCCCAGCTAGCATGATTGTGATTGTCTACGCCGTCATTGAAACAATTTATGCATTTATAGTTCTCAGGATTACTGTTACAGACATTGACATTGTGTTCGAGAGAACATTTACGGCAAGCTAATTTTCTATTACAAGAAATGGAAAGATGATGAAAACGGCTACATTTGTAGCACAATTTTACTTCAATGGCGTTATAAACAGTGCAGTTATCATGTGCGGAAATTACTTCATCGTCAGTGTCACAGTGTCACACTTCCATATGCAAATTCTTCACGTGTCCAAACAACTGAGACGAAAAACATTAATAATTATACAAGTTGAAGTTGATGTGGGTTGTTTACTAAGAATGAAAATTAAAATATTTCTACGAATTTAAGTTTGCAAGTAAATATTTCATTTCTCTAAAAATATTTTCTTAGTAACTTAGCACTTCCAAATTACTACAAATATTATAATTTTAAGTCTCTTTTTCCAAGTATTTTCTAAATTGATCCGGTTTAAGGAAATTCCCAGTTATTTATTATTCTCGCAACCTATCCTTGCAATTTTCTGAAAAATATGAGGAAGTATATTTATACACTAATTTGTAAGATAAGTACCTTCTGTCAAATCATTTTGCAAAATCACAAAATTTAAATAACAAACGTTATGTAAGTGTGGCCTTAAGGAAAAACTCATTTTAAGTACAAATGTATGTAAGATAATGTTAGAGAAATCTTTGAAATATTCTCAAATAACATTTTTTTTAGTTAATACAAGTTATTAAAAAAACACACCTAAGCAAATATAAAAAGATAAAAGCTCTAACTTTCACATCTATAAGATGGCTATAACTTACTAACTTAATCTATTATAACTACCGATTAAACTTATAAATATCTCAATGCACTTACAAATTTAAAATTATAAAATATTTAATTATCTTAAAATACAAAAATTACCGCACATAGGTTACACTCAAAAAATTGTTTGTTTGCTAAACATTTTGTTTGTTTGTTTTTGTTTAAAATACCTATCTGACAATTTTCCCTTGCCTAGTATTTATTCGAGAGAAATTTAATACGTTATTTTTCCCTACCTATTTTTTTATAAAATCATTGTGTAATAAAAATCTTTGCAATATTTAATAATTATTAATTTATTTTACTTCAGACTGAAGACTCCAACTCAAAAATATTCAAGATTTCTTCGAAACTCCAACCTTTGCCACACAGTACAACCGGCGAGGTACCGTCAATATCATCCTCGACACTAATAGAAGGCCATGAACATGAATGCTCGGAATGTGGCAAAAGGTACAGTACATCTAGTAACCTCGCTCGACATCGACAGACGCACAGAAGTCCAGCGGATAAAAAAGCTAGAAGGTGCCCTCACTGCGATAAGCTTTACGTAAGCATGCCGGCTTTCTCAATGCACGTCAGGACCCACAACCAAGGTTGCAAATGTCAGTATTGTGGAAAGTGTTTCTCAAGGCCGTGGCTACTTCAAGGTCATATTAGAACTCATACAGGTAATATTGGTAATTATAAACCATAAATATTTTTTAAAAAAAATTTACTTGCTTCAAATTAAGATTTCGAATATAACAAACACCACAGAGGTTCAATTTCACTTGTGCCTTTTTACTTCTCAATAGAACCTGGGGATTTGTGGTTTAATGTAATGAGAAGAAATTCCGGTCATAAAATCTCGAGAGCTTACGTCAAGTGATTTTATCGTCAAAATTTCTTTGAGGCAAATTATTAAACCGCTGAGTTTGAACTGAAAGTAAAAAAAAATATTCTGTTAAAAATCGAACCACGAGTGGGAAGATTCCAGTAGTTAATAAACTAATATATTTTTAGATCAAAATCAAATACTTAGGTTTATTAAAAATATATTTACAATATGTTATATATTTACTCTTCTTTGTACTTTCCGGATTGAGATTTTGTATGTTGTTAAGTATATTTTCTTTACATATAATACCAAATTGATATTTATATATTTTAAATTACAAAAATAAACATCAGTTTAATTTAATGATTTGATATTTCAATGCGAAACAAGAAATGCATTGTTAAGGAAACATACATAGAAGGCAAACAAAAAAATATCCGCTTTTTTTTGGTTATATCGTCTGGGTTAATTGATTACTGTATGGTAGGCATTACTGCTACTCCTCAAATACACACAACTGAGCCTGTGAGCGATCCATCGTTACACGTCTGAAGGACTTTTATTATACTTACCAAAATGGATATTAAACGTTCACAAAGAATGGTTCAAAATGACTGTTTGAAACGGAGAATAATACAAAAATCTATACTTACTGTTCGTTTTGCTTAACTGCTTCACTAATGGTACCAATTGGACGTTGTAACACTATAAATCTAACACAGTAAATACTAACATTTCCTTAAATTGAAACTTGAAAAGGAATTTTGAAAACACAAGAAAAAGACAATATAAAGTTCAAAAATATGTATTAAATTTTTTTAAAAAATTATGTTTTACAAAAACGTTCAAGAAAAATGTATTGACAAACTATAGTTTGGCCCGTGTACAACACATAGTGAGGAACGGAACGACTCATAATAATGTAACCAACTACCATCCAAGGTGCGGTTTATATCTAACGATTACACAAAAAGATTCAAGAAAAGTTCAATGTTTATAATTTTGGTGGACTTTTGCTTGTCTGCCTATCTACGTATTTTCAGTTCAATATCAATTTTGATCGCTCCTCGGACTGTGAATTATATCCTGGCAATTATAAATTCATACGTTCAGGCAAGGCGGTCTCATGCATGTTCTGAGTACATGGTAACTATACTTTTCTGACACCGATTTTGGGCATAGTTTTCCCGCCAAAATCGATGGTTACAAATTGAAAGGTCACCCTCGACGGTAAGGGCTATTTTCGCTAAAACTCTCGAAATACTTTGACTAGAGACTGGATAACTTGTCCTCATATTTAACACAACGCATGAGCTGCAGTGCTGCACAACGTGGATTCGTAAAAGGGTTTCGGTATACTTTCTAAATTTTGTGGTCGGGGCGACATTACGTCCCCGTGCAGCGACATTTACTACACTTTCTAAAATTACACTCCTTGATGAGTTTCCAAGGTTTTGGCATAAAAAACGCTCCGTAGAGCGAAAATGTGAATTTATATATAAAAACCTCTTCCAACGGCATTTTTACGTGAAGCACGCTTTTCATGCGAAATGTTTCGGATTTTGTTACAGTTTCGAAAAGTTCATCGAGGGTTTTGGCGTGTTCTTTAACAAGCCCCGGCTACGTAAAAACTGGATTGCTTGTGTCCAGTAGCGAAAGCCGCATGACTCATGGTCCAGGAATGGGGGTATGAAGTACAGGGGTTTGTGACATGAGTTTCCGCATTGTGTCGTGAGAGATGGAGTGTATCTGCTACTCTTTTTATGTTTGCTTCTAGAGTGGTTCATTTTAGTCTTGTTTACAATTTTACAAAGTGCGGAAAGAAAATCTGAATCGATCGTACTATTAATATTACATTTACTTTCACTTACTATTTCTAACCTAAATTTAATAATCCCTTTATTATTTATATCTTCTAAAAAGCTATCTAGCTTAGCCTTAGCCTTTAGATTATGTTTATGTTACATATTCATATGCTTTCTTTACAAATTCCTTACCATTCCTCACCAAAATAAAATATGCGAACGATTAATAATATTAATGAACTTAATATATCATGTTATTAATTATTTCGTATCCTCTCCTCTCCATTCTTGATTGATTTATGTTTTGTTCGGTCGAAGAAAAATGTTAGTTTTATAACAAAGTAAATAAATATAAAATATCTCTACATAGGTCTAGTGTAAATACACAATTTTATTTCTGGATAGAGATTTATTTATGCGAAACTAAATATCCTGTTTACCAATTAACAGTACATTACCAGTTTTCACTTAATTTTTGGAAAATATCATAATATTACATAACACTATATTTATACTGATCAAACCATGTTTACAAATTCTTATGAAATGTGTTCGCCAAAGGCACAAGTCAATATTTACAACTTATTTTTGCTTTTGTGGCATATTTAAAGACAGATTTCTGATCATCGACATGATTTCAACAGCAATCAAATCAAATATAAACTGTCAATTATTATTATTATAGATTAGATTAGATTATTTCTATTTCCATATACATACATACATATAATTCCCTAATACATCTAAGCAGTAATTTTAAAATATTTAAAATAATTATATAATCCGTGCATGTTGAGCCTCAATTGAGGCGTTTAGAAAGTGGCTGGTTTACTTATTGAAATGACATAATTGCCAATTTATAGATGTACTAGTTTACAATAGTCAGTATACCGAGTTTATTAAAGAATGGCTTGGAGTCTTGTGGTTTTAGTCACACAAGAGTACAAATAGCCATTTTTTGACTTATTGAAATTGTTTGTGATTAGTTACTTCCACCCCAAAACTCTAGAACCATACTGTAACAAGCTATGGAAATATGCATAGTAAACATTAAGTGCACATTGGTAACCTAATTCGCTTTTTATTTTGAATATAGCGTAAATAGCTTTAGATAATCTGTTATTTAAATCGGAAATATGACAATCCCATTTCAGTTGCTTGTCAATATGAACTCATAGAAATTTTATATCTTTTGTAGAGCTGATGATACCATTTGTAGTTCTTATGTCTGCATTCCTTTCTATCGAAGTTTGAAATGTCACATTGAAAGCTTTTTCTACATTCAACAACAATTTATTCGAAATAAATCAATCAATAATTTTGTTCATTGATATTCGACTAAGTTTTATTAAATCCTCGTAATTTCTATTATTTAAGATGATACTTGTATCGTCAGCAAATAAAGAAAAATGTAAGTAGGGAAAACTGTGGACAATGTCGTTTATTTAAACCAGAAAGAGAATTGGGCCCAATATGGAACCTTGTGGAATTCCGCATTTTACTATATTTTCCGCGGAATTCACTTTACTATTAAAATCATTGTTCTTATGTTCAATTTCTACAACAATTTTGCGACCCGTCAAGTAAGACTCAAACCACTGCAGTGGTATCCCTCTTATAGAGTAGTAATTAACTTTTTCAAGTAAAATAGTTTGATCCACGCAGTCAAAGGCATTTGATATATCACAAAAAATATCTAGAATAACTTCCTTTTCCTCCAGCGTCTCAGATATATATTTTTTATTAATGAGGATATGGCGTCACTAGTATTTTTCCCTTTTTGAAAGCCAAATTGCGTGGTACTCAATATATTATGTTTGTATAAATAATTTACCAATTGCTCCTCCATAGCCTTTTCCAAAATTTTGAAAAAAAATCGAAAGAATACAGATTGGTCTATAGTTATTTATTTCAAATTTTCCATCTTTTATAAATAATGCTTTAATAATTGCTAATTTAAATTTATCGGGAAACTTGCCTGTTCTTAATGACAAATTAATAAGTTGGTTAGTGGTTTTTTTTAGTAAACCAATATTTTATTATTAACGAGAATACCATCAAAACCGTAAGAATTCAGTTTTCATTGACGGGATGAAAGAAAAAGGAAGATGTGTCATTAATTTTTGAATTTACCAGATTATTTTTAAAGGATGTATTATTTTTTAATAATAGGTTGTTTTAATTTTATTATATGACTGATTTGTCTCATTAATAAAATACTTTTCTTTAGCTATTTTTATTAACTACCTTAAAATTTTGCAATATTTTGTTACATATTCGGTGGTGGTGGCGTTATCATTACTGTACTTTTTGATCATAACTAAAGTGCGTTTACATTTACAAGATGTCTGAATGACTTTGGTTAACCATGGTTTTCGCGGGTTGTTTTTCAACAAATTAATCTAAATTTCTGGGAAGCTGGTTTCCAAGAACGAGTTAAATAGGTAATAAAAAATTTCAAGTGCATTATTTACATCATATTCAAGACATAACTGTGTCCAGTCTATAGACTCCAGTAGATTGCGAGATGTTTTTTATTTTTGTTATTAAAAAGTCTGCACAATTTGTAACAATTTTTTATTGCATTTTAAAACGATATTACGCTGATTGTTCGGTTCATAAAAAATTATCCGAATTTTAAAATGATCCTCATAGAAAAAAAAACACAAAAGATTTCTCGTAACCAGAAAAACTAGTGCAATTTATGCAGATTCCAGCAAGGTATAATTCATACACGTTTCTGTCGATATTATGTCGAAGATTTTACCGATTCATGTATTCTATTTGGTAAATTATTTCTTTAAAGTAACCCTATATAAATAAATCAAAGGGGTTGAGATCCGGCGAACGAGGTGGCCAATGTACGGTTACTCCTCTACACATCCATCTTCTGGGATCTGTTTGATTTAAATACTGGCTGACTGCATGAGCATAGTGTGTATGTGGGGGGAGATTCCATCATGTTGCAGTTTCATTCTTCTACGTACGTAAATATGTCATCAAGCAGTTCTGGACCATCATTCCTTAAAAAATTAGGTATTGTTCACTGCTCAACTTCAATCAATCAATTTCTTCAAATATTTCTTCATCGCGTTCGATTCTGGTTTTCCTTCTCGGCGAGGTGAACCAGGATGTTGCTCTGCCACATACGAATTATAAGTACGTATGAAGCCAAGATAATCAGGATATCGTTCCCGATTACGATAGCGGTTTTTAAAGTTAATCGCAGCTTGATAAGCATTCCCATTGCAGAACCCGTAGATAAAATGTTCTGCATATTCATGTTGGGTGTGATATAATAACAAGCAACAACAAAGTCCATAAACGTAGCAAAGTTAAAATCACAAACAAGTATGAATCAAATAAAGATGTCAATTTAAAAAAAAAAATCCATACAGGATGATTTTTTCAGGGTTGCGTGAGGACTTCCTCGTGAGTATCCAACCAAAAGATCACACTCGAACTCCTGGTACGATTTGCGCTATAGGGGTGGTTTCCGAAGCACTTTTTTAAAGCAAAATGACCTTAATAAAAGTTGTAGAGGATGAAATTCTGAATAACTTTTCCTTATAAATTTCAGCAACCCTGAAAAAAACATCCTGTTTGACATTTTTTTTGCGGCCCCTATAAGCCGAGTACAACTTTATTGGACTATATAGGATCCAGTAAGATAAAACAAGTGTTAAATTAAAGCACACAGTGGACACGTACTAACTAACAGAAGGATGGTGAGTAACTGAATACTGTGATTGACAAAGTGACAGTGACAGGTTTTATAACGGTTCATATAATAACTGTTTAACAATGACACTTAAAATTTAATTTGTCATAATAATATACATTACTTGTAAGAAACGAAAATTTAAAAAAATTCTTTAAGAACAAGTGTATAAATTTTACCTTGTTGGGATCTGCATAAATTGCACTAGTTTTTCTTATTACGGGAAATTTTTTTGTATTTTATTTTGTGAAGGTCATTTGATCGTGACATTTTTTATTACAATTATCAATTGCTAACTGGAGTTCATAAAAATGCTTCCTTTAAAAAGGTACAACTTTCAGGAGCATATTTAGGGAAAGAAAGAGCAAAAAGATCTTTTCTATCACTTTCTTAGTAGACGTACTAGGAGATTTCGGACAAGAACACACAAGATGAAATAACTTTTGAACCCTCAAAAATCGGATAACCACATATCTGGTTATTTTTGTTAGAAATGACACCCTTTCGTTTTATCTATGACGTTTGGAACACCCTATATGCACTGTGATTTGCGGGCAATGTGCCGTATCCTAATTGCAGATAGTGCACTTCAATGTAAGTCTAGATTAACAAGGAAAAAAAAAATTGGCTAGTGGTTAAAAAAAATGAAGAAGAAAATATTTTTGTGTTTTCTATTTCAACCACATTTAATCCCACTATTATATCGAAATTACAAATTGGTACTATCGTGAGCAGAAAAAATAGGACAATTTTTTTTTCTAATGTAAATCTGTCTCTATTTGTATATGTAATGAGTAGTCGAAATAAAACATATATCACTTTTAATTTATTTTTTATTATAATGCTGTAGTCATTGCTATAGTAAATGAGACAAACTGCACTGTGTTATAACATTAACAAAAATATGGTGTGTAATATTTTAAGAAAGTGGAGAATAAACGGCACGATTAGTAGAAATCCTGGATCAAAGGACAAAAGATATCCTACTTAACAAGAAACTAACTATTAATGTTTCGTTATTGCACCATTTCTATTTATGGCTTCTATAAGTCTGTTTGGCATAGAAGTCCCCATACTTCTTCCACTGGGTTAAGATCTGGACTATGACTGGGCCAGTTAAGAACATTGATGTTGTTATCTTGAAACCAGTTAGTTACGGCATGAGCAGTATGAGCGGACCAATTGTCTTGTTGAAATATGAATTCATTATAAGGAAATAATTGTGATACGGAAGGGAGCACAATATTGTCTAAAATCCTAATATACGTTCCACTATTAAATCATTCCTCGATATGCCACAAAACACCAGTATCACGTGCCGATATCCAAGCCCACATATTGACGGAAAATCTACCACTTTTATCATTGTTAGATATATATTTCTCATCGAATCGAGTATTCGGAGGGCGGAAAACACGAATACGACCGCTGTGTGTTGACTGGAAAGTTGTTTCGTCTGTAAAGATTACATTGTTCTAAAAATTTACATCATGCGCTAAAAATTCAAGCGCAAATCCTACTCGAGCTTCTTTATGTTCAGCTTTCAGTAAGTACTTCTGTGCTGCTGCATGACAGCGTAGCTCCGATTCTCTTGCTCGCCGGCAACCAGTACTACTCGATCCAAGAAAATTCGTTTCTTCAGCAGCCTGAATAACCGAGTAAAATGGATTTTCTACTAAACATTTACCAATTGCAAATTTTGTTGTTGAGTTGATATCCTTCGTCGCCCTGATCCACCGTTTATTCTCCACTTTCTTAAAATTGTACACACTGAATTTTTGTCAATATTATAACATAGTGCAATTTGTCTCATTGACCATCCATCTTCTGCTTTAGCAATAACTCCAGATTTAACTAAATCGCTTATATGAGGCATATTAGTTTTTTGCACACTTGCAATAAATTATGACAACTAACGGACAATGTCACAAAAATTAAAGTTAGATGTACACAACTAGATTTTAGCAAAATACCGTTATAAGACTTGTCCTATTTTTTTTCTCACGACCGTAAAAATCACCCAAATTTCAAAAAAATTGGATAGTAGTTTCTGAGATATAAGTGCGACTCCATGAAATCCGTAACACGCTGTATACCAAGAATTTTCACAGAAATAATTTCAGTAGCATTCACAGTGATTTTTTAAAAACATTTTGTACATTCCCCAATTTGCAGTAATTATATTTATTATTTCGTTATAACAATATAGAATATTATGCATAAGTTAATAACTAAAATAACAGTACAAATTACTACAAAATCCGATTAGCGCTCTAATAATAATTTATTGTTTCAGGTGAAAAACCATTTAAATGTACGATTTGCAACAAGGCTTTTGCTGACAAGTCAAATCTTCGGGCACACATTCAAACCCATTCCAACACGAAACCTCACATCTGTGGGCGTTGTGGAAAGGCTTTTGCACTGAAATCTTACCTCTACAAGCACGAAGAATCATCTTGCATGAGGATGAATGGCCGTCACAACTCACGTGAACCAACCCCTGACAAGAGTGTAGCGTCTCCAACTCCAGTTATTGTATCTGTTGGATCTAGACTGGGCGATTCTGTCATTAAAGGCCCGGAAAGCGCCATTAGATCCCCTATGCTGTACAGGTCGACTGTAATATCGCCTAACCCAGAAAGAATCTTATATTCCACGATCAAACACCCCTCAGTTATATTAAATGCAGCGGCTAGATTTGGTAATAATATTTTGTTACAAGATCAACCCGTAGACTTTTCCTCTCAATCTGGCAGAGACAGATCATCTTACGGCCAAAATTCTGAAAGAGGTTATACATTAGGTTTAGCCATAGCAGTTTAATTCTATTATTTATTTTTGTTTGGCATTTTATCAATAAATTCCTACGTGGGACCATGACAATTCCAAAAAATATATCCTCCGATAATACATACCAAAAACTAACCAAAATTAAGATTACACGTTTAGTTACTTAACGTTTAGGAAAACGTATGTTCATTAGATGAATAAAATTTAAGTATTATGTATTATTATTATAAAATTGCGTGTCTTTTAGTGTGCCTTATATTATAAAAACCCACTCTGTGAATTCATGTGTGCCATTAGAATATAAAAACGTGTACATATATTTGAAAGCTGTTTCGGATGGTGCTTTTCGTTTTGTGTCCAAAGTGGCAGCTGTACTTAAGGAAGAATATCTTTAAAAAGATTTGTATATATTTTTTTGTGCTTCGTGGTTATCTCATTAAATGTAGGTTTCGACGGTAACGTAGAAATGCAATGTTAAGAGTAATATAGAAAGTCATATGTACCAAATATTTAACTATATTTTTATATGCCGTATACACTAATCACTAAAAAATAAAGTTCTACGTTACGTTGACTAGAAATAAATTATTGATACTTAGTATTAAAATGGCTATGGTATTGTAAGGCTGGATGTGGAATTAACGGAGGAATTATCAATAAGTTTTCATGCCAAAATTTACAAGGAAATGAAAGTAACATTTACTTAAGTAAAAAAATGTGCCCGTATTTAAAATAAAACATATAGTGACTGAATTAAATAGCCCACAAATCTAAGTAGATACGTTTCTGCGACAAGGAATTGCAATTGATAGATTTAGCCATTTGTATTTATATTGATATTATTTGAAAAAATGGCGAAGTATCCGATGATTTCGATAGTTACTTTGGTAACAAGTAGCTAAATAGGCTATTGATTATGTCATATAGAAATGAACTATAAGACGTTCAAGGGTTTTTACTGCATAAATCGTTCAACTGGTCATTTAAGATGGGAAAACTGCTGAGTACTATTAGAATTATAGGGTTCAAATTGGAGATAGGGGTGACAACGCAACCCTTTCAGTATTTTAAATATAACTCGAAAACGATTCAAAATTCAGGTATAGTTAATAGAATTTTTTTGTAGAGAATCAAATTTCACATCAAAATGGCTTATTTAAAAAATATATTAAACAATTTTTTGTGCACAACAATTAAAAAAAGCAAAATCCAATTTTTTTTTTGCTTTTTAATAAATAAACAATAAATAAACACCACAGAAATTAGACAACCCCCAATTCCAGAAGTCAGAGGCTTGTGCGGAAGGGGGTTACACATTGAAAAAACGCGGACATACAACCATTTCCTCCGATAGTGTCAGTGCCGGAGCCGGGATTCGAACCCGGTGGCACGATAGCCGTGTGATTAATCGCGATTGTTACCTTGCGCCTTAACCCATGCGGCTATCGGCCAGACACCGTTTTGTCTATAACTTTTTTTGAGCAGAGGTAGATATAGGCAATATAGAAAAAAATGATGGTTTTCTTTAAAATGGTGGTCCCAAAAAGTTTTTTCGTGACTGAGATATAGTAGCTTAAACTTAACCATTTTTTCAATTTTCATTGCTTTTACCTTGTTGTTTTAAATCTTATTTTTATAACAAAATTGATTTTTACTCAAAACAAAGTATTTCTAGTTAATCTATTAATAATTAATAATTATTTTCACAAATGTATAAAACGATGTTTTTTTTAAACAATGTGATAATTAATTATACTAAAATATTGATTTCTTGTCTGTTTGATATATAGAGATTTGTCTCTTTTTTCCAATAAAAATATAATAATTTTAGCAAATTTGAGGATTTTATTCAATATAGCTTATTCAGGTAGGAATATTTCATTAAACTCTTTGTAAATTATAGACATTTCAATCCATCTCTTCAATAACATTTTCAAATTGAATATCAATATCTTCATCCACGTCTTCAAGGGCATCATCTACTGCAATCTCTGCTTCTTGTATATTGTCGCAATTGACACCCATACATTATTTATAAAACATATAACAAGTTTGTTCTAGTTTCCTGCAATCACAGCTTCCGTGACAACCTGTGGTGGATCCGCAAGCCATTTTTTTAAGCAAAATCTCTGGTGCAAGAGGATTAATTTGTGGAATTAGCTATCAATCCATATTTTGATTTCTTCCAACCCCAGTGAAGAGGGTTTAAATGCTTACCATTCCGCTGCTGTATTTGAAAATACGTCCTTAATCCGTGCTGTTTAGCGGCATCACGCGTTGACGGTAATTGGGTCAGACAAAATTTTGCACTTTTTGATAATTTGCAAGAAGATTGAAAGCGACAGCTACTAAGGGTCTTATTCAAGTTTGTACCATACAAAGAAGTTGCAATAAATTCTGATGCAGAGCCTATGTCTCCTTCAGTTGCATTATCGCGTAAAAATGTGTCCATATATTTTTCTCACATAAAAAACTGTTTTTCATTATAAAATTACATTTAATGTATCAGTAAAATTGAGTTGAGCTCTACCAAAATGAACATAACTCCAGAATGTTCGGCACCGCTGATGCTGTGCTCCCACTCTTCTGTACATGAAAAGAATTTTCCCCACTTTCAAAACAACCTTGTAGAAGCAAGAACTAACGAAATAGAAATGAAATAGATTTTAAATTAACTTAATTTCAAATATATTTTACAAATCTCCATATTTTACAGCAATATTTAATTATTTAATGAATATTAATAGTCTAATTAATTAATATATTTTAAATTAAATTCATTCCAAATATATTTTTACAAATCTTCATATTTAAGATAGATAGAAAAGCAATATTTAAGAATAATTAATTTTCTACTTTGTTTAAAAAACCATCGCAGTTTTATACATTTGTGAAAGTATGTATTCATTATTAATAAATTAACTTGAAATACATTGTTTTATTGCGTAAAAATCAATTTTGTTATAAAAAATAAGATTTAAAACAATATCAAAACGTGTTAAAAATCCAAAAAAATTACTAAGTTTGAGCGACTATAACTCGGTCAATTTTCATCGAAAAAACGTTTTGAAACCACAATTTTAAAGAAAATTTCATAATTTTTTTTTTCAAAGCAATGCCTATACCCTATCTCTGCTCAAAAAAAGTTATAGGTGAAAAAAGTAAAAAAAAAATCAAATTGGATTTTTGCTTTTTTTTAATTGTTTTTTGGATACTTTTCAGAAATTGTTAATTTTTTTTTAATAAGTCACTTCGATGGGAAATTTGATTCTCTACAAAAAGTTTCTTATTAACTATACCTGAATTTTGCTTCGTTTTCGAGTTATATTTAAAAAACTGAGAGGGTTGCATTTTCATCCCTGTCTCCAATTTTAATTTAATAGCACTCCGCGGTTTTCTCATCTTAAACGACCAATGGAACGATTTATGCAATAAAAACCCTTGACCGTCTTAGTTCCTTATTTCCCTGTTTATGATGACATATTTAATAGCCTTTAATTCATATTTTTTGGGACGAATCGTAATTGTGTCATCACTCTGTCATCAACTATAGTTGATGAGTCCCAAAAAACTGATTTAGGTACGAGTAAATATTTCAGGAAAATAGTGACATTCTATTTTAATTATCATGCGACCATAGTAATCAGATTGTTGCATTGAACCATTTTGCTTTATTTACCCAAATAATCCTCAAAAGTTGCCATGGCAAATTTTTGAGGTTGAGTTCAGGGACCAAACACACAAAAAACTTTTATCTATTTTAGTAATAACTAGAGATAGCTCAGAAAAACTAGACAATGATGTAAAAGCCACTTCCTACAAGCTGATTTGTTTTGATATTAATAGGTACAGTCCTCCTCAAAAACGTACTAAACTCTCAAAAAGTCCCATTAGATGGAAAGTGAACAAAAATTTCCGCCATTTTGAAATTATTGGTGACTTTGGAATATACAATAATTTTTTTAGAGATAAAAAATACACATTTATGTACCTTCAAGATTTAATCGAAAACAAACTCTAGAGAGAATTTCTTTAGCAGCTTCTTTGATAGGAGGAAAAGTAGCTAAATTGAAGGTGGCAGAGCTAGATTTAGGTCCTTGTCACTAGAAATTCTATTAAAAATTGTGTATCTGTAATCAATTATATTCTTAATTTTGTGGTTCCGTTCCAGTTCAAAATAAATTCTAGTCCTATTTTAATTAAATCTTACTTTAAAACTTCCTAATTTTCAAGCAGAATTAGCGCTTGGCATAATTTCAGATTTTCTTAGGAAGCCAGAAACTGTTTTGACATGGTATGTAAAAATAAAATGTAACTTTTCAAATGTCGGTCTGTTTTCAAGTAGGCTAATCTACGTAATTTTGTTTTCTGTCGACCCTCTTGTTGGTCACATTACATACAGGTTGGTAGTATCTGTATGTGTAATTATTATTTTTTTTTCATATATTAGTTTCAATATTTTTGAGAGGAGGGATGGCTTTTTCTTCATCAGAATATGTAATTCCAATATATTCTTTAAGCTGTACACATCAATTTTTCAATCCATGTTCTATGTCCTACCAAAGTTAGGCTTTCATTGTCAACATTACTAGACCTTTTATCTTCTATATTTATTAAATATTTAAACTTTTTAGTCAATTTCTCTTATATACAGCTGCTTTTATTTAATTCGGCGATCAAACTATTGAATAGCAATATGAAAAATCCTGAACGCGGCTTCTGTTTCTCTTTATAATTTATTTCAGTTCCTGAACTTAACCATTTAGCCCACAAATGATGATATTAGAGCAAATCCTTTGAAAATATCTAAACCAGGATCTTGGATTTTTTTACTGATTTTATTAAACTATTCCAAAATTTCTACCTATATTGTAGTCAGCAGGGCTGTTTCGAGAACAATTATTTTTTATATAAAGCTTTTGGTACCGATTATTCTTTCCTATTATTTGGGTTTTCTACCACATGTACTATTATCCTCTTCAAAACAAATCACCGAATCTACAAAATAATAGAATTATTGGAAAAAGGAGCCTCTGCGCCCGTGACGTTTACGCCAAAGGAAAAGTCAGAGGTTATGTTTTGCAAATAATATAAATCGGAATAAACACAAAAATAATGTATTTTGCTGACGTTTCGGAAAGTAATCTCTTTCCGTTTTCAAAGCTATTTTTTTGAAGAACTCTTATTTTGCTGTGTATGTCAAATATACAGCTTTAAGATTAAGAATCTTAAAGCTGTGTATTTGACATACACAGCAAAATAAGAGTTCTTCAAAAAAATAGCTTTGAAAACGGAAAGAGATTACTTTCCGAAACGTCAGCAAAATACATTATTTTTGTGTTTATTCCGATTTATATTATTTGCAAAACATAACCTCTGACTTTTCCTTTGGCGTAAACGTCACGGGCGCAGAGGCTCTTTTTTCCAATAATTCTATTATTTTGTAGATTCGGTGATTTGTTTTGAAGAGGATAATAGTACATGTGGTAGAAAACCCAAATAATAGGAAAGAATATTCGTAGAATGCCACAAATAACTTTCAGACAATCTTTTGGTACCGATTTACACTGGACTTCTAAAAATGTGGTGATATTATATTCCATTTGAAAAAATTGCACTTGGTCCTGTATAACCTTCTTTGTTCATCCCTGTATCTTCATAATATAATATATTAATACTTTCTAGTTATAAACTTTTTACGTAGTTTATATTTTTTTATAATTTCTAGCTATCGTAGAAATCGAGCTATCCAAGTAGCCTGTCTAGTGTCATTACTGTTAATCTGATCTATTATTGTCTTTCGAATATTTTTTCCAATGAATTAATTTATTTCCTGATAAACTGTTTTTGATGAGTAACTTGAATTTCTGTTAGAAGCTAATTGACACTTAATAGGAAGTTTACAAGTGGGTACAATTTTGATATTAATTCCATTAAGACCATAAAGTTCCCATTATGCAGTCAGTCCCATTTGATGGCCCCTTGAGGGCATGCCTCTCTCACACAATTTGATTATAATAAAAGCTCGTTTCAATACATCGCACTAATACTCTGCAATTTTTCCTCAATAGCCTTGTCTATACATGTTTTTCTTTCTTTTTGTATAATATAGCTTAGCATTGAATCTTCTTGGCCAGCAAAGTCTAGTATTTTCCCCACATTTATTCAATCTGAGATCCCGTGTTTATTGAAAAATAATATGAAGGAACTTGCAAATAATTTGTAAACAAAGCTAAAGCAGTACCTTTAGTTTTGGAGGGACATAACCATGATCTAAACGTTCTGGCCATATATTGATGCTATTTTAAAATAACTGTTGCAAAAGTATCTATCTATTCTTTATATACCATCTGGCATACTGGATAAAAATTATTGACGTCACGATTTTGAAAAAACGTAAATTCTTTAACTAAACAATAATCAACAAACTCATCAATTAATTGTCCAGACCACTACTAAGATTTAAGTCCTCAACATTATGTACTGCTTCTTCCAAATTTTTTTTCATTAGTTGTATATGCTTCTTCTACCTGCCTACTAATTATGTCTTCATTTTCATCACTGATATGATCTTCTGCATTTTCACTGTCAGTTTCAAGTTACTATTTATAGTGCAAGAAATTCCACCTCATCTTCTAATTTTCTCTTTTATTTTACTTTCTTGATTTCCTCTTCAATATTTTCAGCAATTGTTACAATTCGACGTTCGACTTTCTAAAAATATGAAACTTACTTTAACAAACTACTGATCAATTAATTAATATTTCGTAAATATTACTATGTTATTCATACCCAGTTCAATAGTTTTAATTTATTTTGCGGAAATAAATTCTAGGCATAAGTTCTAGTTCATAGTACTTTAAATATATGTAAAAATTCTGAACAGAATGCAATGGAGTAAATATCATGATCTAAATGTAGCATAACTTCAAAAAGATATGATAAGCCCATTAAAAACAGGCAAAAAACAATTTTTCCAGCAAAATACTTCAAAGTCAATAGTACTTTTCCTGCACGCCGTGCAAAAAAGTTTTTTACCATTTTTTTATCAGGATGCGATGACAAACATTTTAACCACATTAAAAACGTATCGAAAAGGGCCCAGAAATCGCCTAGAATGGTCCATTAAATTCAAAATAGTTTAGTTTCGTGCATATCAAAACCAAAAATAAAATCAATATTTCTTGTTTTTGAATAATGTTCATATAATTTTTTCTAATATTTTCTATATCTATAACGTTTGCACATAATCTCACATACACTGAGATCCATAAATAACGGATAAATTCATTATCTACACAATTAACAATTTATGAGTCAATTTTTAATTCCAAAATGATATTCTTTAAATATAATTCTACACCTTCCCTTTCAACCCCCTTGAACTGACAGCTACCCCTTCAAAACTTTTAAATAGAACGAGGATGCGTATGATAGCTCATTTGAAAAGGTTTTTAATTCTCTATCCAGCAATATAAGATTTTTTGTATTTCTCTAATTTTTTTATTGAAAAGTAATACTTATTGTTAATATGTAAACAGAAGAACATGAAACAGTTTAAATCAAATGTTCAAATTGGGTGCCCGTAGCTTCTTGACAATAATGGAGGCGTTGCTGAAATTCTTTTAAAACATTTTGTATCGTTTCCGGGGTGATTTGATTAATTTCTTGCCTTATTCTGTCTTAAATCATCGACGTTATTTGGTCTGTTAAAGTAGACTTTCGATTTTAAGTAACCCCATAAAAAATAGTCGAGCGGGCTCAAATCTTGAAAACGGACAGGCCACTCAATTTCACTGCGTCTACCGATCCACCTATTGGGAAAATCTTGATTGAGATAGGCTCTTACTTCCACTGCAAAATGTGATGTAGTTCCGTCCTGCTGATACCAAATATTTCTATCAATTTTATTAGGGTTATCATCATTTGGAAAAAGTATTCTTAACTTTGGAACTATGAAATTTTGCAAGTAACGTGCGCCAGTTAATGTGCTATCAGAGAAAAATGATGCGATAATTTAAGAATTTATAATTCCAGCCCAAACGTTCCCCTTCTCAGGATATTGAGTGTCGGCCTCCATCATCCAATATGAGAATTTTTTTGTACTCCAGTATCTACAGTTCTGTCTGTTCACTGTTCCATTTAAGACGAAAGTTGCTTCATCAGAAAAAATAATGTGTTTTATAAATAACGGATTATCTCGGTATCTATTTGCCATGCTTTCGTAAAATTCCAATCGGTGATCAGGGTCATCGTCGTTAAGTTCTTGAACCAAATGAATTTTATATGGGTGGTATTTTTAATTTTTTAGGAGACGCAATATACTATATTTTACTAACATCATTATCGGCGGCAACTTGTCTTGCAGGTTTATGTGGATTATATTGAATATCTAATAATATATCCAATTTCTTTCCATCGTCTAAAATGCGTTTCCTACCAGATTTAGGAATATCTGTGATATTCCGAAATTCACGAAATTTGTTTTCAACTCTACTAACAGTAGACTGAGAAATGCGACGAACAGAATACATAGTATTGAAGATTTCGCATACCTGCTTCTACATTCAGGTTTTATTACCACATCCTAATAATATCAAATTTTCAATTCTTTGGGTAACCGAAAAACTCATCGTTAAAATAATGATCCATTTCACAATCAGCGATAAATTACTAGAATTATAAGTTTGCACAGTTGTAGCAACTCTTTTTACTTCTTTCTTTTTGTTGGATATTTTGCCACCTGCATATTAGAAAAAACGATACATTTAAATTGAATGTTAAGACACAAAATTAATTAGAAAAGTCCGATTTGACAGATATTTGGTACATAAAATAGTTTTGGATACACTTGATTGTATACATTTCAAAATTTTCAAATTTAATTTTCTTGATGAAGAATATACAAAATTCAGAAAATCTTATACTGCTGAATAGATAATTAAAAATCCTTTCAAATGAGATATCACACGCTCCCTCGTTACGTTACAAATTTTTAGAGGGGTAGCTATTACTCCAAGATGGTTGAAGAGGAGGTATAAAATTATGCTCAAAAAATGTCATTTTAGAATTAAAAATTGACGTCTTTTGGAATTGAACTTGTAAATTATTAATTACGTAGATAATGAATTTATCGGTTACTTATGGACCTCACTATATAAATGAAACTTTTAAAATACCCGAAACTTATGTAGACAAATATTATCAAATCGTACCAAAATTTGGGGAGCTTGTTCATATTAATAAAACGTTATGGAAATATATCTCTACCGGATTTTGATTGATAAGAAAATTATAACTCCATAGAATCACGTCAGTATCTTCTGGAGCTCGTATCACTTTCATGAGGCACTTGTGGTCGCAATAAGTAAAAATAATTTAACTGAAATAAGCTTTATGTTTCCAATAGTTCTTCCTCATACTTTTTAACTCCGTTAATTCCATTGTGGATCCACCCTTATGGTAATTACAAACCGTACTATTAGCCGATAAACCAGGGTTTATTATTTTAATTTTACAGAACGTTTTGGTATTAAAGTATTATGAACCAATTCGCTGTTGGCGAGTTGCATTTATGATATTTTATGAACAATAGACGAGAGTGTAGCTAGTCGTTTGAGCGCTTTTCACAAATACTTTTCAGTTTCAGTGAGAGGCGCGTTAAGTCACTTTAATTTAAGTTATTTATTTTTTATCCTACTAACAAGTCTAACTGAAGAAACTAACAACAGATTAGCAGGTCCTAGATTTTAGTTTTTATTTCGTATCGGCTAATGATATATTTTCCTAGTCATTAATTTTAGATAATTTAAATGGAGATCGATGTTTTCTCTTTAATTATTCTCTTTTTTAGACTAAGGAGTAATTATATGGCCGAATGGTGCAATATTATTATAAATTGGTTATGTGCAAATATTAGAATTAAGGCATGTAAATGTGAAGTTAATATTCTAATTTATAGTATTCATTCCCTTGGATTTTGTCAGTTTGCAGTTTCATTCCTAGAACGATTAGTATTTTGTGAAACTGTATTTTGTAGATTTATGTACTTTTATACAATACAAATTTCATACAAAATATTTTGTGTTTTTTATTTATTTTAAGATTTTTCTATTCATATTGAGTTCTAACATATAATACACTCTGTCTATTTTACGACAGCCACGCCAAATATCTCGTTTAGTATTTAATAACATGGATGATATTAATTATTATAAATGTTACAAAAAAGTTTATCGTAAAGTTATAAAAGCAGCTCTCGATTATTTAATGATACCATATATTTACGATTTATGAATAATACACTCAATACACCCGCCGATCTGGAAAATGCTGTGGAAGTGTTTACACGACTGCTGCAGGATGCCAAGCAGACTGTTGCTACTACTATTACGATAAACTCGAATAAAGACTGACTTGACGAAGCGGTCATACGAGATATACGAGAAAAGAACAGACTGAGACGGTTTTGGCAGCGAAATCGCGATGTCAACGCTAGGGCCGAGATGATCAGGCTGCAAAGGCAAATCAGAACCACCATCAACACTGTAAAGAACCAGAAATGGGGGGATAAACTGGCAGCGCTAAATCCTCAGGACATCTCGCTGTGGAAGCTGACGAGGGCCTTAAAAAGCACGCGGGAGGCTATACCCGCGCTGACACGTGCGAACGGACAGACAGGGATGACAGACGCTCAAAAAGCGAGCGACTTAGCTACACATTTTGAAAACATTCACAATAACAATATACCAAATAATTTAGAACACGACCGCATCGAAAATGACATTAATGAAATCATTGGTCATAACGTACAACTGACGAGACGAGAGTTTCTGAAGGTGATGACCAAACCCTCGGAAATAGCAGGAATTGTCAAAGACCTACCTAACAATAAAGCCCCTGGAAAAGACGGCGTCGAGAACAAGCTGCTCAAATATCTCCCGAGGAAGGGTATTGTGCAGTTGACGTATATCGTTAACGCGATCCTGCGGCTACAGCACTGGCCTAACCAGTGGAAATGCGCCGTGGTCGTGTCCATCCTTAAGCCAAGCAAGAACGCGAAGTTCGCCGGCAGCTACAAGCCCATCTCGTTACTGTCGGTGATCTCTAAGTTGGTGGAGAAGGTCGTCCTGACTAGACTAGACGCTATTCAGGAGGAGCTCCACATCGACGATGAGCCCCAGTTTGGCTTCAGGAAGGGCAGGAGCACGGTGCAGCAAGTCGTTAGGATAGTTAACGACATCAAAGTGCAATGCAACCTCGGGAAGAACACCGCCATGGTGCTTCTCGGTATTGAGAAGGCATTTGACACCGTCTGGATCCCAGGGTTACTCTACAAACTACACTATTATAACTTCCCGACTTATTTCATCAAACTCGTTCACTCATTCTTGACGGGCAGATACCTGCAGGTTCGAGTGAATAATAAACTTTCAACACTGCGGGACATTCGCGCGGGGGTCCCGCAAGGATCGTGCCTGTCACCAAAGTTATACAACCTGTAGGTCTCCGATTTCCCGGAGTTCCCGAATACGAAACTGGCCAAGTACGCCGATGACACAGCCATGTATGCGCATTCACATAATGCCCAAGCAGCGAACATGCTACTCAAGGTGCACATGGTTCGTGCCACGGCTTATTACGACCAGTGGAAGATTCGGATAAACGCTGAGAAGTCGAAGGCGATAGTCTTCACGCGCCGTTTCACCGAAAACAAAATCATAACACCAATCTCGATCCGGGGAAACAAAATTCCACCCAAGAGGTGCGTGAAGTACTTGGAGGTCAGACTGGACGACGTTTAACACGCACATTAATGAGACAGTACGGACGGTCTACTCCCTGTCCAGGAGTCTGTATCCGCTTATGGTCAGGGGTAGCAGACTTAATAGACAAAATAAAAAATTGTTGTACACAATGGTGATCAGGCCGTCTATCAGATACGCGACGCCGGTGTTGCGCAGCATACCGGTCACGACAATGAAAAAACTAAAAGTTCTTGAACACAAATTTATGCGCCTCATCTCTAATTCTGGAAGATACACCTCCCTCAGAGATCTATACGCACTGTGCCACGAGATAATCCCAATAGCGGACTACGTCCAGGACATCTCTCAAAAATTCTACTCTTTCAAGCTGGGCGATAGCCCGCTAACAAGAAACATAACACAAATTAGACAGCATAATGCCCCATTTTGGATAAAACACACCCTACCATACCAGACGTTACCGATCTTCCGGCAACCTCTGTAGCCAAACTTCATCAACTATAACTTCCGCTTGCCCTATCCACCTTTACTGATATTTCATACCTGTTGTATCTTTAAATCTTTCCTGTCTCTTCCTTTCTGTTTGTAACCTTTTTGTCGCGTTTGTTTTTCATTTTCTTTTTGTACATTTTTGTCTCTAAATTCATTTTCATTCAAATTTTCCAAAAATTATAATTTTTCGAATCCAACATTTTTGAAAACTAAAGTTTAGGCCATCCTATGCGCAGCCCAGCATTTTCACACCTCGCGGAAGGCTCCTCGTTTAAATTGAGGTGTCTGCGTCAGTATCAAAATTTTAAAAAAGTGTTTAGTGCAAAAACTTTTAAAAATGTGTAGGTTGTAAGTCTAGTTAAGTCTGTTTTAGATATATACAATTTTATCACCTAATTTTATTCATCTGCGATGGAAGGAGTTTAGGTTAAGCTGTTTTTAACTGTCTTTAAGCCGAACCAGTCCCATTCCGCCCGACCTTGCAATCCGCCGCCACGAACAACTCGGTGGTTGCACGGTCGGTCCCCGGGTGGGCTCTGGGGAGGCAGATGTAAATTTTAATTATTAATAAAGTAGTATTGATTGATTGATTGATTAATTGGGCAATTATTAACAATAATTTAAATAGTAAACAAAATATCAAGGAGGAGTGTGAAATAGCTATTAACGATAACCTTGAAAGCGACACTGAAATAATTGCAAATAATTTCAACAAATACTTCACTGTTACTCCCGAAATATTATTTTCAAAAAACTATAATAATACAACTGTTAACAGCCATGCGTTTAAGTTAAATAAAAATTATCCAACCGTATTCATAGAACCTGCAACTGAAAATGAAATATTTAATATAGTCATGTCATTACAGAACTCAAATTCATCAGGGGTTGACAGTGTTAGTCCTAATATTCTCAAATCCTTTGCGCACATCATAAAAAATCTATTGACATTATCTAATTAATTGGTCGCTAAATACTGGGATTTTTCCAGACGTTTTAAAAACTGCCAAAATTGTGCCACTTTACAAAAAGGGAAATCAATCTTGTCTTCAAAACTACCGTCCCACATCGATGTTATCGGCCATCTCTAAAATTCTAGAAAAATTAGTTAAATACATACAATATATTAAATATGGTTCAGCATGGTTTTCGAGAGGGTAAATCGACACAGACAGCTATACTAGGCTTCCTGAAGAGTCTATATGAGAATTTAGATAACAACAAGAAATGTTTGAGTCTATTTATAAACGTAAAGCATTTGATCTTGTTGATCACGCTTTACTTATAAACAAACTTGAAAATTATGGCTTCAGAGGAAGGCTGGGAGACTGGTTGTCATATCTGTCCGATCGAAAGCAATTAGTGGAGATTGACGGCACGAGATCAAATGTACGAGAAGTTACCTGTGGCGTACCTCAAAGTTCAATCTTGGGGCCGTTACTGTTTATTATTCTGTAAATGACTTTCCCAACAATGTCAATTGCACTAACCTAACCATATTTGATGACGACAATTCATACCTGAAAAGGCATTTGAAAATACCGGGTTTGGTTTCTGATACGCAGGAAAAGTTAAACAGTTTTGTGTTATGGTTTATTAATAACAGATTACTCATAAATCCCAGTAAAGCAGTTTTTATGCAATTTTTCCCAAAATCTGCAAACTTGGTGGAAAGCCTATTGCTTAAAATAAATAATAAATCTATTGAACAGGTACACTCAACAAAGTTTTTAGACGTTTATGTAGATAGTACATTAAACTGAGAAGAATATATATAGACAATCTATGTAAAAAACTTTCATCCGTTTGCTATGCACTGTACAGACTAAATCAGATTGCAAGCATAAATGTTGTGCTTTCATATTACTATGCTCAATTTTATTCTCGGATAGTATATGGTGTTATTTTTTGGGGTTCATCACATTTTGCTGTAAGGGTTTTCAAGATGCAGAATCCATTCCTTTGGAGATGTGATGGGGCATGATCTAAGAAGTAAATTTAGCCCTAACATATATTATGCAAAACTCAATAGTTTTTGAGATATTTAATTTTTTTTGTTTTTCTCAAAAAGTAGATCTTAATGTCCTAAAAGTTAATTTTCGAAAAATCTATTTGACATTTTTAATTTTTTTTTTTTTACTGGATTACTTGTCCAATATTATAGATATCCGTTTGGAATGAAAAATATCTGGAAACATTTCGATCATGTGAACATCTGAAATAAAAACTTTAAATTTTTTTTTTTAAATCAGCTATGAAATTTACCTATTAGGTTTTTTCAAAAAAATATTAACGTAACACGAGTATAAATTATTATAAAAACTGCCTAATTTCAATAGCTATCTAACAAGGTACAAATGTTCAATGTACCCTTAATAGTTCTAAGAAAATACTAGTAAAAATAACAAAAGTAGTACGAATTTTATTTTTAGATAAACAGTAAAAAACATTTTAAAAGTAGAGTTTAATTCTTCATTAATTTCAAAGTTGTACTTTATTTTTTATATGTCTTGCTCAAAATGGGAGCCCCTATTCCGTATACAGACACGGCAGCGTCTTCTTATTTCCGTCCTTGTTACTCTGGTTGTCAGATTATGCCTTATGTGTTGGGCAGCATCGACTATCCTTTGTCTAAGGTTTTCTATAGTATTGACTGGTGTGGCATAGACCATCTCCTTCATATGACCCCATACGTAATAATCAAGGGGTGTTAAGTCAGGGCTTCGCGCTGGCCAAGGTATTGGGCCCGCTCTTCCAATCCAGCGGTTAGAGAAACGTTGATCAAGTAACTGTCGTACTGTCGGCCGATAATGTGCTGGACAACCGTCGTTCTGAAACATCATTCGCTGTCTGACGGCGAGAGGAACATCTTCTAAAATCACCGCCAGATCATTTCTTAAAAAATTTTCATAGATTTCACCGTTTAAATTTTGAGGAAGAAAGTGTGGCCCTATTAAATAGTGGCCAATGACTCCCATCCACACATTAATAGAAAACTTCATTTGGAAACTAGTTTCACGTGTTAACTTGGGATTTTCCTCTGCCCAATAATGTAGGTTGTGGAAATTTGTTATACCCTCGCGATTAAATTTCGACTCGTCCGTCCATAAAATACTTGTTAAAAAATTTGCACTTTCTGCATCTGAATTTAACATAAAGCGGCAGAATTCCACTCTCCTTCCCGGATCACCTTCCGCCAAGCCTTGGACAGGGGTATAGTGGTAAGGATGACATCCAACTCTACGTATCGTAGACCAAACTTTCCATTGTGACGCTCCGGATAGTCTTGCGACTTTATTAGTTGAAATAGTTGGGTCTTCCTCAAAATACCTCAACATTTATTCCTCATCATCTGATTCTTAAACGGGAGAAGCACCAGCGTCACTTCTTCTACATTTCACGGAGCCAGTTTCAGCGATATTTCGATATGCCGTACTGAATACACGTGCATTTGGTAAGCGGCGGTTAGGGTACCAAAGACCATATTCTCGGCGAGCTTCAGCAGCTTTGGCGCCACAGTATCCATAGACAAACAAGATATCAGCGTATTCTGCGTTGGCATACGCGGCCATGGCACAGAAAATACAATAACAACAACTAATAACAACAACTACGAGCAAAATCAAAATCTTCGATAACTAATTTAACAAGATCAACAAACTTAAGGGACACGGAGATAAGAATGTCAGTTAATGACATATATGCACAAACGTCAAAGTCAAGGACTGACTGACTTAAATGAAAATGAACGATTAGTCGTTTAATAAATTCCGCCACCAGCATTATCTTTACTAATTTTTTATTAGAACTACCAAGGGTACATTAAACATTTCTACCTAGTTAGATAGCTATTGAAATAAGGAAGTTTTTATAATAATTTGTACGCGTGCTACATTAATATTTTTTTGAAAAAACCTAATAGGTAAATTTCATAACTGATTTAAAAAAAAAATTTTTTACAAGTTTTTATTTTAAATGTTCACATGATCGAAATGTTTCCGAATATTTTTCATTCCAAACGGATATCTATAATATTGGACAAGTAATCCAATACAAGTAGATTTTTCGGAAATTAACTTTTAAGACATTAAGATCTACTTTTTTGAGAAAAATAAACAAATTGAAATATCTCAAAAACTATTGAGTTTTGCATCATATATGTTAGGGCTAGATTTACTCCTTAGCTCATGCCCCATCACATCTCCAAAGGTATGTATCGAATTACCAGTAACCCTGTATAACAAATTTCCCGATTCTATAAAATATATAAATAGCAAAATTGTTTTTAAGAATAAGGTTAAAAAACTGCTGTTAGATGGAAATTTCTACACTATAGGTGAATATTTGGAATATTAAACTTATTAAAAACCTGTTATAAATAGTTTTTAATGTGTTGTTATGTTTTATATACTTTTAACTTGTCATGTTTCTTGTGTTAAGTATTTTTTGTATAAGAAATTATTAGTTGTAAAGTGTCTATGCCACTATTTCGATCACGTCTGTCACTTGGGCAAGACTAATACCTTATAACTCTTCGTCTCAAAGTCAATAAAAAAAATTCAGAAGAAAAAAGTAAAAGTTATCCCAATTTTTGTGAGCTTTATTTCAATAAAAAGAAATTCGAAATCAATCGATCTGCAAACAAGAAGTGTTAATCGCAGGTGATTTTAATATTAATCTAGCAAATAAAAATTCATCAAATGGGAAAAAAATTCTAAATATCTCTCAAGCTGTAACCTCTATATTTAAATGGACGTGAAATCTAAATAAAGAACAGATCGAAGAAATCAAAAGCGATTTATTGGGAAACTTATTAAACTATATATCAGTGGACTCGGACATTTTGTACAAGGACTTTATCAATAATGTTTGAATAAAATTGCACCCACAACAAAACTGCGTATAAATAATAGTCCTTGGATAAATAATGAAGTTCGGTTAGCGCATAATGAAAGGGACAACGCCCATAAATTTGTACTCTCCAACTCACCGACTGATCGGAATAATTATAAAATAAAGAGAAATAATATTGGAGACATGATAAAACGGGAAAAGAAAAACTTTACGTGCAAAATAGATAAAGTAGTTTTTCAAAATGATAAGGCTAGATTAGTGGACAATTTTAATGCATTTTATTCAAAGAGTTTAACATAGCAGACACTCTCAAAAGTGGCGGAAATTATATAATATGAATTATTATTATTCTTTCCTATTATTTGGGTTTTCTACCATATGTATTATTATCCTCTTCAAAACAAATCACCGAATTCAGTTAAACGAAAGATCCAGGATCAACGAAATCAGTTGTTAAGATTGTAATTTGAAATATGCTGGACAAACGAAACGTCCAATTATAACTAGCAACAAGGAGCATATCTAGTGTTGCTGAACATGTCTTTAATAACAAGGTTCTAACTCTCTCCAGGACTGAGAAAGATCCCTGAACTATCCCAAATAACTTAACTAAAGATGAAGTTTAAAATTATCTTTTACATTTATTCTGAATCGTAGGCGAATCGGATTAGATAAAAAGGAGGAACTAATTCCCACAAAAATGCTTTTTGCTTGAAAATAAATATAAGACACCTCCATTAAACATAGTAAAAATATACATTGATAATATTGCGCAAAAAATATAAATTTTCGTATCTGCTAGATCTAGTCTACCACATATAGCGATAACACACGTATATCACGTATGGCATACAGGAATCAATTGGGAAAGAAGCTTGCAACACTCTACTTTTGCTCACGCGTTAACAGGGTGCGACACTACTTTTAGTCGCAAACTCCTCTATAAAATCCTTATTTTACTATAAGGAACGTAACCAGACTGCAACCAACAGCTACTCTCCGGGCTATGTGCTGAATTACAAGTTACAAGCCTGGCGCATTAAGTGTAATAATTGCATATTACCATCAAAATGCTCATGCTTCGATTGCAACAGACACTAGTCGAAAGACTGATCCTACTTAAAGGAGCTCTCGAGCCAGTCGTCACACACCACTTGCAGACTGTAGTTTCGAGCTGTTGGCTCTCGTCAGTGCAAGGTAGGCATGTGACGACCAATACGAGGATCACTCGACTATTTAGTACATTTTGGTATCTTTGGGATAGCGACATGTAAAATAGTCAGCAGGCGCCATCTAGCGGTCCAGTGTCTATTGCAATCGAAAAATAAATAGCCTGACTGGACTTAGCATAGTTCAAATGTGCTTTTAGAGGGCGGAATATTAATATTCCGCCGATACCGACATGTACTAAATAGTCAAGTGATCCTCGTGTCGGTCGTCACATGCCTACCTTGCACTGACGAGAGCCAACAGCTCGAAACTGCAGTCTGGAAGTGGTGTGTGATGACTGGCACGAGAGCTCCTTTAAGTAAGATCAGTCTTTCGACTGGTGTTTGTTGCAATCGAAGCATGAGCGTTTTGATGGTAATATGCAATTATTACACTGAACGCGCCAGGCTTGTAACTTGTAATTCAGCGCTCGGCGGGGCACATATCCCAGAAAGTAGCTGTTGGTTGCAGTCTGGTTACATTCCTTATAGTAAAATAAGGATTTTATAGAGGAGTTTGCGACTAAAAATATTAAGAGCGCTCCGGATATAAGCCGGAAAGACGGTTCAATTTACTCTCATATAAATCATTATTTTAAAAAACGGCTTTCACTAAAAGACATTAAAAACATGTTACAATGTGGGACGATGAGAAAAAAGTATATTAAAAAAAAAAAAAATTCTCCTATTTTCGATATGCAAAAATAATTTTTATCATCCCACATCCTTTCTAGTGAACTAAAATAAAATTAGCCCTAATGTCCTCAAGTGCACAAGGAAATTTAAAGATTATGTATAATAAATTTGTCCAATGTCATATTCTATAACATCTCTATTACTCTCTTTCCAAGCACACCGTACATTAGGCTGCGTCATTTTATTGACGTGAAGTCATTTACAATTAAAATTGGAAGCATGGATGACTAATACACTCCGAACAACTCTTAAGTTTTAATATTCCGCCCTCTAAAAGCACATTTGAACTATACTAGTGCGTTGTTTGGCGAGTAAATTTTCTGGGTTTAAACATATTAGCAAATCCTAAACACTTTGTAATTGGGCATCTCGATTTGGATTAAGAGAAAATTAAGGAAGGAATTTGTAGATAAAGGTTGCAAAATTCTAGTATCTTTGTATGGTGGAAATAGCAACATATGCAGCCTGAATAGTGAATATGCTTCGTTATGAAAATTATATGAAGAAATTAGTTTCTACGAATAAGGAATTTGACATTTTCCATTTGTCTTCAACTGAAAATGCAGCGAAGTTCCATCTATTTCGAGTTCATTTGCAGTGCGTCACTTGGAAAAACCTTGACACGGATACTCCTGATTTTATGCTATGGGGATGGCAAAAGGAGAACGAAGAATTTCAGCCAATTATAACGCACATGAGACAGTTAATGAACTGTTATAATATGAAATGTACGTGTCGTCGACATAGACTCCCATGTACATAACTTTGTAAAAGCTATTTTGTGAAAGATTGCACAAATTCTGTAGAAAAAAAAAATGATAATGATGACGAGGATATTTAGTGTTATATACATACTTTATGATGGAGTGACAGATGCACTGAAAATAAATCTTTTAATATTATTATTAATAAAAACACTTAAGAATAGATTATTAACACGTTATTCAGTACTTATGTCATAAATCTTCTACACCTTTTTTTGCAATAAGATATGAATGTATATTTTACAAATTATATTGTTTATATGTCTCAATACAGAAAAAGTCAATAAACTTTTTGTGGCAATTGATTCCATGTTCAGGTGTTCGTTTCTTTGCTACTACTCGACTAATCAGTTTGTATTTAAAAACTACTATTATATTTAATTTTACAACTGATAATAAAATCAGCATGATAATAGGTATCAAATAACATCTTTTTTACATTTTTTATGGCTTTTATAAACAACGAAGTGTCAATAATGCAATAAACATAATTAATGATAATTGTTTATCTAAAATAATGACCTCTCATAATTTACATGAGTGCTGGCGCTAAAAGACATTAACCTTATCGCGTATCTCTTAATTTAAATATACATAATTAAATTTGACACAAATCCACCCGTATAAAAAAATAGAGATGGAAAATATATGCTGATATGTTAACTTACTCCACGATAAAAATACGCAAATAACGAATTGTTACCTAATTTATTGGAGTAGTACAGTGTGGGCCTTACAAATTTAGTATCTTAAAAAATAATTTACTTTTTCAAGCTATTCCCAATATCCACAAATAAATAAATGAGTCACGTGGCTGATTAAAACCTGTCGAAAAGTTTTGGGTAATTATTACCCATCAAAATAGTAGCACAATTCCTTAACACAACTTTCCTCCTTAATGAACCGTGTAAGCGCTGAGGGAGCCTGAACAGTGAGTTGAACACTTTTACTAAACTGAGAACTTATGCGCATTATACGAGCGATAGTGTAGCTACTGGTAGAGGTAGGTATCCTTGTCGAATGGGTAGAGGGTATGAGCAGTAGGTACGATAACTTAAACTGCTCCGTCTTATTTTATTTGCCGAAGCTATCATAAATATTAAGGTATATTTTTTAAGACGTCTCGCATCAAGAATTTTTTTTATTTTTCGTTAGGTATCTACATATAGAAAAACACAAATTTGGACTATTTTTGGTCTTAAAATACTCGTGGATGGATTACACAAATTTTTTGAAGAAAAATCGCTTTCTTAGTGCACTTTAAAGCTCACCCCCGAGGCCCAGACACATCGGGACGGGATAGTTTTTTTTTTTTTCGTATTGGTAAATCATATCTGTGCTATACGTTTTTCACATAACTATCATAACGTACATGAGAAGAAATATATCCACCATTTTATACTCTCTATTCAGCAAGCATCATCAGGTTCATATCCAATGCCATGAACTCAAGGGAGGTAATATGTGGATATTTAAACATGAGATGGTTAAATATGTTTATTTATTGACTTATCTAAATGTTCCTGTGATTTTCTTCAATTGATATTTAATGAATTTTATCGGACAAACTTAAAGATAAGGGGAATTTTAACGACAAAGGATCAATTTACTGCCTAGTATACCCATTACTCAATCAGACATCATGAAATTGAAATAATGACGTTTTCATGGAACTGATTCACTTCGCTATTTAGTAGACATCATCAAAATAATTAGGTTTGAAATTGAATGCCATGAATTTGAAGAAAGTACCTAATATGCGAATATTTAGGCATCATCTGGTGAGAAAATGTTTCTATTTATTGACTGAAAAATGTTCCCTTTTGTGATTTTGTTCGATTAATTTTGTTATGAATTCTAATTTTTGCTCGGTTCAAATTAGACAAAGTTAAAGGAAAGGTCCTTTTGGATATCCACGTAAAATTTTACTTCGATCTGGCATCACGAAACTGAAATACTGGAGTTTTTACGGAATCGAATCACTTTGTTCATTCAGTAGCCACCATCGGGTTTATATCCATTGCCATGATCTTGAAGGAATTATATGTTAACATTGCTTCGATATTTAGATCATTAGGTGTTGATTTGCATTAAAATTCCACATCATCGGACAAAGCCCTGTTTGAAGTTTGTACTATCATTCAAAGTATCAAGACAATTCATTTGACACACAACATCATGGCGGAGCCCTAAAGACAGGGACGCCAATTTGGAGGTTTGAGTCCTGTCACAAGTATCGCTATATCTACTATAATTTTATCTAAATCTCTTAATTTGGTTTTCTATTTTTTAATCTATTTATTTTAATATTCGCCTTTGGGTCAACGCTTACGTGTTAGGCTTCCAACCAGGAGTCCCGGGTGAATATAAATGCGTCGTCGCTCTGTTTGTAATGTAAAAAAAATTGTATCTAGATAAACAACGACCATGAATAATTATTGTTATTCCAATTTATATTATTATAATTTATATTACCAATAATTTTACATTTCTTTTTGCTAATAATAATATGAGTATTTTTTTCTGATCTACTTTTATAATACTACCTATCACTGCTTAATATTTATTGTACGAATTGTCTTAGTTGAGTGGTAGAGCAGCTGGACTGAACTCTGCCAGGACAAAAATATAAACAAAGACAATTTATTATTATTAATTTTAAAAGGGTCTTTTTAAGAAACCGGGTCCTTCGCCATTTTTTAGAAAGCAATGCATATGCACTTCAAATTATTATCCTTTGCTATATTCTACTTAAAAAAACTTTGATCAAGTGAATTTTACCGCTAAGAACGATGAATTTTTTTCTTAATGAACAAATAACGTAACCAAATGTATTTTAAATTGTTTTGTTTATTTTTACGATCTTAGAGCCCACTGTAGCGAATTATTTCAGACATCTCAAAAATTATAAAAAAGGCCGTAATATTTGAGTTGTTTAGATTTACCAACGTACGGTAAGCACTGCTGCCACTCCCACAAACACATTGCTGGACCGGCTATGTCTGCGCCGCTGGGCTCAGGTCATGCTTGTTACCAGCAAAAAAAAATAATATTATGTAATGCAACGTATTCTACAAAAACAATTGGAATACGGCTATTTGAAAATAATAAAACTTTAACGTTTCTTTGGTATATATTTTTTGTATTTATTAACCTTACCATCCTCATTAGTTCCTACCTCGTCGAGCTACCCCATTAAAAAAAATGAAAGCAATCAGTTGAGAGTAGAAGTTAACATAATGAAGATTTTCAAGCCCAATCGATTTTAAACGCCCGAGATCAGTTTTATGCAGGGCTTCACTGAGAGCTGGATTTCCCCCCACTGGCGTTACATGATTTTAAAAAAAATTATCTCGGCTCCAGAAGGTCGGAGAGTAAAATTTTTTTTTGTAAGTTTGTAGAAAAATGTCAGTGATCGATTAGCTTATTAGTATTTTCAATTATTCGCCTGCAAGAGTGTTTTTACCAAACGACAAAACCGGGAAAAAGATGTGTATTTCGTCCATTTGTTAGAAACCGGGAGAAAGACGGGAATTTTAGAAAGTTACTGGGAATCGTAAATTATATAAGGTAGGTAGAGAAAATCGTAGTCTGTAATGAGAAAATATTTGAAAATCCATGGAAACGAATTTTTTTATGCTATACCTTTTACATATTTTTTGCAAAAAATTGGTTCTGTCCATTACTTTAATTTGGATTGATAAGAAGTGTGATCATAAATTCTTTTTTTTTACAATGTCCAAGTATTGTAGAGTTCACTTCACTTGGCGATTCGTTTTTCCAAAATTTCGAAAATTCACGAAAATTTAGTATTTATGTGCAGTTTAAAAAAATCGTGTATTAATTCCTTACTGGCATGATGTCATCAAACAAGCCGACGCACATTAAGAACCTATAAAGGTAAGCGAGTCAATTTGCGAACGAAATAGTACAGAACCGAACTTAAAATTCGTATGTATTAGAATATACATATTAATAATACTAGATCGTAACGAGTTGCTGATCTAAACATTTTAAGTGCGTGCCTGGGCGCAATTACTTTTGCGACTAGTTTAACGGTATTTTAATGAGGTCTTAAAGTTTTATTGCCTTTTTTGGGTGCACCATATATCTGAACTCGATTATACAGTTATTGAAAAGTCAAATTACTATATACAGGTATTTCTAAAATTATAGAAAACAGTGACATCACATTATTTTCTACACGATTAATTACACGATTTTTGTAGTAAAAATAGCATATAAATTAGTTTCTAATGCTTTTTTTAATAACTAATTAAAAATGGTCAATATTGACTTCTCTGTTTTTTTAAATTCAACTTTCCATAGATTTTTTCCAATTGTAAAAAATCATGGATTTTAGTAAAAAATCGTATAATCCCCTTTTATTTTTTTTTTAAATATCGCACATAAAAATACAATTTTTGTGAAATCCAATTTTTAACAAAATATTTAGAAAATGAATGACAACGTGTGATTCCCTGTATATTAATTTATAGAATGCGGTTGCGGTGAGAAGGACGGAGTTTATATCGCTACCTAGTCCGTCCTTTACATCGTTTGCGTGAAAGTGAGATAGATGATTGCTATATTGTTCCTGCGCAAATGAATGAATGTGTCCAGAATCGGACTTGTCTAGTTACAGATTTGTGCGAGTTGCGAGTTGACTTGTGGAATAATATATATGGTGAGCGTAATATTATAGGTAAAAATAATTATTTATTTGTCTATTTACTGGCATTTATTAAAAAATAATTAAAGGTATAAGTTAGCTTTATAATTTAATATAAAGTCTAATAATATAAAAGTGTTTCGACCCAATGAAACGAGCGAACAGTACAATTAAATTCGGGTTTGCATTCCCGGCGTAGCAAGCTTCTTGACCTCCCGTCTCACCGCGACCGCATTCTACTATATCGTTTGCCGCGACCATACTTTACATTATATCACCGAGGAATCCGGAAAGAAGACCAGGAGAAACGAAAAAAGTCGAGAATTTCAGCATACAGATTTGGTAGACACCCTGTAAATTTCCTATCACGCGAACATCAATTTACTCTGTCAATAAGAAAAGGACTAGGTATAATATAACTTCTCTGCTGCGATCAAACTATCCATAGTAATAAGTCTTTTATTATTTGTTAGGAGATAAAAGTAAGAACAAGCAAGATATTAGTCATGTGAAAGGCGAAACTTATTCTGCAAACACAGGTAGAGCATAATATATCAACACTGATTTGGTTGACACTTGACATGTTGAGTTGACAGCGAGATTGTTGTCATAAAGATGGCATATGCAATAGACGACAAAATATCAAGTCCAGATCTGGAAACACCAATTTACCATTGTACTGTCGTCTGTCTCTATTTGAATATGTAATGAGTAGCCGAAATAAAACAGATATAACTTTTATTTTATTTTTTATTTTAATGCTGTAGTTATTACTATAGTAAATGATGGATGGTTAATGAGACAAACTGCACTGTAACATTTTAAGAAAGTGGAGAATAAACGGTACGATTAGTAGAAATCCTGGATCAAAGGACAAAGGATACAAAGGACTTAACAAGAAACTAACTATTAATATTTCGTTATTGGACCATCTCTATTTATAACTTCTATAAGTCTGTTTGGCATAGAATTAAATAACCTTATACAATAATCATTAGTAATAATATTTTCCCATGCATTATTTACTATTTCCAGTAATTCTTCGGCATTCCGTGGTCGCACATTTCGTTTTTGGATACTTTTTACGGGTAGTCCCCATACTTCTTCCACAAAACACCAGGACCACGTGCCGATATCCAAACCCACATATTGACGGAAAATCTACCACTTTTATCATTGTTAGATATATATTTCTCATCGAATCGAGTATTCGGAGGGCGGTAAACACGAATACAACCGCTGTGTGTTGACTGGAAAGTTTTTTCGTCTGTAAAGATTACATTGTTCCAAAAATTTACATCATGCGCTAAAAATTCAAGCGCAAATCCAACTCGAGCTTCTTTATGTTCAGCTTTAAGTAAGTATTTCTATGCTGCTGCATGACAGCGTGGATGGTTCTCTTACTCGCCGGCGACCCGTACTACTCGAACCAGGAAAATTCGTTTCTTCAGCAGCCTGAATAACTGAGTAAAATGGATTTTCTACTAAAGCATTTACCAATTGCAAATCTTGTTGTTGAGTTGATCCAATAACTCCAGATTTAGCTAAGTCGCTTATATAAAGCATATTAGTTTTTTGCATACGTGCAATAAATTATGACAACTAACTGACATTGTCACAAAAATTTGTCCTATTTTTTTGCCCACGACTGTACTAGACTGAGAAGATTACCTGAATTGAGGCTGTAAAATTAAAATACAACTGATTAGTTATTTACTGACATTTTGGTCAATTCTATTTTTCACTTTCTTCGGGGTTCAACTATGCAAGCAATAAAATAAGTAAAATCTATAATAACTGACTAAAATTATTATTTATTATTATTTATTTATTATTTATTTATTTACTGCAACAAAGTTAACAAACAAAATGTCTTAACCTAATTTACATAAAGAACAAATGTGACACCTGAGGAGACCTCGTATTGTGTCGAACAGTATTTACATTCTCGTTTAGTTGTCCTAATACATATAAATAAATATGTATCTAATAATTTGTAAAACAGTATATAATTTTGATTGAAGTATAATAAGTTGATAATTAACAAAGTGGGCATAGAAGTGGTGTGAATATTTTGAGGCTGTGTAGGAAAGAATGCAATAATGTACAGACAGAGGTAATAATTGTGCGATGGGAAAAGATGGATATATAAAAAGAGTTGTGAGTATTAATGCACATTACTACTATTGTATATTATTAACCTACATAATACATTAACCTTTATAATCTAATTTTGTAGAGATATTAGCCATAGCAAATAAATAATATGTGGCGTTTGTATTAAGTTATGCTAGGATGGACAGGAGTGTAGTGTAATTGCCAATCAGATATTTTTTTGTTTCTATTCGAAACCGTTTTTTCCTCATTTCTTTAATACGTGATGGAAGTTTATTAAGAAGTTTGGTTCCATTGTATTTAATGCATTTTTGGATGACAGTTTTGGTATGTAACGGTAGTGTATATATGTTGTTTGTCCTAGCACTTCTTTCATATTGGTGTTCAATAACAGATCCAATGGTATCCTTCTTGTTACGTGCGTAGGATATGGCAGCATGCATGTATATTCCCTTCACATCAAGCAATTGTTTTTCGATAAAGATGTCTCTGCAGCTATCTCTGCTTTTTTATTAAAAATTATTCTTAAAATATAGTTTTGTGTTATTTGCAGAGGTTGTAAAGTTGCTTTATAAGCTGAGCCCCATACCGTGACACCATACCTAATTATAGATTCGACTAAACTGTTGTACACGACTAGGAGAGTTTTATTGTTTAGTATGCTCTTTAGGCTATAAAATTTATAGATTAGTTTCCGTATTCTTCCATTTAGGTAAGCGACGTGACTTACCCATTTCATGTGCGGGTCTAGGATCAACCCTAAGTATTTTATGGTGTCGGCACTATGTACACAATTGTTAACCGATTTATTAACAAGTATAGGTTCTTGCACTTGAGGCATTCCAATTTTTGTTGGGGAAAATGACATACATTTAGTTTTCGTGATATTTAGTTTAAGGCGATTGTTATCTAACCAAGTTTTTACTTTGCTGATTGCATCGGTAGCTTTTTGTTTTGTGGATTCCCATGTCTCCTCTGCACAAATTAGTACTGTGTCGTCTGCATATGATATAATATTGCATCCGTAGTTTTTTTTGTAAGAGATCGTTTATATATATAAGGAATAAGCTAGGACCTAGGATAGTTCCTTGTGGGACGCCAGTTCTTATTTTTTTTGCTTCGCTGTACGAATTACCTATTTTAACTTGTTGTGGTCTATTGGCTAGGTACTCTTTAAACAAATCGTGTACTCTCCCTCTGATGCCTATTTTGTTTAGCTTGTTGAGTAGTTGAGTATATCATAAGGTATCACAGATTTCATTTATTTTATTGTGTGCCTACTTGAACAAAATTTTTGTTGTGAAAACCAAAAAGAAGATCAAAATAAAAGGTTAACTAAAAATCGGTAACTAAGGTCCTATTATTCATCCATACAGTTCAATTTCTCGCAATCTTAGTCTGTAGGATAACAAAATTGAGGTACGCAGTGATTTCTAGTTAACTATTAAAGTGTTAAAAGTGTTCGCTAGTCATAAATTACTTGTGAGCCCTTTTGAGTGCTTGCAAGCACTTCTTAAGTAGTCGCGAGCATTTGCGCGATTACTAAGCACTAAGCCTTTTCGTAAAGTGCTCGAAGCACTAAGCTCAGCGCATACGAACAGCTCCGACGTGGGTAACCAATTTAGGTTCTTTTATTCATCCATACAGTCTCAATTCTGACAATTTTCTTAAACTGTATAACAAAATTAAGGTACACACGGCTTTTTTTTATGGCTTTGGGCCAGAGACCATGCAGCCAGTCATACTATGTTAAAATTATCTAACCTAAACAAAATGGAGAAAAAGAGTGAAGAAGAGCAACGAAGGAAAATACAGGGAAACACGCTTTTCGTCCAGGGGTCTGTCAGGACATTGAGTTTGACATCACAAAAAAAAGACCACGGTAGAGTAGGCAAAAACATAAGGTTAAAACAAGAGGAAAACAAAGCTAACCTATAGTGTGATATTAACATCTATCAAAAAACCAATGTTTAATTCATAGATTTTATTACTACTTATAGCAAGTAAACTAACTACGTTGATACACACGGCTTTCTAACTGTTTATTCCACAATTCGAAAGTATTTTAAAAGTGTTCAGCAGCCATAAAGTGCTTGAGAATTTTTGGAATATTCGCGATCTCTAGGGTGCTTGCGAGCCCTTTCGAGCATTCGCGAGCACAAGAGTGCTCGCAAGTACTTTCCGAATGCTCGCGAGCACTTTGCACGATTACTAGACACTCAGACCTTTCGTGAAGTGCTCGAAGCACTAAGCACTGATTTTGTGTGTGCATGTAATGGTGGGGCTGGCTTTGAGGGTTTTCATTAGCCACAGAAGATCCATGTGCAAGGAAATTCAAACAAATCTATATTGAAACTGAGGCTTTCCGCAAAGAGGCTATTATAGCATCGTAGATTTCTTTCTTTTGCATGCTTAAGAGAGAAACGATGTTGGTAGGAAATTGAACGCCTAGGTTTGTAGGCTACTTTTAAATTCTCTTATCGTTTGTGAATGGGAGGTACAAGAAAAGAAGATATGGTTTAAATCTCCCAAAGAGTGGTTCTCACATGGGCAATATAGGGGTGCTCTTGATTCCTATTTTAAAACCTCTTACTGCATGATTTTTGCAATTTTGGTGAAAATTTTAAACTCAGTGTACTTAAACATACTATTTACGGGAAAAATACTTTAAAAAATCAATATTGAAATTTCACAAATATATTACACAAAAAACAGTTTGTGCCATATATGGCACAAACATATAAACTTCATCATCAGACATATCATCTTCACTAACATTTCCATTCGGTATATCTACTACATGCCCATGACCATACCCATAAAAATTTTTTACATTCTAAATTTCTGAAATGATCGTTCGAATTAAAATAAAAAAATAAAATTCAATATTCTTATCTGATTCCTTTACCGCATGTTGTGCCGTATATGGCACACATTTAATTTCCTACAAATTATAATATCTAAAAACATATCTGCTTTATTTCACTTGTGTACCACTTGATAGTAACTTAGCTTCCCCACAATATTCAGTTTATTAGAAAATATTCACTAAAAACACTCGGTTAGGAAAGATGAGCTGTTACTGCGGCGGCCATTTTGAACAAAAGTGTTCAATTAGTTCACAAAATATATTTTAGTTGTTAGTAATGTTTACAGATGTCGCTAATAATTTTTTTATTAATGTAGGCAGGATATTTTAATGATATTTGATAGATGGCACTAAATACACTGAAAATAATTGATTGTGTCGTATATGGGGCGGTATGCGGTAAGGGGTTTTAACACATTCAGCGCCAATGATTGTTTCAATACCAACATTATCGGACCACCATGACATTCTAAAAACATACATGAGTATCTGTCATGACCCTGCAATAAAACTTGAGTAGACCAGGCCAAAACAGACATAATGCAGACACAACATAATTTAGTTACCGGGCCAAAACAGACATTATTAGCAGAAACAATATGGCAAATAGACTCGTCGATTCGATACTTGAGACCGGGCCTCACCCCCCCTCCCCCCCCTAGGGCTCCGGACCCCCGTGTTTAAGGCTCCGCCACATCTCTGTTAAAAATGGCCCACGTGCTTTCAAAATGTCTGTGGCTCCCGTAGCTATGTTCACGACCCTAGGTCTTAGCCCCCGGGCCACATAGGCGATCCTAACCTCACAAAAACAAAATCGTATAACTCAAGAACAATTGGAGATGTAATATTAATAATAACCACAATAATCCTCCTTATTAATACATAAAAATACCAACTTCCAGTTTCAACTGCTGGTCCTTCAAGACATGCGATGTGGGGTATCAAGTGAATCGTCTCAACGTCTAAAATAGGAATTTAACTGTATTTTCGTTCTAAGGATAAAAATGACTGACTTAATAATTTGAATTTAAAGTAAAAAATCATGTCCCCGAGTTCGAAACACGTCGCAATCCGCTATAAAATAACGCGAGTTTTTCTCCATAATATAATATCAATGCTCAAATCACGACTTATCAAAATTTCGACGCAAGCCGCTTCCTGCTGAATTCAATTATTATAATGTCTGTTATGGCCTTGTATTAAAAATAGAAATAATGTGTCTTACTAGTGGTCCACAGACGACACGCTGTATAAAAGGTTCCATATCTCCTAATTGGTTTGCCTAAATATAGATGGGTATTCTGACAGGCCAGAACAGACACAACACAGCACCGGTTAAAGGAAACGCGTGTTCGTTTGGCACATTTCGACAGATTATAAAACAGACACCAATGCCTGCAGTGACCTGCCAGGCAAAATCGTGAACAGATACCGGCGTCTGCTTTGGTGCTGAATGTGTTAAAAAGATGTGTTGGAAAGCATCCATGATTCAATTTTAGTCGAGTGATTGTTGAAGAATAGTACATGGTGACTGCAAAATTCGATATATGAGGAATAGATTTCGGAAGTGTAAGGTGAATTAAAACGTAGGGATTATCAGTAGGCTTAACATATTAGAACCATATCGTTTCCCAATTTTTCTTGATATTTTGTTTCTGATTTTGGATGATATCATTATTTGTTGATATCATGAAAAATTTCGGAAGGTCTGGTGACCTCTTTAGCTGCTTGATCTACAATTTCATTTCCTATAATTCCGACATGGCCCTTTGTCCAAATAATCCCAAGCAACATTTCGCCGACTACCGACTACTTTTTTACTAATTCCAACGTCAAAATTAGTGTAAATAGTAGTCGGATGGTAACTTAGATCTTCTAGTCATGAATTGGCCTCGGAGCAACGTTCGTTGGACCTCGCAAACCTACTACTTTAGTTTGGAACACCTGCCAACGTTGGTTTGACATCAGAAAATGACTTACTTAGGTTTGGTGTGTTTTAAGTAATCCTCCAACGTTAATTAGACGTTAGTATCTGAATAAATAGTACTGGTTAACTTATGGGTAACCTTTCAACGTCGGTTAGACGTTGGTAATCGATCTAACAGATTTAGTTCTTTTTAGTCATCTGCCACCGTCGATTAAACGTTAGCGACTGCCTAAATAAGTCTTTCATTTTTCAGTAACCTACCAACATCAGTTAGACCTTGATAAGACGTTGGTGAGATACATTTTTATATTCGTAAATTTGTATACGCCATATTTATTGATTCTATCGAAATCAAGAATAGGCGGCCATGTTGGATAAACATTTGCAAACATTTTAGAAACGCTAAATTTAGTTTAAAAAATAAAATACGCTATGAGAAGCACTTATTTATTCCTTAAATTATATATGCGATATTTTTCAAAGTATTTTTTTACAATTTTTTTTTTAAGAAAATAGAAGTATTATTTTAATATTTTCAAGATAAACGTAATTCTTAAAGGCTAACTGTTTTTGTCTGGACTTGTTTTTTTTTTAAGGGGAAACTCATTATGAGCACCTGAGCTTAGTGCCTAGCGCTACAGGTAGTGCCGAACTTTAACCGGCTAAAACCCCTCCCCTCTTTAGTGTTTTCGACTAGTTTGGAACTGCTTTCGCTTATTTTCAAACCAGCTGGTCATTTGAGTTCGTTGTTATAAATTCTTCCGTGGGATCAGCCCCATCTCTTTCATCCTCTTCCTTCTTTTTGATAATGCGAGTTATCGCCTCCTCCACCTTTCTCTAGTTCTCCTCTCTCTCCAGCGTTCTCTCTACCATGTCATCCGAGGACAGTAACGACGCCCCACCGTGTTGCCTCTCTTCCCTCCACCTGTTGCATACGAACATGGTGCGTTCCGCGTTGTCGGCCTCTCACAATATATACACTCTCGGCTATCAATCTTACCGATATCATTTAGGTATTCCATAAAACACCCATATCCGCTCAGGGCTTGGGTATGATAATACCCCACTTCCCCATGCCTCCGTCTCATCCACGTCCTTACATTTGTGATAAGGCGTCTGGTCGTTTTAGACCTAGCCGACATACATTTATCAAAAAAAATTTTTGTTTCAACTTTGGTCTTCCCTTCACACGAAATTTTAAGTTAAAATTAACGTATTATTCTAAATGTTGGTTTTACTAAAATCCGACTCTCTTGTCCGATTGAGGCCCGAATAATTCCGACGTACGACGTAATAAAACGATTGCAACGATGATAAGTCAGTCTACGACGTTGTAGCAACCCATATTTTATTGAACAATTTGGTATAGATATGAGTTGGGAATCCCAACGCTGATTCGACGTTAGAATGTTGCTTGCGAAGTGTTGTGGATACGTGTCTTTTTCTTAAGTTAGTAACTACCTTTTTAATATTACATATTAGGGCATTTTTGTAATTTTTTTAACTAAAGTTGTTGATAGCTTGCAAAACATATCTTGATTCGGAAATAATAACTATATCTCCCATATTCATTTCTGTTGTCCAAATTAAGGCACGTTCTATAGCAAAGGCTTCCGCTGTGTGGATTGAGCAGGAATCATTAAGGCGAAATTTATGTGTTTGATTAGTATCCGAAATATATAATGCGCAACCTATTCGACCATCTGTATTTGATCCGTCTTCATAAATCTCTACTTTTTTATTATATATGCTTAAGATAGACTTCATAAGACACTTATTAATTGCTGGACTGTTAGAATACGAAAGAAATACAACTGTCGGTTTAAAAATCAATTCGTTATAATCGAGATCAAAGATGGGATATATTTTACGATACTATAAGTTCATCCAATTTTTTACACTCAATAAAAGCATCTACCAAGGAGGGACTATTTTTAAGCATCCAATAACTGCTTGTGAGATTTTCAGTATTAACGAAGTAAATACTATCCATAATATTGTTTCCATTAAGAGATATAATCTTAACTATTATTTTACAGGCTAAAAATTGTCTGCGTAAGTCTAAATGAGGTCCTTGTGCCTCAGCTAGAATGGCATTGCATGGTGATGACCTCATTGCACCAATATATATTCGAATTGATTTATACTGGATGTGATTGAGAATTAAACGATTTGTATTTGATGTTGATCCATATAGAACAATTCCATAATCTAACAGACCGTATATATGACATAAAACATTAAGGAAATCATTTCATCTGCACCCCACTTCTTTTTGGAGACACATTTTAACATATTTATACCTTTTCCACATTTATCTTTTATGTATTTAATGTGTTTTCTCCATCACAATTTATTATCCAGGATCATACCTAGATATTTATAATGGTTTACAACTGGTATACAATAGCCACTAAGATTAATACTATCTGTTGTATTAAGCCGACGTCTTGTAAAGAACATTATTGCAGATTTTTCTGGAGATATACTGAATCCATGGTCTACAAACCAGTATTTAACAACGAATATTATGCGTTATGCATATCAACTCTGAATAGTGTAGGGACAAATGTCGTCGGCATTTTAGAGGGGAATGGTAGCTCAGTGTATTAAATCGACTGGCTAGCACACAAATATATGCGCCTCATATCAAATTCTGGAAGATACACCTCCCTCAGAGACCTCTACGAACGCTGCAACGACATATCCCCGATAGCCGACTACGTCCAGCACATCTCTCCAAACTTCTATTCGTTCAAGCTGGGCGATAGTCCGCTAACAAGACACATTACACAAATTAGACAACATAATGCCCCATTTCGGATTAAACACCCCTTACCTTACCAGACGTTGCCAATCTTCCGGCAGCCACTCTAGCCAAACTTTCACCTACTATACCTTCTCTAATACTATCCACCTTTCACTGATATTTCATACCTTTCATGGACTTTAATTCTTTCCTGTCCTCCCTCTTCTTTTGCTTTTGTGTATTTTTGTGTGTGTCGCGTTTATTGTCTCTTCGTTTCTTTTCGTACATTTTTGTCTGTAAATTCATTCTTCCTTCATTAAACTCGTAACAGAATCCAAATTTTATATCAGAAGAACCAAAATTTTTTAGAATCCCAGTTTAGGCCTGCCTTGCGCAACCCGTAGTTGGAGCGTTAACGCGGTGGTCGCAGGGTCGGTCCCGGGATGGGCTCTGGGGAGGCACATTTACTGTACACATTAATACTAATAAAGTTGTTTTGAATTGAATAGAAAGCGACTGGCTAGCAAACTGAGTTGCCTAGCGAAGTGGGTTCGATTCCCGCAAGGCGAAATAATTTTTCATTAAAAAAATTGCCCCAAGAGTGGTTCGGAGTCCACATTAAACTGTAGGGCCTCGTCTCTCTTTGCCTAGCACAAGATCCTTGAGATCTTCTAGGGGGTTACTTCGGTAACTTGAGAGGCGGTTAAGAAAACATTTTTTAAGAAAACATATTGAATACATTTTATTGAGTTATCAAACATACAATGCAGATCAGCTGATATGAACTGATTTTAAAAAGTGTTCCTAAATAGCACACTTGCGGGCACAAAAGTACTTAAAGTGCTTAGACAAGCACTAAGCACAATGATTGGGAACAGCTCTGGCGCCGCTTACCTTATCCACCTTTACTGATATTTCATACCTTTTGTATCTTTAAATCTTTCCTGTATCCCTCTTCATCTCTGCTTGTTTCCTTTTATCCCCTTTGTTTCGTGATTTCTTTTTGTACATTAATTTCCATTCAAAATTTCAACAAAAAAAAAACAAAATTCTCGAAAAAACAAAATTTTTAAAACCACAATTTAGGCCAGCGTCAGTGTCAAAATTAAATGGTGAAAAGAGAATCTTTTAAAAAATGTGTAGTTCTTAAGTTTTATAAAATCTGTTTTTTTGGATATTATTATTAGCCGTTACTCAAGTCCGAGTATAAAAATGTTATAGTCGATAAATTGTGTACAATAAAAAACAAGTAAAAGGTGTAGTCTATTGTAATTCCCATTCATCTACGGTGCACACGACTATGGCTATAGAGGCCAATTCGGGAGAGCACATGTCGACCGCAGTCAGGAAAAACATAGACCTGGTTAGGTCTTGGATTCGGCCTTCTTGCAGCAACATTTCCTTGATAGCTGGCCACAACCCCTCGCCATTCGGTTCTGTCCGCTGCAAGTTATTCCCATTGCTCGTCTGCAATACCGCAGGATTTTAGATTTTCATGGAGAGCGTCTTTGAACCTCTTTCGTTGACCGCCACGCCTTCTTCTACCGCTTAGCAATTCACCATAAAGTGTACATTTAAGAAGGCGGTTATCATGCATACGATGAACGTGACCTGCCCATCTTAGGCGTGCTCTTGAAATAAGCACCTCAATTGGAAGGCTGTTTGCTCTCCTGAGTACTTCCACGTTTGATATGTGATGGAACCAACGGATTTTCATCATACTTCTGAGGTGTCTTTGCTGAAAACGTTCTAATTCTTTCACATGACGACGGTAAGTGACCTAGCTTTCACATCCATATAGCAGTGTTGGAATGACAATTGCTCTGTAGACAGCCATTTTCATTGACAAAGCAAGGTCGTGGCTGTCAAATACTCTCTCTCTCTAAGTCCCCAGAGTGCTCTAGATGCAGCGTTAATTCTATTGCGAATCTCGCTGTCCATGCTTGCTTTGTCATTAACAACGTTGCCTAAGTAATTGAACTGATCCACCACTTCAAGAGAATTTCCGTTAAGTGTAATGTCTATTTGGTTCACTTGATGAGGAGTTGACATAATCTTAGTCTTTCCAATGTTGATTTTAAGTCCCAAGGAATCATAGCTCTGGGCATACACATCTAAAAGTTCTTGAAGCTCTTCCGGCGTAGAGGCTAAAAGTGCACAGTCATCCGCATACTGGAGATCACAAATGAATCGTGTGCGTGTCTTCGTGAAAGCTCTAAAGCGCCCTATGTTAAAGAGACCGCCATCAAAACGGTATCTGAGACCTATTCCTCCGACTGTCAGTTTATTGTCAACAATAATTGTTAGAGCAGTGGTAAACAAATTAAAGAGTAGGGGTGCCAGAACACATCCCTGCCTAACTCCAGTGAGGGTTTGGAAAAGTTCGGTTGCCTCATTATTATACATAACCTGGGCGTTGTTGTTTGTATGTAGACTGTTTGTATGTAGACTAGTGTGTAATGGGGTAGTGAAGCGCAAGTTATAGCCTCTCCTACTCAATTGTTAACCTCACCTTCGCGATGAGTTCAATTTGAACTTGGTGCACCCTGTTTTCACTAACGAGGCTCTAACGACCGAGTAAGGGCGGAATAACCCTTACCTTTTGCCGTGAGCACATCCACTTTCTCACGAAGAGTGCGGTAAAAATAACCCACCGCACACAAAGGTTGCTTTTGGAATCGTTTGGTTACCCCATCGTCGCAGTCTCCTTCTGTGCCATGGGACCACACCACTCGCCTTCCGCAACCGAGCTGGTCAGTTGCATACCTGCTCCAGCTAAAACTTCAAATGCAGCTTCGTTTTCAGTCGATTAAGGCTTTAAAAAAATGATGGAGCGTTCAAGTGGGACAAAATCATCCGGAGGTAAAATACCCTCCCGATCGGATCTCCGGGGGAGGGTGCCCACAGGGACACCTCATCGAATGTCGAAAAAACACCGACAAGTTAAATCCAAGAAAACTAATTCTTTCATCTACGGTGCTTGGAATGTTCGTACTTTGAACGACAGCACTCGCACCGATCGGCCTGAAAGAAGAACTGCTCTAATAGATAGAGAACTTCACCGACTCAATGTTGACGTTGCAGCTCTCAGCGAAACTCGATTTTTGGAGGAAGGCTCTCTCACAGAAAAGTACTACACCTTCTATTGGAAAGGTCTTCCCACCAATTCAAGAAGACAACATGGAGTAGGATTTGCCGTTCGGAATCAACTTGTATCCAACTTAACACAAGTACCACAAGGCCTATCCGAGCGTCTAATGCTGCTACGCTATGAGCTATCAGATGGCAACGCGGTAAATCTAATAAGCGCCTACGCTCCCACTCTGGATGCAAGTCACGAAACCAAGGAAAGCTTCTATCAACAGCTGGAAGAAACCCTCTGTAGAATACCTAAAACGGAACGACTCGTTATTCTTGGCGATTTTAACGCTAGAGTAGGGAGAGATGCAGACACCTGGCCAGACATCATAGGCAAGAACGGTTTGGGCAACATGAACGCTAACGGTCAACTACTCCTAACTAAATGCGCCGAACATGATCTAGTTATAACAAACACCATTTTCCGACAAAAGGATAAATTTAAAGGCACCTGGCGTCACCCCAGATCAGGTCACTGGCATCTACTGGACTATGTTATCGTACGTAGGAAGCATCTCAAGGACGTCCAAATTACAAAGGCGCGCATTGATAGCGAATGTTGGACCGATCATCGTCCCGTTGTCTCTAAAATGAAAATTGTTATGAGACCCAAACACCGAAGAACTCAAGTAAAACGTAGTCTCCGTCTCTGTATTAGTAAATTGCGTGACCAACAAACCGTCGAACAGCTAAAGCAAAAAGTTCAAGAGAATTTGAGTACACTAGAAGAAACCAATTCTGTAGATGTCGCTGCTACCTGGACACAAATTAAAGACAGTTTAAAAAGTGCGAGTGAGGAAATTCTTGGCACTGCAGCAAGTAAAAAACAGGAGGACTGGTTCAATGATAATGAAGCTTTTATGCAAGAACTTCTTGACCGCAAACATATTGCCTTCCAAAACGCTATCAACCACCCCAACGACTCATCAAAAGCAGAAGCTTTTACCCAATCTAAGTATGAAACGCAACGCGAAATCAGAAGAATAAAGAACGAGTGGTGGGCAAGCAAGGCCAGAGAAATTCAAAGGTACGCCGATTCACACGACTACAGGAATTTCTTTCAAGGAGTAAAAGCAGTGTACGGCCCCAGTCGGAAAAATATGTGCCCTATTGAAGATTTAAATGGAAATCTCCTCAAAGAAGACCAGGAAATAAGAGCCCGATGGAAAGAACACTACTCTAACATTCTTAACCAGCAAAGTCAAGCCGATCACGATATTATAAATCTTATCCCTCAATATGACACCTTCGAAGACTTAGATAAACCACTAACAACGGAAGAGATCTTAACCGCCATTGGGCAGCTAAAAAATAACAAATCTCCCGGGGCCGACTCACTCCCAGCTGAGATCTTTAAAGCTGTGTCGTCAGAGCTCATACCCTACCTCAAAAAATTGTTTGATGTCGTGTGGGAAAGTGGTCAAGCTCCGCAGGAGTTTCGGGATACACTTTTAATCAACCTCTTCAAAAACAAAGGGAGCGCTGCGGACTGTGGAAATTACAGGGGTATAGCTCTCCTGGCTGTTGGAGGGAAGATACTCACTAAAGCGATGGCAAATAGGCTAACACCTGTTATGGAAAAGTTACTTCCTGAAACACAGAGTGGCTTTAGACCAAACCGAGGCACATCGGATTTAATCTTCACACTTAAACAGCTTCAAGAAAAAGCACTCGAACATCAAGGAGAAATTCACGTGGCCTTCATTGATTTAACCAAGGCGTTTGACTCGGTGGACAGGGAAGTGCTCTGGAAAATTCATAGTATGTCGCAGTCTACATACAAACAACAACGCCCAGGTTATGTATAATAATGAGGCAACCGAACCTTTCCAAACCCTCACTGGAGTTAGGCAGGGATGTGTCCTGGCACCCCTACTCTTTAATTTGTTTACCACTGCTCTAACAATTATTGTTGACAACAAACTGACAGTCAGAGGAATAGGTCTCAGATACCGTTTTGATGGCGGTCTTTTTAACATAGGGCGCTTTAGAGCTTTCACGAAGACACGTACACGATTCATTTGTGATCTCCAGTATGCGGATGACTGTGCACTTTTAGCCTCTACGTCGGAAGAGCTTCAAGAACTTTTAGATGTGTATGCCCAGAGCTATGATTCCTTAGGACTTAAAATCAACATCGGAAAGACTAAGATTATGTCAACTCCTCATCAAGTGAACCAAATAGACATTACACTTAACGGAAATTCTCTTGAAGTGGTGGATCAGTTCAATTACTTAGGCAACGTTGTTAATAACAAGGCAAACATGGACAGCGAGATTCGCAATAGAATTAACGCTGCATCTAGAGCACTCTGGGGACTTAGAGAGAGAGTATTTGACAACCACGACCTTGCTTTGTCAACGAAAATGGCTGTCTACAGAGCAGTTGTCATTCCAACACTGCTATATGGATGTGAAAGCTGGGTCACTTACCGTCGTCATGTGAAAGAATTAGAACGTTTTCAGCAAAGACACCTCAGAAGTATGATGAAAATCCGTTGGTTCCATCACATATCAAACGTGGAAGTACTCAGGAGAGCAAATAGCCTTCCAATTGAGGTGCTTATTTCAAGAGCACGCCTAAGATGGGCAGGTCACGTTCATCGTATGCATGATAACCGCCTTCCTAAATGTACACTTTATGGTGAATTGCTAAGTGGTAGAAGAAGGCGTGGCGGTCAACGAAAGAGGTTCAAAGACGCTCTCCATGAAAATCTAAAATCCTGCGGTATTACAGACGAGCAATGGGAACAACTTGCAGCGGACAGAACCGAATGGCGAGGGGTTGTGGCCAGCTATCAAGGAAATGTTGCTGCAAGAAGGCCGAATCCAAGACCTAACCAGGTCTATGTTTGTCCTGACTGCGGTCGACATGTGCTCTCCCGAATTGGCCTCTATAGCCATAGTCGTGTGCACCGTAGATGAATGGGAATTACAGTGGACGCCACCTTTTACTTGTTTTTTATTGTACACAATTTATCGACTGTAACATTTTTATACTCGGACTCGAGTAACGGCTAATAATAATGTAGACTGCGACATACTTCCACAAATTTTCTAGGGATACCTAAGCGGAACATAATTTTCCAGAGCGCTTCCCTGTCCACCGAGTCAAACGCCTTGGTTAAATCAATGAAGGCCATGGGAATTTCTCCTTGATGTTCGAGTGCTTTTTCTTGAAGCTGTTTAAGTGTGAAGATTAAATCCGATGTGCCTCAGTTTGGTCTAAAGCCACTCTGTGTTTTAGGAAGTAACTTTTCCATAACAGGTGTTAGCCTATTTGCCATCGCTTTAGTGAGTATCTTCCCTCCAACAGCCAGGAGAGCTATACCCCTGTAATTTCCACAGTCCGCAGCGCTCCCTTTGTTTTTGAAGAGGTTTTTGGATATACCACCGGGTGTCAACGCAGAATATCGGAATGAAACTTGGTAGATGTATTACATGACTAAGAAGACACTTTGTGACATTACTGTCATTTTTTCCCCTTCCAGTTTCGCCGGAAATGACCCTAACTATTGATTCTTAAATGGAACACCCTCTCTATTATTATATTTTGAGAATCTTTGAAAAATTCTGAGTACGGTGTTACTCCATAAGTGCCATTTCAATTACATGAAAACAATTTGACGCGAAATTTGTTGGTGCATTTAGAGCGCTATGACCAGAAAAAATTGCTTGTAATGGACCAGTGTGATGCCAGAAAAATCAAATCGAGCATAAAAATGTGAGAATGTGTATTTCGTGGGTCATCAAATTTGGCCTGAACAGTTTTTACTTTTTCAAATGGAACAATAATGGTAGAGTACTAGCGTAAAATAACGGATGTTCTAAGGAATACGTGGATGTACCCAATAGCAATTTCTTCTGGTCATGGCACTCTAGATGCACCAACAAATTTCGAGTTAAATTTTTTTCATCGAGTCGAAATGACACTTATGGAGTATCACCGTATTCAGAATTTTTCAAGGCTTCCAAAAATATAATAATAGAGAAGGTGTTCCATTTAAAAATCAAAAGTTAGGGTCATTTCCAGCGAAACCGGAAGGAGGAAAAAATGACAGTTATTATATCACAAAAATAAGGAAAATGGGGGTCTACCATGATCCGTTGACATCCGGTACCTATGTAATTTTAATACCTTTTTTAATGTTTGTCAGCAGAAGGAGTATGGTATATCGACTTGGGGTATAAAATAAATCAAGATTTAACGAAAATTGTTTAATTTGATTTGATTACAGCTTTTCGTTCTGATGTTTTTTGAATATGTAATATAATCTATAATAGTAAATTTTTGTTTTTTCTCGTATCATGGTTATCAAAATATAAACCAATACCTTTAAGATGGCTGGCTAAGTCCGCCGGAGCCAGCATGCAGTGAGGGACTCGGCATATAGTGAGAGAACGCTACATATGGGTCTTAAGATATAACTGTTCTTTACCCAAGCCAGACCCAATTCCCCCGATCCTGCAATCCGCCACCGTGAACAGCGCGGAGGTTGCACGGCCGGACCTGGAGTGGGTTCTAGGGAGGCAACTGTAATTAATAATTTAGAATAAAGTTATATTCAATTGGATTGAAATGAATTGGTTGCAATGAAGAATTTATGCGTACCTGAATCGCGTTCATGCAGTAGCGGTGCATGCGGTATGATTTTCGAAGAGAGCAATAATTTTTGTATTGATATTTAAGAAAAAAGCAAGTACACAATGTCGTAGGTTTCTTCATGCTCTACAACATTTATACTAGACATTCTTTCGCTAGGAGTTACTCCTTTACACCACCCTAATAGATAGTTCCAGTGTGTGCAGAAATCGTTAGTTTTGTCCATAATGTCTGCGATTAATATAGACTGCAGTGATAATCACTGGATTATCGACCGTGTATTAGCTTCTATAACAACAAACAATTCTTTGAAACTATTAAGAAATAGATTTATGTCATTACACTGAATTGGATACTATCACTGAAATTTGGTAAACAATAACAGTTTCAAGTAAATCAATCGGAAGATTAATGAATTGAAGAACAATTTTGGACACGCTGTACAATCCTAATGATGCAAGGATGAGATAAAAATGATGCGTTAGTTAGATTTTGTATAAGTAATTAATATATAATAACTCATGTTTATAAAATCAAGTCAAGTATGTTGGAGCACTGATATCTTGTAGGGGACACCATGTCAGGGGTCACTCATAAATAGGAATAGATTCAGCATTTCTTGATAGACCGCCCTGCGGTCACATACTCAATGGCGCGACTAATATTTTTGAGTGTGTTTGTGATATATTTGATTCCTGATTTTTCTCTGCAACAAATTACCGAGGTAAATACCTTCTTATATAGATACTATTATATAACGTTTTATTTAATCTAAAGTATACTGTAGAAAATTTAAAGTTCTACGGTTTAGATTGATACTCCGTTTGGCGCCAAAATTATAATGTCGCGACTGACATCTCGTGATATTTTTTATATTTATTTTTTATTCGACACTAAGATGAGGAAGTATTGCAATCCTGATAATATTTGACCTCGATATTTTAACGATTCCTGACATTTCAGAACTCATGCATGCATATCATCTGTATACCGATCCTTCCTTTTCCGCGTGTCTGTGTGTGCATATACAATGAACACTTAAAAGTTGGAATAAATTCTTTAAAATGGTTATAAAGAAAGTGACAAAAATTCGCTCAGATACGTCGTTTTTTAAATGCATTTTTAAATTTTTTTAATCTAAAAAATATGTAAAAATAATGCATGTGTAGTAAAGCAAAAACACCTACTATTAAATCCAGTATTCCACTATTTCCTATGAAAGGACATCGATTCATTGCCACCAATCAAGGTGCACAATGTGCGCTTCCAAATCAATTGAAAATAATGTCCTATAACTTGCGACATACTACATCTTCAATAGGAAAATGCAAAATAAAATCTAACTGCAATAAGCGCCCAGCAGGCAGGATAATCCTAAAGAAAGAATGACAGTGCAGGCGCGCTTTTAAGGACTCTAAGGACCGGGCGCAAATTCAAACACTAGGGGCCCGCGATAACACACATATTACTTCGTGGTGGGGGGTTAGAACTTTACTCAATTTTTTTGGAAGACTAGAGCATTTTACTGATTATAAATATTTATGTATAGGAAATCTTTTATTACCTCTTCCATGTTTATACTGCATAATGTACCTTTCTCAATTGTAAGCAAAGCTAAATTTGATGTTCTTTCTTGACTCATAATACTTCTCGAGTAATTCTTGAGTATTCTCAGAACACTGAAAGATCTTTCTGCATTAGCTATTCCAACTGGCAGGGCTATGAATAATCGTAAAACTAATTCGATATTTGGGAAAACATCTGTAAGTTTTTGGTGAAAAAAATATTCCAGATATCCCAATGCACCCCTATCAAAACATGGGCTAACCTGATTAAAATAAATATCAGTGAACTGGATCACTTCGTTAAACAAATCAAGTAATACAAAACTAAATACTTCACATAGCTTAGAAATATGTTCAAGTTTTTCTTTTTCTTTATCATTATCATACTTTTTAAGATGATCTGGACTTAAAAAACTTTTGAGAAAAATTGTTAATAATACACTTTCGATTCGTGTTTATTCAAAATCTAAAAAGAAATTAGGGTTTTGTTTGTATTTATACTAATTTAAGGTTTATTGTTGGTTTTTACAACTATGTGCAAAAATAAAAATGTCGTGTATTATTGTCGGCATAGGCAGAGTTCCTTGAGTTGAAATGGAGAACTCATAAAAATCGTAATTCTTTGAAGCATATGTTTGCTGAAAATCGGTGTCCTACATCTGGAATTTAAAATGTTCTTGTATGTATCAATACAGCAGACAAATACAAACTAAAAAACTCTCACGGTGCACTTGTAAAGCCATAGAGTTTAATGAGACACTACTGTGAAGTTTATGGCATTACAGTGTACCCTGCACATATTCGCAGATTATAAACCACTTGATTCCGTAATTATGGACAATAAACATAAGATTAATTGTATGTTCGGGTTTAACAAGCTATAAAGCGAGCAGACGAAATATTTTTTAAATGTTGGGCCCATAAGGATGACATCCAAAACATTTGAACACATGCTAATGAACTGCCTAACGTTTTAAAATTTTATCACGGCACTTTCTTTAACGCTTTCATACAAAATCGGATGTAAGTACTCTTTTTCTGTAGTTTTTTAAGGAGGTGGAAATTATTTATGCAATTTTCCTAAAATTTTTGATATCTTTAAAATTTCGTATTTTTTCAAGGGTGGCCCAAATTTTATTAAACTTGAATCTTCCAACTCGACATTGATTGGGGGGAGCGCAAACAACATAAAAGTAATTCGGTTTACTTAATAATACTACCAAAATTTATATGTTAAACTACTGGTAAATATGCAAACATCTAAAACAAAACACCGAGTCCAGGAAGGACACAGCACGTTGCTTTGAATTAAGCAATTAATCGATAAAGAATCAAATGGCCGATCGACGCAAAACTGCGACAGTTTTCAGCATGCACACAGAAAATCATTCGAATTATCTAACGCTATTGAATTTCGCAGTGGTGAGGCGTTGCACATTATTATATAATTATTACCGAAATAGAATAATAATTATTCTGCAATAATTGTTGTCCTTTTGCATTATTCTTTGCATTAAGCATTAATTTTTTTTTGTGTACCTATATTATTTATGGATTTTAGAAATTTATGAAAGGGCCCGCGAGCGTTAGGGCCCGTCGGTGTTTTGCACCGGTTGCACCGACATTAAATGCGTCCCTGCTAGAGTGCAGGGCTGTTGTGCATCGACAGCTGTAGACTAGTTTCGAGCTTATTAGCTCTCATCAGTACTACATGGACGAATGCACAACACTTCACTGTTCCTCTAGTCATCAAATTACAGAAAAGAGGTGTCCGCAACTTGCCGATAGCTTCATCTGGTGGTGACTTATTGCAATCAAAGTTGGCGAAAAACGCGGACTAAGTTAAATTTAACAAAATATAAGGGTGTTTCATGGGTACTGTACATACTTCCAGGGGCGGTAGAGGACCACTTGGGTATTCAGGAACGGCCATTGAAATTTTCCTGTCGCTCTTAACTTCTGAGATACAGGGTCATAAACTGATTTTGGTCTAAATTTATTTTGGCCAGAACGTCCTTGCTATTGATCGGGTTTTGTTTAAACTTTAGACACTTTATACACTTATCACAGTTAATAGATTGCTATTATATATTTTGTAAAATTCCAGGGCCGGATTTTTTTTATTTGTTTCTTACGATTCCTGTAAAAAATATCACTCTGTATATATATTTTTTAACATTCAGTTGCCAATTATAAAAGTCCATACATCACTAAAGAAAACCATGTTTAGATTTTTTGCCGCACCTTTATTAATTTTAACACGCTTTTATTAGCTTCACCGGTATGTTTGTTAGTTTGTTGGATAAAATAAAATTTAAAAAATGACCAATCTCTTTCGAGATTTTGCCGGAGGAGCCACTGTTATTAATATATATTCTAACTAACTCAAAATACAATAATAATAAAAAGCGTGTTAATTAAATGATTTTTAGTAAGTTTTAAAAAATTATAGTTTATTCTTTCCTATTATTTGGGTTTTCTACCACATGTATTATTATCCTCTTCAAAAACAAATCACCGAATCTTCAAAATAATAGAGTTATTGGAAAAAAGCCTCTGAGCCCGTGACGTTTACGTCAAAGGAATAGTCAGAGGTTATGTTTTGCAAATAATATAAATCGGAATAAACACAGAAATAATGTGTTTTGGTGACGTTTCGGACAGTAGTCTCTTTCCGTTTTCAAAGCTTTTTTTTGAAGAACTCTTATTTGCTGTGTATGTCAAATACACAGTTTTAAGATTCTGTTTATGTTATTTCCATAGATACTTACTACTTACACAGAACACAGAACTGATGATATTTTCTTTTAGATAATGTTGAGTTTGTTAAGTTCTTATTTTAACATTGGTAGCCATGTTGTACAAATATCTACAGAACAATTCGATACGCACTTATCTTCATTTAATAAGATTATTTCTGATTCTTTAATTAATGTTTTTAAATCATTTTCATATCCTAAAAATGTACAATTTTTTCAAATGGAACACCCTGTATATTTTTCGACGATGTGAAGTAGAAATGGAAAACGAACATTTTTTGTAAGTACTCCCTCCCCTAAGGCTAATTGCAACCAATTTCGTTTTATTGAGCAATAATTACAAAATTCAAAAATAAACTTAAAAAAGAGGTTTATTCAAATAACTCAGTAGAAAAAATTATAATAAATGTTCCACATGTTGCCCATTTTGATTGACACACATCTCTATGCGCTTTTGAAATGAAGTTCCCACCGTTCCTAAAACTGCCGGTGTGATAGATATAAAGGCAGTTATTATTCTTTCCTTCATATTTTGTACTGTTGTTGGTGTGTCTCTATAAACAATTTCCTTCACGTATCTCCATAAAAATAAATCCATTTTTGCAAGATCTGGGGATCTAGCAGGACATTTAGTGGGTCTATTTCTTCCAATTCATTGATGAGTGTAGTATTATTTAAGTGGTCTCTAACTGCATTTAAATAATGTGGTGGAGCACCATCTTGCTGAAACCACATCTTATATCGAATTGTTTCAGGGAGATTTACCAATAATTGTGGCAGATAGTTTTCCAAAAAATGAAGATAAATGGCTCCACTCAATGTACCATTAAAGAAATGTGGCCCTATTACGTGTTCTCCAATAATTCCTCCCCAACCGTTTATAGACAGACCATCTGTGTTGGTTATCAACTTGCATAAAAAAGTGCGGATTTTCCGAAGCATAATAATGGAAATTGTGCCTATTAACAAATCAATTTTTATGAAAAGTTGCCTCATCACTGAATAAAACAGTATTGAAGAAGTCGTCATCAGATAAATCCTCGTGCATTTGATTATGATATGCATGCAACTTATTTGTTTTTAAAATCGACCCACAGACCGTCTACTTATCTCTACTAATGAGCTCACTTCTCTTTGACTAACATGGGGATTCTCAACCGTTGCCAGCACCACAGAAAACTCATTTTCTTCGTTCACAACACTTTTTATTCTTTCACTTTTTTTATATTCGACATTTCCAGTTTCCAGAAATCTATCGAAAAGGTTTTGGAAGCTGGCTAACATCAGGAATCCTTCTTTCAGTATAACGTTGGTGATAAATTCTATTGGCAAGTAAGCAATTTCTGTCTGACTCGCCCAAAACAAAAGTCATGTCTACAAGTTCTGCTTTATTAAAATTCATATTGTAAAATTCCAAATATTTTAAATTGAATACAAATTGTAACGACCGATAAGTGTGATAAATGCTCCTTTGTACACGACAATTTATACCAAACTGAGGTTTTATTGCTTGTCGAATAACCAAAACAGCAAAACAATGTAGAAAGAAACATTACAGTAAAGGACCGGTTAAATACTATTTACTCATTTCTACATCACATCGTCGAAAAATATACAGGGTGTTCCATTTGAAAAAATTGAGAAAATTCAATTTAAAATATTTTTTATTGAAAAATAATTTTTGGCCATCCTGTACATTTTTAGGAAATGAAAATGATTCAAAAACATTAATTAGATGTATCGTAACTGGTATTCACATAAGTTTTTCTTAAAATCCATAATTGTAACTGTGGTGATTTTTTTAATATCCATTTGCAGGTTGCATTATTTCGACAAAAAAATTCATTGCATCCAAGTGGTTAGGAGATATTCTATGCTAATATAGGAGTGAATAGAGCCTAGAAAGAGGCTTCAAAAAATTTACTGATATACATAGCATTCCATTTAAAAAAAGGCACTTGTTCCTGTAATTTCGTCTTGGCTCGCTCTGTATGTTCGAAAATAATTTTCAGTTATAGACTTTTTTATCTAGTTTACTTGCAATTTTTTAAAAAATTTCTAATCGTAGAACTCGAGATATCGAGGTCCGACGCACTATTGCCCCACCCTGTATATATATGTTTGCATTACTATACTTCCACTGGGCGTGAAAATAAAATGATAATGTAGCCTCAATGTTGAATAAGAACTAGAATGGCTTGCCATGAAAATGCGTATTGCTCCCGGTTAGTACCTATTCATTAAGCTACCAAGTTGCGATCCAAAACTACTCCCGGTAAACCGCTGTCAGATTCTCTGTGATAAGCCTTCTTTGTGGACATTCCATGTTTGTCTATCAGAACCTAACAGAGCGAGATTCTGAATTCGTTTCAATGTGTATTTATAGTCCAAGTAAGAACTCAAAAAACGCAACAAAAACTTTACGACGTAATCATTATCGCCGCGGACTATGGCGGCATGCATGTCATCAAACGAACCTATGAAGGAAAGCGAGTCAATTTGCCAACAGCAGTACAAAGAGTTCCAGTATTTTAATGAGGTCGTAAAGGTTTTGTTACGTTTTTTATGTGTCGGGAACTTATTACTTCAACTATACCAATTTACTAAACGGGCTATCTAGTACTTCTAAAGATTACCTAATTATATTTTCAAAACAGGCATGAAATGATTAAAAACAGCTGTTTCGAATCTATTATTTTAACTTTAGCTGCGTTAACCCGGTTAAGGTGTTGATATTAAAGTGAAAAGATAACTTTATTTATTTGTATAATTTTTAACGTATAAAAAGAAGTACAGTGATAATTAATATTTTTGTCAACAAATTTAGAGCATTTTTTTCAATTACACACTGATTACTTTTCTCATCGGTATACACAAACATTTAAACATGTAAACAAAATGCGGTTGATAACATTGCAAATACCAACTGCCAGAATCGTATAGAAGTAGAAATTGACCTAATTTTTAGAATAAGCTCTCTTCTACTTTTGGTTAGACTTACTTTATAATAAGGCAAAATTATACAGCGAAGTCCATAATAATAATAATGTTTCTTTACGAAAGGAGACTTACAATAATTTAAATAATTAATTATTAGTATGTAAGCATAAATAAACAAAGAGAAGTCCACTGAGATAAATCTGTGCGTGGAGTATACAGTTCAGGGGAATTAAACAGTGATAATATAATAACATATACGAATAAATATATAGTAATGTAAAAAAAAAGATATAATAAAGGTAAATAGACAATGGGACTATCTAGATAATATAACATTGCCAAAGCCCTTAAACTTAAAAAAGAGAAAATAAAAGAATATATATATATACAGGCTGTCCATTTTATCAGGGTCCTCGAGAATATCTCACTTAATATCGGTTGTACAAAAAAAAAATATTTTTACGAAAATTGTGCCGATAACAGAGTGTTTCAACTGGGTTTTATCTAATTTTTTTCAAAACTGCTGTTACTACGTTAGTAATTATAAAAAGGTTTTTTTTAAAACCAATAAATTTTTTTTAACAAGCATTATACTTGCCGTGGAGAAGTATGATTAAATAAAACGATAAAATAATTCAATAAGTTGTTCAAATCTTTGCTATAATACAACATTAACAAAATTAAGAAGAATAAAGTAAATTCAGGTAACAAAAACAAACTCATAATCAAGAAAGCAACATGGAGCAATTATGGAAAGAGTATGCGCAGTTATGCCAATGTATAGAGGTCCTCCATAAAAGCGTCACACCATGCTCAGAAAGTTAAAATGTCTTTACCAATTAATTTAAGTATGATCCATTTGTTTGTATTTCATTATTTCACTATTATTTCAATTGTTTTAAAATAGTTGGCTATGAACAAACTTGACAATTTAATTTGTTGACAGATCATCTCAGTTAATACTTAAACTCTCACTCAATCACACTCGTTTAAGAATTTAGAATTTTCAAAAATGATTTTCACTCACATTGATCGTTATAATATGTTCGTTACATATTGCCAATGCAATTTTAACTCTGGATTAGCTCAAGTAGAATATAGAAACAGATTTCCACAAGCATTACAGCCGAATAAAACTCTGTTCAGAAAATTAACTACGAAACTGAAAAATAATGGTTCATTTTTAAAGAAGAAGACGAGGTTGAACAGTGTTACTTATAATGTAAATAAGGTAAGCCGAGTTATTAATTATGTAAGAAATAAAAATACAGAAAATTTGGAAACATCATTAAGAGAAATTCAAATTGCTTGTCATATAAATAAAACAAGTGCTAGAAAAATTTTAAAGAAAAATGGTTACCGGTGTTATAAAGCCAAAAAAGTTGACAATTTACAAGCGGGGGACAAACCAAGGACGACTTTCTGTAGGTGGCTGTTGGAAAAGAACCGTGCCGATCCATTAATATGTAGTAAAATATTTTGGTCCGACGAGGCAAATTTTTCCAATAATGGATTTTTTTATCGCAATATTCATTACAAATGGACTTCTGAAAATACACGCTGGCATAGACCGACTAGGTTTCAAAATCGTTTTTCAATAAAGGTGTGGATAGGTATTTTAGGCACCAATTTAAGAGGTCCTTATTTTTATGATGGTCACCTCAGTGGTCAAAGGTATCTAAACTTTTTGAGAAATGAATTTAATGAATTCTTAGAGACCTATAGAGAATTGACACAACTTTCAATATTTTCAACAAGATGGAGCTAATCCCCACAATTTCTAGATTTGCCTAGATTATTTATACGAAATTTTGCCTCAACACTGGATAGGTACCAATGGATTTATTCGATGGCCCCTCGTTCTCCAGATATAACCCCCGGATTTTTTTCTATGGAGGAATATTAAAGATAAGGTGTTTTCGGTGATAACGCAAAATGTAGAGGACCTATAAGCTCGAATTCAACAGGCATATATTACAGTTGCCCCCGAAATGCTGAGTAATAGTTTAAATGCAGTGCCTCGCCGCGCTCCATTGTGCATAAGAAATCGCGGCGGACACTTTGAACACTTGATATGATATCTTAAACATTATTTTGAGGATTAGATAAATATTAATGTTGTGTGTGCTAAATTCTTTTTATTATTAATTTGCTTTTGTTATCTGAATTTACTTTGTTCTTCTTAATTGTGTTAATTTTTATTATAGCAAAGATTTGAACAACTTATTGAATTATTTTATCGTTTTATTTAATCATACTTCTCCACGGCAAGTATAATGATTGCTAAAAAATTTATTGGTGTTAAAAAAATGTTTTCATAATTACTAACGTAGTACTAATGAATAAATATGGCATGTGATATATCGTTGAAAAGGGAGGAAAATACTCTATTTAATAGCGCCATTTCCCGTCCGTTTCAAAATAATTTTTTTAACAGCCTGAAGAGTAAATCTCAAAATACAGCGGTTTTGAAAAAATTTAGATAAAACCTCGTTGAAACACTCTGTTTTGCAAAAAATTTTCGCCTTAGAATTTTTCTCGTATCTCTTCAAATAACGGAGTTATTTGGCCTAGACGTTTTCCGCATTTTCGATATTTTCCGTCATAACTCTTAAAGTAGGCCATGGATTTCTAATGTCTTTAAACCATTTTGTAGGTTATATAAATCGGCACAATTTTAGTAAAAATATTTTTTTTTGTACGACCGATACTAAGTGAGATATTCTAAAGTGCCCTGATAAAATGGACAGCCTGTATATATATATATATATACATTTTTTTTGTGCTGTTACATTTGTATTAAAGAACTGAGTTATTTCATTTCATTAATTATTATAATTAATTATGAACGTTAGTTTTCATACCACACTTTATTGATCAGTCAAGGAATATGATAATTAGATAATTAGTTCCAGAGTTAAGAATACTTTTCCCAAATGATGGCAACTATAACGAAATTGATAGAAATATTTGGTATCAGCAGGACGGGACTACACCACATTTTGTACTGCAAGTAAAAGCCTATCTCAATCAAGTTTTCCCAATAGGTGGATCGATAGACGTGGTGAAATTGAGTGGTCTGCCCATTCTCCCGATTTAAACCAGCTTGACTATTTTTTATGCGCTTACTTATAATTGAAAGTCTACTTCAACAGACCCTGGAAACGATACGAAATGTTTTAGAAAAATATCAGTAATGCCTCCATTATTGCCAAGAAACTACGGGCACCCAGTTTGAACATTTGATTTAAACTGTTTCGCGTTCTTTTTACTTAGTGACAATAAAAGTGTTAGGGGTCGGATTGCTTTATTGAAGCACTTAGAATTTTAGAAGTTTTCTCAGAATTTTAGGAGACCGAACGTGTTTTTTTATGAGAATTTAGGAGAAGATTCGACATCTTTTTCAAGAAAATTTTAGGAAACTATTTTAAAATATATTTTTATTATTAAAATATATCATATTTGTTTTAAGTAAAAAATGTGATAAAATAAAATTTAATAAAAACTCTTTGCTGGACATTGAAGTATCAATTTTTTTCCCTTTTCTCTTCAAAAGTAAGCTATCCGCAACATCGAGTTTTTGTCGAACCTGTTTTATTTCCACATCAATTCTATCCAATATTTCATCGTGTTCCTTTCGTTTTCGCTTCAGACGTTTAAGATTCTCATCCTCTTTTTCTTTTGCAATTCTGTCACATTCGAATGCTGAAAAAACCGCGTCTGTAAATATTGGAACAAAAAAATTATTAAGCGAGTTGAATATAGGCGACATAAATATATTTTTAAATGGCACTTGTCTATCAAACAATGTCCTGTTCAAAATCTAAAAACTGCAGAATTCATGCATTCGATTTGCACCTTAGCTAGGAGACGAGACCAGATAACGCCGATAATGATTGAGAATGGAATAATAAACATTAAAAAAATTTACTCTTCACCTATGTTGTCTGGTGCATTCTCTTTTAACAAGTAACGTCCCCACCTATCTTCGAGAAAAACTTAAATGTAGATCAGATATACATGATAACAACCTTAGATATGTAAGTAATATATTGCACGTACCTAAGCATAAAACACAATCATAATTCCTAACAAGGGACCTGATAGCAGCAGCAGTGGAAGTACCTACGGAAAGGGGAAAAAGGCAAGTCGTAGTAGCATCGGCCTACTTTCTCGGCGAGGAAGGAAATCCACCCCCAAAGGAAGTAAGAAGGCTTATCAGCTGGTGCAGGAGAAAGAACAAACTCTACATAATAGGTGGTGATGCTAATGCACATCATCATATGTGGGGTAACACAAATACCAACACTAGAGGTGGGTACCTATTTGAATATTTGTTCGCTAACAACATCGACATCATCAACAAAGGTAATGAACCCACCTTTATGAACGCGGTCAGGAAAGAGGTTCTAGAAGTAACTCTGGCGGATCCACTCATAACTGATTTAATAAAAAATTGGCATGTTACAGACGACCTCTCCAACTCGGATCACAGACACATACGATTCGACTTGAGGGCGGTGATCGAAGGCGTAACACATTCCATTGATACAATAGAGGAATTAGATATAGCCGACATCATGTTATGAAAAAAGTTTTCCCATTAAACAACGGGCAGTCCAAAGAGATGTGCCCTGGTGGAATAGGGATCTCAGCCGTCTCAGAGCTGAGACTAGGAAAGCTTTTAATAGAGCTAAAAACACTGGAAACTGGGAGGACTACAGAAAAGCCCTTACGGAGTACAACATAGAATTGAGAGGTCTAAAAGAAGATCATGGAGACGGTTCTGCGAAGGGATAGATGAACTGACCCCAGCAGTCCGTCTACAAAATGTTCTTGCAAAAGACCACTCAAATGGAATAGGGCTACTCAATAAGCTCGATGATAAGCACACAGAGAGTCAGCAGGAAAACATAAGGTTGCTTTTAGACACTCATTTCCCAGGCTCTCACATAATTCACGGTGAATTTCTACAGGACTACCTGGATGGGGATGCTCATCATCCTACCAGAGAAGGAAGACGCCTGGCTAGAGAAATATTCACCCACAACAAAATTAAATAGGCGGTATCAACCCTTAAACCCTTTAAATCACCGGACAGAGATGGTATCTCCCTGTTTTACTTCAATACGGAATTCAGGAGCTTGTCACATACGTGAGAAGTATATTTATAGCAAGCTATATACACTGGGGCATATTCCCTCAGCTTGGAGGGAAGTTAAGGTGGCGTTTATTCCGAAAATAGGCAGACGTCCACCAGACGAGCCTAAGTCATACCGCCCCATTAGCTTAACCTCATTTCTCCTAAAAACAATGGAGAAACTTTTAGATCAACACATTAGAAGCGAAATCCTTACAGGAACACCGCTTCACACAAAACAATTTGTCTATCAACCTGGCAAATCAATAATAAATGCTCTACATTGCCTGGTTCAAGGCATTGAAAAGATATTTATAGCAAAAGAAGAAAAGAATTGGCTATGTGTACTTTCATAGATATGGAGCGTGCTTTTGACAACACCTACTATGAATCCATACAAAAAGCCGCGGAAAAAAGGGGAATACAGTCACCTGCAATTAGATGGATACAATCCATGCTCAAAAGAAGAATTATTACGTGTGGGGGATGAGTCGGCTACGGTGACTGCAGTCAGGGGTTGTCCACAAGGTGGAGTTCTATCACCCTTACTGTGGTCAATGGTGGTCGATGATCTCCTACATAAAATGAGTAATTCAGGCTTTAACGTCCAGGGATATGCAGGTCGTCATTGTAAGAGGCAAAAATGAGGTCATTATTTCCAACCTCATGCAAATTGCCTTAAATATAATATCCAAATGGTGCTCGTCAGAGGGGCTCAATATCAATATGAGCAAAACAACTATTGTCCCGTTCACTAAAAGAAGAAGACTCAATCTTAGAACTCCTGTACTAAATGGAACGGTAATAAATCTTTCTAGTGAAGTCAAGTATCTAGGAGTAATCCTGGATCAAAAACTTACCTGGAACTCACATCTGGAAGGGACTCTTACTAAAGCAACAGAGGCAATATGGACGTGCCGTAGGTTGTTTGGTAAGACTTGGGGTATAAGACCGAAATTGACACATTGGTCTTATCTTTCAGTTGTCAGACCTATGGTAACCTACGTATCATGCGTATGATGACCAAAAACAGAGGAAAAAACAGCATAGGGAAAATTGCAGAAACTGCAACGCCTTGCCTGTTTACAGACTACAGGAGCAATGCACTCGTGTCCCACAGCAGTTATGAAGGCTATGCTTGACCTACTTCCCTTGCACTTACATGTAAGGAAGGAGGCGGCACTCAGTGCCTTACGACTACAACAGGCACATAAATTTAAACCAGGCGATCTAGTTGGTCACTTAAGGATTCTGGAGTTAATCAATTTGAAGTCCATGACCAAACCAGACTTTGACTGTCCGTTTGACGTGCTAATTGAAAGTAGTCAGACGAGCAATATGGAGTCACAGCGATTGGATCAAGGGTCACTTATCTGGTGTACAGATGGATCTAAAATGGCTGAAGAAGTAGGAGTGGGAGTAGCAAGGCCGAATTGTAGGCTATCCAAAGCCCTCGGTAACACCCCAACAGTCTTTCAGGCAGAAATTTATGCCATAGATCTGTGTGCCCAGGTATGCCTAAATAAAGGCATCCGAAAAAGTTTATAACTTATTCGACAAAGAATGCCACAAGGCTTTTCGAACTTGAAAAGTCCGAATTAAGGCTAATCATAGGCCTTCTAACTGGCCACTGCCCCTTGAGATACCATCTCAAGAATATGGGCAAGGCGGTAAACAATAAATGCAGATATTGCTATACTGCAATTGAAACTGCGGAACACATACTTTGCGAATGTAAGGTGTTAGTCCGTACTAGGCTAAAGTTCCTAGAACAGGCGGAATTAACGCCTGAAGACATAGGGAAATTAGCTCCCAGGAAAATCATAAGCCTTGTAAAAAGTCTGGGAATCCTGGGTAACCACTAGATGTAGGGTAAATCACAAAAGGTCTTTTAGGTCGAAGTGAAGTAAGGCTGTTCGAAGCCAAACGACCCTGTAAAACAATCTACAAGCATAGAACCACTTAATTTAAGGCAGATTTCTGTTATTATAATAAAATTCAAGAGAACGTTCAAGCATCGTCATATAACGTCTTTAAGAAAAAATCAAAGAGCAGCTCCTAAGAGATCTTTTAAATTGAACTTAATAATGTAAAAAAAATACTTAAAGAAAATTAATAAATAAATTATAATTTGAAAGCAAACTGAAGCAAAATATATTGTATACATTGTATATTTATTTATTCATTTGATTTTACAATAAATGGTAGGACTCTCTTCATATAATATAATAATGTTGTGACATTAAAAATATGTTATATAGGCTAATTACTCATATTTTTATTTGAGTAATTCAAGTGTGATTGATGTTTCCTCCGGTTTTTCTCATTTCTTTTAGTTTTTTGTAAATATTGTATTTTACGATTAATTTTTTTGTATCCTGGTTGGAGTTAATAACAGCTTTACGCTGACATCCTGCCAGGTTAAATAAAAGCATTTAATATTATCTTTTTTTCCTAGAAATTATCAAGTCATAAACCTTTTCAATAGTGTCAAGTGCATGACAAATATCAGATTTCTGTGACACTTCTTTATGAATATTTTTGTTTTTTGACGCTTTCCTATATATTCTTTTCCTGGGTCTCATATCTTCTCAGTAGTGTCAATTCTGTGTCAAATATCAGATTCATCCAAAGTCTAGCTATTAATAATTTTTTTTCTCTGATATTCGCTGTATATATTTTGTCCTTAAAGATTATAATTTTCTTAGCAGTATTAACTGTATGCTAAATATCAGGTTCTTTTAATATACTTCGTTAGTAATTCTTTCTTTCTGACCTTGCCTCTATATTTCTTTCTTATTGCCAGGTCTTATACCTTCTCAATGTCTTCTTGCCAATATTTTTGTCTTTTTAAATTTCCGAAGGTCATCTAAAATTCGAACTGGTGATCCCATGAAATTCCTTCATAAACGATTTTAAAAATGCGCTTTTGCGATTATATTTTCGAGTTTAGACGCTGCGCATAGTATAAATTATATTAATTATCTGATTCTTTTAATAAAGAAGATTATCTCTGAAATGAATGTCTCAGGGTCTCACTTTTTATACTTTACCCATGAAACATTGCTTATCTAAAAAATTTTGTTTAATCCATTAATCACTGAATATAATGACAATATTATTATTTGTCGTTCATAGGCCATTAAATTTTTCATTGGGATCTTAGATTATTATAATCGTCTCCTCTATTTTAGAACTAAAAATATCTTATCAAATACCAACACAATGTATTTTTATTCATACTACACGGTTCACTGAAACAGTCATGTTCCATTTCACCACTTCCTTCTAAGCTGAATATTTATATGTATAATTATGTAGCATTGATTTAAACATTAAAAGAAGAAGAAAACGTGCAATCAGTAGATGTGTGTAAATGCCTTTATAAGCCAAGTAAATTAAATATATTTTCACATGACATTGAAAAATATTATGTGTAGGTTAAAATTTCCATCAATCGATACTCTGGCCCTTAAAGTTAAAGAAAGTTCCCTGATATCAGAATAAAGCGAAGGCATCTTTTTATTATAAAGATGGCTCGTATTAAGTCAAAATCGAATGATAATGACGATAATGTTGGTGTGAACTTGTAAATTTGCATGGTTTATAACTGAAAACGAAAACAATCAGCTTATTGTAAATAAATTGCAGATTTAGTAGAAAAACGTTATAAGTCAAACGTTCGTCCATTTTCTTTTTATGTACGAAATACAATTTTGGTGATTTTTATTTAGTATTTTTTACGAAAATTGTATTTCGTACATAAAGAGAAAATGGACGAACATTTAACTTGTAACTTTTTTCTAGTCAATCTGCATTTTATTTACAATAAGCTGATTGTTTTTGTTTTCAGTTGTAAACCATACAAACTTCTTTAGTGCGATTTACAGTTTTATGTTGGATACCTACGTGGACCTCTATTCTGTAATTATAGGGAAAGTGAGCATTCATCGTGTGAAGCGAGAGTTCACATCACACGCATCTCACTCGACCGCCCTAGACTGTAAGTGTAGTGAATAGGTGGTGAACGATTTTCTGAAATATGGACATGGACTACCGTGCATTAATTTCTATTGAATAAGTAACTGTGAAACCACTGAAGGCAATTATTTCTGATACCTACCGTGGTAGTGTATAATTTAGCAACCAAACAGTTTTATAGAGTAGACTGCCTTAGTCATGTCAAGAAGTATTAGGGAATTAAGTTTGTGATTATCCATAATGGAATCGGTCATTGAACATAAAGCAGTTACAGTGCTAAACCCTTTTCTATATCCCGATTGAGAACGTGGTAACAGTTTTAGGGATTCTGCATAATCAGTTAATAAAGCATGAAGAGCTACTTCAGCTATCTTCTGTGGTACAGACAAAAGGTTAATGGGTTTTTAATCAAATACATTTTTCATAACGTTAAGTTTTTTGGAGTCGGTTTAACAAATGCATTATTCCAGAAATCGGGCACCTTACCAGTTTCAAATGAGTAATTAATAATGTGGGTTAGGTGCTCAACAACCCAGGATAAAGCTGGCTGTAGCATTCTAGCTGAAATATTATCTAATTCCATTATGTAAGGTTTTTGTTTAATTATTATTAATTTCATGGTATCAGGTTGGAGAGGGATATATTCAAAATTGTGCTCAGAAAAGACGCATTAAAGAATTTATCTAAATACTCAGGTTGAGCAGTTAAATCGGCAACCGAATCAAGAAAAAAAATTGTTCATTTCGTTTGCATTATCAAAATTAGGTGGCAGAGACAAAGTTTTATCTTTATTATGAATATTCCACATTTTAAGATTCTGATCTTAACAGCAACTGGCTATCAGAACGATGTGAATATAGGGTTTGTCTGAAATATTCTCTTTTTTCTCCAATTTTATAGAGTAATTATTTCTTAAGAAGCAATAATGACTTTTATGTTCAGTATATCTGGTTTCTCTATATTTTAACCAAGCTTTTTTTCTGTTTTTTTTTAAACATGAAGATTATCATTAAACCGAGGTTGAGGAAGCCTTTTATTAGAACGCACAATATATTTCACACGCATGAACATCAAACAATTTTAGCAAGCATGAATTAAAATATGATACTTTATCGTTTAATTCAGGTATAAAGTACACACGATTTCAGTTAACCAAGTCGGCATCATGATGAAATTTATGTAAGTAAAAATTTTTAAAACATCTTATTTGTTTTTTCTAAGAAAAATTGGCATGATGTAGACATGTTAGAGTGCATTCAATTAAATTATGATCAGATAAACTAAAACTGGACACCTATGCCGTAATATTTAAATCTAAGTTCGATTTTATGACATTAATAAGTATTTCAGTTTCATTTGTTACCCATATAGGAGTTTTAACACTTTGTTTCCAGTCATATTCCAGTAATAAAGTTGTTAAAGAATTTTGTTATTACATTGTCATTGATTAAATTGATGTTGATATCCCCTAACATGACAAAATTCTCAATTTTTTATTTAGCAAAATTTACAACTACGTCAGACAATGTTGACAAACAAGTATAGTTTGTAAAAGGTGGACAAAAAATAACGTCTAATTCTAATGGAACTTTAATAATGTTAATTTTGATATCGTTCAAAACATGTAATACAAGACCACCACATCTAGTAGCACGATCTTGTCTTACCATGATGTAATTAGGAATTGGATACGGCGAATCTGGGAGATCAACATTAAGCCAAGATTCACTATAGCAATAGCAGAGTTTTGAAGTATATAGTTTTTTAAATCACTAAGTTTGTTATTTAAAGAGCGAATATTAAGGTGACACACAGTAAAGTTGTTACAGACTTTGATGGAATTTTTATCTTGTGTAGTTTCTGTTATACTCTGATCTAGGGGAAACATTTCCTGTGGAGCAGTAACATGATCTTTGAGCATGGTTGCGGTTTTCTCTTACTTGGGATTGAGAATTGTAGTACTCTTTTCGTACAGGAGAGGCATCATTTTACTTCTTCATCTAAAAACTGCTGACTTTACTAATTGATATAACATAAACAAATATTAAATATAAATTGCGTTACTATTTGGCTTGACCTTCATTTGACGCCTTAACATTGTATACGTTTTTCCCTCAGACTAATACTTTCCGAGTTACAGGGCCGAATAGTAAGGCGAATATTTTTAAATCGCAGAAAAGCGGCATCAGCACGCTACTCTTTACCAATTATCCGTCAATTAGCGTACCAAAGTAGTTTCATCAATGAAGTAATAAAATCCAATGCTTCTATCAACTCATTTCTACATCACCGATGAGATAAACTTAAGTGGCGCGTTTCTTTTAACTTTTTATTCCCAGTAGACCTAATCCACAGTCGACACCGTCTGGATCCCGGGGTTACTCTACAAACTCCACCACTACAACTTTCCGACCTACTTCATTAAGCTCATTCACTCATTCTTAACGGGCAGATCCCTGCAGGTTCGAGTGAATAACAAACTGTCAACACGGCGGGACATTCGAGCGGGAGTCCCGCAACGATCGTGCCTGTCACCAAAGTTGTACAACTTGTACGTTTCCGACTTCCCAGAGTTCCCGAATACAAATCTGGCCAAGTACGCCGATGACACAGCCATGTATGCGCATTCACATAACGCACAAACAGCAAATATGCTGCTGAGGCGCGCATGGCTCGTCGTTTCGCCGAAAATAAGACCATAACACCCATTTCGATCAGGGGAAACAAAATTACAACCAAGAGATGCGTGAAGTACTTGGGGTTAAGACTCGACCAAAGACTAACGTTTAATACCCACATTAATGAGACAATGCGGACGGTCTACTCCCTGTCCAGAAGTCTGTATCCGCTAATGGTCGGGGGTAGCAGACTTAACAGAGAAAGTAAAAAGTTGTTATACACAATGGTGGTCAGGCCATCCATCACATACGCGGCACCGGTGTGGTGCAGCATACCGGCCACGACAATGAAAAAACTAAAAGTGTTTGAACACAAATTTATGCGCCTCATATCATTCTGGAAGGTACACCTCCCTCAGAGACCTATACGCACGTTGCAACGACATAACCCCGATAGCGGATTATATCCAGCAGGTCTCTCAAAACTTCTACTCTTTTAAGCTGGGCAATAGTCCGCTAACAAGACACATAACACAAATTAGAGAGCATAATGCCCTATTTCGAATTAAACACCCTTTACCGTACCAGACGTTACCGATTTTTTGGCAACCCCTGTAGCCAAACTTCACCAACTATAACTTCCGCTTACACTATCCACCTTTACTGATATTTCATACCTTTAAATCTTTCCTATCCCCCCTTCTTCCTTTCTGTTTGTATTCTTTTTGTCGCGTTTGTTTCTTCTTGGTTTCTTTTTGTACATTTTTGTCTCTAAATACGTTTTCTTAGCATCAATTTTTCACAAAATCAAAATCTTGTGGTATCGAAAATTATGAGTATATGAGTATTTGTTTGTAAACTTTGTCTTTGAGATAGCCCCACAAAAAGAAATCTGGCGAAGTAAGATCTGGTGATCTAGCTGGCCAATTTACCGGACCAGCTCTACCGATCTTGCGACCGTTGAAATCACGATCAAGTACTTCACGTGCTATCACTGAATAGTGTGCTGGACAACCATCATGTTGGAACCACATGTTCTGTCGTACTTCTAAGCTTCAAGTAATGTCGGCAGTTCGGTTTGTTCAAAATATCTCGGTACATTTGACCATCCAAGTCGCCTTCCACACCACACGTTGACAGTCCAAGGACGCTGCTATTCAATTTGGTAAAGCATGTTGTGTCAATTAACCGTTCCGGGGTTTGTAAAAGACCACTCGTCGGAGAATAGGTAACGAGAAAAAATGGGGTTTCATTGTATTTGTTCACGTGCCCACTCACAAAAAGTTACCCGATTTTGGAAATTAACGCCATGAAGATCTTGGTGTAAAGGCACATGATACGGATGATATTTTATTTCAGTTAATATAGCAATTACATTATTTTCTCCAGTGACTGTTGCTCGACAGGTTCTTTTTTTCGGTTGAACATTTCCGTCACTTCGTTCGTCCGGCAAACCCACAGACTCGTTACAAAAGTATCACTTTTACTCCTAATAAAACATTCTTCTATTATATATGTTTTCATGTGTTTCCAGTAATTGAGTGTATATGTTGAGAATAAAGAATTGTCATTATTATTACTATTAGAGACAGATATTAATATTATAAATATCGGGATATGCATGACTCCTACTAACTTTGCAAGAAATAACTAAAAATATACTTTTTTCTTCATACGTCAGAAAACCATGATATTTCTTACTCATTTGATGACATTAAAGTTTGACATTTCAGACGGCTGTGCGTTGTTATTAGCAATGGAAGTAAAAGTACTTTTTCTTCCGCTCGAGCGGACTTTTACTTCCGTTACTAATGGCAACGCACAGCTAAATTCTTTATCTTTACTCTTTTATAGCTAATCGACGCTTGAAGAAAAAATAACATGTCTTATTCAGAATAAAAGTCACTTTTACTCCTAATAAAATAATATACTATTCTTCAAATGTCAAAAGAGCAGGACAATGAACTTAAATTGTCATTTCTCTGACATTCCATCTGAGCAGAAGTAGAAGTCTTTTATTGCCACTCTCATCACTCCGAGAGGCAGTAATAGTTTTTACTAAAAGTATTGGAAGAAAAATTCATATTTGACGTTGAAGAAAAACTAGCATGTTTTATGAGGAGTAAAGTTATTTTTTTGTCTCGGCTGGACTCACAATCAAGTACATCTTCGTCACAAAAACGTAATTTTTACTCCATATAAAACAATGCACTATATTTTTAACACTTCACTTCACGATATTTCCTTTTTCAGAATTTTATCAACAAAATCAATGAAACTTCATCAACTACTATAACATCGTCCAAGTCTCGAACGCTGTATGATTACCAAACAGTAAGTCAAACTATGGTTATTTATATGTATTAGAGTAAATATTTTTTTAAGCGTGTTGTAGCATACAAGGACCTCATCGACTCAAAATGCATATTGGAGATTCTCAACGGTCCTGAAAGCCAAATTAGTAATTGGATGGGAAGTGGTAGAAAAAATATATCAAAAGCATTTGTGGTATCAAATAATCTATCGAAACGTAAGGTGGGTAACCAAAGAGAAACAGTAATGATAATAATTAGTGCTCTAAAAGTTTAATTGATTAGGAAATTTTTTAATAAAGGAATAAAAGTTCTTCGCACAAGCCTACGCATTCATTGGTTCAGGAATGTATTTTTTACACTATTTTTATAGATAGTAGAATAACAAATTTTATGGCCACTGTTGAATGAAATAGTTTCTTCTGGGTTTTGTCGCAGTTGTCGAATTTGACTTGATGTTCCGCCGATCATACTGCTACGTTGTTCTTTTGACGACTCGACCAAAGCGTAACCGTTCTCATAATAATTTTCGTTAGTTTTACAGTCCTTGATGTCTGTTAAAATTACCGATATAGACAGTTGGGTGAGAATAAGTGGTTCAGTAATGGGTTTTGCTGCAAGTACCAAGCACCAGATGGAAATATTCACGGTTTTAACCTTCAACTTCATGACAGGTGAAAACCAGTATTTTCCTTCCCTTAAACTGAATCTAACATCATCTTCCGAATATGTCTTTATGCGTAGTGCCAGACTGACGTCCTTTGAGAAAACTGAAATGATACCGATTGGCGGCTAAAGGAGTACGACCGACAGATGCACCGGGACCAATGCATAAACAGGACCTTCAATTCTTCCTTGGAATTCTCAACTTTTACAATCGGTTTTGAAAAGATAAGGTGGCCGAAGCCGAACCATTACATCGGTTACTACGCAAAGAACTAGCCTGGCAGTAGAAAGACCAACGAGAGAATCTTTGTGGAGCTGAAGGGCTTATTGACGTCAAGAACAGTTGTGCCACAGTACGATAAAAGAAAGTTGCGGTTATAAGCTGTGATGCTTCACCGTATGGAATGGGAGCGATTCTATCACAGAGAGGATGACATCGAGAAACCGGCTTACTGGTATCGTACGTTTAATAAAGATCAGAGAATTTACGGTCAGATTGACAAGGTCTGTGGTCGAAGGAGTTAAACAGTTTCATCAGTTCCTGGTGGGAGGTAAGTTCATTAGTACAACCCATCACAAGCCGCTCTTGGGATTGTTTAACCCAGAGCAGTGATTCTGTCTCCGAGGAAACACATTGCTGTTTGACTTTAACTATCAACTAATTCCCATTGAGAAAATACAAAAAACTTACCAGCGAAAACAAGACTTTGAGAGGTGTACGATACTCAACTTGGCATCAGTGGCAGAGTTGGAAAAACAGCACAAACCGTACATTCGAAGAGAAAAATTTCTGCATACAAGTATTGCTTGAAAGCACGCCACCGGAGTTAAGTATAGTGTGAAATATCGACCGAGAGATGGAAAACCGTCTGGCCAAATTTATGAGAACAACTCGGCAAAACCCACAGTCAGAGTTTAGAGCCTTCTGGAAACCTGTGGCCACTGCTTTGTTGAGTTTGCTGCAACTTAGAGGAAGTCTTCTTGATTATAGTCGACATTATGTTAAAATGGTTGGAGAATGATATCAAATCAATGGCCTCGCGATTATCAGAATCAAGCAAATTTCGCACAATTCTGTACAAAATGCAGCCATATGCGCTCAAATCGAACCAGAGTGGACAAAAATTACGAAGAAATTTATTTCCGCAATTATAAAGCACTGGAAGGCACGATTGATGATGCTAATGCCTGTATTTTACAGAATTTTTTGAGTGGAAACCATATCAAACCTCAAAACGTACCAGAGGGTAATAAATAAAGAAATTCGCAACGGGAAACGTGCGGTCTGCGAACCACACTCGGCTCGCAATTCTTATTCAGTACGATGAAAAATTCCAATTCAAGTTTCGCTAACAGGTCAACCAAATCTCCAACAAAACCAGTTCAAAATCGTAAAGTCCCACTCACTTAGACGACCATGTTGTTAAATAAAATAGAAGAAATATATACATGTAAACAAAACAAGCAAGCTTCAAAACTGAGTGCAACGTGGAGAGCGTGCCTTTAATTTATATAGACATTTGCTATATTCGATTTTAGAAATAAGGTTCTATAGTTTATAATTTGAAGTAATAATATGTCAAGTTATTAGAAGTGCTCCTGTTATTAATATATATCTTTGTTCAGTATCTAATATTTACCATTAAAGTTCTCATTTAAAATTTGATATTTTGTTCTCCTCATAACCTAACTTATAACGAATGTTAAGGTAGTGAATCCCAAATTTTCTATTTAGCTGGCCCATCTGTCCAAGTTACTTAAATGTTAAAAATGTGCCATAAATATTTAAGTACGGTTTCTGTATCGTTTTGTTAAAAAAATTGTTGTTTTTTTATTAAAAACTATCTTATCGCCTTAGAGCAGTAATAGAACTCATTCTCGCGTGGATTAATAATAGTGCATTATATAATAAGGGTGGTTAATTTTGCCTTGGTTTGCAATCACTCAGTGACAGTAAAGACCTAGTTAGAACCCGTATTACGTACGTACGACTTTTTATCTGCAGCCGCAAAATAATCCATAAAAATGCAAAATGTCGTTTGCTTTCTGCAATGCGTAAAAAGCAGACTATATCATTGGATAAGATCCATTTTTCCTATGAATTTTTTGGTTACGTATTTAAAAAAAAAATTCGTGACAAACTTACTGATTTGACGAAAATTCAAGTATTACTATTATAGTCCTCCACTGATATAGTATTATAGAAAGCATGGAATCTGATTTCGCATACAAACTGTAATATCACTATAAAAAAACTTTTGAGAAAACCAAAACAAAAGAACATACTTTACATTTGGACAAAATTACGTATATGGACATTAAATACTGAGTTTGAATTATTTCAGATATGGCAATTGGCCGGACAAAGAATAAATGAATTTTGCAAAGGTTTCCCGACATTTCTGATATATGGTGCTGCAATTGAAAACCAAAATGATGATGAAGTTCATATGAGTGATAATATCATAACTCGTAGAAAACGGCAAACACGGCATTACTTTCAAGGAAGAGTGAGGGGACAAACACAATCACAATATTTAAATTTTGGAAAAGTAGATCAGCCGGGAAAAGCCGAAGCGGAATCTACACTAGAAGGCTCCAAAGCCGCTGTTAGTAAGTAAATATTTCATTGTACTTGAGTGAAAATATCTAGCTTTCCATCAACAATAAAAATTAATGGAATACTTATAACTTGGTCGTTCAATCCTACATCGGCAGCCTCTAATAATCGCCTTCTCTTCAATGAACTACAGTCTAAATTGGACGTTGATCTCCTGTATATTCAGCCTCCAATATTGTGCCGGTCGCAAGCAACTTTTTTCCAAGTTCTGTCGCCCATCAGATTTTGGGCGTCGTCTGACACTTAATCTTTCCATGGTTTCCGTGGCCTCCCTATTTGTCTTCTGCTTTGAATTCAACTGCCAAGGGCTTTTTTTGGTAACTTGTCGTTTTCCATACTTACTACATGGCTTTTCCATTGAAGTCTTTGTGGGCTGGCGAATTCTAAGATCGGTGTTTCTTTGAACAATTGGTAAAGTTCATGGTTGTATCTGGGTCTCCATATCCCGCTTTCGTTAATAGGCCCAAAGATCCTTCTTAATATTTTTCTCTCAAAGGCTTCTAATTCTATTTTTGTGTTTTTTGTCATTATCTACGTCTCGTATCCATAACATACTATTGGCTAAATGTTGATTTGTAAACCTCGATTCCCTGTGTATGCATTTGTAGCGGAATATGTGGAACATTGCTAAATAAACTTTGTTGGCTGACATCACTTTCTGAATTTATTTTTTTCTATTTCTTACTTGTTTAATTCGACTCGAGGTATTGGAAACTTCTACCCTAATATCATCCTCCGCCTTTTGTGTTCCGGTACAATCCATTTCGCTCCTCTTTTCAGTTGCTCATATACTGTTCACATACAATTTTCATCATCCGTCATCTACGAAGACGTTAAGACGTCTTATGACATACTCAAGACTAGAGAGTCTGAGCCATCTGTCCTCTGTCTTAGCCCATTAATTATTTGGATGCTATATGTGAGTGTATTTTGTATGCGTACAGTTTAACTGCTTCAAAATCTAAGATGTTATGCTTTATCTTGTTGTCTACTATAAAGGCTACTCCAAATTCTCTGTTCTCACTCTCTTTGTTTTTACTTCTATACTTCTATATTTTAGGTGGAAACAATGGGATGGGTCAGGCGCAAAGTCAAACTCAACCCCTCGGATGTGATGAATGTTACGCTCCGGGATATGGACAAGGATCAACTGGATATGATCAAGGGCAAACTATCGATTTTGGGCAAGGTAGACCCAGTCAGAGATTCCCTGGCCAAATAAGCCAACAAGGGCCTGGACAATTTGGAGGAGGTCCTGGGTACATTGGAGGAGATTTTGGGTCAGGAGGTGGACGACCTGAACAACTTGACAGAGGGCGTGGAGGAACTAGACCAACTGGTGGTGGACGACCCGGGCAATTTGACGAAAATCATGGAGCGACTGTTACAGGCCCTGGACAATTTGGTGGAGGTGGTGGAGAAATTAGCAGAGGCCCCGGACAATTTGGTGTGGGTGGTGGAGAAATTAGCAGAGGTCCCGGACAAACTGTTCAAGGTCCTGGACAATTTAATGGAGGTGGTGGAGAAATTAGCAGAGGTCCTGGACAAACTGTTCAAGGTCCTGGACAATTTGGTGGAGGTGGTGGAGAAATTAGTAGAGGTCCCGGACAAATTATTCAAGGTCCTGGACAATTTGGTGGAGGTGGTGGAGAAATTAGCAGAGGTCCCGGACAAACTGTTCAAGGTCCTGGACAATTTGGTGGAGGGGGCGGAGAAATTAGCAGAGGTCCAGGACAAACTATTCAAGGTCCTGGACAATTTGGACAGGGTAATGGGCAAATTAATTTGGGAACTGATCGTGGTGCAGGTACTGAATTTGTAAATGGGCATGCCGATGGAGAAGGCGGTCAAATTCATGGAGGTCCTAGCCAATATGGAGGAAGACAACCTAGCGAAGTTACCGACCTTGGAGTTGGAGGAAATGGTCAATTTGGAGGAGGCTCTGGAGTACAAACACCCGGGCAAATTGGCGGTCCAGTTAATGGTGGTGGACAAACAGCTGGCAAGCCTGGAAGACCAGGAACATTTGTAGACCAAAATGGAATCGTTGGAACGGGTCCTGGGCAGTCTAGTGGAAAACCAGGACAGTTTGGAGCAGAAAATGTAGATATAAGGCCTGGGACAACCATAGGATCGGTAAGCAGACCAGAGTTAGTTGCGCCTCACCAACCAAGTAATGGAGGGTTACCAGATTATGGAATCACAGGAACCGAAAACATTAGAATATCCGGACAAAATGGAGGAGTAGGTATACCCAGTAGTTCTCAACAGAACGGTGGAGTTCTAGGTCCTGATGGTAGAGGGAAAATACAGCAAATAGATCAAGCAACAGGACAAATGATTAATCTCGAAGACAGTGTTAGAAAGCCCGCCCAATATGATGGATCATTTGGAGGAAATTTAGCGGGTGATTATCAAAATAACCTTGGTCAAACGGGAAGTTTCCATGGTAGATTTTCTGGACAATATGAAACAGCAGGATACCCTTATACTGGTTATGTAAAACCAGGAACAACAGTAGGTCAGCCCGGTTATGTTGGACATGGAACTGTAGGTTTACAACCAGGATATGGCGGTACAAGCTATCAACCCGGACTTGATGGGCAATATGGTGTACAACATCCTGCTACTACAGGTGGTGGGACAAATAGTAAAATATATCCACCTGGTTATGATAGTATTAACTATCAACCTGGAATTTCTGGTCAACCTAGTTATGTTGGTCAACGACCTTTTCAACAACCAGGTCAACCTAACTATGGTGGACAACCTATCTATAGTGGCCAAGTACCTGCTCAACAATTGAATGGTCATGACAGAGTAGCAGGACCATACGGACAAGGATTAGGAACGCAAGGTGGTGGACAATATGGTGTACAAAGAACTCCTGAACAATATCAAAATGGTTTCCAAGGCGGTGTTCCTAGTGGTCCAGGCCAAGCAATATTTCAACCGGGCCCTTCAGGAAATGGCGGGCAAATTGGAAGAGGCACTGACTTCGGGCAGCCAGGATATACAGATCAGTATGGAATAAATCAAGGAGGATTAAAACCGGGGGTACAAGGAGGTCCCGGATACCAACCAGGAATTGGCATTAATGGTAATCAAGGTGCCCCCGACTCTCGCCAACCATATCGTGAACCAGACTATACTGGACAAAACGGGGAAGGACGCGGTCAAGGAAGTTATGGTGGTCCACAAGGAACTGGCGGGATTTCAGGTAGACCTAATATTTATGGCACTAGTCTAAAACCAGACGGCCAAGGAGGTTATGTGGATCAACAAGGAGTTGGAAAAAATGACCAATATGCCACCGGCCCTAACCAATATAGTACCGGTATAGATGGCACACCCACTCAGTATACAGACCAACGATATCCTAGCTCTACTGGACAGGGAAGTAGTTCGCAACTTACAGATGGTGCACAAGATTTCGACGATTCAGACTCACAAGTACAAACATCTGTTCAGCAAACAGAGAATGGCACACACGCTCAAGCTCAGGCACAAGGAACATATAATGGAGGTACAGCGCAATCACAAGTGTCAGGAGTATATTCTGGTTCAGGTTCTTTCAGTGCTTCTGCGGGTTCAGATGATGGTAAAAGGGGAGCACAAACCCAAGTGTCAGGTGGAGACTATGGGGCAAAAAGTTCAGCTCAGGGTAAAGGCGGCTTGGGGCAATCACAAGCGCAAGTTATATTGTCTTCAGAAACAGGAGATACTTTGTCATCTGCTCAAAGTAAAGGTTCTAATCATGGCACACAAACACAAGTGCAAGCTTCCGAAAGGGGAGGTATGGCTGATGCCCAAGCAAATGGTGCTGGTAGTACATCCTCTCAAGCACAGATAGGATTCACACCATATGATGAAAATGACGAAGATAATCAAACAACGCCATTTAGGGGTGGTGGGACAGCCGGTGCGCAAAGTGGCTTATATGCTGGTATGACCCAAACTCAAATTCAAGGCAAGTTTCGTTACGGTATAAAATATACAGGTGCTGCTCAAGCTGGATCCGGTGGCACAATCAGTGGAAGAAATCAAACCATCAAGCCAGGTCCTTTTAAACCACTTGATTTGCCATTTTATAGTGGACAAAACGAAAGATCAGAAACACATTCCCAAAAACAGGTCAATTTTCAACAAACTAATAAAAAAATAAAAGACTCCACATCAAGTTCATCTGAAGATACAACTGACACAACTTATAATAGAGATCATAATGTAGACACTGATGGAGAGGCTAAGGTAGACACTGATGGAGATCATGACGTAGACACTAATGAAGACCATGACGTAGACAATGATGAAGATGATGATGAAGACAGTGATGATGGATACGATGAAAATGAATATGGCCAGCCAGGCAAACCAGCAACCCGGAGTATTATAACACAATCATCTGACAATCAGAGGCAACATATTATATTAGATCCTTTGGAAGATCTAGACGCCACGGTACATCAAAGTAGGGGAGATTTTCCAGCAGACGGTACAATTCTTCAACCTGGCCAATACATTCCAGGATCTCCAGGATACAAAATTCCTGTGGGATTTAGAGGAACTGTTAAATCCATATCAAATGGGCGTAATACATATGCAATAGGAAAAAATTCACAAGCACAAAGTGTTACCTTATCACCTGGGTCCGGTAGAATAATTTATAAACGTCCAGTCTATGCAGTTTCTTCAAATACACATTTTAGAAATGGGCAATACGGCTATGGCTCTGGTTATACTTATCAACCTGCATACCAACCCGTTAAGTACCTATTGAAAAATGGAAAAGTTCTCCCTAATTTTGTATCCGTATCAAGGTCTGAAACGGGATCGAAGAATTTATACACGGGGAAAAAAACTCCGAACATTTACTACACACAATCATCTAGTTGTGGAATATTTACGAACCACTGTGTATTTAATGCAGGGAAAAAAATTTGCTTCCCCAAAGTCAAAACGAATCCAGATGGAACAATAATGGGGTGTTAAAAATGTATTATAATTTAGATGTAAGTTGTAAGTTAATAGTGTTCAAATACATTTATATAAAAAAATATTTACATAAGGTTTACTTTTCTACCCACATTGAAAAATTTTATATTTCCTTTGGTTGCCGAATGGGAAGAAGCACAACGATTATCTAACTTAACATTTCACAATAAATTGGAAGTTTTCAATAAGTAGGAACATGCTTTAACAATATGGACACAAATAGTGTGATGTCACGTTAGACAACCCTACATACTAAACTGTCATACGCTAATGGCGCGATATGAATGCACTGGAACTTGAGTCTTAATGTTCTAGTTAATAAGGACTATTATCAGGAGGGTTAATAGTCCATTGCCGAACCGGTTTTCAGAGGCCAAAAATCGACAAAATTCTTAGCAGTATATGTATGGTCGAAAAATTTAAAATTAATGGGGAAAAATCGATTGGGTCCCAACAAATAACCAGAAGTAGGGTGGGGGTGGAAAAAGGGATGTTGTTAGTGATGAAATGTGGGTTTTACGATTCCAGGTAAAACTAGACATCCTATCGAAAAAAGTTAAATTCAAAAGTTGTAGATGATTGAAAGATCTATAACTTTTATTTCAACCGTTTTTCAACATAACTTCAAAACTATTGAGAAAAACCAATTTTTTTATTTTTATTTTTACCCCCTACAAAAATGATTCGATTTTAATGATATTTGGTAAAAATGTATATTTTTATGTCTCAAATAAGCTGTAATTTTTTTGATCCGAAATATCAATTTTTTGATTTTATGCGAATTTAATTCGAAAAAAAGGCCTAATTTTCAGTCAAAAAAGTTGATTTAACAAAATTTTGATTTTTGAACATTTCAGGAAGGATTTTTTTCGTTAAAACCTTTATGATGGTGTAAAAAAATCATGCTGTTACTGTGGAAACATTGTTAAAAATAGGAAAACCAAAACAAAGATATTTTCAAGATCGATTTTTCCGTAAATGTCACGATATCTTCATTGTTTGTAGTGTTGAGAGTGATGCAACATGGTAATTTCAATGTAATATCAAATAAGGGAACTTTGATTAGCCGTTTAAGGTTCGGGCTGTTGAAAAACAAATTGTTTAAACAATAATTCTACATTAAAAAATTGCTAAAAAAAACCGTTTTTGTGCAAGAAATTTTTTTTATAATTTCAAATTGAAAATAATGTCATTAAAATATGGATTGAAACTAATAGCGTTCATTTATAAATGAAAAAAAAATATGTTTGAACGAATTAAAATTTGAAATGTATCCAAAACGGTAAAAAACTTCATTCAACTTAGAAAAACTACCACCAACTGAAGGAGCAATTGAACCACACTGCTACAGGACCTATTTTCAAATTCAAACTTGACTTGGTAACAAACTTACGGCTACGGATTGGGGATGGAAACACCATCGAACCAGAATAATGCCCAAATTGACAGAAAAAGAATTAATTCCTGAAAGTTTGCTGAAAACTATTTGCTGCAGCTGTGAAACTGGTTGTGATAGTAACAGACATGAAAACATGAAATAAAATGCTCCATTTTATGCTCCAATTGTCACGGGTCCGAAAACTGTTCTAACACTGAAAAATAACCATTAGAAGAATTCAACGATTCGGAGGGAATGGACCATCAGCTTGCGCACTCGCGAGGGGGTTTAGTTGTAGTAGCGCCCCACACACGTAAAATAATTATAAAAAAACACTAATACAACAAAAGCTGAGACTTGGTCGACATGTTCATCATGTTGAAAAGTAACTGAAAAACATAATCAGCTGACTTTAGAGTGGGGGAGTATGCTTCATAGTGGAGTCAGACAAGCAAAACATAAGGAATTGTTTCCAGTGTCATTTTTTTTTTAGGCCATTTTGTGAAAAATCGACCATTTGGGTCGTTCTTTATAAATATAGATGAGTATATCTCGGTATGTGTAGGTCCAAAAAAAGGTAAAAAAAAATTGAAACTGTTAGTTATGATATAGGCTATCAGTGGTTACAATATGAAATTTTTGTCTGCACACATAACCTCAAAAAAAATAAAAACTGAAAAAACTAAATTTTGGTTACAGTTACAAGCCTGGTACTTTAAGTGTAATAATAAATATAAAAATAATAATGTGAAGTGAGGTACCGTCATCGGTTTAAGCGCTGAGACCCCGAACGGCGATGTTAAGCAGCGTTGGTCGAGTCCGTCACTCAGACGGGTGAACGCTGAATGTGTTATAGTACTTCCTTACTATCAGCCCTATAAAAAAGAAAAAAAATTCGAAAAATTTAAAAATAAATCAAAAGTATCGTACGCCATGTCAAAAGCGATAAAAAAAGTCGTTACGATACTTAAATTAACAAAAATAGACAAATTCTCTGAAATAATTCTGGAAAAATGCACAAATAACCGATAATTCTCAATTAACCTATATTCATCATCGAACAACACCAAACACCCAAATTCGCCTTTTCGGAACTCAAAATCATCAAAAAACCGACATTAAAAATATCCGCCCTGTATAATCTTAAACTTAGTCAAATTCACCATCCAACCCCAACTTTTCATCGTCTCATTTTGATACGTCCATTTTCTATAAACAATTTTCTTTTCAAAAATTTCAACACTTCGACCACATAATATACATATACCACAAATTACGCTCCGTACTTCTCAATTCCGCACTACCATCGAATTCGTCAAAACGATACCACCCGCTTCTACTTTAAATTTTCTTACTTTTCAATCACCCCTCGTATATCACATTCCATATCGGCATTATCTTCAACCCATTATCTTATCTTATTTCCAGGCACAGCCCGCCTATCGCACCTTTTTAATTATCTTTCCAACTCGTAAACATCGGACCTTCGTTACGACTTTACGGGGTCAATCCGAAAACGTTTAAATTAATATCAATAAAACCTCAATAACTTCTAAACTAATGTCGATATCAAAATTCTTTTTGTACCAAAAAATTCTCCTTCTCAAGACGGATTTTTTCATGTAATTGTCGTTTCCAAAATTTAAACTTTAGCAAGAGGTTGCGCAATATTGTGCAATCTTGCGCAATCGAGCCGATCCAGACTACACGGTGCCGTTTCCAGCTCTTTTAAAACGGGATGCTGGACTACACGGGGCGCGCCAAACGCAATATTTCCAAATGGTATAAATACCCGAGCTCCACGAGCTCGAAGGAAGTTAATTTCTTCGGTGTTACTCATAATTATTGTATACAGTGGCCGCGCTACTTCCAAGGTTAACCCTTGTAAAAATATTGTTTTATTTTTTTAATTTTAAATAAAATAAACCGGCCTTCGCGCTAAATTAACTTATATAAATTTTTCCAGAATTATAAATTAAATAATTCAAAAAATAATTAACTGACTTTCTAGTCGAAATTTTATGTCGAACAGTTACCTTCATAAAATATCATTGTAAAAAAAAAATAAAATAAATTACGTACGAAACTTTGTTCACGTACTTAAATAAAACTTGTAAATTGTTTTAAAACTAAGTGTCGTTATTTCTATACACAGGGTATAGTCTTAGACCCTGGCCAGCAGCCTTCGAGGAACCCCCCCGAACTTCGAATTTTCAACAAATAAAGTGCACACACTGCCTGAGGTGTCTCAGCTTCGAATTTCTCTGTAACATATTTAATTTTTTCAAAACCTGAGAGGCGAGTGTGTGTTCAAACGGCATCTCATTTCGCCGTCCTGGTTGAGTGGAAGAGTGGCTGTAGGCTAAACTCCGCCAGGGCGTAAATATAAACAAGGCATTAAAAAAAAAAATTGCATATTACCAACAGAACGCTAATGCTTCGATTCCAACAAATACCAGCCGAAAGACTGATCCTACTTAAAGGAGCTCTCGTGCCAGTCGTCTCACACCACTTGCAGACTGCAGTTTCGAGCTGTTGGCTTTCGTCAGTGCAAGGTGTTATCCTTTGACCATTTGGTACTTCTCGATATCTTTAGGATAGTGCCATGCAAAATAGTCACAGGCGTCATTTGGCGGCACGAGAGCTCCTTTAAGTAGGATCAGTGTTTCTGCTTCGGCTGGTGTTTGTTGCAATCGAAGCATTAGCGTTCTGTTGGTAATATGCAATTATTACACTTAACGCGCCAGGCTTGTAGCTTGTAATTCAGCGATCGGCGGGGCACATAGCCCGGAGATTAGCTGTTGGTTGCAGTCTGGTTACGTTCCTTATAGTAAAATAAGAATTTTATAGAGGAATTTGCGACTGAAAAATTATGTTTTAATCTAATAGATAATTGAATTTTAAAATATTTTTCTTGTTCACCGTCATAAAGTGCATTAAAAAAACCTGCATTTTTTAAAAGAATCTCATACGATGCGCTGCACAAAAGTTATTGACCAATCAATTTTTAAGACTTGTATTAGATATTTTGACTTGAAATTTTAACCAGTTATTGTTCACATTATAAAGTATAATTTCTAAAAATTTTATCAAATTTCACTTAAAACGTTCGAAGTTATAACCAAAAAACCAAAATTTAGCAGTTTATTCAGTTTTTTTGAGGTTATGTGTGCAGACAAAAATTTCATATTATAACCGCTGATAGCCTATATCATAACAAACAGCCTCAATTTTTTTCTCTTTTCTTGGACGTACAAATACCGAGATATACTCATCTATATTTAGAAAGAACGACTGAATCGGTCGAGTTTTCACAAAATGGCCGATAACTTGCGTAGCGGCGGTTGCTAGGGGTAGAAAATGTCCATCTCGTATAGTATTCGATGTAACTAACATGTTAAAGAAAAAATCGGCAGCTACTGGAAGCGGCTGGAACCTCCCCACTCGGTGGATCTTTGAAGCCGAAAAGAGCATTAAATTGTGGACAAAACGGCACTAAACGTAATCCGATCTCATCCAAAACCTTTTCAGATCTTCTGGGGCACTAAAAAAACCCTCAACTTAACGTATTTACAATCATCTATGCGAGTTATTACCTACATTATCGCTCGTTGAATAATATACTATCAGAATATTAACAACTTTAACATCACTTGAACGACTAAGAAAGTCTAGTTATCCTAAATACTACAGATTTGTAAAGCAATAAATTGAAAATTGGTAAAGTGATAATCTATAATAAATTCACCAACGAAGGTACAGAAAGCATATGATATTGATATTGTTACATCTACCTTTAAAGTTTGTGACAATCCACTAAAAGTTACAAATATGCCGAAATCTTATTAACATGACATGACACCAACGTTATCGGATGACAAACGATGACAATGGCAATCGTCAAAATTTGCTCATTGCAATCCGATCACTCACGGCTGCCTTTGTTAACTGAAACATTAGTATTTCAGTAATTTTACTAGATTTTAGAGGAATATTTGTAGTTTAATTCTTCGATTTGTCTGTATATATATATATTTTAAAATGGCCCTAAACGTAATCCGCTCTACTTCTAGAGCAATGAAGAAACCCTCACACGTGAATTGACACGTGATGTGACGAGTTTCACGACTTAACGGCTACGCGCATCGATCATGTCATGCGAAATGCGATCTATGCCATATTTGCTTTGTTTTTAATTTTTTTCACGGAAACCAAATCGAAAGGGTGGAAGTGTGATATATCGTTGAAATCAGAATTTTAACTGCTGGTTCCGTTGCAAATTGAAAGTAATTATAAAATAAATAACTTGTTGCGTCAAAATGTCACTAAACGTAATCCGATCTCAACCAAACCTTTTCAGATCTTCTGGGGCACTAAAGAAACGCACACGCAAAGTTTCATTCAAATCCGTTCAGTAGTTTCGGCGCTATCCTGCTAACACACATACACGCATCCACACATACACGCATCCACACATACACGCATCCACACATACACGCATCCACACATACACACACACAGACATTTTTCAAAAACCACTTTTTTGGGTTCCTAGGAACTCAAAACGTAAAGATTTGATGTTATCTCAATTTTAGTTTTTGAACCAATTTTAGTAACCTCTCATAATTTTATTGTGGAGAGGTTAAACCAATTGACACTGGAAACAATTCCTTTTTCACTAAAATTTTATGCCCGTCTGACTCCAATATCAGCTTCCCATGTAAACATGTGAAAAATATGCGTTGAGTATAAACTGATGCCACAAAAGCTAAAATTTGATACAGTAACAGCTAATTTAATAAATTACATGAAAATAATAATCCGCTGAATTTTTCGCGGTAGATGTGCTCAGCTGACGAGTTAAAGGCGCAGTGCATAGTTATCCGCGCGCGCGTTAGTTACTAGCGGATTTTTTTTCATTTAACTTATTAACTTGCCTTGCATTTTCAAAATTCAGCTTTTGCGGTATCAGATGTCTATTGTTTTTTATCACTAAACACAGCGCATTATTGGATCAATAATTGGAATCGATTATTAATAACTGTAATTATTGGGGATCTTATATCATAATATAAGTTTTTGAATTTAAGTGTCCCCCGAATACGTACACTCCGCAATTTTCAAGCGTGCGTAAAAAAATCGAGTTTTTTGAAATTTTTCAAAGGGTTAGGTATAGAAAAATTTATTACTTTTTGACATCATTTCGTTTGCTAAGCCGTAACTTTTTTTGTGCTATATCGATAGCCAATTATTTTGCTATGCAACGATGCACACGAATTAATTGTGGCGTTTCGTATATGAGATACGGGCCGTCAAAGTCAAAAGTACGAGGATTTCGCTCCTCTGACGACACGCCCGTACTTATAGATGAAATTTTTTAATATATTATTTAACTTCATAAATAGGTACGTATATAGCATTTTGTATATAAATACAAGATAAATGTTGAACATTTTTATATAATTAATTGTCAAAATTATATTTCTTGAACTTGTATGGTCCAAAAACTGCATGCACCCGCTACTTTTACAATAAAAAAACAATAGACATCTGATACCGCAAAAGCTGAAATCTTATAATACAACAGGTAAGTTAATAAGTTAAGAAAAGTGCTTAGCTGATGCAGTCAAACATGTAACGTGCGCGCATGGATAACGATGCGCTGCACCTTTAAAGGTAAGATTTACCAGCAGCGTCGAATCGCAAGCGTCTGACGTATCCGTTTTGATGCGTGCGAAAGACGCACAGGTGGTGTTTTCCTAGCAGCGTTGTGAAGCTTGCGTTTTACCGTCAGTTTGTCATTTATAGCTTATATCAGCATGTTGGATATTTGTTGTAGTGTTTGAAAAATAATATGGAAGACGCTGTGTTGAATTGGTTGCTGTTAGAAGAGAAAGAGCAAATATTGGTATTAAATTTTGCAATAAAACCACACAGACAAATCTGAGAGAGAACTGTTTAATGGGAGAACGAAGGAAGGCTACAGGAATTTACTAATAATAGGCCATTTCAGTCGATACATTTAGACAGTTTCCCGCTTAAATAGGCAGCAATTTCATTTTGTATTAAATTATGTCGGTGACTGTATTACCAAAGCGCACCATACACGAATGTTGTGTGCCCTATATCAGCAGAAGAAAAACTATATTCAACAGAAAATGGAACCATTTTCGGTTTTGCTGGGGTACCCATCTTTATACTGTACAGAGGGCAAATTGTAAATCATGCACACACACATTTTCAATGCTTTCTACTGAAACTACGCAAATACTATACCTCAGAACACGTTTTTGAGCGTCTGCGTTTTGACCCCTTCTGGAGCAGTCCCACGCGACTATCGCAAACGCATGCGTCTGACGCATGCGTTTCGAGGCTGCTAGAAAATCTTACCTTAACTTGTCAGCTGAGCACTTATCGACCGTGAAAAATTCAGCGGATTATTTTTTTCTTATAATTTATTAAACTAGCTGTTACTGTACCAAATTTCAGCTTTTGTGGTATCAGTTTATACTCATAAACGCATATTTTGAACATGTTTACATGGAAAGCTGAAGTATAATCCCCCACTCTAAAGTCAGCTGATTATGTTTCTCAGTTACTTTTCAACATTATGAACATGTCGCCCAAGTCTCAGCTTTTGTTGTATTAACTTTAGTACTGAAAATACTTCTGGGCGTGATGTGTATATGAGAGCTGTCTTTAAAAAAACGTTGCGAGTATTTCGTGACATACTTGGGATTTGCATATGTTGCAAGGTCTGAGGCCGGTCGGCCGGCAAGGTCACGGAATACGGAGGATAAAGTTATTTATAGAATGTCTAACTATTTATGATTTATGGTCGAAGAGTCTGAAATATTAAACGCTGACTGAAATACAATAAAAATACATGCGTATTTATTGCAAACAGTATTCGAATAGCAGTTGCTATATATAGAGTAATATACTGAGTGATGCTTAAGACGTATAACTAATTGTAATATATAAAATGCTTAACAAAAAAAAAATAGTTTTACATATAATAATAAGGCAGTGTCTATTTGCATCGTCCGTGTCCGTGTAAATGCGCATATACTTCCGTGTAGACGAAAGTATTCCATATAGTGTGCATGTGCGTAATCCGACCTTGTCTGCCGTCAAGGGCAAGAGAAATTATCTATCACAATCAACTATACTACATCAAGTAATATTAACCTATTTAACCTAACTTAAAATTTTAGTTGTTAATCGAGCCGAAATACATCTCGTACAAAATATAGTAAAAAAAACTGTAAAAAGTTTATTCGAACCCTCGACCACAGCGTGAGAATCTGACAAACCTAACTACTACACCACGGATGACTGTTGAGGAATCTGCATACTTCTTGGTATATCAATACGTTACAATGAATAAATCAACGGTCAAAGCGGTCGAAAGGAAATATATTAAATAATTAAGCATTCTTTGTATCTCTTCATTTTAGGGCAAGGAAATTTATTAAATAATTTACCGTTTACTTTCGTATACATGGAAGTACACGCGCATTTACACGAACACGGAGGGTGCAAATAGACACTACTTAATAGGTGAATGACAAGTAGATGGAATAATGTATATAAATTATAGCGAATGTAAAATAAATACACAAACATAATTGCAAATAAATTTAAACAATTGCAAATAATTGAAAATTCTTAGATCTACTGTGTTTTTCTTTGTTTTATCATTTCTAACTAATCAAGCACTGATGAAGTAGATTCTTCCGGGTCTTGCCGTGGTCGTCGAACTTGACTTGACGTTTCGCTGATCATCCTGTCAGCTTCTTCAGAAGGATTCTAAAGACTGAATCTGTTGTGTTACACTCCTCGCTATATACCTAGGCGCCGCTTCGCTTCGTTGGTCATTGGTCGTGCTTGGTACGCTTTGCTGCTCGTTCGTTGTGTTTGGTTGACCGTGACTTACTACGGTGCTGTTACTTGGCAATAACAGTATCCACGTGTTACTAAGTCGATACCCATCCTTTCTGTTAAAGTTGTTCACGTTTTTCATAATTTTCAGTGATTCCCTAATGATTCGCGGATAATAGCGCGTATTCCTGTCTAATATATTGACGTCCTCGTAGTTGATTTTATGGTTCTCGTTATTATGGACATGTTCTGCTATCGCCGACCTATCCGTGTATCCAAATCTGCTATTTTTCTGGTGTTCTTTGATTCTGCACTGGATACTCCGTCCTGTTTGTCCGATGTAGCTCTTACCACATGTGCACTTCAACTGGTAAACACCTTTTGATAACAGTTTGGGGACAGGGTCTTTGACTGAGGGAAGCATCTGCTGTATTTTCTTCACTGTTCGAAATAGCAAGCACTGTACTACGGTAAGCAAAAAGTTGTGTCTGGTATTTTCAATACGCCTAAGACAATTGCGTAGGATGCAAGATATGTGAATTTTTTTTATAACGATTTTGTGTGTTGAACGCTATTGCAGCTAAACCCCCCGCAAATGCGCAAGCTGATGGTCCATTCCCTTACGTGGAGAAATAAATTGCAGCTCTTGTGCTTTTGGTCATTAAAAAAAGTCGCTGATGACTCCCAGGCTGCTATCCTTTATCCGACGGGATCAAAATTTCTATGACAGTAGTATGTTTGGTTGCATAAGTTTTGACTTCACAGCTAATTGAGTCCATTCTCGGTCGCATTTAATAATGAAATAAACTGATCCCAGTACGCATCACAACTCACAACATCACTTATCTAAAGGCAATGTATTTGAAATTAATATAGTTTCAACAAATAAATGTTCTCATCCCTGCTAAAAATGTCTCCTCAATGTACAATCAGAGCTTATCAAGTTTTATTAGTAGTTGTAATCAGTTATGAGGTTTTCATATTTCTATGAGCTGAAGATGTACACTTTATACGATTTTTGAAGATTTTTAAAAGTAAGGGTGTTTTATGAATATTTATTATAATGTAGCTACTTGCTTCTCAAAAATGTCTCGATATTTCCACTTTTGAGTAAAATCAAATCCTGCACAGAACTAGTCAACGTAAGTAGATTTTCAAACAGACCCGTCTCGAAAAATCATGCTGGCGCCCCCCAAGGGGGCTACTTGTATCTGCCTATACACAATACTTTTTGTTCAAAAGTGGTAAGAGACAGAGAAATGATCTGAATGTCATTCAATAGAGCATAAGGTTGTCATTTTATATTTTATAATTTTCTCTTATGTAAGGCCCCACAGCAAAAAAATATGGGCGCAGTCTTCCAATAATAACACATGTTCGGCTATAACTCTAAAACGGCTCAATACTTGAAAATTCTACAGAATATAAAAACTGAAGACGTATATTTTTTCTATCAATCGATATATAATTTGTATAGGTATGTTATTTATTTACATAAAGTCGCTAGTGGCATGCAAAGGAGAAGTTGCGCATGTATTTGCGTTAGGGTCTTGTTAAATGACTTATTATTCTTATAAACCCTGAAAAATAATGATTGTACCCTTTAAAAACTATTCTACATTTTTCGTTTTACTATTTATTATGTAAAATCCTTAACAAAAAATATGGAGCGACCATTGTAGCCATAAAAACAAATTTTTGGCTGCCCTTCAAATGATCCAGACAATTAAATCAGACACAACATATAAAAGAGTATATTACTTTTCTACCAATTAATTGGTATAATTTGTAAATGCGATATTTAAATAAAACACCCACTGGCGTGCATAGAAAAAACAACTAATGCAGTTACATTTTTGGTGGGAAAAAAGAATCATATCTCATAAAATTCTTTTTATTGTGTTACCGGTTTCGTGAACAACTTCACATCTTCAGACACAAAACTACAAGGAAACAATTTAAAAAGGGAATTAGTGACTGCATGTTGTCAATATGTAGTTAAAATAAGTTAATAGAAACTTAATAGAAAATCTAAGGTAACAGTACTAAAATCTTATGTATAAAAATTAATATACCTATCTAAAAAAGGAAAAAGTTATAACAAAAACTAATATCTAAATAAAAAGTAAAGAGTTATTGGTATTGGAATTTTGAATACTGTATATAAATCAAATTAATAGGTATCGAAAATTATTGGTAGCGTGCGAAAAATTTGACTAGGTATAGTTTAAACATATGATAAAAGATACTTACATTTTATTTAAATAAACAAGGATTGTTAATTCAATGTTTTTCAACATAGTCATGTAATTTGTAACAAAAGGAAAAGTTTGTAAAAATAGTCTAATAAGTAAATAAAAATTATTATAAAAAATTTTGTAACGTTAAAATTAATTTGCACAACCGACTATCTTGCGACCAATAAATAGAATAAAATGACAAGAAATGATCTAGAAAATATAAAATGTTAAAGATAAAAAACAGAAGGATGGTGCCCTCTACCGGCTTACTCTTGAAATGCTAAAGTACTGTTGTACAGATGACAAAGTAAAAAAGAATCGATCTATGATCTATATGGAGTATACCTAGGGAAAAGTAGGTGGCAGTATATCGACTATGTCAAAAAAACATATAAACAATAAATGCCCTGTCTAAATAACATTAGATATAATTTATTGAGAGAGAGGAGCTCGTACTAAATGACTACAGCAAAGGTATGAGAAGACAGAATTTATTTGTGAATTAAGAGATAAAGTGTGGATTTTTAAAATCTTTTAATATTTCAAGACTTTCGAGGTTATTAAGCAAAGCACCTTTGCCCATGAGGTGTAAGATTTTGAAACTATTGTCAAAGGAATGGTTATTGTCTACCAGGTGTTTAGCAAAGTGTGAAAAGCCTGTAGATGAGGTGATACAGCGTACATGTCCTTTTAACCGCATTTTGAAGTTCCTGAAAGTGCAACCAACATATGTAGCGTTACACGTATTACAGGAGAGTTTGTAAACACCACATCTATCAAGCGGGTTAATTTTATCCTTATTGTTAACAGCTAATTTTCCTACTGAGCCTGAAGATTTGAAAGAGATATGGTAAAAATGGTTAAAACAGTTTGAAATTTTGTAAGAGACGGGACCAATAAAAGCTAATGAACGATAAGGCAGATTAACAGAAGTAGTGGTGGGTTGGTTTAGGTAGACAGCATTTTGAATATTTTTATTTAATCTTTTTGTGAGTAAATTATCACAACTACATTTCTTTAATAGATAATTTACTTTTACACTACTTGTCTTCGGTCATATACCGCCACCTACTTTTCCCTAGGTATACTCCATATAGATCGATTCTTTTTTACTTTGTCATCTGTACAACAGTACTCTAGCATTTCAAGAGTAAACCGGTAGAGGGCACCCACCATCCTTCTGTTTTTTATCTTTAACGCTTTATATTTTCTAGATCATTTCTTGTCATTTTATTCTATTTATTGGTCGCAAGATAGTCGGTTGTGCAAATTAATTTTAACGTTACAAAATTTTTTATAATAATTTTTATTTATTAGACTATTTTTACAAACTTTTCCTTTTGTTACAAATTACATGACTATGTTGAAAAACATTGAATACTTTAACAATCCTTGTTTATTTAAAAAAAATTTAAGTATCCTATTTTATCATATGCTTAAACTATACCTAGTCAGATTTTTCGTGCGCTACCAATAATTTTCTATACCTATTAATTTAATTTATATACAGTTTTCAAAATTCCAATACCAATAACTCTTTACTTTTTATTTAGATATTAGTTTTTGTTATAATTTTCTCCTTCTTTAGATATATTAATTTTTATACATAAGATTTTAGTACTGTTACCTTAGATTTTCTATTAAGTCTCTATTAACTTATTTTAACTATATATTGACAATATGCAGTCACTAATTCCCTTTTTTAAATTGTTTCCTTGTAGTCTTGTGTCTGAAGATGTGAAGTAAGTTTTTGTTCACAAAACCGGTAACACAATAAAAAGAATTTTGCGAGATATAGTTCTTTTTTCCCACCAAAAATGAATTACTACTCACATGGGATCAATCTACCTCCGCTAATGCAGTTACATTATAGCAATACTGACATTTTGGATCTTTGATCAAATTTAAAGCTGGAAAAGTATCCCAAGCTTTCTAACACTTCTTTTCTCCTTTCTAGAAAAATGAAAAAGTGATATCACAATAGTGAATGGAAAAAAAGAAAGAACAAGACATTTTTCTTTAAGTTGAGTCACGATATCCTTTCAAGATACACATTCAGATTCCCTCCAGTGCCAAATCCTATCCAATTCTTACTTTTTTAAGAAAACAATGTGAGTCATTAATAGGTAAATAATTTTACCTGATTCAAATGGCGATGGTAGTCAGTGTAACAGATCTACTAGAGTTAAGATGGTCGTCTAGGTTACTTGGAAGGCACCTAAAAACATTTTGAAATATTTTCACTTGAACTGCTCAATTATTTTAAAAAACTGATTGTTAGGAGTCAGCATTGCAAGTAATTTTCATGCAACAAAAATCATCTAAATGAAACAAAAACAAATGTCACTATTACGTGCACTTTTATAATACCGAGTGTAACAGGATCATGGTATACCCCTTTTTTCTCCTTTAGTTTTAGTTGATCGAAATTTAGGATATACTACATACATAATAAGCGGCACTTTTTGACATACAATTGATTTTTTTCATTTCCGGTTTAGCCGGGAGTGACACTAACTTTCGATTTTTAAATGGAACACCCTATATATTACTGCATTTTTGAATTTTGCATAATTTTCTGAATCCAACGATTCCAAATAAGTGACATTTCAAAATCAATTTTCTTTATAATATAATTTTTAGTTTTCCATTTAAGTGTGCCATGACGGTTCCGATTTATTTTAGTTGACCCGTGTAATGCTACAAAAATCGAAATTCCGTTAAAAACACTAAATTACGTGATTTATGAGCAAATAAAATTCACCAAAATTGTTTTTGGGGCAAAACTCAACTTTTTCAAATGGAACCATATCGGTACCGTGGTACCATTTATTAGTACTGTTAATAAGGGATTTATTCATGTGTCGTATTAAAATGTGCGATAAATACGAACAAAATTATAGCTAAAATAAAATAAGAAAATACAATTTTGTTCTAATTAAATGTTAAGAAGTAACTAAGGTGGCTTTGTAAACAATGAAATATTTAGCTTGTCAAACATTTGTTGGTTTAACGGTGTTTTTATTGTGTCTTTAAAAATTGTTTAAAATTCTTGTTAATTGTGTTCAAAATGCCGCAAATTTATACAAAAGATGAAAAACTGGACGTGTTAATTATTTATGGGGAATGTAAAAGAAATGCAATTGCGGCTCTACCGACTTTTATACCCAACGATATCCTGATAGACAATGTCCAGCGAAAAATTATTTTAAACGTGTTGGACACCAATTCCGAAGAGCCCAACAATGATCCCGAAGAAAACTTCATTATTGACGAAGGAATGGAAATTAATGTTTTGGCTTGAATAGAAGTTGATAAGACTGTTTCTTTAAGGCAAGTTGGGTTTGAATTGGACATCAATCACCAAACACTAAGCCGAATTTTGAACAAATACCACTATAAATCTTATAAATACCAATTGCACCAGCATTTGTACGAAAGTGATTACGAACGTAGGATTGAATATTGCAATTGGATTTTGTATAGTAACGTGCAGCCAAACAATGATTTTTTGGGACTGATTTTATTTTCGGACGAGTCTAGGTTTACAAATTTGGGATTATTATTTAACCGACAAAATACAAAATATTGGTCACAAGAAAATCAAAATTTATTATGGGAGGGTGATTTTCAAGTGCGGTTCGGTTTCAATGTTTGGCTTGGAATAATTGGTAGTAGAAGCATTGGTCCAATAATATTTGAAGGACCTCCGACTGGTGCCAGATACTTGAGATTCCTGGAAAATGAGATTGAGGACATTTTAGATGAGTTACCTTTAGATTTAGGGTAGGGAATGTATTTCCAACAGGATGGCGCTCCTCCCCATATTCAAGGATATTAATTGATTACCTTCAACGGAGATTTGGAGAAAACGTAATTTTGACGAATGGTTTCTTGTTTGGAGTCATTTAAAAAGTATTGTCTATGCAGCCGCCGTTACAGCCCGTGAAGACTTGGAGCTACGAGCAATTAATAGCATAACGGCCCAGCAATTGGCGAACGTTCTTCGAGAAACAGCTATGCGAGTCCCGAAGTGCATTGACGTTAATGGACAGCACTTTGAACTGTTGTAATGTTTTGTGTTAATTTTTTTGTATTCCAAAACCACCTTATGTGTAACAAGGTAATTAGAATAAAATTGTATTTTCTTATTCTCTTTTAGCTATAATTTTATGTGTATTTATCGCAAATTTTAATACGACATATGAATAAATTCCTTATTAATAGTACTAATAAATGGTACCACGGTACCGATATGGTTCCATTTGAAAAAATTGAGTTTTGCCCCAAAAACAATTTTGATGAATTTTATTTGCTCATAAATCACGTAATTTAGTGTTTTTAACGAGATTTTGATTTTTGTAGCATTACACGGGTCATTTAGAATAAATCGGAACCGCCATGGCACACTTAAATGGAAAACTAAAAATTATATTATAAAAAAATTGATGTTTGGCATCGTTGGATTCAGAAAATTATGTAGAATTCAAAAATGCAATAATATATAAGGTGTTCCATTTAAAAATCGAAAGTAAGTGTCACTTCTGGCGAATCAATTGTATATCAAAAAGTGTCGCTTATTATGTATGCAGTATATCCTAAGTTTCAATCAATTATCTTGAAAACAAAGGAGAAAAGGGGGGTATACCATGATCCTGTTACACCCTGTATATCACAAATTCTGTTTCATAACCACCATGTCATGAATTTAGAGGTTTATTTCTCTGGGTAGTGGAATAAATTAGGTAATCAAATATAAAACATTTAATTAAATACTTTATTGGCACAAATTATATGTGATACAGAACCCTGAGCTTATATGTTATAGCTTTTTTCTTATATATATTTATATAAATATAACACTATCTCATAATGTGTGCAGATTGAACAATTTAGAAATTACACAATACCTGCATAACCACAGAAGTAAAAGGCTGAACAAAAATGGATAAGGCACTATTGAGTGCAGTAGTGATTGTAAATAGAAAATTCATTTTCCATATTATTGCTAGGATTTTCAAAATCTTGTGACTTAATTGTAGTGTATTTTTTTCTTATTAAAGAAATTTGAAATAAATATAGCATTAGTGATGTCCTACATTATTATTACTCCACTCCTTTATTTATTTCAATTTCACATGGCCCTAACTTCTTGTGCTGTTTTAAACGTAACCTATATTTATAACAGTGGAAAAGTTTACAATATTTTGCATATACATATGCAGATACCGCACTAAGACTTCTATGGTGAGATTTTTTAAAAATGTGTATTTTCACTAGGTGTCCACCTTAAGATTTAAATTTATACCCAACAAATAATATGAAAGTCGTGGAGTGCCATTAGAACCTAAAACCGGTACCAATAAATGGCTTTTATAAAATCTTCGGAATTGTTTAGTTAAAACCCAATAACAAAGATTACCACTTAAAATTAGCCACTTGAGGAGGCGGTTCCGCACTCCTAGGATGTGGACAAGAAATTGAAAAAGTAACCACTGTATTAGATACAGATTCAAATTTTAAGGCAAAAAGGTGGAACACAATTTTTTACCAAAATGGATATTGTACACAAGCTACAATTTGAAGAATGTGATTTTTAGCATTAAAAAACCGACATGTCAAGACTGTTTTTCCTAAATAACACAAAAAGCATTTACAATGGAAAAGTGGTATAACACAAAATATAATGTGAAGTCCTAAAGACATGGTAGTTTAATAATAGCGCTCAAACATTTGTGAATTACTTATAATGTTGAAATCTTAAATATCTCAAAAACAGAAAGTCGAAGTCTTGAAATTGCCTTTCAAAAGGTTTCATCTTTGTTCCTATAGTTTTAAAAATAAAGTTATGAGTCAAACAACAAATGTAATTTTTGAAAAGATCAATGTAAGGTTTTCCTGCTGCCATTGATGTAGAATAAACAATATGAAAATCTGTATTGGCTTTTGGTAATGCACAATGTTTTTATTAAAATTTTTGAGAATTTTAAAGCACTTTTATAAAATTGTATCTTTTGACTTAAGCAAGGCAAAAATTCCTTTTTTTGCAAATAACTTTAATACCACTGCATTAAACGAAAAAATTATTAAATATTAAAATAAAGCTTAGGAAAAGTTAAACAGTTTTTGAAATCATTATTTTTCGTTCGTTCGTAATGCAACAGTTGAGTCATTTGAAGAAGAAAAACTTCTCCAGTAAAATTGCAAATTATTTAAAGTACAATATTTCATGAAATAAGTGATTTAAAAATGCCAAAAATTTGAGCCCACATTATTAACACGATACAGGGTCTTCGGTAAGGCGATGCCGACGCTGAACAAGAAGGTAGAGGGGGTCAATTGGCATCTACATGACCAGACATATCTTCATTTTCCATCATATTACGCACTAATTTAACTTTTTATATTCTGAAATATTTTTTTATCCGAAATACATAAACTTTCAAACAAAAAAAGTTTAAAAAAATTGTAATTGTAATTTTCGTCGATTTTCAATTTTTTTTTTAAAGTCATAGATCTTTCTACTTGGATGAAATTACTCCCGGTACAATCTTGCAGCAAGGTAAGCATTTACCTCTGCCTTGCCATCGTAAAAGAGTATGTCAGCATGCTCTTGTTTACTATAAGTAACCACTTAAATTCATTTTATTCAATATGCTAGAAACTTAAAACAAATTATCAGTAGAATAGTAGAAAAGTATGCAACACTGATGATAGCTAGTCATGATGCTAAAACATGCCCATTGATAGTTGTCAGTGATTTTACTATCAAATAACTAATTCTGACTGTTCTTGAATCGACTACTTTGCTTTTGTTGAAAGGACGTCCATATTCAATTTATAATTAAATGAAAAATTATTGGCGATCGATAGCCTTTCGCCTATTTTTAGTGACCGCTAAAACTTAAAACAAATTATTAGTAGAAAACGACACAACACTAATGATAGCTAAAAACTTCGTTAAAAAACAAAAAAAGAAGCATGCGTGTTGACAGCTGTCAGTGATATTACTATCAAACAAATGACTAATTCTGACTGTTTTTTTTTGTTGAAAGAACGCCCATATTCAATTTATGATTAAATGAAAAACTATTACCGACCGATAGCCTTTCGCCTATAGTCACCGGTAAAATAATATCACTTAAAGAGTATAAAATAGAGAAGTTTTGAAAGTAATCGTAATACCTAGATAGTTTTTAAATAAATAAATACCGCACACGACAAAAATTAGACAACCCCCAATTCCAGAATCCAGAGGCTTATGCGGAAGGGGGTTACACATTGAAAAACGCGGACATACAACCATATTCTCTGACAGTGCCAGTGTCGGAGCCCGATCCCAGTAGCGCGATACCTGTTCGATTAATTGTGATTGCCACCTTGCGCCTAGCTATCGACTAGATAATTTTGTAAGACATATCACATATATATTCTTAACCTCACAAAATACGACAATGCACTCTAAACCAAAGCAACAACTCATGTTCTGATGATTATAAAAGCGAGATATTGCCAGATTGAGTCGAGCGATGCAGTAGGTTTATTTCTGTGCTTATGCGCAGAGGGGGTGGAACTAAGCAGTGCTTATTCTTTCCTATTATTTGGGTTTTCTACCACATGTACTATTATCCTCTTCAAAACAAATCACCGAATCTACAAAATAATAGAATTATTGGAAAAAAGGCCTCTGTGCCCGTGACGTTTACGCCAAAGGAAAAGTCAGTGCTTCTCAACAAGTTTTTATTGTAAGCATGATAGTTTACATAGGGGAGATCTTTTTGTAGGTTGAGAACGACTGTCTTTTGGGAACGTCCTTAAAGGAAATTTTATTGGTTTTAATTTCCATCATATTTATTTTTAACATCAGGCTTGTTGTTTTTGAGATATATGAAATTTATACATTATTATCTTGACATATAAACATTCAGGCACCATCTTTAAATTGCCATTCATATCTTTAGAGATATTAAATCTGACAGAGGGAGAAAAAGTCATTTTATAAGTATCTTTTTTTTCGCATGCTACTTTTCCTTTAAACATAATATTTTTTGGGATATTTACGAAACTCCATCTTAAAGTACCAACTTTTTTGTGCTATAATTGACATGGTCAAATTCCTATAACTAAGAAAATATCAATTCTTATAAAAAAAATGTATATGTTTCGTGTTTAAAATTTGATTCTCTATCAGATGCAGTGGCATTAAGTGGTAAACTGAAGTGTGTATAATGTACATTGCAATAAAACCAAGGTATAAACCTAATGGCACTTGACTAAAGATATATATTGCTATTTCAGATACCTAATGTAAATAGAACTAGTGTTATACATCATATATATTCATTACAATTTCTCCTAGTTTTAACGAACATGATTTTGTGGCCTTTTTTTTCAATTTAATGCAACTTATATTACCTGTACAACTTAATTTCTATAGAAAGTTCTAGTTCAATCTGAAAGACCAGTGGCAATTATTTTCTTAGCTGGAACACCTGGTGAAGATATACAATCTATTTCTAACAAATTACATACATTTTAAAATACATCATAAATTTCAGAACAAAAAGTCAGTCTACATTTACAAATCAGTCAATAAAAGGACACTCCTAGTTGTAACTAGGTAATAATACTATTCTAAAAGGTAATAATAAATAATAATAATAATGTAATTTTTTATGTTAGTAACTTTTAAAATTCTTAATTATATTTCTGGTATATATATCCTGGCTATAACTCTGGTCTTTCGATGTTTTATTAGAGCACTGTTGAATTGATGTGAATTAATGGTTTTCAACAACAACTTTTAGTAAATTCACCAAAGTTAGTGCAAATAAAGTGCCCTGTGTGTAAATAGGATACACCTAGTCAAGGACACAAAGTGCATCAATTTTTCGTTATTAAATAATACTTTAAGGTCGCCATATCCAAAAGAGAGAGATCCGACGGGAAATATTTACTCTTTTTAACCGTAACTTCTTACTTTAAAAACATGTTGCAAACAAACTACAAGACTACCTAAGCAGAACTATAACAAGAGTAGTGTTATAAATTTTCACTCAATAATTTCAAACATATGCGAAATGGTTAGATTTAACTTTAGGAAATACAAATATTGACATAATTTTTAAAATTATTTTGCAAAACAACTGAAATTATTGAGTGAAAATTCATATTGCTACACTTTCGAGCTTGACCGAGGCAATGTCGTGCACGAAAATATGAGATTGTCGCATGAAAATATATGTTTCGTATTTTCGAGAATTATGAACTCGTATGCGAACTTTCCGCATGCGACTGATTTCGGGCGAGATACAACGGATGGGGCTTTAATACACGATAAAGCGATTTCGTGTACGAATGTATTCAAAGTGATCGTTTTGGTTTGTTTTATTTCGTGCCACATAAGCTCCATGTCTCAAGTTAGGTTTTTACCGTGGTTTGGTTATTATTTAGGGACTTTAAAGTAGACTTATTTGAACAAATTTTGGTGAGTGAAAATGGACAATTGGCAGCGTTAGATAGCTTAGTACATTTAGCTGCTATCGACGCCTTGGAACAGGTAGAAGTTTTGGCAGAAAGTGATTATGGAAGACAATTCCATGCGTATGATAACCCATTTAAAGATTTAAGGGATGACAAATTTGTCAAATTGTATCGTTTGACAAAACCAATGACAGAAGGAGAATAGTTGGCCACTGCTCCTGGGAGGGCGTTTAGTTTCAGGCATAATTGTGTCCAGAGGGCTTAAGTCCAGTGAAGGAGTCTGACGCACTACCAAATGTTGCGCCTCAGACTAGACAATGTCCCTCCCACGTTTTCAAGAGTGCTGAATCGATTTCCGGGGTCAAAAGAATTTTTCCACTTCGGCAACCCCCTGAAATTGGTCAAAACCACCCCCAAAGTCCCCTTTTCCAGGAACCCGTTTATTTTTCCCAGTTTTTCGACTGACTGTTGTTCCCTCAAGTAGAACGGAAGGTACCTCGAGAGATTTGACCTCAGCCACCCCTATTTCAGGCTTTCAACCTTTGTAGGGGATGGAAAATTGATATTTGTTTTTGTGAGAAAAAATTAATATTTTGTAGGAGGCGTTTCTTCGAGGAATGTGGTAGGTGACGAGATTGCATAATCACCTCCAGGGGTTGTTACACAACCCTGGTCACCTATCACTTTCCTCAAAGAAATGCCTCATACAAAATATTAATTTTTTCCCCAGAAAAAAAATAATTTCTACCTCTTTGAAGGGTGAAAATATACCTCGGGGGTGGTTACACAACCCTGGTCACCTACCATCTTCCTCAAAGAAACACCTCCTATAAAATCTAAATTTTGTTCTCACAAAAACAAATATCAATTTTCCACCCCCTACATGGGTTAGTAGCCTGAGGCAGGGATGGCTGAAGTCAAATCGCTCGAGGGACGAATGAACAAAAAACTGGAGAAAATAAACGTATTCACAGAAAAGGGGAATTTAAAGGTGATTTTTGACCAATTTGAGGGGGTTGCCGAGGTGGAAAAATTGGTTTGACCCTGGGAATCGATTCAGCACTCTCGAGAACGTGGGGGGACATTGTCTAGTCCAAGGCGCAAACATTCGGTAATTTCGACATATCCCAATTCTTTAAATGGACTAGCTTGGCCATTTTTGAATGTGAAACTTGAGGTAAATTTACCACTCTTCAATTTCGGCTGAGCTTCAAGAAAATCCACCATTTCTTTTTTCTGGTCTGCACTAACATAACCCACCCCCCCTTATCCGCTGATTGATAGTGCATTATAATATTCAATCAACACATAACAGCTGATTAGTGACATTAGTGTTTTCTAGGGGTTTCAAATCCATTTGGTTACACAAAACAGCGTTGCCACATTTGTCATCTGACATTTTCACGTGCAAAAAACTATAATTATAAGCCAAATTTTTTAAATGAGTCGAGTGCTTAGTATTTCGCAGGCGACAAATATCGATTGAGCTCGAAAATATGGCCCCTGTCATCGTACTACTTAGGTAATCATATACTTTTTTTACCAATTTATGTATAAAAAAAAAACCTAATCGCCAAAAATAATAAATATTTCCCTATCGGATCTCTCTCTCTCTCTCTCTCTCATTCTTGGATATGCCCACCTTAAGATGATAAAGTTAAGAATAGTTTTTTTTTTAAGAAATACATTTCTTTACAATTTCCAAGAATGTGTGTTTTGCCCCTCCTTTATTTCATCTCAATTTCATTTATTTAATTTCATTTAAACAAAAAATAATATTGGATAAGTCTGATTTCTTAAGAATTCCCATGCAAAAAAATCAATATTTTTGTTATTCTGATTCGATTATTAGAACACGATATATTATGCAGATAAGTAGAAAATCCGCAAGCTCATCAGAGAAGTTCCTATAAATCTTGACAATCCAGTCACTTAACGGAAAAAACTTTGTTTTCGTATTCGGGTGGTTAAAATATACAAGAATCAGCAATTACATTTCCCTGAAAAGTTTCAAGTTTCAAAAGTTCTTGGAGCTTTGAAACTTGGCAATTTAGAATATTTACATCCCCTGAACCAACCAACGTTGCATAAATATGATAGATATTTGTATGTACCTTTTTAAATATATATAGTATTCCAAATCTGAAGTATCTACTGAACTATAATATTGTTAATAAAGAATATAAACATATTGCACGGATAAATGTGAAATTGTAGTTGGGATCCACTATGTCATGTACCCATGTGAGTTGGACTGTGATGAAACGTGAAAATTATTATCAGGTAAATGACAATGGTGAGGTAGAAAATGTAAATTTCACACAAAGGAGAGGAAGACATTTGTACAAGATCGGAAAATGACTCAATGACAGCACTGAAGGCCAATGTTGAATCAAAGGTAAGATGAAAGAACCAACAGGAATGAAAACAGTATGGAACATTAAGGTTTGTGGTGTCCCACATAAAGCAAGTTGCGGGTATAACAGCAAAGGACAATTAGCAAAAGTATGCCAGAAGAGCATAAATTTTATTAATGAAAGCACGAATGGATCTAATAACAAACGCTTTTTTGCATGAAGGTATAACTGCTTACTGGAAGTGAAATTATACCTTTATGTAGTACTTCAGACAATTTTGATAAAAACAACCAACTTCTAAATAACGTTGAAATAGACAATAAGAAATCTGATTTCAGTTTTGACAGTGGTTATCTGTAAACTGCATAAGTTGTACGATTTATGAAAAACATTAAGGAAAACAATATGATATTTTTTAATAATAATAAATAAACACCACAGAAATTAGACAACCCCCAATTCCAAAAGCCAGAGGCTTGTGCAGAAGGGGCTTACACATTGAAAAACGTGGGCATAAAACCATATCCCCCGACAGTGCCAGTGCCAGAGTTGGAGCTCAAACCCGGTAATGCGATATCCATTCGATTAATCGCAATTGTCACCTTGCGCCGTAACCAATGCGACTATTGACTAGATTATTAAGGACATGGAAATGTTTTCACTCCAATTGTTTATTATGTAATAAATGTAAAAATATAAGACCTGTGTTAATTTATGGTGGAGGAACATATACAGTATATTATAGTATGTAGAAATTTTGCTGGAAAATTCGATTGGAAGTTTTAAATGGTTAATAATATTGACAGCGCTAAAATTAATTTTGATGTAACTGTCTTGATAAAAATGTATCCTGACGTCTATATAAATATTAGAACTATTTTTATTATAAGAAGCACTAGAAATAAGTTACTTCGGTAGCATTTTTTCCAACATGACGGCGCGTCTAGCTGATCACAAACTTAAGATATTTCTTAGAGTATAAACTACACACTAAAGTGCCAAGTTAGAAAACCCAAAGGATTTTTACAGGCGCATTTGTTCTTTCATTCTCATTGATTGGACTGCATTATATAATTAATATTAATAGACACGGTTAGTATTTAGATGGGTGACCGTTTCAAGGAAGACTGCATCCTCGCCTCACATCTTCCAGCGGTTTGTACATCAGTGTATGTGTGAAAGTTATGCAATTTTAGGCGAGGATTGTGTAGGAGATATACCATCCTTCAGAGGGGATGTAAAGCCGTCGGTCCCTTGTCTATTAAATGTTAGGTAAGTAAAAGATCCCTACTCTTCAAAAAAGAAGAGGTTTGGCAAAATTCCTGATTGGAGGTGGGTCATCTACAAGAGTTGGTGTTAGGTTTCAGTAGCAGAAATGGACTGACATTAAATAAATCTTAAAAAAACATTGAGCTGTATTTAGGTTGTTACTTTTGGTCCTTAATTCTGCCTCTTAGAAGAGAGTAGGTCAAGAATATAGATGTACACTGAAAAGCTAAACAATACTAAATCACAAGGTACTTTTAAACCAAGTGTTTCCACAGAATGTCTAATTGAATTTAAAATAGTTATTTGCCATAAAATTACATTTTTTGATAATTATTTATTATCTGCATTATCTATCGAATGGTGCAAAATTGTCACTTTTCGCCTTTTTAATTACATATGATTAACATGGACGGAGAACAAAAAACAGGCATCCCTAAAACCACTACTCAATGGCCCCAATCTTAAACATTTCGGCCACTGTTAAACACAGTTATTTGAAATGTTCACATAAATGAAGGGAATGTCAAAAATGATCTACAGGTTAGATTTGAAACTTCGTTTATACTTGGATTTTTTTTGTTATTCTTTTATCAACCTTTTTTAGTTAAAACTTTATCAGAACCATAACATTTGACAATCATATAGTATCCATTGCACAGTAGTTGATTAAAGCAGGTTTTTTAATTTTGTTCTTCTCCTTTATCATAAGTCATAAATGTATTATTAGTGTGTAACCATTTATTTCAGATTAGGTTTTCATTTTTATTATTCATTTTGAATATTTCCACCTTCTTGTCCTATTTTGATTTTCCCTAACAGACGAAAAGGGTAAGGGTATTTGCTTGTATTTATATTCATTTTGTTAAACTAAGTCGGATCCACCCTATCTAGTCCTCCAATTGTTCAAAGGATGTGTGTCATGGATGTTTGGTGAGTTCTAATCTCGATGTCAGAAAGACTTGTTACTGTTTATTGGAATATTATGATTTGGTTAGGCCTAAGGCCAATAGATTTTGGGTTCGAATTCTAGCTAGGGTATGGATGTATAATGGAAGGCAGATTGTCTGGTCAGAGAAAGTGCGGCATTAAAATTATAAGACCAGAACCAGTTCTTCGCATATCCTTGAACAAAGCCTAAATAAATATCCTAAATCGGGCCGAGAGCAAAACTCTCCACTACTTGCAGGAACTATCAGCATGACCCTCATTCAAAGGAATTCATCACATAACCGTTAAAATCATGAGCTAAAAAACTACTAGAGTTAAACGTTAAACAGGTTACTCTTGGAGGATTCTATACTGAAGATTAAATCATCACCTACACAGACTTGGGCCAGTGGAAAATGCTGAATGCAGTCTGTGTTTAAAATGAGATGAAACAGCAAGGCATGTTCTATACACTTATCCTGCTGCAGAAAGAACCGCTTCTCACTATTTGGCAAAGGACAGCTGTTGTCAGGGGATCTGGAGTTTCTCACCCAATAAAGTTACCAGCTTTATTAAAAAGCAGAACCTATTGAGTGACATATAATTAGGAGTGAGCTTCAATAAACCCCTCACATTTCAACCTAATCTAATAATTGTATTTTCATTCTAATTAACTGATAAGTGTGGTACACATAAGAGCTAATTCTATTACTAAGGGCCTACTAAAAAAAATGGAAAGAAAACAAAAATTATTGAATGCTATACACCATATAGGCTATCGGAATTACAGTTTTACTATGATAATAAATTATGTGTATAGTTTTAGCTACCAGGTATCAAAATCAGCATAATGACCTCAAAAGTGCAGACGATTTACTCTCATAAAACCAATGTGGTTTTGTATTAGGCACCAATATTACATGAGCATAAATAATAATTAAATAAAGAAACTGAAACTGAATGGAACTTGAAAATATTTAAAAAATATAATATATATTGGAATGCTCGAATGCTACGAGGAAGATGCAAGACCTCCTTCATCTCAGGATGTCACTAACTGCAAATCGATTTCGACCTGGTTTGGGTGTCGTTAGTGCAGTGCAAGTGATACCTTCAATACCCGGAGTTCGCATCTCATAGACACTGTTCCACCGCAGTAGAGCGTAACTGGCGCCATCTCTCAGTAGTCTCGAAATAATCCAAATCGAGAATAAAATTCATAATCATCACTGAATAAGCAATTTTATAGCAGAAGGAAATTTTATCAAAATATAAAATATAGGAATTATAATATTCCAACCTATCTCCAAGTGCCTTATATAAATAAGGAGTCAACAAATTAAACCAAAACAGCTATTCCCCCTTACGAGCGCTGAATTATATGGTAAAATTTACGTATTTTGTCTAAGTTAGCACTAAAATACAATGAATTGGAATGATACGAGGAAGATGTGAGGCCTCCTTCATCTCAGGATGTCACTAACTGCAAACCAGTTTCGACCTAGTTTTGGGTCTCGTCATTCGAACATTCCAAGTCATTGTATTTTAGTGCTAACTTAGACAAAATACACAGCTCCAACAGTGGCAACGTGGAAGAATGGTTATAAGATTCCAAGGAAAATTTTCAGAAGTATTTATGCTTCTTAAACAAAATTTCAGTTGATGTTTTTGATGCTATCATTTAATGGTGAATTCTGTGCAACAGTTTTACTTATTTACATGTTGACAGACCTTTTGTGCCCAAGCCTTCCTTTACTATATAGCATATATATGACATCAGAATTCAGTATCATCCATTTGTTACCGTTGTCTGTTAGGTGCACATCTTCCACGAAGCTACGTGACAACATACTTTTCATAGTTACAAAACTTTTCAAAAAACTTTTGCAAGTTTCGCAAAGTAGATTTGAATTTAACATGTTGGTATTTTCTAGGGATGGCTCCACTTATGCATTGACTTTATACAAGTAGTTTTCAAGTAAACAGGGAACAAAACTAAACACATACACAAAAGTTGACCTTTACATTTTATCACCTGCTTCTTAATTCCGCTAATCAAGTATAACTCTAATAACCAAACTTTATAATTTTTTTCTTTTATAACTTTTAAAAGGTTAATTATTTCATAAAAAACGTGAAAATTGCCAACAGGAATAAGGAACTCTTTTGTATATTAAACATTACTGGTCGTTGAGTTTAACCTAAATTTGAAAATATGTTCTCTTTACTTATGTTTGCCTGTTTTTGATTTAATTTGAATGGATTAAGTTTAGCACTAACAAAATAATTTGATATTTCACAGTGGAACCTGAACAGGGCCTTATAAAATATGCAGAAAAACATACCTGTACAAACAGACAGACGATGACTGACACGCACAAAGCAAATGACTGCGAACCATTTTGAAAGTAGACACAACACTAATATACTTAATAATTTAGAACATAACTGCCTTGAAAATGACATCAACAAGGTTATTGGTAATGATGTACAATTAACTAGACGAGGAGAGGACTCAAGCGGCAAACATGGTCCTCCAGGGCTCTACCAAATCTGAACGTTGGAATTCCCACCGTTTCCCCAATTTCTCCTGGTCATGTATTATGAAGTTATAATTAAAATAATAACATAAAAATCATATGGTGTGACATATTGGTCTAACCTTTTGGTTGCAGACTTATGGCGACCTACGCATCATGTGTATGGTCAAAAAACAGAGAAAAATATAGCACAAGGAAAATTGCAGAAACTAGAAACTGCAACGCCTTGCCTATTTAGGGACTACAGGAGCAATGCACTCGTGTCCCACAGAAGCTATGGAGGCAATGTTTGACCTACTACCTTTGCACTTGCATGTGAGGAAGGAGGCAGCACTTAGTGCCCTAGGACTGCATCAGGCACATAAATTTAAACCGGGCAACCTGGTTGGTCACTTAAGGATTCTGGAGTTAGTCCAGCTGGAGTCCATGACCAAACCAACTGACTCTATGCCAACCAAGCAGGACTTTCACTGTCCGTTTCACGTGCTGATCGAAAGCCATCAGACGAGCAAGATGGAGGCACTGCGATTGGAACAAGGGTCACTTATCTGGTATACCGATGAATGTAAGATGGCTGATGGGGTAGGTGTGGGCTTTGGATAGCCTAAATGTAGGCTATCCATAGCCCTCGGTAATATCCCAGGCAGAAATTCATGCTACAGATCTATGTGCCCTGCCCAAGAATGCCTAAATAGAGCTATTCGAAGGGCAAAGATTTATATACTATCAGATAGCCAGGCAACATTGAAACCTCTAAAGTCCTATCCTTCGAGTCTAAAATTGCCTGGGAATGTAGACAATCCCTGAAGCAACTGGCCAACAACAACAAGGTTACCTCGATGTGGGTGCCAGGGCATGAGGGAGTACACGGTAATGAACTTGCTGACAACCTTGCAAAAAAAGGAGCTGAAGCACAATTCATTGGCCTGGCCAAGGGACACAACGAAAAATCTAAAAATGGGAAAAGGATCAGAAAAAGTCCTACCGGTGGAATACTCCAGGCTACAGACAAGCGAAAAAGTTTATGACTTATTCGACAAAGAATGCCACAAGGCTTCTCAAACTTGAAAAGTCCGAATTGAGGCTGATAATAGGGCCTTCTAACTGGCCACTGCCCCTTGAGATATCATTTCAAGAAAATGGGCAAGGCAGTAGATGACAAATGCAGATATTGCGATACTGCAACTGAAACTGTTGAACATATAGTTTGTGAATGCAAGGTATTAATATCCGCACTAGGCGAAAGTTCCTAGAGCAGGAGGAATTAACACCTGAAGACATAGGGAAAAAATTCAGTTTTAAGAGAAAAATTTCTGAAATGGAACCAAAAGATCTATAAGGCAGGCTTATCCATTGGGGTTGGGGGCCATATGTCTCATAAATTAGAGAAAATAATTCATTAAAATGTAACCATATCAGGTGTTGCCCATCTTTCGGCAACCTACTTAGTTATATTCCCTTTATCTGATGTAGAGCTATAAAATCTGTTTGACACAATTTCCAACCTTTTCTATTGCCTTCTTCTTGTTTGTTGCCTTATGTGCAATCTTTTAAAATTTTCTCTTCCTATACAATGAAATAAGCTGTGCGACATAAGTGCTCACATTCTCAATTATTTGGAACAGAATTTTGATGATTGCTGTTTATTTTAGCCCCATCCGGCAGTTTGGATGTTTGACTCGCTAACGTCAAGTATCTGGGTAGGGCAAAATGTGTTATTAATGTTAGATAAAACCAGTTTTAGAGCAGTATTAATCACACAGGTGTTCCAGTTTTGATTCCTGACCATGGCACTGGAATAATTTTGGAAAGAGGAATACATCTCTGTATACAAGGATGTGTCTTTCAATATGCAATCAACTCCTGTACAAGGCTCTTCCAGGGTCTTAAAGAGGAAAATGGGATGATATTATCTGTGATGTTCATTTTTTATTAATATTATGTGATATAAAGTAGTGATGACAAAATGACCATGGTCAGTTATTTTTTGTCAATTAACCATCAATATAAACAACCTTAGACAATAGACCAAATACGATTTTTTTAAAGTTGTTCATTTCTCCATTTTAATTAATACTAGACACAGTCTGCTTAATACAATAAGTACCCGTTCAATTCTGGTATTGTAGTTTTACATTCTAGAGGCTATTTAACCCATTCATGATGGCCGGTGATGCGCGTGCCCCAAGCGCTCGGCCGAGCGTAGGAAAATTGCGCACTTTTGACTTGTAGCTACAAGTTAATTGCATCATTTGTCTCGCCGTGCTTGCATCATTCGCATCGCTGTGGTTTCTGCTTAGTTGATTAATAATTCATTGACAAATAGTTGAAAAAATGTCTAAAAATAAAAGGCTTACTACTGAAGAATTAGTAGAACACTACGAAAGTGGCAGTGATTACGTACCGAGAGAAAATGATGGCAAATCTTCCAGTAAATCTGAGAGTAAAATCTTAAACTTAGGTGAAGAAGTAGATAGAAAATATGACAATGATAATCCACCAGGACCTTCTACTGATCAGCCAGGAATTTCAAATCTTCAGGATGGTGGGCAAAAATAAAAAATCCAATAAACCATCAGAATTAATATTTCTCGGAAATTTGATCATAATTTCGTACCCACAAATATGAATTTTGATAATTTCAACTCCGGTATTGCTGATCATCTCCAACTTGATGAAAACTCTATTGAATTGGCCTATTTTAAAATATTTTTTGATGAACATTTACTTTCTACTATAAGCGAAGAAACAAATAAGTATGCGAAGTCATTGAAAGATGATGTGAATTTGACATCATTTTCTCGTTGGATGGATAAAGACGTATCAGAAATATACCAATTCCTGGCACTGTGCATATTGATAGGCTTGGTAGAAAAACGGTCATTGAAAGATTATTGGTCGACGAATCCTGCTATTGAAACTCCATTTTTCCACAAAATATGTTCGCGGGATAACTTTTTGCAAACATTATATGCTTTACATCTTGCTGATAATCAAACCATGGACAAAAGAGATTCGTTGAGAAAAATCAGGCCTATAGTAGATGCATTGAAAACTAGATTCAGTAATAACTTTTATACATTTCAAGACTTCGATGAAAATCTAATTCTCTGGAAGGGCTGTTTAGCTTTCAAGCAATATATACCATCCAAGAGACATAGATTTGGTGTAAAACTATATGAAATTTGTGATTCAGAAACTGGCTATATGCTGGGCTTTATTGTGTAGACTGGGGCATCAACCACTATCGAAAGAGCAGGAAAATTGGGCATATCCGGTGACATCGTTCTAACGCTAATGAAAGAGTATCTGAATAAAAATCACATCCTTTACGTTGACAATTGGTATAGTAGTCCGATATTATTCAAGCACTTCTTACAGCAAGGGATAGGGGCTTATTGAACTATAAAGCCGAACAGGAAGGGTATGTCCATTTTTGGGCAGGTTGAAAAGGGCAAATATTCAGCCGCTCACGATGAGAATCTATTGGCTCTAAAGTGGAGTGATAAAAGGTACGTGTATATGCTTACAGCAGTATTTACAGCAAAAGAGAAAGGGGCGACTGTAGATGCGTCTTTACTATGTACATACTTCGATATACCATATAAAGCAACGTTAGGCGCGGTTAGTACTTGGATGGGTGACCGTTTCAAAGAAGACCGTGTCCTCGCCTCACATATGAGTGGCTCGCATATCAGTGTATGCGTGGAAGCTATACAACCTTAGACGAGAGTTGTGTAGGTGATACACCATCCTTCGGAGGGGATGTAAAGCCGTCGGTCCCTTGTCTATTAAATGTTAGGAAGAGGTTCGGCAAAATTCCTGGTTGGGGGTAGTTCGTCTACAGGCGTCGGTGATAGGCCTCAGTAGCGGAAATAAACCGACGTTAAATAAATGTTACAAAAAAAAAGCAAACGGGAAAAAAAACTGGGAAAGCATTTCAAAACTGGCAAGGCAATAAAAAAACCAGAATGCATAATTGAATAAAATAACAAAATGGGAGCCATTGATAAAGCAGACATGCAAGTCAGTTTTGTAGGATGTGCACGAAAATCGCTCAAATGGTACAAGAAAGTATTCTTTCATCTTATGGACTTAGCACTGTATAATTCGTACGTACTGTACCAAGTGAAGACAGGGAATATACCGTCATTTAGGATTTTTGTTTAAAAGTTGCATCACAAATTACTGAACAATATGCCAAGAATTGCCCAACAATTCCAAGACCCCCAACAGTTGATAACTTAATACGACTTACGCAAAGACATTTCCCTGCCCCTATTCCACAAACGGAAGCCCAAGAGACACGAACCCAGAGAAGATGTCACGTCTACAGCAACACCAAGCTACAGAAGTGCAAAAGAAAAGACGTGAAATTTATGTGTAGAATGTGATGTTCCGCTTTGTGTTCACCCATGCTTTGCCGATTTCCATTCAAAAACGAAATATGAATATTATTTTTTATTATACTATTCCATTCATTGTTATCATGTTTTATTTTTAGTTACTGACTTATTCGTTTTTCTTTTTAATAAAAAAGCCAACAGCACTCGTTTTCTATTTTATTGTCTCGAAAAATGCCAACGTAGATGTACGTTCCCAGTCTCACAATGGAGGATCGTACATGTACGGTGCTCGGCCCTCGGTGCGGAAGTTGGTGACGTACACGTATGGCACTCGCTTAGGAATTAAAATTGTGTCATCGTACACGTACGGTGACCGGCTCACAAAAAACATTTTTAGAAAAACGCGTACGGCGGCCGATTAAGAAATTTATGACTCATAACGTAATAGTATGGCGCTAGGCCGTCAATGTAAATAATGAAAAACGTACATATACGACGACCATCACAAATGGGTTAAAACAACTTATTAGAATGGAAATTGGACAAATCAATTAGAAAGAGATAATTGAGGCAGTTGTTTTTCTGGAACATTCCTTTTAAAAAATAATCACTGGTATTATATACAACAAAAAAATATGTTTCCAACAATTCGGAGAGGTTCAAATAGCCTTGTCTGGATTTCGTACTGTACAAAAAATAACAATTTATGGTATCAATTAAAAAATGTTTTACAAAAACATCGATCTGTTATTTTAACCCTTTCTTTACCAACGCTAATTGGCACTAGAACGCTACTATTGCCAGGCTGTTTGATTCACCATGGACCCCACTGGCGTATATATACGAAATTTCCGAAAAGTAACTTTTATAAATCATTAAAATACGCCACATCCATACGGCAGTGGTTCCATGGATACTTGGAAGATTTTCAACGATTAATGTATATATACAGCCGTGGGAATGAGGGCACTTAAGAGTTATAATGACCATCTTCTTATAGTTTCATCTACAAATACATAAATATTAAAACATTCAAATATATTACCTTAAAATATTGGAAGTAAGAATCGTTTGATAGTTCTTGGCTATTAAAAACAAAGCGCTTCTGAAAAAAGAATAGAAATAACTGAAAATCATTACATAACTAAGAAAACAAGTTTAAAAAATAATAATAACGAAATTAAAAAATAAATTATGTATTTAATACCTATAATAATCATTTGTACAAGTAAAAAAATAGAATAAATAAAATGAACACAGTTAGAAGGTTAAATGTTTAGTACCTATAACTTATAAATAATCGTATAATTACAGAATTTCATTTAAGTCATCATCACTACCATCTTGTAGCAGAGTACCGCGATGGGATAGTAAACTTGAGGAACTACAGTTACGTAATCTGAAAAAAAATAATACATATTTATGAAAATTAAATACTAAATCAGCGCCACCCATGACCATAGATCTGAACTGGCACTGTTAGATTTACGAAAAATCTTGCCTGAATCAAAAGGTAGCAAAGCAGCACTTATTTCTTATTTTATACAAAGAAGTGTTTTGAGAATTTAAGAACATCTACTAATAATAATAATAGGATGTCCTACTAACCATCCTAACTTAAAAAGCATTAACTCCAATATCAGCTCCTAACGCCCAGTTTTTCAGTACTACTAATCTTTGTATCTTCAGTTCTCCAGTAATAAAATATAAATTAGCCTAACTTCTGGTATATTTGTGACATTTATTTTGGAAACTGCCATTGAAATAGATACATCCTCAATAATTGTGTAGTTTTATAAGTTTCTATTATGCTTTAATTAATGTGGATAAGAAACCTCTCCCAATATTAGTCATAAAGATGATCAAGTACTGGTAACTTTAGTCCAATAAAACCAAAACTTTATATAATGCAAAACAAACAATACATTATGCTGGAGAAAAAATAATATACATGGAAGAACACTGAAAACAGATTTTAATTCTAACTGTAGTATAGTGTGTTCAGTTTGCGATGGGTGTAATATATCCAAAAATAATAGTATGGTTTTCACTTTCTTCAGTCTACTCTTCTTCAGTCTACTTGACTTAAAATTGATTTTGTACCAAATTACAGTTCAAATGGGGTTTAACTCACGGAGTTAACCTAATAAGGAAATAAATCATTGTAGGTACACTTGTCTTTCTGTTAATTTTACAGAACAAATGCCTTTAACAGAATCAAAGTTAATGATGAATTAATCACTCCACCAGAAAAAGCAAGTAATTGTTTATTGATTTTTTTTCCACAGAAGCTATGCGGCTTGTTAACAATACACCTATTAGTTCTATTTTATCACATATGACAAAATATAAATCAATTTTTTTAGCTGATGTTACAGTAGAAGTGCTAGAATGCATAAATGGACTAAAAAATAAATATTCATCAGGTCGAAGATCATATAATAATAAATAAATAAACACCAGAGAATTTAGACAAATATATGTATGAGTAATGTACTATTGAAAAAAATTGCACTATACATTGTTCAACCTATTACTTACATATTAAATGAATCATTAAAGTGTGGAATATTCCCGGCTGGTTTGAAGGTAGCAGTTGCCAAACTGTTATATGAAAAGGGGGATCTCTTCTTGATAGCAAACTATAGACCTATTAGTTTGTTGTCTGCTTTTTCAAAATTAAGTGAAATTGTTATGTGCAGAATATCAATACCATTTCTGGAGACCAACAAAATAATTAATAGTTGCCAACATGGTTTCCAAAAGGGTAAATCAACGACAACTGCGATTTCTGCTTTTGTTGAGAGAATTCTACATTTTCTAGACAATGATCATCTTGTCCATGGTGTCTTTCTTGACTTGTCAAAGGCTTTTGACTGTGTGAATCATGGTATTCTCGTTGATAAGTTGGATAGAATGCCCATGATTAGTTCAAGTCCTACCTTTCAGACAGGTCTCAAAAAGTTTGAGTTGAATACCCCTCGGAAACTAGAGTTATATTAATCTAGGAGTATCACAGGGCAGTGTACTTGGACCGATTTTATTCATTTTATATGTTAATGATCTAACAAATGCGTTACCATCTATAATACTAAATAATTATGCAGATCAAACAAATATTTTTATTGCTTGCTGAGCAGAATTATGAAGCCTTAAAATTAAAAACTATGAATTTGATACTCCAAATAGCAGACTGGTTCCAAAAAAATTCATTGCTGTTAAACGCAACAAAACAAATTCCATTATATTCAGACGCAGTCGAAATACCAACAATTTTCCTGAAAATATTAATAATACAGATATTTTATACACCAACTGCACCAAATTCCTGGGGGTCAGAATTGATCAACATATGAACTGGGCAGACCATGTACAACTGCTGTGGTAGACTCAGTAAAGTTTGTTATACACTTAAAGAATTGAGAAAGGTTGTTGATCAGAAGCCACTTATTATTGCATATTATGGTAATTTTTACTCCATCGTGACTTACATACTTTTGTTCTGAAGTGGATCACAGTCAAGGTCTCTTTGTGATTCAAAAGAGAGCAATAAGAATTTTGTCAGGTTTGAGATTAGGAGATTCGAGTCAGGAAGTTTTTAAAAGATTGAATTTATTAACTCTTCCAGCAGTTTATGTATACGAATTTCTAAAGTTTGTCTTTAACAACATGGCTATATTTGAAGACTATGTAAATCAACATTTGCATAATATGAGATTTAAAGATAAATTTTGCTATCCTACTCACAAAACAACTCTACTCGAAAAAGGTTGTTTTTATGTGTTTACAAATATAATATATTAAATTAATTAAATAATTTACTTTCAAAACAGATAAAATGTATAAAAACTTTCAATAGTTTTAAGAATGTAATAAAAACAAAACTGAAAACAGCCGAACCTTATCGAGTAGAGGATATAGAAGAGAATATTTTTAAATAATAATGTCCAACTTAAGTTTAAATTTCAATTTAACATATCCACATTGTAATATTTGTCGCTTTATTTTAATATGTCTTGTCCTATACTTACTTTTATCCCAATATCATGAACTGTTTAATTATAAATTATATACTGACTAATATTATGACTTGTATTGTACATATTGTTTGTCTTTGGTATAAAATAAATTCTATTCTATTCCGTTCATTGAAAGTTAGAGCTATATGCCCACTTTCATCGCACTTGAACAAAAAAAAATACTAAAAATTAAAGTAAATAGCTTTTTATTTTTTAGTACAACTTTGCATTAAAAACTGTAAACTGGCTGTAAAGTGTCAAAAATTTGACATTATTAGTTGATGTAAATCGGCAAAGCAATCTAAATGCTTACCCTGTGGTGTTTATTTAAAAAGAAAAAAAAAAGAGGTCAAGCAGACCGAGACTGCAGAAAATGAAATCCGTACTATTTTTTTTCGGTGTATTACACCTATCGCAAACTCAATCCGGGAACACACTATATACTCAGAAATAACAAATGTGTGAAAATTAAATATAGCATAAATGAAAAATTTTACGAAAATAAACGAAATATATTTTATATTAAATACGACTTAATTACCTAATGACGAATAAAATCGAAATAAAATTTTTTAGGTTAGTTTAACACCAATTTTGAGTAAACTCATAGGGGGATGGTAGCTCAGTGGGTTAGCATGTCTAGCTTTATCTCGGATCATACCTAGCGAAGTGGGTTTGAGCCCCACCTACTGCGAAGTGTAGGATAATCTAAGTCGTGTGTGTAGGATAGAACCTTCTCCAATTTATTTTAGATTAATGATACTTCTAGGTTACACTAATACAGCCTCGGCAAAACCAATAATATCACTAAGCAAAGGTTATGCCCAGATTTCTCTTAAATAGACTACCTTCTTCAACAAACTATTGGTGATACTGGTATTTTCCAAGTACTTCTAGTTTTACCTAAAACTGGGTTTGCCAGTGTACTAGGGCAACTAGAAAAATACATATATTTTGAAGTCCATTGCTTGCTTCACTTATTATTTAACCCCAAGGAAAGTTATTAATTTTGTACAAATATACCTTTTATTGCGTAAATTTACAATGAATCGGCATGCACACATCAAGCGAACATAAGAATAACAAAAACATTTATTATTTATTTCTATATTAGCCCCTCAAGTGTGTTGTAGGTTAATAACATAACCATTTTTTCCACATCAATAATTAGTATAGACATTCGTGTAATACTCAAAAGTTTTTCAAATTGATATTATGCCAATTACTGGAAGAAAATCCTATGAGCCATTATAGCTTTGCATCTAATTTTTTGTTTTATTTTGTCACAACATATCTAAACAGTAACAATTTGAATGTTGGGATTTGTAAGCATAGAGTATTTTCTACCATTGTTTAAACAACTGAAAACATGATTTTACGAGAATAAAACTAAATGCTTAAATTTATTAGAATCAGGCCTAAGCTTAGATGATTCAACATGCCGCTACGCTCTAATGAACTGCTCCTACATTAACGAAAACTATTTTTATGTTGTAAATGGTAAAAATCCCAACTATCTCTGTTTTTTTTTTTATACATTTATTTAACGTCGGCCTATTTCCGCTACTGAGGCCTAACTCCGACGCCTGTAGACGAGCTACCCCCAACCAGGAATTTTTGCCGAACCTCTTCCCTCAAGAAGAATAGGGATCTTTTACTTGCCTAACATTTAATAGACAAGGGACCGACGGCTTTACATCCCCTCCGAAGGATGGTATATCTCCTATACAAACCTCGCCTAAGGTTGTATAGCTTCCGCGCATACACTGATATATACAAGCCGCTGGAAGATATGTGAGGCGAGAACGCGGTTTCCGTTGGAATGGTCACCCATCCAAGTACTAACTGCGCCTGTCGTTGCTTTACATCGCATACCGAAGTATGTACATAGTAAAGACGCACCTACGCTCGCCAACTATCTCTGTTCAAAACGGAAATAGTACGATGTCATAAACTTTCGTCAGTCGTAACCACGTTGCCGAATTTACGCATATTCCTCAACTGACAATTGACATTCATAGTTTAATGAAATTTGGATAAATAATCTGCAGCTTCAGTGATACTTTCTTACAGATTTATAGATTTAAAATGAAAAAGAATTTTAAGTATATCCAACATGTTTTAAAATGTTCCTAAAAGAAACAAAATGTTATGGCTCTTGGCATTAATCTTGCTGTAATCTTAATTTACAGTCTGTCATGAACAAAGTCAAGAAGTCATCATACGATATTTTCAACATGTTGGTGTTTTCTTTTGTATTATACTTTAAGATAAGTTTTATGACTATATATGTATGTTTGTTATAAGGCCTTATGAAAATAAAGATATTACTATCATCGATCAAATATCCCTCCAGATTTCAGGCACAACTCAGTATGCATTAATGGTTAAATTTTTACCCCACTAAATTATCGTGTTATCATTGGATATTTTTCCAAGGGATGAAAAATTAATGAAACCTTCAACTTTTTATATAAAGAAGAAATGATTATGTACAGACAATACATAACTTTAATTATATATAACTTGAAGGGGAGATCTAAAAAAAATTGGAAGAATAAAATTTGTATAATCTTATATTCTCATGATTTGGTTTTTATTCTCAAAAAAGCACATTATCACTTGTTTAAAGGATGACGAAAAAAATGCTTCACACTTACACATAACAGAACTCAGATTATTGCTACTAAGAGGACTTACCTCGACAAGGCGAAAAATCAGGTGCAAGTCAAGTTCATGAATTACTGTTTTTAACTCTTCCAGTGACTGGCCTATATAAACTATTTTGATTGAGAAAAATAAACATTAAATCCAAAACAACAAACTCAAAATATATATTTTATTTGAGCATATCGCTTATTTTCTTATATTATGTAATATTTATTTTGATCCCCAACATTAATAACATCACAAAATTACCGCTGTGACAAATACAGCCTAAACTTTAAATAATATTTATATTTGATTTACATTTAACTCAAATTTAATTATGTCTTCTCACTTCAGGAGGATTTTTCTGGCATAAATGCTAAAATATTGTAGACAAATTCTCTCTGCCTAAACATTGTTAGCCAGGCAGGTAATAAATATAACTTTTCATGTTTATCAAAATTCATATTTATCATATAAGTTAATTCTCAAAAAATACCACTGTATCAATAAAATTTATTTTTTGAATAATTTGTAAATGAAATAGACTTTCATTTGATATAGCAAGTACAAATACAGTAGAGAGCTAGCACTGTAAAATTCCTATGAAAAGTTTTGGAAGTAAAAATTGCGACTGGTTTTATTTAATAGTTCATAATTAATCGTGTTTATGTGTGAACTTGAACAAAAATTGTCCTGGGAAGAGCAGTGTTATTCCAGATATTGGCACTGAACAATTGGGTGTTTTCACTATATACAAATTTGCTTTTTTGATATCATTACAATGAAGTACTTACTATATTAATGCCCTGTGATTGGTGTGACGTCACAGCTTGGATTAATGGCGGAAATGGTATCTAAATAATTGGTAAATATAACATTATTTACGTGCGATTATATAAAGAAATGGCTAATATGGGATTTGTAAAAGCTACTTTTGGATATTTACAAGCTGTGGATGTATTCATGACTGCAAAATTTATGAAAAAAGATGACCGTTTCAACATAGCCGAGGTGAAAAGATCTAAAGCTGCAACACAAGTTCCCATCTATTTAATATCATTTGCATTCATGTATTATCATTTTAAGGCAGTAAGTTAATTCTTATAATATGTATATTGTATATAGTTATATTTTTAATTACTGATGTGCCTAATATCTATCATAGTCTGTACATGTAAATAGTAAATATAACCTATAAATGTGGCTGATAGATTTGTAATGTAAACAAATAATTGTCGGGAAAATACACATTAAATTTAAACAGTAAACTTTTTGCACACCAAGTTTAAGTAGGTACCTTTATTAAATAGGAAATTTTTTGCCTATTTAATAATTTCAGAGTTTCAAGAGAGAGAGTTACAGAGACAGTGCTATTGGTTATGTATGTATGTGTTAAATGCCGAATATGTCCAGAACATAAAGTCCGAAGTAAAGCTTATTTTACAGTTTTAAATAAGGAAATAACTCACTTTAAAATGATTTTCGCAGCAGTAAAATGCTGATGCTGCTGTAAGTGGATCACGTCTGTCAGCATTAAACCACTTTATTTTGCGTTGTTTTTGTTTTGGTAGTCACAAAAACTTTCCAAGGTGCATTCTTGGATGTATTGTTGCATCCTGGCACAAAACACCACTTGTTTTCCATTATAAAACATTAACTTTGTAAAATAACATTCATTTATAACAAAATCAAAGGAGTTTGTTTACAGAGTCCGATTGATGACGTCATCAGGGCAGGCACTAACGTGACCTAGTGTTTTGGCGGTTAAATTTCAAAATGCTTATTTAAGGGTATTTAATTGATTGGTAGTGTATTTTTTAAGTATTTTTAACTACAATTAAGTATTATCTTCCTAGTTAAAAAGATTTTAAAATTTGTGAAAACACTGAATTGGAGATCGATGGCCGGCTGACACAATGTAAATAGATCTGAGGATTATTTTATGTTTATTAATTTTTCTATGCTATCTTATGCTTAAAAATGATACCATCGTAAGCGGGAAACTGTAGTCTACAATATTGTAGGGGCACTTTTTGATTTAATAGCTCGTTTTCGAAATATCGGTTGTTAAATGCTAAAACGTAATGATAAAATACGTTTTGTTAAGGTTCTCGAAGCGAAATAGAGCTGTTTTTGTTTAAATTGTTTATATATATATAAGGCATTTGCGGATAGTTTCGAATATTGTAATTCCTATTTTTATAAAATTTCCTTCTGATATAAAATTGATTATTCAGTGAGAAATTAGACGTTCAAAGTTTTAAATTCCCATAGGCCCCAATGCTATTTCTATTATTAAATATTAGCAGACTTTTTAATAATTTTGGTGCCAAAATATTTATTTTTCCTGTAAGAATGATTCAGTGTCAGTATCTCTAAAATTCTGTTCTTTTTTCCAGGACAATTTTTTTCTAACTTCACATATAAACGCAATTAATTATGGGCTATTAAATAAAACCCGTCCCAGGTTTCACATTCAAAACCCCCAGAGGGTGATATTTTGCCCAGCTCGGCTATTGCTACTTGCCTGAATGCAAGAATGGCTCTGCCATTTTTAGAAAATGTTAAAGTTGTCACTAAAAATCACAGACATTTTCCGTTTAACCAGTAAATGCTAATTATTTCACAATCCGGATAAGTAGGAAACAAAATATATACCACAAGTTGGACTTGTTAAACAACTATTCATTAGTACAAAAATAATAAACGTGTAGTAAAAGTAAAAATACCTGCTACAAAAGTCCACTGTTTCCTATGAAAGGAAAATCGATTCATTGCCATCTTGATGTATGTTTCCAAATCAATTGGAAAATGCAGAATAAAATCTGATTGCAGTAAGTCCCCACCAGGCAGATTAATGGTTGGTGGAAATTAATTGATTTCCTTTCATAGGAACCAGTGGAATACTGAACTTTCGTAGTAGGTTTTTTATTTTACTACACATTTATTATTTTTGTAATAATTTATCCACTGTGTGTTGATTTATATATTTTGTTATTCATTAGTAATTAATTACAAAAGACATGACCTACTTACCTCTATAGTTAAACTTTAAATATTTTGCAAGAGAAATAGTCTCAGTGTTATTTAAGCGTAAAATAAAAAGCGGCCCCCAGTGACATGCAACTAAAAAAAATATGTACGTTTATATAAAGCAACAGACATAAATACATTATTATTTACAAACTGGAATTTACATGTATCACAAGTACTTACACAGTCGCTTTCATCATAATGTGCCATTTCCTCGCCACCATCTTCCTTTTCCATACTATGAGAGAATAGCCAAGAAGACAGAGAAAGATCAGTTAAAAGGTAATTTGTTAAGAAAAGAAAATTCCATGGTGTCTTAGAAACGACTACTGTTATTTTTTTTTATACTTAGAAATTGCAACATAATTAATTCTTCATTTGAAAAGATGTTTTTGAAAACCGAATAAATAAATACAAAATAACTCTGATTTAGAGAAGTGACAAATATTAAATAAAACAATATTTATACTGTATTATTAATTTTTTTGCATCTTTATTCAACTATTTTTTTTATAGATACAAAGGAAAATTATGTTGCAAAATGTGATGTCCATTTTTTTCATCAATAGAAAGTATTTTAGTGACTATCTAGCTTTATGTTACACAAAGCTATATTTCATGTTAATACAAAAAATATAGACATCAGTTTTGCTTGCAGCCATAGTTACAAAATATGAATTTTCTTTAAAATATAAATAATAGGCCAGTCAACAAGGGGTTTTTGGTGGAAATAAATGGTGGCAAGCTGCAATAAATTTTATCCTCTTTATTTTGACGTCTTTAATGATATACTAATTTTGCACTAACTGCCGATCCTGGATTTTACCGCCATATTGGAAAAAACACCCAAAAAATGACAATTTTATGAATTTTTGTAAATATCTCGGTTCAGGTTCATTTTAGAGCAAAATATCAAGGAAATGAAAATAATTTGCATAAAAACCTCTACAAAAGAGGCTCTATTTGTTGGTTTAGTATATTTACGGTTTGCAGAGTTACAGACACTCGAATACGCAGCATATATTTTATAGTGAACCATATTTTTTATATTTGGTAATTTTATTTAAATAATAGAGATCATTCTGGTTTTCTTGTACCTGCTTCCACACCACTGGCAGTAGGGCTCCGGCGTGTTTCTTTATGTGGCTTCCCCAGTAGGCCTAATCCACGTTATCTATTTTGATATATTGCTGTTGCCAATGTTTATGTTTGTATTTTCCAATTATTACTTTTATCTCCTGCTTTTCTTTGACGTAGAAGGTTGGTCAATAAATTTATCAGTGAACTCTCTTCCTCTACTTGTTCTTCTGGTTGTGGCTCAAAATCCATTTCTTAGATATTATCTTCGGAAATTAACTCTTCTATTCGAGAGTCAATTTCCTCGTCGTTGCCTGGTTCTTCTATAATGGTTTCTGAATTTGAACAAGACTTTCCATGCATGAACCACACACTACTGAGCACTGCAACCCTGCTTTTCTGCAGCTGCATGGTGCGTTGCAACCTTTTGTGCATTTACAAGAAATCATCTTTAGTAATTCTTGAGGAGCGGCGTTCTGAAGCATAGGAATAGGTATCAGTCCATTAGACAACTGTTCCCATCCCCAATCAGTCGGTGACTTTTCATTCCCGTACCACTGTTGAATTTATTGGTAGGTACGAAATGAATGCATGCGAACTGCATCTTCAGTTGGAGGTAAGGATGCAAGATTGAATAAACTCTTTGTTATAGATTGTGCAAAGGACTGATATCTATAAGTGTGTAGTGATTTGTCCTTGCTCTTTGCAACAAAAATTGAATTCCAGCTTTAGCTATGCATTAGCGTCTTTAAAATATTCATTGACTGTTTGCAAGCTTAACGGATTACTTATAAATTTAATAAACTTCATTTTGCCTTGTCTGTATAATGCCGAAGTGGTGCCGCACCCACTAAATGCATGTAAAAATAATATGTTCTCTTTTACAGTCGTGTCCAAGTTAGCTGTTTGAGGTGAATAGTGTGTATTTCCCATTTTTCCTTTTCCTTGCTTTAGAAAATATATGTTACTGCGGGATTGACATGAGGCAGTAAGAATAACCAATAAATCAATGTCCTCACCTACTATCACCACTGATTTAAACGTGTCTAACATTTCTAGAGTTGTACTAATTATTAAAGTGTCAGCATCTTTGGAAACTTGTTTCACTAAAATTCCTTTATTTTTAAACCTGCATGGAAATCAGCCGATGTTTATTACTTTTATTTGCCAGAAATTCAGCTTGTGATGTAGTTGTTCTCATTGTTTCATCAAAAACTACCTCTGCTGTGGGACAATTTTTCATTCGACGAAAGCTTTCAGCACTTTTGATCGATTTTTCGTTTACTTTGTCTCGATCGAAAGCTATGATGGCGTTCAATGTGTAATGCTTCTTAATATAATCGACAAATTTGTCCGAAACAGCTGAATAAAGTTCTTGTTGATGCCACACAACTCTGTGAATGAGAAATCCTCCATCTATTACATGTAAAGTGTCTTCAAAATTAATGTTTTCTCTAATTGGTGTAAACGCTTCATAAAGGGCAGATTTTTTCGTTTTCCGCATCCTTACATCATTGAAAAGCGAGAGTGGATAAGGAGCAAGCTCATACTGAAAATATTCTTCAAACTGTTTAGACGATTTTTTGGTATACCAAATTCTTTGAAACAGTAAAGTAGGGTTAATTGGTATAATTCTGCCGTCAATTTTAACTCCTAAATTTATGGATGCAATTGGTGTGACTCTTTGTTTTCTTTGAAATTTAACATTGCCAAAAGTGCCTCCAACAATACTCATCATCATTAACAAACCAACATTGCGTGTATTGAGACAATTGATTTTTTCATCTCCTATCACTCCTGTGCTTGTGGACATAATACTTTCAGTAACTAGAAAAGGTGAATGAACTGAGAACCAGTGTACAAATTTTTTAATATCTACATAATCTCTTATTATTCGCGAAGATCTGCCATCAACGTGCTGCTCTGAGGTAACAAGAGAGGTACTGCAGTAATCTTCAATTTGATCAAACACGACAGAAAGAACATGCATTCCAAGAATTCATTTGGTCAGTGTAGAGTCGATAATTCCACGACCGTGAGTTAGGCCTCCATGGCTTTTTATTGACCGCATAAGTGTCTGTTCAATCGTCATACTGACCATATCCCGGACTAGAATTTCTCAGAACATCTAATGGCAAACATGCCTTTTTCAACAAATTTGTAATATTCACTAGGATTTAACTTTTCATTTAGCCTAAGCATATCTTGTAAATAAAGATGACAGGATTCCGCTTACAAATATTGGACCCATAATTTCGCAGTTGGGCCATTATCTTGAAGCATATAAAACCTTATCACAAATTTTTGGAACACCTGCTTAAAGGTTTCTTTCTTTACAACATCCATGAAGAAAATATTATCGATATGTACCAAACTATCATCAAGCAATTTTTGTTCTTCCGCAGTAAATTGGATCTAATGGAGCACAATTTGAGCTAATGCAGTATGAGCTAATATATGGGCTCTTAGTTAAATTTTTTTCCATGAATGCAGCAGCATATGCAACCTGAAAAAGATCTTTCAGCCCACTTCCATTCATAATATAGCCGACTGCACCCATAAACGACATGAGTAGATGAAATCCACCAAGCCTTATTATAACTTTAACTGACTCAGAGTTGAGGTTAATGGATTGTGTGCCTTAATGTAAAGGGGTTTATCCCTCACTACATGGACCGGCTCGTCGCATCATGCATTATTCACGTGCTGTATTAGAGATGTGGCTATTATTTAAAAAAAATTAATATAACCTCTTTTGTAAACAATTTTATGTGATTTATTTTCCGTTACTTGACATTTTTCTCTAAACTGAACTCATACTGATATAGTTACAAAAATTTATAAAAATATCGTTTTTGGGGTGATTTTTTCAATATGGCGGCCAAATCCGGGATCGGCAGACCGTGCAAAATTAATATATCATTCAAGACATCAAAATAAATATAATAAAATTTATTGCAGCTTGCCACCATTTATTTCCATAATCTACCTTTAAAAACAACCTATGGCCTATAATAAGTTAAATAAAGAATTTCCGATTTTTATTTTAGATGCCTTAAGGAGGCAATAAATCAAAATATTTAGGTTTTTTAAATATATTTTCATACTTAAGAAGAAAATATGGCGATAAGTCAATTTCAGGCAAACCATGGAAGATTATTGTTAATTTTAGCGAATAATTAAAACTTTTAATGATAAAACTCAAAAAACTTTAATACCTATGCATTTTGAATATAAATAAATATTTAACTGCTCATTGACAAAATAGTTGCTTATTGTTTTTTTAAACACTCATTTTGGTATCATTTATATTTAAGGCAACATTAAATATTTTGAAAGAAAGGCAAATGATTAAATTAATTTTTTAAATTAAATTAGTGGGGATATTGCATGAAAATTTGGCTGTTACGACAATCTGTACAACTACACTGCTTGGCAGCATTATTCCAGACAATGAGTTTATTAGATTGATGGTTAGTTAGGGCTAGTTTGGTATTCTATCTATGTATTTCTGAATTTGCGTTTCAGAAATATATAGTTGGATATGCCCATATTATTAGTATACCATTTTTAATCACTTTATTATCTACGTTTGTTATACACCTTTCTTATTCTTTATGTTTACCTGTTTCTTGTTTTCTTTTATACACTCTTTTATATCAGTAACCGATATTGTTCTTGTAAAACAATGATTTATGGTTAATAATATTTATTTTATTCTATTCTATGCGGGTAAATATGTGTGTCTGTGTGTTTCCTCTTTTTGTTTTTGACTAAGTTATTTATGTTGTTAATATTTGTATATATCCAGGAATGTTCTGTGTTATTATTATACCTACATTCCTCAGCTATATAATATGACATCATATTTTCCGTGCTTATGAACCTATTTAAAATAATACGGTGACACATGAAATTTTAATTATTTGTAACAAATTAATTAGTGATACTGAAAGCATAAAATTTCATACATTTTAACTTGTAAGATATTTGAACATTTTCAAGCAACAAAAAAGTGTGCAAGTTCCCTATTCTATATACACACAATTCCATTATTTTTATTATTTAATCCGCTTAATATTCATAAATATTTAGTATCTAATAATTATGACCTTTCTACACCAACACCGAAATTAATGGAAAATAAATAAAGCGAAGCTTTTGCAATACTTTCTGTCATCAATAGCAGTAAATATTACTAACCTCGTGTGTAGATGTTGTAATTGAACCTGAAAATTGTCAACTTGTTCTTGTAATTCGTCATTGGTCCTTTGAAGTTTCCTTATATTATTAGTTGCTGTATCAAGCTCATCTTCAGCCACGGCTAAATCCCTCTTCAGTTCTTCCACTCTACTCCTAAGTTTTTTTACTTCCCCCTCGTACTGTTCGGCTCTCCTTACCGCATGTGCAAGTTCTGTTATTTTATCTTGTATCATCTTCTTAAGCTTATTTTGGGAATGTTTCAGTTCTGAAATTTCCTAGCAACATAAAAATGTGAGTTTCTACTATTGGTGTAGTAAATGATAATTTTGAATATAAATTAATAAGAATTACCAAAACATGTAAAAAAGTATAGTTAAATATGCATTTTTTTGCGATGTTGACTGCCTGGATCATTGGCCGCTATATATTGTATTGTACTGCATGAAGAAATACATGATAGGTAAATTGGCTATCTAAGTCAAGTATTTCAAAGTTCAGCACAACTCTGTCTGTTGCGTACTGTCATATTAGCAATAAGAAAAACATATTGTATAAAGTATGGTAAGGCATTATTGCAAACAGGCAATTATTCGATAATTAGACAGTAAGCAGAGTAGACGTCCGAAGTGACATTTTGAGTCTTATAAAAAACATGACAACGTCATTATGATCTAATATACGACTTACCTTTGGATGTGACGACCTTGTTAAAATCGATTTATGATCAAATTTGGATAGTTAGAAAAGGGTTGCCATGACTTTTCATACAACTTTTATATAACTTAATTAAAATGCCAACAATGAAACTGCTAAGTATGAAATCAAATGTGGTGTTATTAACAAAATATTAAATATTTAAATTGATTTCTAGTCAAGTTATGATGCCAAATCTGCTCTGGATTATTTTTTACTGTAAAAGTGGCGAAGATACTCACAAAAAATAGAACTCGTCTTCCAAATAATGAAAGCTAAAGACAATGTCAAAAATCATAAAAAATTGAGGATTTTCAAATAAGTTTGAAGAGATAAAATGTATACAAATTTATAGAGAGCATGATTGAAAATATCAAACAAATATTTCCAAGTAAATTTTCCCTGTAATAAACCTGTAAATTAAACTGTAACTTTTAATATTTTTGCTTGTAAGACATGGATTCCAAACTCGATTGAATTTCCAACAGAAAAATGGCCGAGACTGCTTACAACCTATTACTTAGTTATAAATTTATGAATTGAGAGAGTCTTATTGATCATATGATCGACTGATTAATGGCGTATTTCGTACTAATACGTAACTGAACCAATGGCGAATCTACCAGGGGGAGTGTTGGTTTCAAACGCCCTTTGTTGGGGTCTAGGTAATCTTTTAATTTTCTTGTAGTAAAAATGCTTGGGAAATGAAAACTTAATTTTATGAATGATAGATAAATTTAGTGCTTGGCAATAACGAATAATTGAAAGAACATTAATAACAAATCGATTTTCATTTCTATATAGCAGATATAATGCATCAATTTTAATTTTGTGCAAATTACAATTTAAGAAGATAGACTACCGTATTATTGGGATTCAAGTTTTTGGGATTTCTTATTTCATGACAAAATATTTTGGCTCCATGTCAGTATATAGAAAAAAAATTGTCTAAAACCCCCTTGATGAAATCCTGGATCCGCCACTGAATTGAACTGTACATTCATATGAATTTTTATATATTTTACATGCATTAAACTATCTTTAAGTTTTATTTTTACATTAGTGACCAGCTTCCTGATATGCTATTGGGTTCATTTAACTTGTTCATCTAAACAAACAACCGACTTTTAGTGAAACATTTCTGGTTTAACCGTGCTGTGACTGAGTGTTTTTTCTACATTTATGAGTCTCTGACTGTTTATATTTATGCCAGTATCTTGTAAAACTCAGCTTTAAACTTTATAAGAGTAATATATGTTCACGCTCGTAGATACTTTTGCTAATAGAAACATGTCGCTACGGCCCTTAATGAGTGGGCACATGCAACATTGAGGGAACATTGGAGGCTAAGCAGTGGCTGCAGATAGGCTCGAGACTTCGTAACGGAGCTGAACAAGTCAAGGGCGGCCTGGTTGCTAGGCAGAAGCCGGAGGACTCTGAACCACTTGGTCGGAGTCCCAACTGGTCACTGCAGGCTCAGAAGACACCTATCACTGATAGGGATTGAGGAAGATCCCACCTGCCCAAGATGAGGAAGTGATGATGAAACATCGTTTGACTTCTTGGGACAATGTGAAGTGTTCGGGCGCCTGAGGTATGAACTCTTCGGCGCCACAACTCTCCCAAAAGAGGAAATGGACTCTCTCGAATGGAAACATGTTTTGACCTTCATTGGAAGATCAGGAAGGTTTCAAGAGGGAGTAGGTCGAGTAGGAGTGAACGGTTGAGGGGATGTCAGGGGGTAGGTAAAAAGGGCCCATTTGTGGCCTACTTGCCGGGCACCAGGCCTCCCCCAACAATTACTACTACTACTAACATTGACATTTGACAGCACATTCTCTTACCTTATTCTTATCAGATAATTCTTGTTGTAAATGTCGAATTTCTGCATCAGAATTTGTCAATGGTCGACCTTTACGTTCTAGCCTCTCCTGCATATCTCTTAACTCTCCTCTTAGTTTCTTATTATCTCTTTCCATAGATAACTTTTCTGTTTCTAAACGTTCCCGTTTTCCCCATTCAGCTGCATTTTCAGCTTGTAACCTTTCCAGCTAAACAAACATAATTCATTAATTACTATATTTCCATTTATCAAGAAGAAAGAATACTCATCCATTCATTATTATTATATTGTTTAATATAATAATGTTCACTATTTTTTTTAAAAGTGGCTAAAAAGTTACACATTACTTGTAAATTTGGAAGAAGATACGATTCAATTTTTCAACTTTTAAGTACTTAAATATAAAAAAGTTCTCTACATACTGCATATTATAAGTTTAAAGCAACAGAATAGAACAGGTATTGTATGTACCTCAGCCCTTAAGTCATTAAGTCTCTTATCCATTCCTTCTCTTGAGTTTGCCTCATCTTGTAAATCAGATTTGATTAATTGTACTTCCTTTTGGTGTTCGTCTTGTAATAATAATAAGTCCTTCATTGCATCTAGCCTAGCTTCACGCAGCTCATCACATTTATCTGTAGTTTCTTGTAGTTCACTTGTTAATCTTTCAATATTTCGATGTAACAGGCATTTTTCTCTGTAAAATGCCAAAATAGATAATATTTAAATGTACCCTTATCTCCGCTAATATAGTGTAACGTGCTTACAATTTTCAGTAAACACTTTGTGGATTCCAAATAACTTGCAACAAGAATTTTTACAAACCACTGATTTATTTAATCACTAAAATTACACTAGCAAATACTTAAAAAATCACACAACTAATAATAACTTAATCTAATATAATTTCACTACTTTTAAAACACTAAGCACTTTACTTTTCTTCTTAAACTTGTCAACTCTTGTCTAACCTAAAAACTCTCTTGTCTGTTTACTTCACTAAACTGCATACTTCACTCAACTGAACTGTTCCCCCATCTGCTGGAGTCACCTCTTTATATACACACTTGGAATCCTTCTAGAACTTTTTTCTAGAATTCTCCATAGTTTTCTACCATGTAATAGATGATTGTTCGTCAATTGGCTCATAGACGGCGCCACCCTACTAGTCAGGGAAGTAACTAAGCTTCTGAGGAAAACTTTGAACATGAACTTAATCACATCTTTCCTTGTTAGAGGGCAGCACATAACACTGCCCCCTCCTTAAGCCTGAACGTCCCGGTCAGGCAATTCAGATTCCCCAACATACTTCATACTTCGCCAACCTATCCAAGTGCACGATCTTCATCTTGGACTTCTTACTACGTTGAATTCGGTAAACAACGTCATTGATCCGAGTGATGACTGAATACGGTCCTTCCCAGGGTGGGTGAAGCTTCGGAGATTTTCCCTTCTTTCGCTGTGGGTTATATAGCCAAACCAGATCGCCCTCCTTGAATCCTGCTGACGTTCCCTTCCGGTCATAGCGAGCCTTCATTCTGTCACTAGCTATGCTAACTTGGTTTCGAACCAATTCGTGGACATTCCTCAGCTGTTGACTAACTTCGTCTGCATAGTCATCCACGGACAGTGGCTTCTTATCTGGTGTACCAAACATCAAATCACATGGCAGTCTGATCTCGTGCCCAAATATTACACGAGCCGGTGTCTGTTTAGTCGTCTCATGAATGGCAGCCCTGTATGCCATTAAGAAAAATGGTATATGTCGATCCCAATCTCACTGGTTCTTGTGAACTACCTTAGAAAGATGTTCCTTCATGGTTTTATTATGTCGTTCCACCATTCCATCTGACTGGGGATGAAGAGGGGTTGTCCGAGTCTTGTGAATGCCCAGCAACTCACAAATTTTCTGAAATACCCCCGACTCAAAGTTTCTCCCTTGATCGGAATGTAGCTCCAGGGGTACACCAAATCGGCATACAAGGTTATCCACCAAAACTCGAGCAACAGTAACTGCTTCCTGATTCGGAATGGCATAGGCTTCCGGCCATTTACTAAAATAGTCCATAGCGACCAGGATGTATTTATTCCCTTCATCTGTCACTGGGAATGGGCCCGCTACATCTATAGCAATCCTCTCAAAAGGAGCTCCAACGTTATATTGCTTCATTTGGCCCCTGCTCTTCGTCTGTGGCCCTTTGGTAGCTGCACAAGCCTTGCATTTGCGGCACCAAGCTTCCACATCTTGACGGCTATTTATCCAATAAAATCGTTCCCGTACTTTAGCCAATGTCTTATTCATACCAAAATGTCCCCCGGACACTCCATCATGTATTTCCTGAAGTACTTTTGGGATCCGACAGCTGGGTATCACCAGACGCATGGTAACTTCCTTCCCATCTGGACTTTCCCATGCTCTCTTTAATAGCCCATCTATAACCTTAAGGGAGTCCCATTGTGCCCACAATGCCTTCAGCTCCACACTTTTGTCCGAAACATCCTTCCATTCCGGTCGCGTTCCTTTTTCTTTTGCCCTTAATATAGGACCAATTACGCTGTCATCCATTTGTTCTCGTCTTAGAACTTCCTTTGTCCAATCATCTGGAACATCTACCTGAACTGTGTTTACTATTACCGTGCCCTGTGCTTTTTCAACCCGATAGCAGTGCTTGCAGTCATCTTTGCACGGTCTTCTTGACAGAGCATCTGCATTTTTATGAGACTTTCCAGGTCGGTGTTCAATTGTGAGGTCATATTGCTGCAGTCTTTCTATCCAGCGAGCCAGTTGACCTTCTGGGGTTTTCAGCTGCAATAGCCATTTTAATGCAGCATGGTCGGTCCTGATTTTGAAATGTTGGCCATAGAGGTACTTGTGAAAATGGTCCACGGACTTAACAATGGCCAATAGTTCCTTCCTTGTTACACAATAATTCCTCTCTGGTTTGGACAGTACCTTACTGAAATACTCGATTACTTTTTCCTCTCCATTTTGGACTTGAGATAGTACACATCCAATTGCGGAGTTGCTAGCATCCGTGTCAAGAATATAGAGGCCCTTTGGTTTGGGATATGCTAGCACAGGACTACTGCATAACGCTGCTTTCAGCTTCTTCCATGATGTTTCACACTCCGGTGTCCACTGATATTTAACTTTCTCCTCCGTTAGCTGGTGTAGTGGCTTTGCTATATCCGCAAATCCTACCACAAGACGTCTATAGTAAGTGCAGAGGCCAAGAAAGCTTCGTAATTCGTGTACATTTGAAGGTCTTGGCCAATCACGCACGGCAGAGATCTTGTCCGGGTCTGTCTGTATTCCCTCCGAAGATACGACATGTCCAAGGAATTTCACTTCTTTTTGGAATAGTAGACACTTCTTTGGATTCAACTTTAGGTGTGCATTTCTGATTCTCCCAAATACTTCTTGAAGATTTTCCAAATGTTCCCTGAAGTTTCGTCCCATAACCATTACGTCATCAAGATAAACTAAGCACGTCTTCCAAGTTAGTCCTCGGAGTACAAATTCCATCAATCTTTCAAAAGTAGCTGGCGCATTGCAAAGTCCAAAAGGCATCACGGTGAATTGATATAAACCACTACCGGTTGAGAAGGCAGTCTTTTCCTTGTCGTCAGGGTGAAGTCCCACCTGCCAATACCCACTTCGTAGGTCTAGAGTTGAAAACCATCGTGACCCTGCCAGCGTACTTAATGTATCGTCAATTCGTGGTAGTGGATAGCTGTCTTTCTTCGTAACATCATTCAGCTTCCGGTAGTCGACACAAAATCTCAAAGTTCCGTCCTTCTTGGCAACTAAAACTACCGGTGATGACCAGGGACTGGTTGATTCCTCAATTACTCCATCTTGTAGCATCTTCTGAACCATCGCAGCAGCTTCTTCCTGTTTAGCTAGTGGCAACCTCCTAGGTTGTTGGCGGATGGCGGCTGAATCACCAGTGTCTATTCGATGCTGTACTATATCAGTTTTCGTGAGGATGTCTGTGTTTTTGGCAAATACCGTACTTTCTTTTTCCAAAAACTTGATTGCCTCTCTACGTTCATCCTCGGATAGGTGTTCAAACTGGGTACTCAACAAAGTCACAACTTCCCTGTCTACACTGGTTGGCGAACATTTCTCCCCTTGTTCCTCACACCTTGCTATCCACTGGACTGGTTCGTAGGATCCTATTGCCTCGCCTTCCTTAAAAGTTACCGAGTGGGAATTTAAATTAGCCACTCTAATTGGAATTTTGTCTTTTGTCCGGGTCAGAGTTCTTGCTAAGATTACGTTTTCTGTCTTAATTGAATCATCTTTTTCAACAAGGCCAACACGGTATCCACCAGAGTTTCCTTCCAGAATGGCCTCGATTATTTGTTCTGAACGGGCAGGAATCTTGATTGTCTGAGCCGTCAGTAGCCTCACTTTTTGAAATCGGTCATTTGCTGTTGACAAAATAAATTCTTCATTTCCAATCTTTAGAACTCGTTCTACCACGTCAAGTACAAATTGATCTTGTACTCCCATAACATCCAGCCCCAAAATGAAATCATCCGTGATGTCAGCCACAATAACCCTATGACTAAAGCACAGGCGTCCAAACTGCAGATCTAGGTCAACTTCTCCATGAACCCTTACCCTGTCTCCTGTGGCTGTTCGAACGACCAATCCATTTTGGCTGTTATCAACTTTTATTCCTGATAAAAATCCGGGTCGCAATATTGATGACGTGGCACCTGTGTCGATAGTGAAGATACATCTCCTTTTGTTTACATAGCCATCCAACAGCAGACTACTCGGGACTCTTCTAATCTGGGAAACCTGTATCTCTCTGGGGGCACCGTGTTCACCAGCCAGCACAGCCCCCAAGGTGCTGGCTATCTTTAGTTTTTCCTGCGGCTCTTCAGTCATTGCGGCATTTACTCTCTCAAGGCTCCGCTGCCGACAGTTTCGCTTAATATGCCCTGGTTTGCCGCACTTATAACAACGAATCACCTTCCTTGGCTGTTCATCGTTCTGCTCTCTTTCCTGCTTCCTTGGAGCATCTGGTTTTGTCATCAACTGGCTTATCATTTTGTGCATGTCAGCCAACAAAGATTCCATATTTGATTTTTCTAAACGGTCCTCTTCCTCTACCTTCATGGTTCGTACTCTCGGACGTGCAGTCTCTTTGTAAGCGGCTTCAACCTCGAGGGCATGGATCAAGGCTTCACTACCAGTCTTATCTCGGGATAATCTAAGGACTCGCCTGATCTCCTCATCTCTTATGCCATCGATGAAAGTACCAACTGTTAATTGTTCCTGGAATTCTTTGGGCGCATCCGGGTAAGCCAGGTATGTCAGTCGCTCAACAGCTGCTTCAAAATCTTGTAAACTTTCCCCAGCCTTTTGTGTGCGTGATTTGAGCTGAGTCCGGTATACTTGGGCGAGGTGTTGGTCGCCATATCTTAGATCTAGTGCAGCCTCCAAAACTTTAAAATCCCGTTGCTGCGTCACTGGGATACTCTGAAGCAACTCTGAGGCTTGGCCCCTTAATGCTAGCACCAATGCCATAGCTTTGTCTTCATTACTCCAATTGTTTGCGCATGCCGCTGCCTCAAATTGTCTCTTGTAAGTTGACCAAGAAGTTTGACCATCAAAGGAAGGCGGTTGTAATCGAGGACCTGATGATAATACTAACTGGCCTCCTTGTGCTCTTAACTGTCGCTTAAGTTGTTCTACCTCTCCCTTAACTACCTGAAATTTTCCTTCTATATCGGTAACTTTCCCTTCGACGCCAGTAACTTTTTGTTCAACGCCAGTAACTTTTTCTTCGACTGTAGCCACTTTTCCTTCGACGTCAGTAACTTTTCCCTTAATATCACTAATTTCTCCTTCGACGTTACCAACTTTTTGTTCAACTTTATCTACTTTTTCCTTGACCTCATTAGTTGCTAACAGGATAGCATCTTGTTGCACCTGTATAATTTTTCTCAATTCTTCCTTTTCTTCTTGTCGTTTTCTTTCTTGTTCTTCCCTTTCTTCTTGACGTCGTTTTTCTTTTTCTTCCTGACGTCGCCTATCTTTTTCTTCTTGACGTCTTTCTTGTTCTTCTTTCTCTTCTTGGCGTCGTTTCTCTTGCTCTTCTTTTTCTTCTTGACGTCGTTTTTCTTGTTCTTCTTTCTCTTCTAGCATCATTTTTCTAAATGCGGCGAACATGTCTTGTATTTGTTTTTCAGCAGCCATGCTTCTTGTTTCCATTCAAAAACTAACAAACAACACTAACAAGTCTTATTTAAAGTCTATATAGTCTTTGCCAGGTACAAGTCAAATTTTATTTAAAGTCTATATCACTTCTCAGTTGAAAGCACTTAAATAAAACTACACTAATTTCTAAGCAGAATGTTCCAGAAATTTCTTCACAGTAGCACAAATAGGTCTCGTCTAATGTCTATATCACTTTCCAGTTCGACTCACTTCACTATCTCCAGTGGTTTCCAAATAGAACACTATGGATCTTCGTCGAATTCTTCAGAAATTCTGTTACAATTCCGCTTCTGACACCAATTGTAACGTGCTTACAATTTTCAGTAAACACTTTCTGGATTCCAAATAACTTGCAACAAGAATTTTTACAAACCACTGATTTATTTAATCACTAAAATTACACTAGCAAATACTTAAAAAATCACAGAACTAATAATAACTTAATCTAATATAATTTCACTACTTTTAAAACACTAAGCACTTTACTTTTCTTCTTAAACTTGTCAACTCTTGTCTAACCTAAAAACTCTCTTGTCTGTTTACTTCACTAAACTGCATACTTCACTCAACTGGACTGTTCCCCCATCTGCTGGAGTCACCTCTTTATATACACACTTGGAATCCTTCTAGAACTTTTTTCTAGAATTCTCCATAGTTTTCTACCATGTAATAGATGATTGTTCGTCAATTGGCTCATAGACGGCGCCACCCTACTAGTCAGGGAAGTAACTAAGCTTCTGAGGAAAACTTTGAACATGAACTTAATCACATCTTTCCTTGTTAGAGGGCAGCACATAACAATAGTTTTGATTTAAAGAAGTTGTATGGCAAACATGAACATGCATAATTAACTGGAACAGTAACAAATGAAAAGAATTTAAGCTACCCCCAAAAAGGAATTTTCCCGAACCTCTTCTCTGTCGATGATTTTGTGGTTCTCAGGTGAGGTCGCACATGATTTCATACCCTGCTTAAACTAAGATTCATAAATCTGCTTGTGCTGTGGTCCTCTATCGAGATCATTTACTCTTTCAGAAAAAAACATCACGGTGGACTGAGAGGTATACAGTATTGACTGCTTGATATCAGCCGGTATCAGACCTCCAAAGAGCGATTATGCAGACACGTAGCCAGAACAGATTAGCTACTTCTACACCCGCCCCGGACCAATGAAGCATTCATCTGACAATGTCAGGAGGATCATTATTAGAAATGGAAAGTACTACTCAGTATCACCAGTCTAGCCAGCTTAATCTGCCGTTGCAACCCCAAATTCTTCCATCGTCTACAAGCTGGTTGAGTAGTCTGCCACATCTCCTCGATGACGTGATACCATTCGCCGTCGGAACTGTAACTTATGATTGGAAGGTGCAGAAGAACCCATTACAGACAAACTCCTTGCATCTGCCACGATCAAACATGTCCATATAGCAAAAGATAAGGCAAGTACCTTTTCTAATCACGCTGATGTGGAACCGAGCCTGTGTCCAAAAGTTTCGCCCGATTTGGCATGCACAATAAAAATAACCCAAACGTCTACTGTGACCGCAATCCAGTCTCTACAGCAAGCTGTCATTCTTCTCGCACAAACAGCAAACACTCTCGTTGCTATTGACAATTGCGATTCCCACTCATTTCCAGCAAACGCTACCACAAGTACTATACTCGTATCCTCCTCCGAAGTAATTCCGGATTTGAGAGAAGTCTTATGAGAACAATGTTTCAAATTATTTTCAGTTTGACCCCGAAAAGATATTTCTCTTCGCTAAACGCTATCCGTAGAAATCCATAAACCTTTTATTAATTCTAAAATCATATTTCGACCCCAGAGCTAGAAAACATATGACTCAGTTTTTTGTGAACTATATATTGAACTCATGATCATATATTTTCAACATTGCTACAAGAAATTTAAAATAAAATGATTGTTTTGGGAATAACAAAAACTTTTATTTTCTTTAATAACTGTCAAGACAAATAAATTGTTATTAATCTATATACGCATATCTTTTATACGATTTCTGAAAAAATGAAACACGCAATAAAAATAAGGTCGGTCCTCACGTATTTCATAGTGCAATTACGTGCCACTATGTGGTCGCCATACTTGCGCGATATTCAATTGTACGTACAAATGTTTGTGGACACTGGCGTTCCATTTACTGTAATAGAGTTCAGTGATCTGAATCAATCCATCTGTTGCAAAAAAACAAGTCAAAAAACAAATACACAAGTTTGCTCTTCTACTCATACACTATTTGCATCATCGGATGGCAGTAAAAATATATAAATAGTGAAAATAAACAAAAGGATCTGACAGGTGACGATAAAAAAGAAAGTAAATAGTTTGGGCAATGTGACAACATGCATACTTGGGTATGGTGGCGCATAAAAATTGTCTCACAAAAAAATTTGCTGTGTTCAAATAAAATCATATTTACAGAACTTATCATATAGAAAAGTTTACTTAAGGGATGTACTGTAGGGATGGTTAAGGCTGCTTGATCATTCGTCGTCATGTTGAAATGTCGTATTATGCTTTACAATATTATTGTTATGTGCTGCCCTCTAACAGAGAGAAGAGCGTAATTACTCCCTGGCTAGTAGGGTGGCGCCATCTGTGGGCCAACTGGCGAACCACCATTTAGTAGTGCCTAAGAAAATTATAGAGAATTCCAGTATCTTCTGGAAAGTTCTACAATGATATTCTGGACATTCCAAGTGGGTATATAAAGAGGTGAAGCCAGCAGATGGAGGAATAGTATAGTTTAGTGAGGTATAAGGAACAGTTCAGTTTAGTATCCAGTTCAGTTCTGGGTAATCTGTGGTTCTGGTTACAGAGACAGTTTGTGGAAGAAGAGTTCAGTTGAGTGAAGTAGGCAATACAGAGTTTTTAGGTTAGATAAAGTTGTCAAGTTTAGGAAGAAAAGTACATAGTGTTTTAAAAGTAGTGAATTCATATTAGATTAAGTTATTATTAGTTGTGTGATTTTTAAGTATTTACTAGTGTAATTTTAGTGATTAAATAAATCAGTGGTTTGTGAAAATTCTTGTTGCAAGTTATTCGAATCCACGGAGTGTTTACTGAAAATTGTAAGCACGTAACAATTGGTGTCAGAAGCGGAATTGCAACAGAATTTCTGAAGAATTCGACGAAGTTCCATAGTGTTCTATTTGGAAACCACTGGAGATAGTGAAGTGAGTCGAACTGGAAAGTGATATAGACATTAGACAAGTGCTAGTGTGAGAAAATTTATAGAACATTCTATTCTGAATTTTGTGGACATATTTGACGTATACCAGATATAGACTTTAAATAAGACTTGTTAGTGTTGTTTGTTAGTTTTTGAATGGAAACAAGAAGCATGGCCGCTGAAAAGCAAATGCAAGACATGTTAGCTGCATTTAGCAAAATGATGCTAGAAGAACAAGAAAGACGTCAAGAAGAACAAGAACGACGACGTCAGAAAGAAAAATTAGAAGAAAAAGAAGAACAAGAAAAACGACGTCTAGAAGAGAAAGAAAAATTAAGGAAAATTATACAAGGGCAACAAGATGCTATCCTGTCAGCCACTAATGAGGTCAAGGAAAAAGTAGATAAAGTTGAACAAAAAGTGACTGGCGTCGAAGGAAAAGTGACTGCTGTCGAAGAAGAAGTGAGTGATGTCAAAGGAAAAGTAAATAAGGTTGAAGAGGAAGTAACTGAAGTTAAAGGAAAAGTTACTGGCGTCGAAGGGAAAGTTACCGATATAGAAGGAAAATTTCGTGCAGTTGAAGGAGAGGTAGAGCGACTTAAGCGACTGTTAAGAGAACAAGGAGGCCAGCTGGTATTATCATCATCAGGTCCTCGATTACAACCGCCTTCCTTTGATGGTCAAACTTCTTGGTCAACCTATAAAAGACAATTTGAGGCAGCGGCATATGCAAACAATTGGAGTAATGAAGACAAAGCTATGGCATTGGTGCTAGCATTAAGGGGCCAAGCCTCAGAGTTGCTTCAGAGTATCCCAGTGACGCAGCAACGGGATTTTAAAGTTTTGGAAGCTGCACTAGATCTAAGATATGGCGACCAACACCTCGCCCAAGTATACAGGACTCAGCTCAAATCACGCACACAAAAGGCTGGGGAAAGTTTACAAGATTTTGAAGCAGCTGTTGAGCGACTGACATACCTGGCTTACCCGGATGCACCCAAAGAATTCCAGGAACAATTAACAGTTGGTACTTTCATCGATGGCATAAGAGATGAGGAGATCAGGCGAGTCCTTAGATTATCCCGAGATAAGACTGGTAGTGAAGCCTTGATCCATGCCCTCGAGGTTGAAGCCGCTTACAAAGAGACTGCACGTCCGAGAGTACGAACCATGAAGGTAGAAGAGGACCATTTAGAAAAATCAAATATGGAATCTTTGATGGCTGACATGCACAAAATGATAAGCCAGTTGATGACCAAACCAGATGCTCCAAGGAAGCAGGAAAAAGAACAGAGCGAAGGACAGCCAAGGAAGGTGATTCGGTGTTATCAGTGCAGCAAACCAGGACATATGATGCGGCAGTGTCGAGAACGGAATCCTGGGGAAGTAAACACTGCAAAGAAAGAGGAAGTTCGCTCTGATAAGATGAGATTGATTGTTATGTTAACAGACATACAGAAAATGGTCGCACAATTACTAAACGAATTAAGTTCGCGACCGGAGCTGAAACAGGAACCGCAACCGCCGAAACAGGAGCCGAAGCGGCAGCTAAGTGCTGGAGGTCCGACAAAAGTAATCCGCTGTTATAATTGTGGCAAATTGGGGCATGTCAAGAGGTACTGTCGCCAGAGGAGCCCTAAGGAAGTGAATGCCGAGAATGTAAAAACGCAGCAGGATATAGCAGAAGTGAAGGCAGTTAAGATAGAGGTTCCGAAGGATTGGACAAAGGAAGTTCTAAGAGAGGAACAACTGAATGACGATGAAATTGGACCAATGTTGAAGGTGAAAGAAAAAGGAATCTGCCCGGAATGGAAGGACGTTTCCAGTAAAAGTGTTGGACTGAAGGTTTTATGGGCGCAATGGGATTCCCTTAGGGTTATAGATGGACTATTATGGAGAGCATGGGAGATCCCAGATGGGAAAGAAGTTACCATGCGGTTGCTGATACCCAGGTGCCGAGTACCAAAAGTACTTCGGGAAGTGCACGAGGGAATATCCAGAGAGCACTTTAGCAGAAATAAGACCTTGGCTAGAGTACGGGAACGATTTTACTGGATAAATAGCTGTCAGGATGTAGAGGCTTGGTGTCGCAGTTGCAAGGTTTGTGCGAATGTTGCTGCCAAGAGGTCACCTACAGGGAGTGGTGACCGAATGAAGGCTAGATATGACCACAATGCCAGTTCATCAGGATTCAAGGTGGGGGACTCAGTTTGGCTGTATAACCCACAGCGGAGTGAAAAAGGATTCTCGAAGCCTCGCTCACCTTGGGAAGGACCGTATTCTGTCATCACTCGGATCAACGACGTTATTTATAGGATTCAACGTAGAAAGAAGTCCAAGATGAAGATTGTGCACCTGGACAGGTTGGCAAAGTATGCTGGGGTATCTGAATTGCCTGACCGGGACGTTCAGGTTTAAGGAGGGGGCAGTGTTATGTGCTGCCCTCTAACAGAGAGAAGAGCGTAATTACTCCCTGGCTAGTAGGGTGGCGCCATCTGTGGGCCAACTGGCGAACCACCATTTAGTAGTGCCTAAGAAAATTATAGAGAATTCCAGTATCTTCTGGAAAGTTCTACAATGATATTCTGGACATTCCAAGTGGGTATATAAAGAGGTGAAGCCAGCAGATGGAGGAATAGTATAGTTTAGTGAGGTATAAGGAACAGTTCAGTTTAGTATCCAGTTCAGTTCTGGGTAATCTGTGGTTCTGGTTACAGAGACAGTTTGTGGAAGAAGAGTTCAGTTGAGTGAAGTAGGCAATACAGAGTTTTTAGGTTAGATAAAGTTGTCAAGTTTAGGAAGAAAAGTACATAGTGTTTTAAAAGTAGTGAATTCATATTAGATTAAGTTATTATTAGTTGTGTGATTTTTAAGTATTTACTAGTGTAATTTTAGTGATTAAATAAATCAGTGGTTTGTGAAAATTCTTGTTGCAAGTTATTCGAATCCACGGAGTGTTTACTGAAAATTGTAAGCACGTAACATTATTAATAACAATAATAAACAATCATATAAAAGGAATTCTCGAATTTTTTGAATAATGCTGTAGCCAACGAAGTAGAGCGAGTACTAAAAAAATATTGAAGAGAAAAAAAAATAAAAATCAACCAGACCTCAGTGAGAGTATGTATGTATAAAATTACTACGTTTCTTTTCTTGTGCATTCTTATATGACAGCATGAAAGCCCCAGATTTTAAATGAGCGACTTCAGTGATACAATAACAATTTTACAAATTAGTTTCTTTTTTTAGAGTTTTCAATGTTATGCTTACGTTGTACCTGGCGCCGACTTCTCGGGTGCTCCGGGGCTCGAGTCCCCGGCCAGAAGTAAGGATTATTATATTTATATTTTTTTACTCCAAGACTAACAGAACTGGGCTCCGTAATAATTAGAATTACTGGACTTTTGAAATTAGGTGTTCTGTCCTAATATATTTTTGTTAATACTATCATAAGCATCTAGAACTGTTAATATTGGTTAATACTGCTTATTATAGTATAGAAAATAATGAAAAAAGTTTTTGTTTTAATATTGTCTGAAATATCTATATAGTGGGTATTGCGGGCCCCCGGCCAAAATTTCAAAAGTCGGCGCCCCTGACCTTATCCCTTTTTATATATACAGCACTCTTTCCTTTGTGTATCTTTTTTTTGTATTAAAATTTTTTTTTCTGTTTCATTCATTTTATTTTTTTCCTTTCAATTTTTTTATAATTTTTTTAATATTTTATATTTGCTCTATTTTTTTTTATTTTTCAATTTTCAGTTCTCTTTTTTTAATAAGGAATATATATACGGGGATACTATTACGCCAAGGGGTTTGTCATGACGGTTTTAAACATACACGCTGAACCAAGGAAAGTTAAGTTTGGTAGAACACTAACTGAAACAGAAGGAATTTCAACGTTTTTGTCTATATGTGTGTAATTTTTTCTTCACAGTTCTATATTACAATATAGTAATTTTAACCATTTAGTGATACATCTCTATTTTCTTTATTGCTATTTCAATAATTTAAATCCATCTTTTTTCCATTTTCATGTTAAATTTGCAAATTTTTCATTTTTTCTTTAGAGAGATGTAATCATAAATAGCTAAATAAACATCATAATTACATTAAACTTACTCCCTTTCAATTTGCAAAGTTTTGGTGGCCTCTTCTAACCTCAGCTGCAACATTGACAATTTCTGAATAACATATTCCTCATCATATTCTCCTCTATCACTATTTGATTTTTCTATACCATTTATTTGATCTACTGTACTGTCAACTTTCTTCTCTAACTCTTTAACATGTCTAGGCACTGCACCCTGTAAAATGTATTCCTCTATAGCACACGTATCCATGTCGTGTATTGCGGTGCTGTCACATTCTGGGTTAGACTGAGAAGATGAAACACCATTTTCCCTATCTTTAATAGGCGATCCATTACTGAACACAAATTCTTTTAAAGGATCCTCACTAAGCGCCTCAAGAATTTGACTGTCAAACTGACCAGCATGTTTCAACAGCAATATATGGATTTTTTCTACTTCCTTTTTTAATTGATCGTTTTGTATTTCAAGCTCCTCTTTCTCACGTTTATTTGTACTTGTTTCTTTAAGTGCTAACTCTAGTTTTGTCCGCAACTGCTTACATTCGTCCCGAGCCTTATTTCTCTCATTTCGAACTTTACTCCATTTTTCTCTCCAGTTTGCTGTACAGTCGGACCACCACCTCATGGTTTTTTCCATTTGGGCAGCTCTACCTTTCGCTTCTTCCAGCTCCCTTTGCCGTAAAGCCTAAAATCAAAAATCCCAATTAACAACATATCCTTAGTCAAAATTTTAAGCTCATTAACACGCTTTTATTAGCTTCGCCTGTATGTTTGTTAGTTTGTTTGTGATGGAATCTTTGAACGTGATTCTCACCCACTTCAGATTAAACTGAAACTTTGCACACTTATCAACGCCCAATGACAATATACTAATTTGACAACTTTGTCCTAATGTCCTCACCAGGATCATCAGGATAAAATAAAATTTAAAAAATGACCAATCTCTTTCGAGATTTTGCTGGAGGAGCCGCTGTTATTAACATATATTCTAACTAACTCAACATACAATAATAATAATAATAATAATAATGAAAGTACTTTATTGAGCAAAACCCAAATGGCCATTGACCGAGGTCCTTCAGCCTTTTTACAATAAAATATTGTTTGCATTTTATAAATTATATATAATGTGAATAGCAAATAGATATAAGAATGTGAAAAAAAAAAAACGAAAAAAGTATATGTGTATAGTGATTGACGGTTCTTTATTATGTGGTTCTTAGTTCCTTGATGTGTTCCCACAATGTTTTTTGAGGAAACTTCCTGTAGCCGGTTGTTTGACGATTTCTATTTTTGCAGAGAAGTCGGAGTATTTTTTCTATGTTGTGATCAGCCCTGGCAAATAATTTGGATAGTTTCTGTGGAATTGGTTCTGTCTTGGTTATTTGATATAGAAGAGCGTTAGGTGGGTTGTGCAGCGGATTTGTTGGGTGTCGGTATTTGGTAATGGTTCTCAGTGCTGATGTTTTCGCAACGTTGATATTTTTTATTGCTGTTTTTCTGACATTTAGAAAGAGGGGGTGGCCGTATTCTAGTATTGGTCTACATATTGATTTATAAATGTGAGCTGCTGTCTATTTGCTGATTCCCTCGTTTTTATAGGTCATGCAGCGAAAGTGTTTGCTTCTGGCGATGCATCTTTTCTTTATGTATTTGGTATGGTTGTTGAAGTTCAACTTGTTGTCTAAACTTACGCCCAGGTATTTGACTGTTGACTGAGCAGGGAGAATGTGATGGTTAATGGTAACCGTTGGTGAGTTGTTGTTTATTCCATGGTTAAAGATAATGTACTGGGATTTTGTTGGGTTGGGTTTTAGTCTCCACTTATTGAACCAGGTCATTATTCTGTTCATTAGTTCTTGTAATTGGACAACAGTTTTTTCCAGGGTGCGATCATGACTAATTAGAGCCGTGTCATCAGCATACTGTAGAATATATGTATTGGGATAATAAAAAGCGTGTTAATTAAATTATTTTTAATTTTAAAAAATTATAGTTTAAAAAAACTAAAAAACATGCTTTAATAGCAAACCGAACTAAAAAGTAAAAAATAATGTTTAAATATTAAGATTAATTTTAATGTAAAAAGCGTGGGGTCCTTGATATCAACTGTTATAAACCCCACGCTTTTTAAAATAAAATGAATCTTAATATTTAAACATTATTTTTGACTTTTTAGTTCGGTTTGCTATTAAAGCGTGTTTTTTTAGTTTTTTTAACTATAATTTTTTTTCCATATGAGTTCACAACAGAACAAGGTTTCCCTCAAGATTCATAAATTTCTTTGCTACTATGGAATATTATCTGCGCATATGGGACATTCTATGTTAACTTTCATATTTGAGTCCTTGGTAATTCATTATTGTTTCTTATTAACCAGTAGAATTGTATATTTATAGAAAAAATAACACTGCTTTCAATGTCTTACCTAAATTTATATTCAGTTGTAATTAGATGTGAAAGAATATAGAGAATATCGTTATCATTCCTTGTTCCTAGCCTTATTTTATTATCATTACCAGCCTTTCTACGTTTGGTAAATTATCAAATTTTGTTGATATGGATTTGGATAAAATTGTGTGTGATCTAGTCAGTTAGGTTAAAGTTGGTTGCATTGTCAAAATGAAAATAAATTTTTAATAGTAAGAAAATGTTGGTCCCCCACTAATTATAACAATTTGAAGATTACTGTATTTATCAATATCGATGAATATGATTCTTCATTATCAGGTGGCAGACAAAAATATCTGTAATCATCAACTGTGGCTGCTGCGTTTGGAAGCAACATGTCAGCAAAGATGCGAAAAATATAAGTGAACTTACATCATTATGGCAAAGCTAAATTGTTGAAAGAACAATTATATCCATAGTAACTGCCTCACTTTGAAGAATGATTAAAAAAATATCAGATATTCGGCGTGAGTTACTATGGAAATAATTATTGTTCTTTCAACAATTTGACAAACGGTTAAAGTTAATTTAGACTTATACTTATTATTAAAAATTGTTCCCATTAACCAATAGCACACAGTACACATATAGTAAATAAAAATTAATTATTCTTCTCATGTATACGTATTTTGTAAAAAAAAAAACTAATAAAGCTAATAATTTTAAATTCTTAACTAAGAAAGTTTTTAATGCTTTATTTTAATCCATGCTAACGGTTTTAAACTTTTTTTTATTTTGGTTTAAATATTTTAGTGTGAAGCGGGCTCAACGTTTCATAATAAGTCTTCCCTGCAATTGATAATCATTGAATTATTCAGATTAAGCTTTTAAGATAGGAAGAAAATGTCATGTATTACATGGTAACCTGTTCGCAACATACATGCTAATAACATTTTATATATAGAAGAAAAATATATAATACAATTTTTTTTATTATCCTGTTATGTATGATTGAAACCTAAAATTTATCCTATTATAAGAAAAACCTAAATAACATTTATATTGTGTTATTGTAATTTTTTTTTATATTTTTTGTTTCTGTTAAGGGTTACAGTTTAAAATAATGTTCTGCAAGTAATATGTTTAATGAATACAATTCAAATAAAAATTCTGGATAGATAAATACTTTTCTTACAACATTTAATGATTTTATTTCATAGTACAAACATTCGGTGTACCCACCATAAGCGTTTTTACAAAAAAAAAATATATATTTGGGGTCTTGCACAAGTTATATTATTTGTTTGTCAAAAATTTTGGACATTAAAGCCCCTAATGATTGAACCAGAAAAAATTTTATTCCGATAATGAGAGATGTCGAATTTTTCGAACATTCTGCGCATCTGCCTCCTGTTATGAAGCAATAAAAATCTCTGCCAATAATTTTCCTGTATTCTTAACTTCAGGGCTAATGATTGAGCTACCGCAAAAATGCCTGTCTTGAAGATGTGAGAGAGGTCGAATTTTTCGCACATTCAGCATGTGTGTAATTACGTAAGTTCACTCATATTTTTCGTATCTTTGCTTACATGTTGCTTTCGAATGCAGCAGCCGTAGATGATAATTGCAGAAATTTTTGTCTGCCACTTGATAATGAACAAAATAAGCCACTTTGCAGCCTTGCCCCGATGATGTAAGAAAAGAGCCAGCTGGCTGCAGGACTAATTGGCCGAAGCCACAGAAATATTTTGTTTTTTAAAATTACTGTATCGTCACTGGAACATGGTGCATACGACATTTCAAGTTAATCGGTTAGCAAAATTGAGTTAAATTCGAGTTGCAAAATTTGTTTTGCTTCTTGGTTTTTTAAATATTTTTTTTTAACTATTGCATTGTTACCAGAACTACAGAAAGCTTCTAGTGCCTAGGATACACTAATGATCTAGCAATAGTAGACAAGGGGTGATTTGCAATTATGGTAACGGAGGGTCCGCACAGCAATAAATATTGTCAACAAATGGTATTGTAAGGAAGGACTCTATAAATCCCCACTAGACTCCAGTTGTTACTTTTACACGGAGAAGAGCACTGGAAGGCCAAAAGCCCCTAAGGCTCAAAGGGGTGGAAATTCCTGTCTGCCTGTGAGGCAAAATATTTAGGAGTAATTTTTTACGAAAAACTAACATGAAACTCCCACATCTAAAAGGTCTCACGAAAAGCAACAATCGCCTTAGGAAGGTGTAGGAAAATGTGTGGAAAACACTGGGGGTTAAATCCCAAAATGAACCTGTTGTTATACACCAGGGTAGTGAGACCCATAACCTATAGATTCAGTTGTTTGGTGGACTAAACGGTGAGTTCGGGATCAATAAGGCTGTTAGGTGGCGTACAAAGGCTTGCTTGCCTGTGCTCCATGGGGACCATAAAAACTGCTCCTACTGTTACACTTAAGGTTCTCTTGTACCTGCGACCATTACACATATTCATACAAAGTGAAGCTCGGTCAGTGGTGCACTGGCTAATGCAAGACTAAATGCCAATTAGCCAGCACCACGGGATGGAGTATTAGAAGTTATACTCAGAGATGAAGGCAGATTTCATTCTAGGCATGCCCAAGGACGTAATGGTCCCAAAGTATAACTTCAATAAGAACTTTTAAACTGTAATACCAGGCGAGACTGGATAAACGGTCCCCACAACAGCATAAACAGTCTGGTACACCGAAGGCTCCAAGACAGAACAGGGGGTTGGATTCGGGATATACGGGACAAGGCTAAAAGCCAGTATCCCGATAAGTCTGGAGAAATACTCAACGGTATTTCAGGCTGAAGTGATCGCCATACACTGTTGCGCAAGGGATATAATAGGACAAGGCACAGTCAGTCGATTGCCATTTTCTCTGACAGCCAAGTGGCAATAAAAGCAATCAGTTGCATGCAAATCAACTCAAGATTTCTGTGGGACTGCTTGACGGCTCTTATAGAGCTGGGAAGTTAGAACAGAGTGACCTTAGCATGAGTACCACAACACGGGGAACACAAAGGAAATGAAAAGGCAGATGAACTGGCCAAAGAAGGTGCACTCAAAGTGCCAATAAGACCTGAGCCCTTCTGTGGTGTGGCAAAGCCATGCATACAACCAGCTATTAAGAAATAGATGCAAAATAAATCTCTGGAATGGTAGAGTAACCTCCCGGAACAGAGACAGGCCAAAGAGTTCAATAAATTCAAGAAAGACCTACCAAGTCAAAATAGGATGGTTATCAGAATAATAGTAGGCCTCCTAACTAGACACTGCCAGCTCAATAGACACATGAGTCTAATGGGCCTGGCAGAGGAGGCAACATGTAGGTTCTGTCGAGAGGAAACCCCAGTTCACGTATTATGCCACTGTGAAGGCCTAGCAAGATAAGATTTCGAGTACTCGGAGAAGAAAGGCCAAGGGCAGACAGCTATACAAAAGAGTCATTATCAAAGCTGTGGAGCCTGGTACAAAGGACAAAGCTGCACGAGGTACTATAAGGAATCTATTCAAGAAGCACGACAATTGTCCCGAAAATGTTGCGGTGGTAAAGGCCAAATAACCAGTTATCTATTTATCTACTAGAACTATATAAGCACACGAAATTTCAAGTCCACACGAAATTTCAAGTCTCAATTGGTTAAGTGCAAGTGGATCAAATTTAAGTTGCAAGATTTGTTTTTTATTTTAAAATTATTTGCCTATCTGTTTATTTATTAATTTTTTTATTATTGTGTTGTCATCGGAACTACATGTTCATACTAAATTCCAAGTCGACCGGTTAAATGGTAATGGATCAAATACGGGTTGCAAATTTATTTTGTTTTTTAGATTTTTAAACTATTTATTTAATTATTGTTTTAATTATTGTATCGTGACCGGAACTACATGCACATACGAAATTTCATGTCAACCAGTTAAATGGAATTGGGTCAAATTTGAGTTGCAAGATTTGTTTCCATTTCACGTTGTATTAATTTTTCACCTTTTACAGACTAGCAATGAATAGATCGGATGGTTAATTCTCCTGCTGCTTTCATTTTTATAAAATAGACTGTTGTTGGTTTAATTGAAGAGAAGTAAAGCGAAGGAAGACAAGTAGCTAAAGAATTTGGATGAAATAGAAAATCGTGTTTTTTAAGATTTTGACAAGTAGGGGAAAGAAAAATAATTATATTTATTTTAAGGTCGAGAAAACGATTCCTGGTGGAAACGCAATATCATTTGAAAGGTAAAGAAGCTTAGGAGATAGTAGCTGGACATTGCAAATAAGTGATACTGTGTAGCTGGAAGTAATATTGAGCTAGACGGACTTTAAAAGTTGTAACAAACTCTATATAAATTTCATGTTCACTACTTTATAGTTTGGAAATAATTAAGAATATTCATTTTTATTAACAAACTTTATTTTAAACTTAATCATATCCAGATTATTCAATTTTAGTACCGTACCGTATTTATTTTATTTAGCTGGACAGGGAATTTTCTCTTATAGTCATATGGGATATTGTTCTCGCAATACATTATTCAGTTTGATTTGAATTTGTTGTATTGTTGTGTGTTACTAGAAAGGTGTTTCTTTTCATTAATTCATTCCACTTTGTGAATTAAATTTAGAAATTATATCGTGCGATATTTTAGCATCTTGCAGGCAGATATCATAGCACTATATATGAATGTATCACAAATATCATTATACATATATAATATTTCCATATATTTTTTTATTTAATTCTTTATTTCTCAATTAATTGTACAAAAAAAGATAATACAAGTAATTGTAGAGAGCGTCAAGTACATTTAAAAACACAAACATTAGACAGTATACACATGCATAAAAATGTATAAAAACAGATACATTTACAGATAATTGTATACCACAGATACACTATTATACAGCATACACACCGGTAGGTGTATATAAAATCATTACACAAAACGAAAAGACGAAACAAAAGAAACTAACAGACTAAAATATTTGTGAATAATGCATATATATCTAAAAAAAAAAACAATTACGGTAAAAATGTAATTTTGCTTAAAAGTTATTAGGAGAAAAATTCTTCAAGAGAATAACAGTTTTTATCAATGAGTAAGGCTTTAAGCCTTTTTTAAAAAATAAAGACGTTTTGAGAATTTTTTATCTCAATTGTCAAAGCATTGAATATTTTGCACCCATTAAAATATATACTTTTTTGATAAAGTGCTGTCGAATGTTGACTGGGTATGTGATATTAAATCTGGCGTGTTAAGTATAATAATTGCATATTACCATCAAAACGCTAATGCTTCGATTGCAACAAACACCAGCCGAAAGACTGATCCTACTTAAAGGAGCTCCCTTGCCAGTCGTCACACACCACTTGCAGACTGCAGTTTCGAGCTGTTGGCTCTCGTCAGTGCAAGGTAGGTATGCAAGGGAGCTCCTTTAAGTAGGATCAGTCTTTCGGCTGGTGTTTGTTGCCATCGAAGCATTAGCGTTTTGATGGTAATATGCAATTATTACACTTAACACGCCAGATTTGTAACTTTGGTTGCAGTCTGGTTATTTCCTTATAGTAAAATAAGGATTTATAGAGGTGTTTGCGACTAAAAATATTATGTTTAATATTCCGCCCTCTAAAAGCACATTTGAACTATGCTAAGCCAAGTCAGGCTATTTATTTTTCGATTGCAACAGACACTGGACCGCTAGATGGCGCCTGCTGGCTGTTTTACATGTCGCTACTGTAAAAATACCGGGATGTACTATAGTCAAAGGATTCTCATGTCGGTCGTCGCATACCTACCTTGCACTGACGAGAGCCAACAGCTCGAAACTGCAGTCTGCAAGTGGTGTGTGACGACTGACAAGGGAGCTCCTTTAAGTAGGATCAGTCTTTCGGCTGGTGTTTGTTGCAATCGAAGCATTAGCGTTTTGATGGTAATATGCAATTATTACACTTAACGCGCCAGATTTGTAACTTTGGTTGCAGTCTGGTTATTTCCTTATAGTAAAATAAGAATTTATAGAGGAGTTTGCGACTAAAAATATTATGTTTAGGCTGTTTTGTTTATAAAAATTTTCCCACATTTCAAAAATATCTCACTGACCACAATCACTTCACCAGATTTAAAAACTATCTCATACCCAGTTCAAATGTGCTTTTAGAGGGCGGAATATTAAACATAATATTTTTAGTCGCAAACTCCTCTATAAATCCTTATTAGAGGAGTTTGCGACTAAAAATATTATGTTTAATATTCCGCCCTCTAAAAGCACATTTGAAAACAGCCTAGTTCGTAAATATATGTACCGATTACTGTTAAAATTCTTAATTCTTTGAATGCTGCTCTGCAAGAGTCCCTTTTTGACATCTTAGTAAGTATTCACAATACATACTTCTGTAAAATGAATTGATTGTGGTCAGTGAGATATTTTTGAAATGTGGGAAAATTTTTATAAACAAAACAGCCTAGTTCGTAAATATATGTATCAATACTGTTAAAATTCTTAATTCTTTGAATGCTGCTCTGCAAGAGTCCCTTTTTGACATCTTAGTTAGTATTCGCAATACATACTTCTGTAAAATGAAAATGTGTTGAGAGCAACTACTTATTCCCCAGTTTATAATACCATATCACATCTGAGAGTGAAAGTTTGCTAATATAAGCTAATTACAATGTTCGAACTACAGTGGTTTGCCAGTGACCGTAACGCATAGCAACAAGTGCGTAGTTTATTACACATTATGTCAATGTGAATATCCCATTTTAAACGAGAGTCAAAAGTGACGCCTAAAATTTTACCTGAGTTATGTATATTGAACAGGTCAGAGTTTGGGGTATTTAAATTGACTTGTGACCTTTGTTGTTTGAAGAGTATTGATATGGTTTTTTGTTTATTTAAACTAATGAAATTTTTTTCAGACCAGAGAATACATTTTTTATATATATTTTCTGCCAAATATATTGCTTCTGTTCTGCTGCTTTCTGTGATTAAGAAATTAGTATCATCGGCATAACATACTATTTGTATATTCTTAATTGGCTTTAAAAAATAAACTAGGTCATTAGCAAAAATAATATAAAGTAGAGGACCCAGGATGGAGCCTTGTGGGACACCCTGGGATACTTTCCTAGGTTCACTTTTGACATCACTGATTTGAACAACTTGATCTCGATTGCTTAGGTATGAGTTTATAAATTTTAGTGGTGGCCCTCTGATTCCATACCTGTATAATTTCTCTAAGAGCAATCGATGGTCTACGCAATCAAATGCGCGGAAAAAGTCAATGAATAGACCAAGTGGGCACATTTTTTTGTCAAGCCCATTTACAATTTCTATATGAAATTTGCTTAAGGCAGTATCCACACCCTTGTTTTTTACAAAACCATGTTGTTCTGGTGAGATAATTTTATTACGTATGCAAAAGGCTGCTAGCTGACCATTTAAGGCTAACTCGTATATTTTGGAGAAACTTGATAGTAATGTAATAGTCCACTAATTGTCATACAGGTTAGCATCGCCTTTCTTATATAAAGGGCAAACCACTGAGAGCTTCAATTTTTCGGGGAATATTCCTTGCTCAAGCGATAGGTTTATCAGATACGATAAGGTTTGACAGATAAGATATTTAGAGTTTTTTATTAAATTATTTGATATGTTATCGTAGCCACTAACTAGAATTAGAAGGTTTAAGATTATTTATTATGGCTACTACATCTTGTTCACTTAAAGGTGCGAGAAAAAGGGAAATATTACCTAGGGGCACATTAGCATTCAAAAACTCAAAATCTCTTCTTTGATTGTTAGTTATTAAACTGGTCGTAAAATGTTTATTAAAATTCTTTGCCATTTCATCATCACTTAACTTAATATTATTTTCCACAATATTTATTTCCCTTCTGAAGTTTTGTTTTCCCTGTATTTCTTTTATAATATGCCACATAGTTTTTGTTTTATTATTCGACTCATAATTTTTTTATCGAAATATTTCTGTTCAGCTAAACGTAGTTTTTCATTGTATTGTATATTTAGGTGTTTGCTATAGTTTTTTCAGTTCAGGATATTTATTTGCTAGATTCGAAAATAGTTGAACTTCATTTTTAGATTTATTTACACTATCTGTTATCCACTCTTGATTAGAATTTTTCTTTTTATGTAAAAAGCGGATCATAGGAAACGACAATTCAAAATAATAAACAATTAGATTGCTGAATGTTTCAAATGCATAATTCGAATTACTCTCTAAGTAAACATCATTCCAAGTTTCTCTTTCTAAATAATTGCAAAATTTAAGAATATTATCTGAATTAATTTTCCTTCCATAGGTATATGTTTTAGTTGTTATATTTTTATTTAATTTTATAGATAGAAATTGGCAAGAATGATCAGACAGATGTAAATTCACATTATTTATCACATAGTGTGTCGCGTAAGGACCAATAAAAAAATTACCTAAACAGGTGTTTATTTTAGATGTTACTCATGACGGACTATTTATTGTTATTTCGAGACCAAAAGAGGTCAATAGGTCGGTAAGTACGGATAGGTTATTACCATATACATTAAAATTGATATTAAAATCTCCTTCTATTACAATAGATCTTTTAAATTTAAAAATTTCATATAGTGTCGCAAAGTAATTCTAAAAACGTATTAATATTGCCATTAGCGGCCTATATATGACAACAATAATTATACTGCGACTAGCTAACTCGATACAGAAGCAGTCTAAAATACCTTCTATACAATACTTACTTAAATTTCTCAATTTTATATCAGTTAGGTCTTTTTTAAAATAATATAAATAATTTAAACACCACAGAAATTAGACAACCTCCAATTCCAGAAGCCAGAGGCTTGTGCAGAAGGGGGTTACACATTGAAAAATGCGATCATACAACCATATCCTCCGACAGTGCCGGAGCTCGGGCTCGAACTTGGTAGCGCGCTACCTACTCGATTACTCGCGATTGCCACCTCGTGCCTTAACCAACCCAGCTATAGGCTACATCTTCCAAGTTTTCTCATACTCGATTTGAAATCATTGTTTGTTTGAAATTTATACGACTTAAGATTTTCCAGCAGATTCTTAGAGAATTTCTAAAGATTCTCTTCTTTTAATTGGATTTCCCAGGATTTACTATGCTAAGTTACAATGATTTTTTTCTGATTTTTGCTTGATACCAAAATCTGCATAGGAATATCATAAAAATAAAATACTTCGAATAATAGACACCGACATATGAATATGAAGGTACTCTATGTAGGTAAGGTAAATTAACTTATGTTAGCAAGATTGTCATAACACTTTGGCAAATTGTGACATATCCAACAAGCAATTCTTTGTTTTGTGATTGTTCCAGATGCTTTGTTGTATTTTAATTCCGGTGCGAGGGCACACCATGCATAAGATGGTCATGTTAGCAATACACATTTCAGGAACCTCTTGCAGCCCCATTTGATCACCGATGTACTGGATACTTGTGCACAACCTGAAGGTGACCGAGCCAGTCACGCCAGCCTAGATGCGCAGAGAAGTCAGTCTCTCTACAGGCTCCATATCATACATGTCAACCGCTGCTAACACTAACATTTATATAATTTAAGGTACTAATCCCAATTCATTTATGCATTTACTTAAATATTTTTGTACCAAGGTGTTAAATAAATGGACATTTCAGTATTTAATAGCAAGAGTACTATGAATTCCTCTATGCATTGTTGCTTAGTAAAAATGAATACAGTTATCATAACAGACAAAAGAGAAAGTCGTGTTCATGATGCAGCTGGATTGCATATTGACCTTTTTCCTGCCTACCTACATCAGAACATTTTGCATTCCTATCATTTATTTAAAATCGTTTCCTGATCAACATAAAACATAGGTGAATAGTGTTTTCAAAAAACTATTATATTCTAATTTTCATTATGAACTGATTTATACCGAGATAAATAAATCGGCACAGTTATTGTTGTTTACCTCATTTGCCTCCCACTCAGCAATATCGGCAATTCTTGAGGAAGCAATAGAAGCGGTGTCATGATCTCTAGCATGTCGCCGTGAAGAAGTTCCACTTGTAGTACTTTGTGCCATTATAGGTTATATTAATTTCATAATATTATTAATAACTTCTCAGAATCATTAATTATTGCACTTTTAGTTGACAGTTTACACACCATCACCATCTGACACTGACATATATATGACAGAACGTGCATCGCAGTCGCGCACAAGCTACAGCATAGTACAACAAAGCTGCCAACAGATAAAAAGACCCTATTGGGAGAATGTGTAAAATTGGTTGCCTATACTTGATGTAAGCTTAAAGATTAGAGGACTGAATAAAGGCAATAGTACACGTCAAGAATTTAAGGCGAATTAATAATATCACTTAATAATGACTTAGGTACCTCAAAAGATTTTAAAACATTTCCAAGTTTGCAGACATTTAAATTTATGTGGTCAATATATTTAAAAATTATAAATACTTTTTTCATTTATACAGCGTGTTCAATTTTGTAGAGAATTACCCCCATGGAAGGTTTATTTAAAGCCAGCGTTAGATGCATTTTTTAGTATTGAAAATGCTACTACGATCGTCTGTACAAGGGCTATCGCTTAGACATTTCTCAAACGACATGCGACAGATTTCTCTCAGACGGCGTTGACAAAGCTGTAGAGAATAAGTTAATACAAGGTTCGCGTGCAGTCAGCTGCTGGATATCTGAACAAATGTACATTTCCCGAATTCTAGTTAAGTACCACTATGTTATTTCACGCTAAATTTGGAATTGGTTGGGAGAGTGGTCAATGAAAATTATTGAACCGCAGCCACTTGTACTTCCTCCCTGTCGGCAGATCCTCGCCTAGGCTTCCAACCAACCTAATCTTGCGAAATATATGGTGATGCTGCTTAGGGACATCTCCCTTACATCGGCCAACATTAAACTGGATTCTCTGATTGATGAGACGGCAGAACAGTTATATATAATAAGGCAGACATTTCCTGCGATTTCATAACATTGCATTTTAATGAAACTTGAAATATGAACCTGATGATGCCTACTGCCTACCCTAGTAAGCTAAAAAGGCCGTGAGGTTAACTTTGTATGGTTTCAATCAAACAAATATTAAAGTTCTTTAAAAAATCAATTAAGAAAACCACAAAAGAGAATATTTTTGATAAGAATAAATAAAAATATTTGACCACTTAATGATGCCTAAGTAACGAAACAATATTCACACCTATATAAAATTTTACTTCCTTCAAGTTCATGGCATTGGATTTCAATGAAAATTGAAATATTTATCAGATGATGTCTACTGAATAGACGAGTAAATTCCATGAAAACACCGGGTTTCAATTTCATGATGTCCGATCGACGTGAAATTTCACGTGTGTATACTGGGCCTTTAATGTAACATGCCAAAGAGACCTTTACTTCGTTGGGTTTTAATCGACGACTCGACGAAAAATTATTTTTAGCCCTACTTAGAGCCGCCCCTGGTGCACCGATTCCGTCAATATTCAATATCGTTCTACAATATAAACAATAAATGTGTGATGTAATATTTTTTAATGAAAATTTCTCGGGAAATTTAAACAGTTTAACATTTTTGCGGTCTTTGGCAAATGCGTTTTGGAAAGAAATTCAAAACTTGTAGGGAAGAGAACAGTTGTATTTCCAACTAAATAGATGAAATCCACCCCATGTAATAATAATTGTCAGGGAGTGGTTCAATCCAGGTTTTTTCCGTTAGGCGAATTGGATGTAGTCCATAAGTATAGAAATATAGCTGGCCGCTAAGATCTCCGGATTTGACACCCCTTGATTTTTATTTGTGGAGTACTCTTAAAAGTAATATATTTCTCTATATTTATTTGTAATATTTGGAGATAAATTTCTTTGCTTCGCTTTTTTTATTTATTTGTTTGTTCGTCTACATAGTATGAAAGGATTAAAATAATTGATAAATGAAAATTTATAAATTGAATATTCAACAATTTCAAATTTTTTCTTTCTTTCGGGAAAAATAAAAAAAATACGATTTTTGAACAAAATTTGGTACAAACAAACACATTTGACTTATTGCCCATCCAGTGACGCACTTAGATTTGAAATGAAAAATCGCTGATAAGACTTCACACCCATTTTCTGTTCTGAAGCAAATCAAAGTAGGTCACGCTTCTATATTTTGTATGTATGTATTTAATAAGGTGTAACAACTAATAACAATAACAATTATCATCATGTTAAGCAAAAGTTTTAACTATTTAGATCCAGGGCCAGATTTAGGGGAGGGCAACCGGGGCTGAAGCCCCGGGGCCTCAACTAATCTGCTCAGCATCGCAAGTGATTTACTTCGGGAACTGGATCTCACCGTAATCATTGATGATTTTGCATCAAAAAAAGCCCACGAAGTTCTTTTTGCTAAGCGAGAAGAATTTCATTTATTTATTTTTTACAATTTATATAATCTATATTTATGTTGTTGGATGCATGTGAACTTTTAGTTTGTCAATAAATTATTTATTGGCTAAATAGCAAATATTAAATAAATTTTTAAAATAATTAGGGGGACCCCACATCGTCGTTGCCCCAGGGCGTCCACACCCTTAAATTCGGCCCTGTTTAGATCTTTCATATTTTAACTAGAAATACAAATTATTACATCAGCTATTAGTGTCTTTGATATTTTAGCTATTTTTAAATGGAAGTAAAAGATTATTTTTAATGAAAAAAGTACGTTTATTTTATATTCTTAGAGAAATAGTTCTAAACAAATTCGTTTGTCCTAATAATCACTTGACGCTCTATATAATATGTATCATCATACATATGTCCCATCGTTACATATCTTCTTGAAATAAGAAATAATATATTTTTCTTTTATTTTAAAACTAAAATACATAAAATTTATAACAAATTAATAGGCATAGTTAAAAAATAAACAAAGGTAATAAATATTTATGTAACAAGTTCGTAATAATGTAAGCTTTATTGACTAGTTATCAGTTTATAAAAAGGATGAGTTCGGTAATGCGGTATGTTCTAGTGCTAAAATTGGCTATAGTGATTAAAAAAAAATAATTTTTTTTTGTAAAAACGGAAAACTGCCGCATGGAACTATCACGCAAAATTTCACTTTTTATGACAATAATGAAATAAAGTACCTCTTTCCTCATCTTTTCTTCTTTTGGTTAGCGATAATTTTGTGTGTACGTTAATTTCTTTTTAAATATATATTTCAATTTAATAAATAAATAATTTTGGCTATATACCCATAACAAGGGTTACTGTTGTGGGGCCGCCTATTTATTTACTCTCATGGATTGAAATTCATTTTTCTTTTTTGGCAAATAAATATTATTCTAGAATTAGTAAAATAAAACACCCCTCGATAGCACTAGTAAAATAAAATAACTTTATCTACGATCGTGTAAAAAGTAATCGTTTTTTACGCCATTTCCAGTGTAAAAAGTGGCCTTTTATAAGAAACTGTGCAATAAACATTTTTATTGCACGCTTTTATTGCACGATTTCTAAAAAATTTAAAAATTGCGCCAGTTAAATTATAATTTCGGTTCGTTAGTTACTATCATCACAGATTTTCAGTCACGACCATGAAGTAACTTAATTAGAATGGAGACTTCAACTACAACTCGAATAATACTAACCGTCAAAATGACATTCACAAAAAGATACAGTTTTACAAATATTCATGAAAAATTGCCCATTTCTTACAATAATTGGAACGATCAAAGATAAAACGTTGTAAGACACACTTGTAAATAGCCTATTCATTGCACTCATGACTTTTAAAAACACTCGTTTCGCTCGTATTTTTAATCTAGCCATTCGTGCAATAAAGAATCGCTTTTTACACTTATATCTTAAAAAACTATTATTTTACCACTACAAAGAGGCAGTTTATGGTCGCCAAGTTATGACATAAACGGTACCTACTTTATAACATAGTTGCATATAGAACAAATTATTACTGTATCTATTAAATAAACCTAAAAGCAATCACAATGACAGTTTTTAAAAGATTGGGAGAAGGTTGATATTAATGTCTTGATATAATTATAAGTTCTCAACGGGCTCATGAGTAAAACGCATCTTTTTTTTTTTTTTTTTTTATACATTTATTTAACGTCGGCCTATTTCCGCTACTGAGGCCTAACACCGACGCCTGTAGACGAGCTACCCCCAACCAGGAATTTTGCCGAACCTCTTCCCTTAAGAAGAGTAGGGATCTTTTACTTGCCTAACATTTAATAGACAAGGGACCGACGGCTTTACATCCCCTCCGAAGGATGGTATATCTCCTATACAACCCTCGCCTAAGGTTGTATAGCTTCCGCGCATACAAGCCGCTGGAAGATGGGTGAGGCGAGGACGTGGTCTTCGTTGGAACGGTCACCAATCCAACTACTAACCACGCCTAACGTTGCTTTACATCGCATATCGAAGTATGTACATAGTAAAGACGCACCCACGCTCGCCCCCAAAACGCATCTTTAATAAGAATTTACTGACATTGTTTTGTCTGAATTTGTAGGGGTTTGATTGCTGCGCGATTAAAAACTTCCACTTGTTTATGAGTGAAGTTTGTATGAGATTTGGAGAGGTTTTTTTTAATAATAGTTTTTAAGAACATTCTGAGGAATTGAAACGAACAAATATTTTACAAGAATTGACAGTCAAGAGTTTTTATGCATTTACAATTGTTTTCAAAGTTTCAAAGACAGATTTCAAGATGTTTCTTAAAGGTATTTGTAAGTTTTAAAATTGCTCTAAGTAAAAATTGTTTTTAAGACATTTTACAGTTATGTTATTAAAAGATTTCGCATTAGTTTATGAATAAAGTTTGTAAGAGATTTGGAGAGATTTCTTTAATAAGTTTTAAAGAGCATTCTGAAGAATTGAAATTTTATAAAAATTTACAGTCAAAAGTTTACGATACGATACTGTAATAAGCAGAAAAAAATAGGACAACAAATGGATTTCTACTAATCGTACCGTTTATACTCCAATTTCTTAAAATGTTACACACCAAATTTTTGTTAATGTTATAACGCAGTGCAATTTGTCTCATTAACCATCCATCATTTACTATAGCAATAACTACAGCATTAAAATAAAAAATAAATTAAAAGTGATATCTGTTTTATTTCGGCTACTCATTACATATTCAAATAGAGACCGATTTACATTAAAAAAAAAGTTGTCCTATTTTTTTCTGCTCACGACAGTATATTACACTGAGAGAAGAACCTTCTAGCCTTTGCCTAAAACTTCAATTAAATAGGGGACAGACAGAGTCATTTGCTATCGTTATTAAAGTCATTTTTCTAAAAACATCTACTAACGGTTATTAAAGACCATGGAAATTTCTCTAATAACATTTGTATTACCATCAGTTTTTTAAATTTTCTTACGGTTAATAAATGCTTTACCTACTACTGTAAATTGAACAACTCATCACTATTATATTATTATGCTGAATTTAATGCAATTTCTTATAAGCCTATATGTCCTTTTATAGTAAATAATGGAATATTTGGTCTTTCGTAGTATGTACTTTACTCCACATTTATTTTTGTATAATTAATCCACTCTCGTTGGCTTATATTTTGTTAATTTAATAACAGTTACATGAAATAATTGTTGAGATAGTGGGCTTCTGCATCTACATATGCATCTAGGCCCCACTGCAATAAAAATAATTTATAAGCCATCACTAACAAAACTCCCGTATCCTGTGAGCACTGGAGATACAACAACGGTCACGAAATATGATAATGATGATGTGATGGTCGCAACCCGCGAGCCGAGGCCTGTCTATGATAAGATACTTTAATAGGTCGAATTTTCTGTGTATAGTTACGCTCTGCCAAAAAAGTTTAGTCCATGCACAATCAAAAGTTATAAAGCATTATTTTTTTCCTTTCCTTGAATATGTCTTCAGGAATCGCTCCATACAGCCAGTTGGTAACATGTTTAACACATTCCTGAAGTATTGTCTTTATTAAAAACCGGTTAAAAGAGCAATTTATAGACGTTGTCAAATATACAAAGAAATCTATAATCTTCATTGTAAATGAAGGAATCACTAATTTCTAATTATAATCAAAAACACATAGAAACTGACGATAATTGTGTTAATGACGATTATTGATGGGGTCATTTATCATGTATGTGCTTCGTAAAGTCATATCCCAATTTTTTTATTATAAAAAAAAACGTTTTTAAAGATATTTGTTCTTTGACGGTGCCGTAACTAAGTTTGGTTAAATCGTTCTATCTTAGTTTCAGGAATTTGTGGCAGTGGCGGCCCGTCAGAGATGGCAGAGTAGGCAGTGCCCACCCAATTACATAAGCGGTATATTTATATATGTTTGTAGTTAAATTATCAAGTAAAATTTTGCGGTTAATTAATTGTAATATTAAAATTAAAAAGTTAGTTTTATTTATAATATTATTTTTACTACATATTAATCTGCCTCATATAGGTACACTTATGAATCCATTTAGAAATCGGGCGTAATACTGTCGAAAGTGTCATATACCAAGCCAGGGCGGGCAAGCATCGCTTAGAAATAATGAATTCAATCATAATACGCCTATGCGTATGTTGGTTATTCACCTCAATCTTACGCCTGTAATGCACATCAAAACGAGACGTACGTCTTGCATGCCTATTTACAACCTACAGTGGGCATGCCATCCCTGAGCAAAACCTGTAATAAACAATATGAATATTGAATAGAAATTGTTCACAATTGAAAAGATATCAAACAGGAAAAACAACTAATGTGTTAAAATTGATTAATCAATCCCTTATGAATACCAAATATGATAGCAATTTCTAATTTCATAGATAGGAACAAAAATAAGTTAAAATACATATCAGCGGTGCCATATAATTAAGTTACCTATAACTATAATTTTATTTTTTTTGCATTTTAAGGTATAAAGTATTAGAACACATATGTCTCTATATTATCCAGAAAGTACTAAAATAATGTTTAATTTTACTTCATCAGTTTTAGGAGTGAAATTAATATAATATGTAAATGAAATGGGGCGAGCGTAGGTGCGTCTTTACTATGTACATACTTCGGTATGCGATGTAAAGCAACGACAGGCGCAGTTAGTACTTGGATGGGTGGCCATTCCAACGGAAACCGTGTCCTCGCCTCACACATCTTCCAGCGGCTTGTATATCAGTGTATGCGCGGAAGCTATACAACCTTAGGCGAGGGTTGTATGGGAGATATACCATCCTTCGGAGAGGATGTAAAGCCGTCGGTCCCTTGTCTATTAAATGTTAGGCAAGTAAAAGATCCCTACTCTTCTTAAGGGAAGAGGTCGGCAAAATTCCTGGTTGGGGGTAGCTCGTCTACAGGCGTCGGTGTTAGGCCTCAGTAGCGGAAATAGGCCGACGTTAAGTAAAGGTATAAAAAAAAGTAAATGAAATAAATGTATAATATTCAAATATGGGAATTCGCGCTCAGTGGGATGTGGACACTGCCACCCTCATCCCTTCCCTTTTCTTTTATAGTGTCGTGATGTTTCGCCGGGGAATCATTTCATTTTCGGGCGTGATTTTTACACCCACTAAATTTCTGTAGAGAAGTGTCATTATTATTCGGTTCTATACCTCATCCTGCCCACCCAGAGCTAAAAGCCACGGGCCGCCACTGATTTGTGGTAACTTTTGTACCGACTTTTTAGAGACACTCTGTACTTCATATATAGAAACATTTGGAATGCGCCACTCTTATTAGTTATTGTAATCACTGTGTAAACCATGATTTGAATACCTATGTCATATATCATCCAATCAATTTAAAAAATACTATCTACAAGATTTATTTAATATACCAATATGTCAATAAAAGTAATATCACTACCAATGGCACAGTGGCTCTAGTCTGCAGCGATAATTGATATATTTGCAAACGAGTAGATAAGCAGATTGGTATAAACATATGATTAGTGAAGTCGATTGCGGCCGTAGTACCTGCGTGCCATAGGAACACGACACAGGTAATTTCTTATGGTCTAACAGTATACCTGTAACATCAACGTGTACGTGGACATCCCAACCTACTTTACTTGTCTTGACTCAGTCGAGTCGGTTTGATTCGTGTGCGTTCAATGAACTTAACAAAAATATTATTTGTATGAAAAGTTACTTAACATTGCGATTATGTTGAAGGTACCGGTAAAAGATGTAAAAATAGTGTCACTTTCATTAAAAAGTAATAGTTTAAGTGGCTGAAATTTAAACAATTTACAGTAGTGCAAACGACGCCTTTTGTTATCAATATTACGTGTATACCTATAAATAAGTAATTTATATATTTAAATATGGAAGTGAATGACAGAAAACCCAAAAGTGTTATTTGGGCATATATTTATTGGTTATTCGGGGGGATTTTTGGGCTCCACTTGTTTTATTTAGAGAGAGACGCACACGCTTTTCTTACTTGGAGTACACTAGGCGGATATGGGTTAGGATGGCTGGCTGACATCACCAAAATTCCCAGATATGTGAGGGACTGTAATAATGATCCCAAATTTTTGGGAGAACTGGTGGAAAGGATGAGGAGAAATGAAAAAGTGAGTTTTTATTTTATTTTTTCTCGTTTTATTCAAAAATCATTTCCCAACAAAAAAAGTAAAATTCAAATTCGTTTAGTCTAATATCTTTATTAGAATTAGTCTCAAGTAGCACAGGGTTATGGACTGTAAAGTTTTCACAGCTAAATTTTGATTGCGAAACCGATTAGCTGTGATTTGGCTCTAAAATCTCAAAGCCATTAATTCCAAATATTTTTCTGCTACATAGACCGTGGGATATAGTGACAGATTTTTTGAAACGTTTGGTTCCTATCTGGCTTTTTTGGAGGCTTTTGTGCCTGATTTGTACTAACCATTTTCGTCTTTATCAAACGGTTATCCATCAGGGCCCCTCAGCGGCAAGCAAAAATTTCATAAAAATGAGCAATTTCAAACGTTTTGTTTCTATATCTGGCGTCAAGTTAGACTTATGTTTTAAAGAAAAACATCCGACGGAAGCTTATCGCCAGACAAATTCTGGGATCCCTAAGGCCCGAAATTTTAATCCAAAGTTGTAAGAAAAATGGTCCAGAATCAAACAATTTGGTTCTTATCTGGGAATTGTATATGTAGGTAAAGAGATTATAATTAACGCGATATAACAAACGCCAGACAAATTCCGAGGGCCCAACAGTGAAAAAATTATTTTTCAAAAGTTGTCAACTATTCCGGGAAAATCAAACGACTGGTTCTCATGGGAAATTATTTTTTTTTGTAAAAATTAACCAAAACGAAATGTATTATATCATTCACAAAAATTTTTTCAAACGATTTATTCCTGTTTGGCTTTTGGATTTAAAAAAGATATGGTAATAAATAAACCATATTTCAAGTCCTAAACAAAAAGCGTGGGCCAAACATATTTTAAATCTTGGAAGAAGTGCACGAAAAACGAAACGTAACCAAACTGCAACCAACAGCTACTCTCCGGGCTATGTGGCCCGCCGAGCGCTGAATTACGAGTTACAAGTCTGGCGCGTTAAGTGTAATAATTGCATGTTACCATCAAAACGCTAATGCTTCGATTGCAACAAACACCAGCCGAAAGACTGATCCTACTTAAAGGAGCTCTTTTGCCAGCCGTCACTAGACTTGCAGACTGCAGTTTCGAGCTGTTGGCTCTCGTCAGTGCAAGGTAGGCATGTGACGACCGGCACGAGGATCCTTTGATTATTTGGTACATTCCGGTATTTTTACAATAGCGACATGTAAAATAGTCAGCAGGCGCCATCTAGTGGTCCAGTGTCTGTTGCAATCGAAAAATAAATAGCCTAACTGGGCTTAGCATAGTTCACATGTGCTTTGCCTACCTTGCATTGACGAGAGCCAACAGCTCGAAACTGCAGTCTGCAAGTGGTGTGTGACGGCTGGCAAGAGAGCTCCTTTAAGTAGGATCAGTCTTTCGGTTGGTTTTTATTGCAATCGAAGCATTAGCGTTTTGATGGTAATATGCAATTATTACACTTAACGCGCCAGACTTGTAACTTGTAATTCAGCGCTCGGCGGGGCACATAGCCCGGAGAGTAGCTGTTGGTTGCAGTCTGGTTACGTTCCTCATAGTAAAATAAGTATTTTATAGAGGAGTTTGCGACTAAAAATATTATGTTTTAATATTCCGCCCTCTAAAAGCACATTTGAACTATGCTAAGTCCAGTCAGGCTATTTATTTTTCGATTGCAACAGACACTGGACCGCTAGATGGCGCCTGCTGACTATTTTACATGTCGCTATTGTAAAAATACCGGGATGTACCAAGTAGTCAAAAGATCCTCGTGCCGGTCGTCACATGCCTACCTTGCACTGACGAGAGCCAACAGCTCGAAACTGCAGTCTGCAAGTGGTGTGTGACGGCTGGCAAGAGAGCTCCTTTAAGTAGGATCAGTCTTTCGGCTGGTGTTTGTTGCAATCGAAGCATTAGCGTTTTGATGGCAATATGCAATTATTACATTTAACGCGCCAGACTTGTAACTTGTAATTCAGCGCTCGGCGGGGCACATAGCCCAGATAGTAGCTGTTGGTTGCAGTCTGGCTACGTTCCTTATAGTAAAATAAGGATTTTATAGAGGAGTTTGCGACTAAAAATATTATGTTTTAACCTTTATTAATGTTAAAGTTTATGCTATTAAAGGGGACTAACAGAATATTTCTTAATTAATATTATTACTCCACTACCTATAACAATGGGGAATACTATATGTACCAAAAAAGCATCGAATTAATTTTTTATTCTCGGTAATATTCGTTACTGATTGTATAAACAATCGTATGTAGCGAATTTGCGCTCATAGGCGAGGAAACATATCAGTTAATCTTCAATTTTTTTTGCAGTAAGTCGGATTGAGATTGGTTTTTTTGCATTCGTTTCGTTAACTCGTCTAGAAACTTTGTGCCATATTTTGGTCTTATACTGTTTTGAAATTGCATTGCTGCATCGATAAGTGCATTCTTATAAGTGCATCTTTTCAAGTGATGAAGAAAACATTCATATCTTCCACAAAAACACCCAATCATACGAATTTACGAGTACTCGGGGTTTTTTTGAGTAGCTGGACTTGAATATGATGTTCAAATGAGCCCCCTGTGCACCTGGAGGTCAGGACGGCACCAGGAACGTCATCACCTGGAGTTCCCTGAAAACTCATGGAAAATCGATCGAAACTCGTTACTTAGGGGTTTTTCGGGTCGCTCGTCCCGAATCTGACATTGGCGACCTCCCACGGAGGACCTGGTATACGTAACCTGGCTAGTAATGTCATCTTCTGGAGTTTTACTGAAATTACTTATCAAATTGATCGAAACTCGTTACCCGGGGGTTTTTCGGGTCGCTCGTCTCTAATTTGACATCGGCAACCTTTTTTTAAAGTAACTAAGTTCCAAGTAATAACTAATAATTATCATGAAATCCTTATACAAAACTTTGTTTTCAATGGACTTACTTTATCACCAGATTTGGAATAGTTGATTCAATTGAAACTATTCGAGGTAGGGGGAAAATGAAAGATATGGGTACAAATATATGCAGGCACAATTTCAAAACTATCTGAACTTTATATTTCTTTTCACAAATATTATATTATTATATTCTCAATTACCTTCATTAGCACAGGGATTAATTTATTATCTGTAGAAAGGTTCTCCCAACCATCAACGTATTTACACATCACACATTCCAGCACACATTCCTCGGTATCCATTATTCTAGAAAATAAAAATAAATTAATAAGAGAACATATATATCTGCCCTTTAATTAACTTTTTTGACAAATAAATACGACAGTGAAATAACTGGACGTTATAAATTAAGAAAAATACGTGCACGGTTTCATAGAATTTCAGTAAAACTCCAGGAGATGACATTATTAGCCAGATCCCGCGCACCAGGTCCTCCGGAGGAGGTTGCCTATGTCAGATTCGGGACGAGCGACCCGAAAAACCCCCGGGTAACGAGTTTCGATCGATTTTCCATGAGTTTATAGGGAACTCCAGGTGATGACGTTCCTGGTGCCGACCTGACCTCCAGATGCGCATGGGGCTCATTTCAGGTCCAGCGACTCAAAAAACCCCCGGATACTGAAATTCGTATTATTCGGGTGTTTTTTGTGGAAGATATGAATTTTTCGTCATCACTTGAAAGTATGTACTTATAAGAATGCACTTTTCGATGCAGCAATGCAATTTCAAAAGAGTACAAGACCAAAATATGGCACAAAGTTTCTAGACGAGTTAACGAAGCGAATACAAGGAGCCCCATTTCAATTCCACTTACTGCAAAAAAATTGAAGGTTGGGGCTATTTTTGTGTTATATTTCATCGCCTATCAGGCAGTCCTCGGTTGCGGCTCTCGCGAGTTGCGACCATCACATCACATCATCATTACCATATTTCGTGTCTGTTCTTGCATCTCCAGTGCCCACAGAATACAGAAGTTAAAGTTATTAGCGATGGCTTATACAAATTTACAATTGCAGTGGGGCCAAGATGCATTCGAAGGTATTCTATAAACTTACTATTACAGCAATTATTTCATGTAACTGCTATTAAATTAACAAAATATAAGCCAACGAGAGCGAATTAATTATTACAAAAATAAATGTAGTGAAATACATACTATGAAAAACCAAATATTCCACTCTTTCCTATAAAAGGAAATAAATTCATTGGCACCCATCAAGGTGCTATTAAATTGTTCAATACTTGTAGTTGTGTTAATTTAGCCAAATCAATGAAGCTATCTAATACTGATTAAAGAGTCATTTTGTGGTGCTTATAAGAAACTCAAAAATTCAACATAATCATGACTAGTGACCAGATGTTCAATTTTAGTACTAGTTAAAGCAGTTAATAACCATAAGAAAATAAAAAAACTGATGGTTATAAAAATGTTATTATAGAAATTTCCATGGCCTTTAATAACAGTTAGTAGACGTTTTAAGGAAAATTACTTTAATAATCATAGCAAATGAATGCCTGTCCCCTATTTAATTGAAGCATTATGCAAAAGTTATTAAATTTTTTATATCGGCTAATAGATTCTTCTCTCAGTTGGCTCATTTCAATTTTTGAACTAATCTGTGCGGTTTCGACGTTATGTTGATGGTAGGCTCATTACTGGTGTTCGTTAAAAAGCTCTGTTGCCTATTTCCAATTAGGTACGGTCGTGAGCAAAAAAAAATAGGACAAGTCTTATAACGATATTTTGTTAAAATCTAGTTGTGTCATCTAACTTTAATTTTTGTGTCATTGCCAGTAGTAATTTATTGCAAGTGTGCAAAAAACTAATATGCCTCATATAAGCGGTTTAGTTAAATCTGGAGTTATTGCTAAAGCAGAAGATGGATGGTCAATGAGACAAATTGCACTGCGTTATAATATTGACAAAAATTCGGTGTGTAACATTTTAAGAAAGTGGAGAATAAACGGTACGATTAGTAGAAATCCTGGATCAGGGCGACGAAGGATATCAACTCAACAAGATTTGCAATTGGTAAATGCTTTAGTAGAAAATCCATTTTACTCAGTTATTCAGGCTGCTGAAGAAACGAATTTTTCTGGATCGAGTAGTACTGGTCGCCGGCAAGTAAGAGAATCGGAGCTATGCTGTCATGCAGCAGCCCAGAAATACTTACTTAAAGCTGAACATAAAGAAACTCGAGTAGAATTTGCGCTTGAATTTTTAGCGCATGATGTAAATTTTTGTAATAATGTAATCTTTACAGACGAAAAAACTTTCCAGTCAACAAACACCGGTCGTATTCGTGTTTACCGCCCTCCGAATAATCGATTCGATGTGAAATATATATCTAACAATGATAAAAGTGGTAGATTTTCCGTCAATATGTGGACTTGGATATCGGCACGTGATCCTGATGTTTTGTGGCATATTGAGGAACGATAGTGAAACGTATATTAGGATTTTAGACAATGCTCCCTTCTGTGTCACAATTATTTCCTAATAATGAGTTCATATTTCAACAAGACAATTGTTCCATTCATACTGCTCATACCGTAACTAACTGGTTTCAAGATAACAACATCAATGTTTTTGACTGGCCCAGTCATAGACCAGATCTTAACCCTGTGGAAGAAGTATGGGGACTACTCGTAAGAAGTAACCAAAAACGAAATGTGAGACCACGGAATGCTGAAGATTTACTGGAAATAGTAAATAATGCATGGGAAAATAAATAGAAATGGTGCAATAACGAAATGTTAATAGTTTCTTGTTAAGTAGGATATCCTTTGTCATTTGATCCAGGATTTCTACTAATCGTACCGCTTATTCACCACTTTCTTAAAATGTTACACACCAAATTTTTGTTAATGTTATAACGCAGTACAGTTGGTCTCATTAACCATCCATCATTTACTATAGCAACAACTACAGCATTAAAATAAAAAATAAATTAAAAGTGATATCTGTTTTATTTCGGCTACTCATTACATATTCAAATAGAGACAGATTTACATTTAAAAAAAAGTTATCCTATTTTTTTCTGCTCACGACAGTACATTACACTGAGAGAAGAACCTTCTAGCCGTTATTAAGAATTTAATAACCTTTGCAGTACAGAGGACAGTACAGAATTTTTCTAAAGTTAATTGACCTGTTTTTTGATGATTTCCTACCTACTCTTCCGCTCTTTGAATTAAATATTACACAAAATTTACTACCTTTTTTGAGTAACTGAACCAATTCCACTGACGCAATACCTATTTATATTGAAATTTTAAATATCTGGTACTTGATGAAGGAAACTGAAATGTTTCTCTCTCCAGGTTCATCATTTTGTTGTTGAAAACCTAGCAGAAATTTAAGTATTTAGTAATAAAAAGGTCTGTCTTGATTTTATTATGACAATTTTTTCGCTATTTTAGTAGGTAAGCATAAGACCTGATGGCGGAATCGTAGCGAAATATGGTAACCATAGCAATATCCTGGTGATTAATATATTCAATACTTAATACCTACAGCTACAACATCTGTTGTTTCTTGTTATGATGAAACAAAATTTGGTTAATTCAAACTTTTGTTTTGGTTGTTTGGTTGCTATTTGCTCATAAAAACTATTAACAAGTCATAAAGTAACACAAGTTTCTATTTTTTAGTTACATTCGTTGGCAAAAATCTAGTAATTATTTAGAAAACTAACCTTTTGCCAAAAGCAAGCCATTCAGACTTTTTTTTATACATTTATTTAACGTCGGCCTATTTCCGCTACTGAGGCCTAACACCGACGCCTGTAGACGAGCTACCCCCAACCAAGAATTTTACCGAACCTCTTCCCTTAAGAAGAGTAGGGATCTTTTACTTGCCTAACATTTAATAGACAAGGGACCGACGGCTTTCGCACATACACTGATATACAAGCCGCTGGAAGATGTGTGAGGCGAGGACGCGGTTTCCGTTGGAATGGTCACCCATCCAACTACTAACTGCGCCTGACGTTGCTTTACATCGCCAGACGCATCTACGGTGGTGTGATTTTGAGTTAAGGTAACGGTTGGTGTGGGTTGGTTTTGGGATCACCTCTGTCCCCTGTTATAGCCAACATCTACATGGACAACTTCGAAACCCAAGCCCTGAATTCATCCGAACTGAAGCCTACTTGCTGGCTAAGATACGTAGATGACATCTTCGTTATCTGGCCACATGGTAGAGATTCTCTAAACAACTTTCTGTCTCACATTAATCATATACACCCTCAGATCCAGTTCACTATTGAAATCGAAAACAATTGTTCTCTCCCTTTCCTAGACGTCCTCATTACAAAACAAAACAACAATCAACTCTCCTACTCTGTGTATAGAAAACCAACCCACACCAACCGTTACCTTAACTCAAAATCACACCACCATCCATCACAAATAAATTCCGTTGTCAACACTCTTGTAACCAGATCCCTCAGACTAACAGACAATCACAACAGACAATCCGAACTACAAACATTACAAGAAGCACTTCTACAAAACGGTTACGACAAAGGACATATAACGCGATCCATACACAAAGCACAAAATCCTTCCCAAACTGATCAGACAGAAACTCTTCCTCAGCAAAAAGCTTTCCTACCTTACATCAAAGGTGTCACAGACAAAATTTCAAAAATCCTGAAATCCAATAACATAAAAACCATATTCACAACACACCAAACAATTTCCAATTTAATCAGAACCCCAAAAGACCAAATACCTAATGATTCCCACGGTGTATACGAAATACCTTGCTCAAACTGTCCCCAAACCTACATTGGACAAACCAACAGACGGATTAACAATAGAATATATGAACATCGTCTTGCAGTTAGAAAATCCGATCCCACATCATCACTTGCCCAACACCGCCTTCTAACAGGCCATAATATAGACTTCGATAACACCAAAACCATAGCACCATCATTTTTCCAAAAACCGCGAATCATCCGCGAAGCAATTGAGATTGAAAAACGTCCCAATTGTCTAAACAAAAGGGATGACGGTCATCGTCTTCCAGTCGCTTGGAAATCATTGATCTCCAGGCTAGCCCCACAATATTCATCCACACCTCATAATCCTGATAGCAGCCGTTCTGCTCTGATGCCTCCATCAACAGACCCTCAACCCCCCACCACTCTCCCACCCACAGACAGCTTTCGTATAAATAACACTTCGTCCGATACTGCCAGCGAGTTCGCTCTAAGGAGTAGGCAGGTTGAGGCCTTAGAGACGGATCGCGGTGAGATCTGGGGAGTAGGCAGATTGAGACCCCGGAATCGAACCAGTTCCACGAACTCCTAGCATTATTTTCTTTGACAATTTTTACTTGACTCACTTTTTCTCTTGAAAATGGCTCCAAAACGGGAGCCGAAACGTCGAGACATTAACAATCTCAGACGCGGTTCAACCCGAGAACCTAGTATTTTTCATACCAACGACCGCGGAAGCTTCTCGGAACATATATATATATATATATATATATATATATATATATATATATATTAAGTTGTAGTTATTATATTTGTTCTACCATGAATGAAAGAAAATTCAAGGATCTAGCGGATTTGCATATTTGAAAACGAGATGTGCAATACTGTAAATCTGATTATTTGATATTATCCGTATATTTTATCTATTTGATTAGGATTTATTTGTTTTAGTATAAAAGTATATGTTTCAGTTTTTTTTTTGTATGAAGAATTCAGAAAAAAATTAGAGAAATGTACACTAAATAGGAGAATGGCGTTCAACTTGTTGAATAAAATGTTATTTTTTAAAAAAGAGGTTTTTTCCTTATTTTACAACTAAACTACTCCGTTTTTTAAGCTTTTCTTCATAATTGAAAAACTTTATTAAATAAAATGTCCCTTAAAAATGTAAAAAAAGATAGACTGCTTAAAGTTGATCTAATATTTTCTAATTTTTAGAATACTATATATACTATAATTTATCTTAAGTTTGACTTTCTAAAACAAGCAACCTTTTTATAAAGATTCAAACCTGCCTAGGGGTGGAAAATTTCAAAATTCAGCTACAATGTTTTCAAAAGGTATTTAACGCCAGATTATGGAAGTCATTATAGCCAAATAACTCTTTTATCATTATGAAAACATCGAAGTCCCCAAATTTCAGCTAGCTGTGCTGCTTGGGGTGGTTATAGAATAAGCCTATAATTAATATTACGTAATATATAACACAAGTGAGACAAACGATGAAAATGTAAGACAAAAACGTGACCGGTATTCAGTTGGGACGATAAATCTCGTAGATTCGATCTTGGATTCGCTTAATTTGCTTCTTCGTCCGGATACGAATATATTCAATGAGGTTGGTCAATCTCAGATCTTTTAATAACAGAGCCAGATTCATTGAAAAGGGTATTTATTGCAGCTCCAGTTCCATTCTGCAGTTACTTCTCTGCTACTACGAGCCTTATCATCACTAAATAACCTTATTATTTCGATTTTTTCTTTTAAATGCAGACGTATTTTACGATTGTAAACTAAGAACTTTTCACAATAGAACTCAAACATTTGCCACATTGACATTTAATTTCTTGCTTAAGCTAAGTACAAGTTATCACCATATATATCTATTTTTACTGCTCATATGATAGCAAGTAGGGAAGCTATGAAATACTGCTTAAATATATATGACAAAAGTATTATTTTTAGTGACAGCAAAAGTGTCGTACAGTCTTTAAATAATAAAATAGCATGCAAAAATAACAACATACTGATTGATATAAAAATGCATCAGGAAGAGTTTATAAATAACAACAAATTTTTAGAAGTAATATGGGTAAGGGGACATACAGGCCTTATATATAATGCAATGCCAGACAAACTGGCAAAAGATGCCTGTAAAAATGGCGACGTAATAATAAACTTACAACTCCCCAAGTTTTGGATGGGTGACCATTCCAACGGAAACCGCGTCCTCGCCTCACATATCTTCCAGCGGCTTGTATATCAGTGTCTGCGCGGAAGCTATACAACCTTAGGCGAGGGTTGTATAGGAGATATACTATCCTTCGGAGGGGATGTAAAGCCGTCGGTCCCTTGTCTATTAAATGTTAGGCAAGTAAAAGTTTCCTACTCTTCTTAAGGGAAGAGGTTCGGCAAAATTCCTGGTTGGGGGTAGCTCGCCTACAGGCGTCGGTGTTAGGCCTCAGTAGCGGAAATAGGCCGACGTTAAATAAATGTATATAAAAAAAAACTCCCCAAGGTAGACTTCCACCTATTGATAAACAAAAAACTCAAGGATTAGTGGCAACAGCAGTATTCTAACGAAGCGGCAAGAAAATTTTATAAAAGCCTGCAATCAAAAATTCCTAGTAAATAAATAAATTTCTAGTACATAAAAACATTAATTCGACTGAGAAATGGACAATACATCAAACATATCTGTACCAAATCGGGTTAAAAAATTCACCAAATTGCATATGTGGAGAAATATGTGATACTACATACATAATTTTAGATTGTCCTCTAAATCACAGTGAAATGAGTAAGTAGGCTGTATGATAAAATTAAGAAGGAAATATAATTCCTCATAAACATTTCACTTTTGTTAGGAAGCAATAACATCAAGATATTTAATGTCGTATATGAATATTTGAGAGAAGTAGAATTTAATACCTAGTAACACACTCATGCTTCTACTGTTCAACCTTTCCTTAGGCCCTGTTATAGTACGTTTCAAACATCAACGATATAGTCAAGTTCAAAAGTACTATAATTTGCTAAATAATTCAATCCTCAAGTCAAAACATAATAAAAAAGTTATTCAGACCCAAAATCATCAAAAATCACAATCCTTCACAAATAATTCTGAGAAAAATCATACCACGTCGATAATTCACAAACAGTCTAAATTTATCAATAGAATTATTAAAATATCCAAATTAACCACCCCCTCATTATCTCGATCAAAACCATTCTCTAAACCCCAATTCAGAATACATTAATTAAGTCTGGTCGATAGCCGAGTGGGTTAAGGCGCGAGGTGGCAATCGCGATTAATCACACGGACATCACACCACCGGGTTCGAATCCTGGGTCCGGCACTGTCGAAGGAAATGGTTGTATGTCTGCGTTTTTTCAATGTGTAACCCCCCTTCCGCACAAGCCCTGGCTTCTGGAATTGGGGGTTGTCTAATTTCTGTGGTGTTATTATTATTATATTATTATTATTAAGTCACTTTCGAAAATTTTCTATAATTATTTTCCTCTTCAAAACAACTTATAATTCAATCTTTCTTTCATATATCAAATCACACTTCATTCACATTTCTAACAAGCCCGTCATCGCATTCATCAAAACTTTCTTACCGATATCAAAATTTATTTCCAAATCATATGTTCTGTACGCGTTGCCAACAACTCGCGGCTATCTTCACCATAATCATCAAAACTTACTTCCACTTCGTTTCGATGCAGGCGATGTAACATTCTCAATATGACATTAATATGGATATTAATATGGCTTAAATTACGACTTCTAAAACTACTTTACGAGACCAATTCAATTTCAGCAGGTTAGTCAGACAGTTATCGCTCATATTTCAAAAACTAATTTAGATTCAAGTTTCATTTATATATAAATATATATAAAAAAATCCTATTTTTCACTGCCGTATTTATCGTATATTTCTCAATGCTGAATTTTAATATTTCAATACTATTGCACAACATTTCATAATTTCGAGCCTCATAGACTGGCAGGGGACATTTTCGGCTCTATTCAGATCTCCCCAACGAACCATATAAATAGCCGAACATGACGATCTCAAGCTAAGTCAGTTTCGGTGTACCTCAAGTTAGTTTCTGCGTTCCGCGAGTGAAGTCTCTAAACCAAACAGTGTTTCATTCTTACCCGGTCAACCTTAAATCTCAATGAATCGAGTGGCCGTGCTACTTCCTTGGCCGAACCAAGTAAAAAAAGATTAATACAATTAATTTCTGTGGTGTTTATTTATTAATTTGCCATTGCGCATGAAATATTTAAGTGAATTTTCTCAGATTTTAAAACCTAACTAAACCAAACTAAATAAAATCTTCTCTAAGGCAAAATTTTAAGTTTAGAAACGTTAAATTATTATGACTAGTGTAAAATCAAATTTAATTTAAGTTAAATAAGGATAATCAACTCTGTTCTTACGCTTAATAAATATTTTTTAATTTTCGTTTAAAATAAAGTGTTTTCATTTCAAGACAAGTATATACTACAGCGTGCAGCTTTTGACCTTGCCATAAACAATAAATTTAAACAAAGTGCTAGTCGAACTCAAATAAATACAAGTGTACTACAGCTCTGAAACATATACAGGGTGAAGCATTTGGCCCATTCCAACCATTTAAAAACTAACCACCCCAACTTCAATAAATCAAAATTAAGTGCACGTACCGCCTCAGGAGTCTCAACTCACGCTCTCCACAACAAACCTTTTTGTTTTTTCAAACACGAGAGACTGATAGGTGTTCAGCCCCTCCTGTTTGTCTAAACAGCCGTGGCAGCCTCCTCGGCCCCTCCTTTTCCTTCCTGTACACATGCGCTCTATGTTATGTAAAAACTTAAAAGGAAACTCGAAGTGTTTGTGTTATTAAATGTGTTCAAATATATTAAATAAGTCTGGCTGATTGGTACACCACCGCCATCCAATCAAAATCAACCAACTAACCAACCTAGATATTGCATAATCTTAATCTAAGTTTAATTCAGCTTAAATCATCTCCGTATTAAGTCTTGCCTTGTTACAAAATGTATATTTGCAGTAATTGATTGTAAGATAATTCAATATGTATTCAGTTTCACAAATAAAAACGATACTAAGATGAGGGTCTTTTAATAATCATTCAAAAGAAGAAGAAAAATATGTCCTTAGCTGTGAGTTTCTTGAGAATAATTCTAGTTTTTGCACTTTAATGCCGAATATCAATAAAATTTTAGCACAATAGGGCTTATATTGGTCAATTCTCCAATGTCCTCTTCATGTTTTTGTCTGTAATCGAGTAAAAACAATGTGATAAGGTAGAAATTATTTGACCAATCTTTTAATTTAATTTTGTATTTTTGACACCAATTTTTTATATTACAGCCTCCGTTTTCATCCAGCAGATTTATTTCTGCAATGATGGTCTCGTATTTATGGGGACAGCTTATCATGTTAGCTATACCTGAGGATGAAATTGGTGGAATTAATTGGAACAGCATCTTCCATTGGTTCATACCGTTGGCTGTGGCATTAGGTAACTTTATTTTTTCAAATCAACTACACATAAATGTTACAGTTTAATAACTGGAATTTGATTTCCAAGGCACCACTGATAATGATGGATATATTGCATTAAAAAACCAAATTTTCATTATAAAGTAACATTTATATCACTTACTACTCCTCACAATATCAGTTAAAATTGCTAAGTTTAACGGTGGCAAAAATAGAGGACAATATTATTCATCTATACGATACTTCTTCAACATTAAAGTGTAGTGCATTTCACTAGTGAATCAAGTTACACTATTTTTAAATTATTTACTGTTATATTACTTGTATATAATACATATATATTTAGATGTGTTCACTGCTCGACCTTCAAGGCTTGCAACTTATTTACATAATTTAGAGATAGATTTAAATGTTTGGCTGAACGTTATCTTTAAATGTGTTTTTACGTTTTCCCATTATTGTATAACGTTGTTTTTTAAGAAATGTTTAAAACTAATTAATATTCCTTTCGCATTTAAAAACTACACACATTTCAGATAAGAAAATACAGTTAAATATTTCATTAATGTTAAAGTCCATATCAATGTCATTGCTTTGAAAGTTCGGAATATACTTTATACTTTCCATATTATTTGACTTAATCAAATATTGTTCTAATTGCTATGACAACGCTTCTTCGTTATAGTTTGCAATTTAGAATAGCCCAAAACGTATTAGGTCAGGGTCACATGAACGTTATACAACAGTGGAGCTAAACAAGATTTTGAATGGAATTGTTTTTAAAGGTGAATCTCATTAACGAGATTAATAGTTCGGTTGTATTTGTTACACCGAAAAATAAATAAATATACGAGCTTTTTCGCAATAAAATTTCGAATGAAATTAGACCAGTAAAAGTTGTTTTTGTAAATTGATTAAGTTACAAAAGAACAGAAACTAATATACGACAGATTTTTTAAAGTTATATTTTAAATTATTTTAAGCCAATGTCCATCATATTACTAAAAATCCCTTTTATTAAACCAGAATGTCATACAAAAATTTACTTAAAAAAAGCCTTATAACAAAATATAGAATTGAAAATTTGACTTTTAGCCCTGTAGGTCGGTGTGTCAGCAGAAATATGTTTTTGGTTTCAGACACTATACCATTTACAACTTTATTTCATATTTATGAAATCAAATTTTAATGTGATGAAAACAAATTTCATACAAACGAAATATAAATTCACTTGATGGAAACAGATTTCGCACAAATGAAAATAAATTTTAAATTTAAGAAGTTTAATTTTTCACTCACGAAATTAGAATTCAATGTCATGAAAACAGATTTCATAGTGCTTGTAAATGACAAAATTAAAGCATCAGTTTTTTAGTATTTCGACAAAGCTCAAGTTATTCTTAAATGCAACAAGTTAAAAACTAATATTTATTTCAAACACAAGAGTAATAATCAAGCAATTGACCAGATCGAAAAACATATTTAACAATAAGGGGTAACATAATATTTAACAATATCATATTCAACTATGATTTAATTAAATCTTGGTTTCTTAATACGGCGTCAAAATATCTTTCGACATGGTTTGCATATCCCAAGAGGTGCTGTTGTGGAACATCTGTGATGGGGGCGTCAGCAATCTTCTCCAAAACTCCAAAATGCGCATTCTGTGCTCAGATATTATAGTTGGTGCCTGATTGTTTAAACGAACGTAATTCAAAATGTTTGGCATCTTGTCTTGTAGCTGTCTCTTAACTTTGGATCTGAAGTAACTCCATAAGAGTTCAATAGGGTTTAGTAAATACGAAGTTTCGATATCTTCTTCAAGTTTTGCATGAACAGGGGCATTATCAATAATAAATGGACGCAAAATACCATTACTATTGCAAGTTTCAATCAAACGCCTAAGCCAAATTTACAATCTTCGATTCTGTACGAACCCCTTCTGTGCTCGAAAGTTACAATTTGGTTTGAACTTATTGCTCCAATGCAGTGCAAATTATTGCCTTTACTCGCAGGAACAATTACATGAGCTCTGTGGCCAATTTTGGATCTGCTTTCTTTTCGTCGGCAATATAAGTTAAAGTTGCATTCATCTATCCAAATAAGAGTGCTGCCATTTGCTCTGCTTGCCAAAATTTTTGCGATGTAATCTCCGCGCTTCGCCTTATTGACAGCGTTATTCATATTTGCAATTTGTGGTCTAATCGCTTTCAGCGAAAATAGTTTCCCATCCAACCAGTTCTTTATGGTGCAATAACAAACTCGAACTTCATATTCATTATGAACACGATCATCCAAATTGTTAAGAGTTAAGGTGCTGTCCTCTTCTATCCAGTGTACCAATGCATCTTCTATTGCAGGAGTTTTCTTTTTGGAACCAGCACCCCCTTTAGATTTAGGAAGTGATTGTTCGTTTTTTAGCCATTCGTATGCAGTACGAATATTTACACCCAAGTCTTTAGCAGTTTGTCGCTAATCCTTATTCGCTTCGCAAGATTTTACAATTCTTGCTCCATTATTGCGTGTGACTTTATTGTACTTTCCTATAATAGGCATATTTTACTAAAGGTTGAAATAAAACTTCGAAACTAATTTGACATTTGTAACAACTGATGCATTTAATTCCCATCCCACGACAAAGTGTGAGGGTTCGGCAAAATTTCCAGGTTAGAAGTCCCAGTGCCTACATAGATACTAATGAGCTTATCCCCTGGCGTCGGTGACTGGCCTTTGTAGCGGAAATAGGCCGACGTTAAATGAATGATTAAAAATAATTGTATATCCAGAGTTTGCTATTAAATTATGGCACTTTAAATCTGTTTTCATGACATTGAATTTTGATTTCGTGAGTGAAAAATTAAATTTCTTAAATTTGAAATCTATTTTCATTTGTGCGAAATCTTTCTTGATGGAAGTTACTTTATATTTCATTTGTGTGAAATTTATTTTCGTCAAATTGAAATTTAATTTCATAAATTTGAAACTAAGCCGTAAATGGTTCAATTTTATTTATTATTTATTTAGAAAGAACTAATAAACGACACACTGTTAGTCTATGAGCCAGGTTTAACAAAGATCGCGTTGACTACCATTAGGTGGAACTAAACGCCACCTATGTTTCTAGATTGTCCTATATGTGAGTTAAAAGGAATCACCTTCTAGACATTTCAGATTCCCAGCTAAATACGTTTTTAGCCTACATTTTGAAAATTTTTCGCCTTTTTGACCTAATAATGCGTGTATCTCAGAAACCGTTGATCCTAGATGAAAAATACCGTAAAGTTGTTCAGAATGAAATTTTACCCATAACTCTGAAATTTTTACGTCGGTTTAAGTCAGTTTAAGACAGAAATGGCAAATAAAATGATTTTTCTGGTTTTTGTAATAATATCATTCTTAAAATTACGATTCCCCATTACTTTGTTTCATTTTAGGTTTGCTGGAATATATTCATATGTCGTATTAAAATGTGCGATAAATAGAAACAAAATTACAGCTAAAAGAAATTAAGAAAACACAATTTTGTTCTAATTAAATGTTAAGAAGTAACTAAGATGGCTTTGAAAACAATGAAATATTTAGCTTGTCAAACATTTGTTGGTTTAACGGTGTTCTTATTGTGTCTTTAAAAATTGTTTAAAATTCTTATTCGTTGTGTTCAAACTGCCGCAAATTTATACAAAGGATGAAAAAATGGACATGTTAATTATTCATGGGGAATGTAAAAGGAATGCAGTTGCGGCTACCGGTCTTTATGCCCAACGACATCCTGATAGACAATGTTCAGCGAAAAACTATTTTAAACGTGCTGAAAACCGATTCCGAAGAGAGCCCAACAATGATCCCGAAGAAAACTTCATTACTGACGAAGAAACGGAAATTAATGTTTGGTCTCGAAAAGAAGTTGATAAGGAAAGTTGGTTTTGAATTGGACATCAGTCACCAAACAGTAAGCCGAATTTTGCAGAAATACCACTATAAATCTTTTAAATACCAATTGCACCAGCATTTGTACGAAACTGGATGGAATATTGCAATTGAATTTTGTATAATAACGTGCAGTCAAACGATGATTTTTTTGGGACTTTTCGGACGAGTCTAGGTTTACAAATTTGGGATTATTTAACCGACAAAATACAAAATATTGGTCACAAGAAAATCAACATTTATTACGGGAAGGTAACTTTCAAATGCGGTTCTGTTTCAATGTTTGGCTTGGAATAATCGGTAGAATCATTTGTCCAATAATATTTGAAGAACATCTGACTGGTGCCAACTACTCGAGATTCCTGGAAAATAAGATGGAGAACATTTTAGATGAGTTACCTTTAGATTTAGATTTATTTCTAACAAGATGGCGCTCCTCCTCATAATCCAAGGACAGTAATTGATTAATTTCAACGGAGATTCTGAGAAAACGTAATTTCGACGAATGGTCCTGTGAGGTGGCCTTCAAGGTCACCTGATTTAATGCCCTTTGATTTATTTGTTTGGGGTCATTTAAAAAATATTATCTATGCAACCGCCGTTACACCTTGTGAAGACCTGGAGCTACGAGTAAGACGAGCAATTAACAGCATAACGGCCCAGCAATTGGCGAACGTTCTTCTAGAAACAGCTATGCGAGTTTAGAAGTGCATTGACGTTAATGGACAGTATTTTGAACAACTATTGTAATGTTTTGTGTAAATTTTTTGTATTCCAAAACGACCTTATGTGTAACAAGGTAATTAGAATAAAATTTTATTTTCTTATTTTCTTTTAGCTGTAATTTTATTTTTATTCATCGCACATTTTAATACCACATATGAATAAATTCCTTATTAATAGTATTAATAAATGGTACCATAGTACCGATATGGTTCCATTTGAAAAAAATGAGTTTTGCCCCAAAAACAATTTTGGTGGATTTCATTTGCTCATAAATCACGTAATTTAGTGTTTTTAACGGGATTTCGATTTTTGTAGCATTACACGTGTCATTTAGAATAAATCGGAACCGTCTTGGCACACTTAAATGGAAAACTAAAAATTATATTATAAAAAAAATTGATGTTTGAAATGTCACTTATTTGGCATTTTTGGATTCGGAAAATTATGCAGAAGTCAAAAATGCAATAATATACAGGGTGTTCCATTTAAAAATCGAAAGTTAGTGTCACTTCTGGCGAAACTGGAAGTGAAAAAAAATCAATTGTATGTCAAAATGTGCCGCTTATTATGGATCAATAAATTATATTCAAAACTAAAGGAGAAAAGGAGGTATACCATGATCCTGTTACAGGCGGTATAACAGTACTACCTACTACCATACTGAAAAGAAAATGTGTGTATTTATTTTTCTAACTACAAATGCTCAAATTGTGCACCATGTATTCTAATACACAAACGTGCTCTACGAGACACCTCACGCATAACATTTTGGAGCATTTCAGGAGTAATTGCCTTACATGCGTTTCTAATTCTGGTTTTGATGTCTTCAATATTTTCAGAAGCAGTTTGAAATACCTTGTCTTTAATGTAACCACAGACGAAAAGCTCCAAGGAAGTAATATCTTGTGAACGAGCTGGCCGTAGAATGGAAGTTTTAAAAGAAGGAGTCTAGGTTTTTTATATTGTTTTAATTGTCGTTTTCACTGAACTGGACCTATTCCGCCCGATCATGCAACCCGCCACCGCGTCAACGCGATGTTTGCACGATCGGTTCCGGTTCAGACTCCGGGGAGACAACTTTTGTACCTTTTTAAATATCAATAAGCTCTTTTGAATTGAATTGAATACAACAGTGACAATCTGTCAAATTTGTTAATTACTGTATACAATATTTTTCACTAATCATGGCATTCTTACGATTCAATGATATAAATTGTGGTTTGTGGTTATCAGTTAAAATTTTTATGACATGTTTTATATCGTTGAAAAAGAAAAATAAACGGAATCAATGGTGTCATGGCCTTCTTTGAGATTTGTTCTTTTCATTTTTGCACAAGAGCGCAAAAGCCAATTGCGTTTTTCGAATTTTTTAATACACATTATTATCTTTATTGTCTTTGCCATCAACTTTCATCCCTTTAACTTTTTCCGTATCTCCTCAAATAAGAAAGCTATAACCGTTTGTGGTTTTCCTATATTTCAAAATTTTGTAATAGATCTCACAAAGTAGCCGGATGTGGGAAAAAGTCGAATTTGAACGAACTAACCTGCCCGCGAGACAACCGTTCCTGAGTAACACTTTATGAGGTTGCAAGATTCAGACAATTTACCCTATTTTAACATTGCGCCAAGGTAGTTCTTAAGGTGTAGCGATTAACGATTTCTGGATTTTGATGGAATTTCGTAAAATTTATTGCACAGCATTGAGAGCTGCATCGCTCAATTTAATGCAAAGATCAGCTGGGAGGTGGGCCTTGCCTATTACCTACGGTATACACGGGAAAGGGTGTCTCAACTGGTTCGATAGATCGCTTCTTTTTTTTCTTCTTGACACTTCTGTTTGGTTTAGGTGGGGCACATGACAAGGATCTGGGCCGAACAATTATGCCATTAACACGATGAGACGTTCCTACGCCGCTGAGTACCTCTTCTTGTCTGCCAATATTATCATATGCCACTACTGTAGGTATTGAAGGATGTATGCTGCTGTATACTGTCTTTGTAACAGGTTTTATGGTAATATGCTTCAGCTACCACGATATCTCTTGAAGTTACCGATAATAATAGGCGTTGTGCAGCAATTTCACGAATGGTTTTGCCAGCTTTAAGTTCTATTGCTGGTTTTAAGGGTTCACGACTATTTTTCCCTTCCATATATTTAGATTTTTCATGCAAAAAATGCAAGTCTTATCATAATCTCGAACCTGCATGGTAACATTTGGAGCCTGCCTCATGGAGTACGTTAGTTCCGGAGTGGTTTCTTCCGTGGAAGTTTGATCCTCTTATTTCGAAGGGGTAACTCTTGTAGTTGTAATTTTTGTAAGGGACTTCGGGTAGGTGAATTGTGACCTGCATTCGTTGTGGTAATATATACATTTTGGTACAGTCGCACTACCTTGAGTTAATGTTAAATTAGGGATAAACTGTCTCACTGTTGCAACCTCACAAAGTGTTTCCCAGGAACGGTTGTCTCGAGGGTTGGTTAGTTCGTTCAAACTCCACCGATTCCCGCATATGATACAGCTTCCCTTCAATTTTTATCTAGCTTCCTTCTTTTCGTTTTTCTTACACTTTAAACTATTTTCTCAGCAAATTCTGGCAAACTTGAAATAAAATAAAATAATGGAGAATTGTAATTTTAAAAATGATATTTCAAAAACCAGAAACACAATAAAAAAATCCTTTTATTTACAATTTTTGTCTTACATTGGCCTTAAATTGTTATAAAAATTTCACAGTTATACGTAAAATTTAATTCTGAACAATTTTACTAAGAAGTATTTCTCATCTAAGATCAACAGTTTCTGAGAAATAGGCATTATTGTGTCAAAAAGGTGAATAATTTTCAAAATGGCGGCTAAAAACGTACTCAGCTAGGAATCCGAAAGCTTAGAAGGTGACTGCTTTTCTTTCTCACATAGAACAATCTAAAAACGTAAGTGCCGTTCAGTTCCACCTAACGGTAATGACATCCTGTGTGGCTTACGGACTATATCATTAAGTCATCAAATCATAGGCCTCTTTGCAATTTTGCAAAACTTTTTAAGATACCGCCTTATAGCTGCATTTATCCAGCAGTATAGAAGAACATTTAGAGAATTGTAAAAAATTCAGGTTCCACGTTTTCATACTTTTGTCTCAATTTAATAATTTCTCTGCCACAAGCGCTGGATTGTTTGTACACAAAAAAGCTTATGTATTATTTACTATACTACTACTACTACTATATACTAGAAGAAAAACTCCAATTATATTCAATTACAAAATGAATAATACAGATTTGGCTAGGGTTGAAACCATGAGGGACCTAGGCGTAACATTTGACACCCAGCTCACATTTAGTAACCATATTTACACCATGACAAATAAGGCTAATAAAATGTATGGATTCATAGTACGCAATACGAAGATGTTTAACAATACAGGAGCTATTAGGCGGTTATATATTTCGTATGTAAGATCTCAGTTGGAATATTGCTCAATTGTCTGGAATCCATTTTATCAAATACACAAAAATAGCGTAGAAACAATACAAAATAAAGTTTTAAGGTTTTTAAATTATAAAGAGACTGGTTTATATGATTTCGATATAGATAAAGATATATTAAGGGAAAGATATAATCTCAAAACACTGGAGAATCGACGAAAATACGGGCATATTGTATACTTACATAAATTGTTACATGGCAATGTAGACGATAGTAGTTTCCTGTCCATGATAAGTTTAAGCGTCCCCCACTATCCTACTAGAACTTATAGAACTTTCCACTTAGACCTGGCAGGTACAAATTATCAAATCAATTCCCCTCTCCACAGAATATGTAGTAACTATAATACGATCCAAGCCAACTGTGATATATTTGATATCAGTATAAAAAAACTAAAAACCATGTTAAATTCATTGTTTTAAACCATTGCTTTCTAATATTATGTTAAAATTAAGCTAGTATTAAGTTAGTTTTAGGTTAATGTAAATATCAAATGTACCATATCACTCTGTAATAGGGCTTGCCTGTTGAGTGCATTACCAAATAAATAAATAAATAAATAAGCATAACAATTACAATGATTATATTATATTCTCTTTAATTATTATTGTTTCCAGGTGTATGGGTTGTTGGAAACATAGGCAGAGAACAGGGAAAACCTTGGATTACTATTATAGTGTCTTACATCAGTTACATCTCTAGGTGGCACTTTTTTGATGAAAGCATTTGGCTTACTATAATGGTGATTTGTGCGTTTATTGCTTTTGACACGTTTTCGAAAGAGTGGAGGAGGACTCCTAAGAAAAAGAAATCCTTTACTAAAAGGTTAACAGTGTTAGTTTTATGTGCAATTTTATACTGTGGACTGTGGAGTTCATATTTCTATTTTAATGGTAAAATAACTGATTCTAATGGTGACGAAATACCTGTTCATGAGGCTCTACATCACTTCTTTACATCACCTTGGTGGACCGATTTAAAACAGTCTTTGTATGATACCTACGTTTACGCGCAGCATCACGGTTGGTAAGTAACATTTACGTATAATTAATTTCGATGTCAATTTCAAGCGAAAACCATAATTGCGTCACAAAAAATTCACGAAACTTCGATAATTCTAAGATATCCTAAAACAATAAAAACTATTTTATCTATTTCATAACAGTCCACATTTCCAAATAAATGTCACAACTTATTCTCGTTCCAACGCACTAGCACACTTTCATTTCATATCAACTCTATATTTACCCCCTTCAGACATCAATACGCGAGACAACCCAAAGTCCATATTACGTGTGGTCGTAAATCATGATTCAATGAGGACTAATCAATATATTCAACTTTTCTTCATGAAATATCTTCTAAACTAAAACTGATTCGAGATTCATTCAATTACCAAACGATTTCTCTTTTTACTGCCCAAACAATCATGTAATTTTTATTTTAAAATTTTTACTATTTTTTTTAATTGCCTTGTTTATATTTACGTCCTGGCGGAGTTTAGCTGCTACAGCTCCACTCAACCAGGACGGCGAAATGAGATGCCATTCACCCATCCAAGTGACGGACTCGACCAACGCTGCTTAACTTCGCCGATCGAGGTCTCAGCGCTTAAACCGATGACGGTACCTCACTTCAAAGATGATGCAATATTAAGCAATATTACGCAACCCTCGCCCGCACTGAATGGAGGGATCCGACTTTCTAGAACAAAATGGATGTAAAAATGTTTGTGAACGATTCACGGGACACGGCAAACAAAACGATAGTAAAACGTATAAAAGGCCGAGCTCAACACGCTTTAGGCAAGTTAGTTTCGTTAGTATAACACGTGATAATCTAAATCCAGTGCCCGAGCTGCGCTTCCTTGGCCGGAACCAAGAAAAAAAGCCTTTTTTTATTTAATCTAATCTGCAACCGCGCATCTTAAATTTAAGTGAATTTTTTTCATTTTTAAACAAATCTTAAATCGAATCAAATCTGCCAAGCAGGAATTTATTCGTTGTCGAAAAATTACCAAAGAGTTACTGTAAAAGAATAAATAATATAGTTTTATTTAAACTTGTGTTTGTTCTAACAATGAGTCTTATAATATTTTTTTTAATTTGCACCAACTACATACAGGGTGTTCCAAAGTATCTGAACATCTAATAATTAAATTTTTTAAATTAAACAAAAGCGCTACAGCTTCAATCTTGCATGCAGAAGTGTTATACTTTAAGAAGTATATACAGGGTGTTGAGAAATCACTTGACGAAGGAATCAAATTCAGTTTAAAGCAAAACGTAAACTTCTGAATTCAACAAAGTACATTCAAAGCTTCAAACGCTTACTATACAGTTTGTAGCTATTGACCCTGCCATCAATAATAAATTTAAAAATCTGAAGTGCTAGCTACATTACCTAGTGGAACTCAGTAAAAGCAATCAGCAGGGGCTTATGCAGGGTGAGCAATTTATCCTGGTCCAACCTTTTTAAGTGCAACCCCCCTGAAAACTTCATTCTACTACAAATTAAGTGCATGTAAAGCCTCGAGGGTCTCTACTAAGCTCATAGCTCTTATTCGTGTGCTTGTTCATAGCATCCAACCTAGGGCCAAAAATATTAACGACAGAGGCTTTTCCGTATTCAATGTACATCCAATTACAGAAAATAATAAATAATAATATGATTATGATTAATAACATTAAAATTAATATTAATATTGATGTACTAATAAGTATTGGTGAAACTACTTAACCTAAATGATTATATGACAATATCATAAAAGGTTTAATTTATTAGCTGATTTTCTTTGTATGCGGATAATATAATTTACATTGTCGAAATTAATATCACACAAATGAGAAATTTCGTTAAATAATTTACACATCTTAAATATTGATATTATAGTGTTATTTCTTATGTATTTTGATACGGTTCATTGATTGGGGTTGATTCCGGATTGCTTACCAGAAAGTGCCATAAATAGGGTATTTTAGTATTTTCTTTATAGGTACATATGTAGAAACAACAAAATTTTTTTTTTATGTATTTCCGTACACCTCTTTCATTATGATTAGGCACCACTGCTACATTGAAGAAACGGTAACTTCCAGGGGCAGAAATGTTGCTTGTTTTTCTCTCAGGAATGAATAGCACTATAACACTTTGACAACAACGATTACTTTTAATTCTATAAATTAGAAAGATAAGAAACTCAAGATAAAATACACGGTCAATTTAGCAAGCTAACATATATTAAATCTATGTACAGGTTAAAGCAGTATCTTAAAATATTTCAATTGATATATCAGTTGACAGCAATATGTAAGAACTGATGACTGGCCATCCATAAATTACGAAACATGGTGTACAGCAAGGAACAGTTCTCGGTCCAATCTTATTCAACTTGCATATATAAATATATACTTAGATACAGGAAAGATAACTTAGTTTTGCCGATGAGATTGTCACAATATATAAAGATGAAAAATAAAACTGAAAACGGTTTCAAACACATACAGCAATGGTTCGACTATAATATGTTAACGATAAATTATGAAAAGTCTATGTATCTTCTTTTCCCTTCATATAAAAATAACCTACGAAAACTCGGCCTTCTCAATATAAATAACAGTGAAAATATTCATGAACTAAACAGAATTTGTTAAATATTTTTTCTACGACCTTCTCCTTTATAGGGTTTTCAGACTTAATTTTGAAACAGAAAGTAAGTATTTGTATACCTGGTCTTACTTTACAGGCCGTTACTTAAATTTGTTTTGCAGGCCGTTTATAATAAGTAATAAATTACCTAAATTTCATTCCAACTTAACTTCATTCTTAATTATTTCTTCTTTAATAAAAATTTATAGAACCACATTTTATTTATTCTCTTTTATCTATATTGCTGTGTCTTACAATGAGAAAACAAAATCATATTGCATATAATCCGCAAGATATGCCAAAAAATGACAAACGCAGGACACTTAACTAATAAATATGACAGAGATAAGTCGGAAAATATTCGCTCCCAAAAAATTTAGCTGCATATTTAACAAGTTGTTATTGCTTTGTTTAAAATTTTAAATATTTAATATTTAAATGTTTATTAACCACCTTCCAAGTTACCTGAATAACTCTCTTAAATCTAGGAGATCTTGATTTGTCTGAGAAAAGGAGAGGGAGTTCTACAGTTTATAGCGGGGTCCGAACCACTTCTCGGGGATAATTTGTAATTGAAAATTACTTCGCAGTAGGTGGGGTTCGAACCCACTTCGTTAGGTATATACACAGAGACGCGCTAGCCCGCTGAGCTACCTTCAATAATTCACTGATTAGTATAAAGTGTGTCCATTGATAGATATACCTTAAGACTTAAGTCGTTATTGATGTAAAATTCTACTATTTGAAATTCGGAAGGGGAAAAAACTCTATTAGCTGAATGTCGTTAGCGTACATGTACAGTTTTGAAAGAGATATCTTGAGAGATATACCGGGTAACACAGCCTAGTGGCTCATCCTTATATTTCCTTTATTTTTTAAATTACCCACTTGAAATTTAGGGTGCATAATCTACCTCTAAAAATGAATTTTTGGACATAAACGCGGTATGAGGCCATTTTCGGTTTACCCGGAAATGACCGCAACTTTCGATTTTTAAATGGAACGCCCTGTATATTTTTACATATTTGGATTCAAAACAACATTCTGAGTATACCATGAGACTTTCGAGAATTTTTGGGTCGATGTTCAGTTTTTTAAGCATTTTAAGATATTCGTCTAGAGTGCTTCGGAATACCAAAATTTGTTCTACGGCAAGTAAAGTCCATGGGAAAAATATAATTTTTCGTTTAATTTCATTAATAACTATTTACAAAGCCTCCAAATTTGAAGATACTACTTTTTATCAAAAACTTTTTTTCAAATGGGAAGGCTCATAGTATTCAAAACTATAATTGGGTTAATATATAGTATATTTGACCAACACTAATGCACCATATTCGCAGCTAAACTGGCATTTCTCGCAAACGCTTTGACATCTGTCTTAAATTTCCATTTATTGCGAAAATATGGCGGCTTGATTTTAATTTATATCTCTAGTATTCCACCGTTACGTTTGCAAATATAACGTCCAACCGGCACCTCCGGCAAAACGTAGAATATAAAAGGTTTCTCGCCTGATCAGAGACTTCTACGTCCATTTTTTCCCGTACAAATAGTACGATATTAGTTCCGGTGACATAATGGAATGCCGTGAGGCTTATACCTCGGAACCCAGCTGCGATGAATGAATTAATGTAAATTGGTTCTATACGTAATAAATAATTAAAGTATGATTAAAAAGTAGAAAATAAAAACATATATTTTAAAAAACTTGCTTGCTACGTCAAATTTTAAAACTACAATCTGACGTAACTAGTTGGTCGTCGTCTGTTGACTAACGGTATTTGCCGGCCGACTGACAGTGGAGATGGTCGGGGTTCTAAATTTCTTTGATGTATCAGGGCGCCAAGTAAATTTTTTTTTCTCTCCAAATACCAGCCCAAGTACAATGTAACCTTAAATTTACTAAATAAATTACTTAGCGAGACGATAATGAAAAATTCAAATTCAGTTTTATCTTTTAATAACAATAAACGAAGTAGGTTAACTTTAAAACATTCAACAGTACAATAACGTAGGGTATGGTAGACAAATTCACACACACAAAAAAAATATATTTAACTGGGTATACGCGTCTTACGTAAGTGCTTAACCCCCAACAATTATCATAGATGTTTTAATTAATTGACAGAATATTTTCATAAAATGTTTAGCAAAATTTAAATATATATATATATATATAGGTAAAGTGATGAAATTTTTTATGCAAAATATACAATATATTTAAAAAAAATCTATATATATATATATATATATATATGGCGCAAGAAGGATACAAACTGCAGGCAACAGGGCTTCAGCTTCGGCTCAAATTTCAGGAATGGGCAACTTCCAGCCTATCAATTAACCCAGAAAATGGATGGCTCTTCCACAAAAAAAGAATTCCAGTCCAGCAACGAGAAATAACATAAGTACGTGTAGACCAGTGGAAAAAAAGTTATTCGTATCAGGGAAGACAAAAAATATGTAGGAAAAACTACGAAATACTAGGCGAAACCGTAGGTGGAAAAAAACCCTAAAAATAAATTTTTACCATTGAACAATTTACTACAAGTAAAATTTTGCTAATTGAATATAAAAATAAAGTAATTACCTCGTTTCGGAGGGTTTTCTTAGAGAAATGTTGTTGACCTTGGATATCCTTGGCCTCGTGTAAATTTGGCAAAAATGGCTTTTACGTATAGATCCTTCCAATGAAGACAATCGATTTCCAATACCATAAAAATATGCACTCATCCAAACATAAATGGAAAATCGAAAAATGTAACGTTGCAAATATATCCCAAAATGGTGAAATTACTTGTTTCAAAAATCGCAACGAGCACGTAAAAATACCACTTAATAAATTGCCAAGCGCTCGAGCGAACTACACGTGAAAAGTGACAGACTACCGGAAGACAAAACCTAAGCCAAAAACTATTGTGAAGAAATAAATCTGTGTTACCGATCGTCAGTAGGTTATAGGAATCTACCTATAAACTAATTAAAAGTTATTGGTTGCCTAGCTTAAGAATTACAGAAATAGAGAGCCTAAGTATATGCAACACGCTACACAACAAAATGTATAATGTCATGCCTATACTTAATTGCAACAGATTCCTTACAATTGCGGATTCATATAGACAACTAAATAATAAATATTGCGCGTGACGACGAATAACACGAATTCGTTAGACATTAAATGTAAGAGATAAAGTAATGATTTAGAGATTTTTTAAAATAATGTATAAATGTTAAATTGAACTGTAACATGCTTCTCTTAAAGTCGGACTGAAAAGTAAAAAATAATTGCAAGAAAAACAAGGCAAGGCGCATCATGCGTACAATCATACAAAATGCGCACGCCTTGCTTTTCTTGCAATTATTTTTTACTTGATAGTACGACTTTAAGAAAAAAAAGTTTTAAAAAAACATTTTATTTGCTTATATTTCAAGAGCATAGGTAGTCGTATTTTTATTGCTTAAAACCGCGTAGAACTAGTAAAGTTTCCAACATTTGTTAAATGCTTAACTAAAATGACAATTAATCTCACTAAATTTATATATTAATTACTACTAATTGCTGTGGTATTTTGCAAAATAGAAAACATTTTAATTAATTTAATTTATTATTCTTATAATTTAGATATTTTGTAAGGATACTTTATTTTTAATAGTTATTAAGTAATGCTATATTATTATAATATAAATTGTATATAATATAGTTATATTATATAAAAAAACAACTGGAAATTTTTGAATTTTCAGAACTCTTGGTTAATTTATTTATTTGATATTTCTTTGAACGCAAGCAGTTTATTGTACTGAATTTCCAATTTTTCGCTAGGTTGATGTATTTATGTCTTCACATAATAGATACATTAATTTAACATGCTTTTCATTCCTTATTAATTAATTGACTGGCCAGATTTCAACTCGGGTCGCTTGTGCTGGATATGAGCACCACTGTTTGTGAAGATAAAAGTGAAATATAAAACCCCAGTCTGTATAACAAAAACAGTGGATTTAATTTATTACAGGTATCTGAAGGTTGTACGTCATAGGGGGGATTAGTAAATGATAAATACATAAAGACGTACAGCCAGATTTGCCCTATTTTTTTACAAACAACGACCAAAGTCAAAAAATTCAGTTTTCGGGCCGTAGAATTTTCCATTTACGTTTTAGAGAAAAGTTGTATTAGTAAAAGATGTAGGTATTAAATGTATTACGTACAAATAACTGCTTCATTAATTTATAAAATAATTAGATTATAAAAATAAATAGTTTAGAACCAAATTGAAGCAAAAGTAAAAGATTTATTGAAAACTTTTAGTATTGACGTTGAAAATAAAGTATGGGTAATAAAACACGTAGATTTTTTCGGCGGCATTTCCAAATTTTCCAGCTCGATGACAATTAGCCAGTTGTTACGTCGAGTTACCCCAGATTTAAAAAAAATGAAGGTTCTACGTTGTCTATAAGCCGAGATATTGTAAAATTTTCATACCCGCTCCAATTTGAAGTTTCGATCTCAAAAAGTTGCTGCCTGAAAACGGAGCTCGGGCTGGTCTCCGCACCACTCCAACATGGCGCCGGCACTCTTGCAAGAGTACCTTCACTTTCAATAGCTAGGACTTCATACTCATTGCATAAATGGTATACTTATCAATTGAATCATAAAATATAGGTCTTCATTGGAAATCTGTGAAAATTTCAACTCTTAATGTGTATAAATAATACAGATATGATTTTTTTTTAAAGTTACTATCTTGACTGCTATTGTTGGTAGAGGGTTCATTTTTTTTTAAATAAGTGTTTTTCAAAACGGCTTTTCAATGCGCCTAATTACAAGCGTTTATCATAAAATATAACAAAGTTATTCTATTTATTTATAAGCAAAAAAACACCCACCTTTTAAACGGAGTTTTTAACAATAATTTTTTGAACAAATTGTTTATTTATTCAACTGACCTTGTAGTTTAACCTTTCAAGAATTCATTCCACTTTGTTAAACATCTTTAGATCCATTATCTTCATTATGACGATTGTTTAAAGACACTCTCTGGGATAAACAAATGCAATTATTCTTAAATTATCAAACCGATCTGGCTGAAATTTCGCACACTTATAGATACCCATAATGGCCTTCACCAAGATGTGATGTGTCACTTACTGCCATTATAGCAAAAGTTATTAATATTTTATTATTATTAGCCGTTACTCGAGTCCGAGTATAAAAATGTTACAGTCGATAAATTGTGTACAATAAAAAACAAGTAAAAGGTGTAGTCTATTGTAATTCCCATTCATCTACGGTGCACACGACTATGGCTATAGAGGCCAATTCGGGAGAGCACATGTCGACCGCAGTCAGGACAAACATAGACCTGGTTAGGTCTTGGATTCGGCCTTCTTGCAGCAACATCTCCTTGATAGCTGGCCACAACCCCTCGCCATTCGGTTCTGTCCGCTGCAAGTTGTTCCCATTGCTCGTCTGCAATACCGCAGGATTTTAAATTTTCATGGAGAGCGTCTTTGAACCTCTTTCGTTGACCGCCACGCCTTCTTCTACCGCTTAGCAATTCACCATAAAGTGTACATTTAGGAAGGCGGTTATCATGCATACGATGAACGTGACCTGCCCATCTTAGGCGTGCTCTTGAAATAAGCACCTCAATTGGAAGGCTGTTTGCTCTCCTGAGTACTTCCACGTTTGATATGTGATGGAACCAACGGATTTTCATCATACTTCTGAGGTGTCTTTGTTGAAAACGTTCTAATTTTTTCACATGACGACGGTAAGTGACCCAGCTTTCACATCCATATAGCAGTGTTGGAATGACAACTGCTCTGTAGACAGCCATTTTCGTTGACAAAGCAAGGTCGTGGTTGTCAAATACTCTCTCTCTAAGTCCCCAGAGTGCTCTAGATGCAGCGTTAGTTCTATTGCGAATCTCGCTGTCCATGTTTGCTTTGTCATTAACAACGTTGCCTAAGTAATTGAACTGATCCACCACTTCAAGAGAATTTCCGTTAAGTGTAATGTCTATTTGGTTCACTCGATGAGGAGTTGACATAATCTTAGTCTTTCCAATGTTGATTTTAAGTCCCAAGGAATCATAGCTCTGGGCATACACATCTAAAAGTTCTTGAAGCTCTTCCGGCGTAGAGGCTAAAAGTGCACAGTCATCCGCATACTGGAGATCACAAATGAATCGTGTGCGTGTCTTCGTGAAAGCTCTAAAGCGTCCTATGTTAAAGAGACCGCCATCAAAACGGTATCTGAGACCTATTCCTCTGACTGTCAGTTTGTTGTCAACAATAATTGTTAGAGCAGTGGTAAACAAATTAAAGAGTAGGGGTGCCAGGACACATCCCTGCCTAACTCCAGTGAGGGTTTGGAAAGGTTCGGTTGCCTCATTATTATACATAACCTGGGCGTTGTTGTTTGTATGTAGACTGCGACATACTTCCACAAATTTTCTAGGGATACCTAAGCGGAACATAATTTTCCAGAGCACTTCCCTGTCCACCGAGTCAAACGCCTTGGTTAAATCAATGAAGGCCATGTGAATTTCTCCTTGATGTTCGAGTGCTTTTTCTTGAAGCTGTTTAAGTGTGAAGATTAAATCCGATGTGCCTCGGTTTGGTCTAAAGCCACTCTGTGTTTCAGGAAGTAACTTTTCCATAACAGGTGTTAGCCTATTTGCCATCGCTTTAGTGAGTATCTTCCCTCCAACAGCCAGGAGAGCTATACCCCTGTAATTTCCACAGTCCGCAGCGCTCCCTTTGTTTTTGAAGAGGTTGATTAAAAGTGTATCACGAAACTCCTGCGGAGCTTGACCACTTTCCCACACGACATCAAACAGTTTTTTGAGGTAGGTTATGAGCTCTGACGACACAGCTTTAAAGATCTCAGCTGGGAGTGAGTCGGCGCCGGGAGATTTGTTATTTTTTAGCTGCCCAATGGCGGTTAAGATCTCTTCCGTTGTTAGTGGTTTATCTAAGTCTTCGAAGGTGTCATATTGAGGGATAAGATTTATAATATCGTGATCGGCTTGACTTTGCTGGTTAAGAATGTTAGAGTAGTGTTCTTTCCATCGGGCTCTTATTTCCTGGTCTTCTTTGAGGAGATTTCCATTTAAATCTTTAATAGGGCACATATTTTTCCGACTGGGGCCGTACACTGCTTTTACTTCTTGAAAGAAATTCCTGTAGTCGTGTGAATCGGCGTACCTTTGAATTTCTCTGGCCTTGCTTGCCCACCACTCGTTCTTTATTCTTCTGATTTCGCGTTGCGTTTCATACTTAGATTGGATAAAAGCTTCTGCTTTTGATGAGTCGTTGGGGTGGTTGATAGCATTTTGGAAGGCAGTATGTTTGCGGTCAAGAAGTTCTTGTATAAAAGCTTCATTATCATTGAACCAGTCCTCCTGTTTCTTACTTGCTGCAGTGCCAAGAATTTCCTCACTCGCACTTTTTAAACTGTCTTTAATTTGTGTCCAGGTAGCAGCGACATCTACAGAATTGGTTTCTTCTAGTGCACTCAAATTCTCTTGAACTTTTTGCTTTAGCTGTTCGACGGTTTGTTGGTCACGCAATTTACTAATACAGAGACGGAGTCTACGTTTTACTTGAGTTCTTCGGTGTTTGGGTCTCATAACAATTTTCATTTTAGAGACAACAGGACGATGATCGGTCCAACATTCGCTATCAATGCGCGCCTTTGTAATTTGGACGTCCTTGAGATGCTTCCTACGTACGATAACATAGTCCAGTAGATGCCAGTGACCTGATCTGGGGTGACGCCAGGTGCCTTTAAATTTATCCTTTTGTCGGAAAATGGTGTTTGTTATCACTAGATCATGTTCGGCGCATTTAGTTAGGAGTAGTTGACCGTTAGCGTTCATGTTGCCCAAACCGTTCTTGCCTATGATGCCTGGCCAGGTTTCTGCATCTCTCCCTACTCTAGCGTTAAAATCGCCAAGAATAACGAGTCGTTCCGTTTTAGGTATTCTACAGAGGGTTTCTTCCAGCTGTTGATAGAAGCTTTCCTTGGTTTCGTGACTTGCATCCAGAGTGGGAGCGTAGGCGCTTATTAGATTTACCGCGTTGCCATCTGATAGCTCATAGCGTAGCAGCATTAGACGCTCGGATAGGCCTTGTGGTACTTGTGTTAAGTTGGATACAAGTTGATTCCGAACGGCAAATCCTACTCCATGTTGTCTTCTTGAATTGGTGGGAAGACCTTTCCAATAGAAGGTGTAGTACTTTTCTGTGAGAGAGCCTTCCTCCAAAAATCGAGTTTCGCTGAGAGCTGCAACGTCAACATTGAGTCGGTGAAGTTCTCTATCTATTAGAGCAGTTCTTCTTTCAGGCCGATCGGTGCGAGTGCTGTCGTTCAAAGTACGAACATTCCAAGCACCGTAGATGAAAGAATTAGTTTTGTTGGATTTAACTTGTCGGTGTTTTTTCGACATTCGATGAGGTGTCCCTGTGGGCACCCTCCCCCGGAGATCCGATCGGGAGGGTATTTTACCTCCGGATGATTTTGTCCCACTTGAACGCTCCATCATTTTTTAAAGCCTTAATCGACTGAAAACGAAGCTGCATTTGAAGTTTTAGCTGGAGCAGGTATGCAACTGACCAGCTCGGTTGCAGAAGGCGAGTGGTGTGGTCCCATGGCACAGAAGGAGACTGCGACGATGGGGTAACCAAACGATTCCAAAAGCAACCTTTGTGTGCGGTGGGTTATTTTTACCGCACTCTTCGTGAGAAGGTGGATGTGCTCACGGCAAAAGGTAAGGGTTATTCCGCCCTTACTCGGTCGTTAGAGCCTCGTTAGTGAAAACAGGGTGCACCAAGTTCAAATTGAACGATATATATATATATATATATATGTGCAAAAAGAGGGTTTTTCGCCATTATCTCGATAATTTATTTATCGATTTTAACGCATAAAACATGAAATTAAAGGTGTTTTTAATACCTACAACTTTTACTACTACAACTTTCCTCTAAAATGTAATTGAAAAATTTGACGGCCCGAAAACTGAATTTTCCGACTTTGGTCGTTGCTTATAAAAAAATAGGGCAAATTTGGCTGTGTGTCTATATGTATTTATCATTTACTAAATGAGCTACAACCTTCAGATACCTGTATTATTTTTTTACGTGAAATCAGAACAAATATCTTGTTGATTAATGTATTCTTAAAACATAAAAAAATATAACTTATGGTCGGACACAGTAATTTAAAATTTATGATACACGCTATCAGTTTTAATAATTGCAAAACATTGAAATAATAAAACAACAATAAATAATTTCAAGTTGATTCAATACAATTGCAAATCAATTTTTTCCGCTAGATTGCTTTGACGGATTTAATCTTCACACTTAAACAGCTTCAAGAAAAAGCACTCGAACATCAAGGAGAAATTCACATGGCCTTCATTGATTTAACCAAGGCGTTTGACTCGGTGGACACGGAAGTGCTCTGGAAAATTATGTTCCGCTTAGGTATCCCTAGAAAATTTGTGGAAGTATGTCGCAGTCTACATACAAACAACAACGCCCAGGTTATGTATAATAATGAGGCAACCGAACCTTTCCAAACCCTCACTGGAGTTAGGCAGGGATGTGTCCTGGCACCCCTACTCTTTAATTTGTTTACCACTGCTCTAACAATTATTGTTGACAACAAACTGACAGTCAGAGGAATAGGTCTCAGATACCGTTTTGATGGCGGTCTCTTTAACATAGGGCGCTTTAGAGCTTTCACGAAGACACGCACACGATTCATTTGTGATCTCCAGTATGCGGATGACTGTGCACTTTTAGCCTATACGCCGGAAGAGCTTCAAGAACTTTTAGATGTGTATGCCCAGAGCTATGATTCCTTGGGACTTAAAATCAACATTGGAAAGACTAAGATTATGTCAACTCCTCATCAAGTGAACCAAATAGACATTACACTTAACGGAAATTCTCTTGAAGTGGTGGATCAGTTCAATTACTTAGGCAACGTTGTTAATGACAAAGCAAACATGGACAGCGAGATTCGCAATAGAATTAACGCTGCATCTAGAGCACTCTGGGGACTTAGAGAGAGAGTATTTGACAACCACGACCTTGCTTTGTCAACAAAAATGGCTGTCTACAGAGCAGTTGTCATTCCAACACTGCTATATGGATGTGAAAGCTGGGTCACTTACCGTCGTCATGTGAAAGAATTAGAACGTTTTCAGCAAAGACACCTCAGAAGTATGATGAAAATCCGTTGGTTCCATCACATATCAAACGTGGAAGTACTCAGGAGAGCAAACAGCCTTCCAATTGAGGTGCTTATTTCAAGAGCACGCCTAAGATGGGCAGGTCACGTTCATCGTATGCATGATAACCGCCTTCCTAAATGTACACTTTATGGTGAATTGCTAAGCGGTAGAAGAAGGCGTGGCGGTCAACGAAAGAGGTTCAAAGACGCTCTCCATGAAAATCTAAAATCCTGCGGTAGTATTGCAGACGAGCAATGGGAACAACTTGCAGCGGACAGAACCGAATGGCGAGGGGTTGTTGCCAGCTATCAAGGAAATGTTGCTGCAAGAAGGCCGAATCCAAGACCTAACCAGGTCTATGTTTGTCCTGACTGCGGTCGACATGTGCTCTCCCGAATTGGCCTCTATAGCCATAGTCGTGTGCACCGTAGATGAATGGGAATTACAATAGACTACACCTTTTACTTGTTTTTTATTGTACACAATCTATCGACTGTAACATTTTTATACTCGGACTCGAGTAACGGCTAATAATAATAATAATAATAATAATAATAATAATAATAATAATAATAATAATAAACGCAGGAGGGGCTAACTTCCATCTATTAAGCCTTTGGTGAGTAGCGCCACCACTTACTCCAGCTAGGGGTGCAAAACCGAACCGGCAGCCCTAGTGCACCCGGGAGGGGAAAGCATCTTCCCCTCTGGTGTCGGTCGTGGGCCTGCTGGGCTAACCACCCACAGGCTCTAACCTTTGGTTCCAGCAGGCCGAAGACTGGGCCCCCACGATCGACCCCGTTCGGATAGGGGTCAAGGGCAAGGTGGTGGGGCCCAACCGGATAGACCGCCCGTTGACGACGTACGCAACGAACAAGGACGCTTTGAGTGGACAGATGAACTGAGGGATGAGCTTCTGCATTGTTATGAAAGCAGTGAGCCCGCGCGGAGGGGGTACATGGCGCGGATGCATGCTCTGTGGTGTGAGAGGCTACCAGAGCATAGCGCCTTCACGCCACAAAATCTGCGTGACTATGTATCCCACCTTCGTAGTAGGGGCTACGTGAGGGCTGCTCCTGGGCCGGTGAATGAGGTGGCCGAAGAGCCGCCACATTCACCGGTTGAGGACGTGGCTCTCCTCGTTCCGCCAATACCAGAGGGCCTCAGTACCAGAAGGGGGTTACACCGTCTAAAAACCCCCGGGCCACAAGACCTGGCCAGAGTGGACGCTGAACTTCGTACAGCGCTACCAGAAGAGGCTGACATCTGGCACATAAATTGTGCCGTGTATGCCGCTGCTCAACGCTCGTCTCAGGTGGAGAGGCGAAATACCTCTTCCCCACAGGAGAGAGCGCAGCGGCGCATACAAAAGATGGAAGCCAAGATCCAGTCGGCGAGGCAACACGCATCCCGTATCCAATGTGTGATGGACTATATGGCGGCCAACAGGCCGTTCACGCCTAAAGTGCGTCGATTAGCCGCCAACTTAAGACGCGTCCATCACACACTCAATGAGGCAGTGCTGCGAACCACCAAACAGCACTGTCTCGACAGGATACGGATGCTAGTGACTTGCAAAAAGTCATTAGTGAGGCGGGCGAGGGGGCTTGCGGAAAATAAACTGTTCCGCGAGAAGCCCTCGCGCCTTTTCCAACCGCCTCCGCGTGTTGTAGACAATCCGCCGACTGCAGATCAGGTGGAGAACTTCTGGAAAACGCTGTACGAGGAGAGGCTTCCACTCAACCGAGATTCTCCGGCCCTTGCACACTTTGAAGCCTTTTGTCAAAGGCTTCAGCAACCACAGGAAGTGTGCGAACCAATAACCCCAGAAGAGGTTCGTAGGGCTCTTGATGGCTCTAAGAACTTTGCTGCTCCAGGTCCCGATGGGATAAATAACTTTTGGTGGAAAAAGTTATCGAGCACCCACCACCATTTGGCCAGAATATTTAATTCCTGGTTAAATGGGGAGCAGCAAATCCCTTCTTGGGTTGTTGAGGGGCGGACAGTGCTGATCCCCAAGAACGGAGATTTGTCCAACCCAAAGAATTACAGACCGATAACCTGTCTAAACGCATGTTACAAGGTGTTTACACGCATTTTGTACATGCGGGTGCTCCACGCAGTTGAACCGGTTTACGAACGGATATATGAGCAACGAGGGTCGAAGAGAGGTGTCGCTGGCTGCAAGGAGAACCTGTTGATTGACAGATGTGTCACGCAGGACTCCATGCAGTATAAGCGGAACCTCTCTATGGCCTGGATCGACTACCGCAAGGCATTCGACATGACATCGCATGAGCTCATTGTTCACTTGCTCCGATGTCTTGTGGTACCCGGTCCCGTAGTGAGGTGTATTGAAGAACTGATGCCGCTCTGGAGGACTCGCTTTACCATAACATCGGGTAACGATAGAGTCCAAACAGAGTCGGTAACATTCAGAAGAGGAGTATTTCAGGGAGATTCCCTCAGCCCCCTTCTGTTTTGCATCTCACTACTGCCATTATCCGTCTCGCTCCGGAAAACCCGTGGCTACAACTGCGGTACCCCCGGCGACAGAAGGCATAAGGTCACCCATCTATTTTATATGGATGACCTTAAACTTTATGCCTCTGGAGAGAGGGATCTCCAACAGTCCCTTAGGGTGGTACAGGAGTATACGCAGGCTGTCGGTATGCAGTTCGGGTTGGACAAATGCGCACTGATCCATCTCAAGAGAGGACGATGCGGTGACTATGGAGAGGACGCGCAGCTCGTGGACGGAAGCATCTTACACCATCTAGATGCCGGAGAGTCGTACACTTACTTGGGTGTCGAGCAACGCTCCACCCAAGAAGTGAGTGTAGTGAAAAACGCTCTCCGCGGCAAGTATCAGCACCTACTCCGACAGATCTGGTCTTCAGAACTGTCGGGGAAGAACAAGGTGTCTGCTACAAATATGCTTGCCGTTCCGATCCTTCTCTACTCTTTCGGAGTAGTGAAGTGGACTAGAGAAGAGCTGCGTCAACTCGATGTAGTAACCCGCAAGAAGATGCATCTCAATAGGAGCTTGCATCCTAAATCGTCCGTTCCACGGTTATATCTCCCACGAAATCGGGGAGGCCGTGGACTCTTGAGCTTGGAGAGTCTCCATAGCAGGATGGTTCTGGAGGGAGCATGTAAGGTCATCAGGAGTTCGGATCCCCTCCTCTGCATGGTCCGAGACCATGAAAATGCAGAGGTAGGAGCTTTTCTCTTTAAGGCAGCACGCAGAGCAGCCGATGAACTTGGTCTCATCTTCGACGTCGAGCGGGTAAACCCCGACTCTGTCACCGAGTTGGAACCCGTTCGACTAAAAGCCCACATTAGAGCTGCAGAACACAACATCCTTCTGCAGCTCCATAAGGATAAGCCATTGCACGGGATCTTCTATAAAAATATAGAAGACCTCGGCTTATCTGAAAGGCTGACCTTCGCCTTCTTAAGGTCAGCTGGGCTGAAGTCTGAGACCGAGGGATTCATAATGGCTTGCCAGGATGGTGTATTTAACACTCTCGTCTATCGACGTCGTGTCATGGGTATGGAGGTCCCTGATGTCAGCTGCAGGGCCTGCCGCAGGGCGCCGGAGACTGTAATGCACTTACTGTCGGCTTGCCCGACTTACGCAGTCTCGGCCTATATTCATAGACACAACGCAGCATTACGAGTGCTTTACTATCATCTAAGGCACTCGTATGGGATAGACGAAACACCAGTGCTGCCTTACGTTCCGGGGGATATTGAGTCCGTTGTGGGGAATGAGAAGTGCCTAATTTATTGGAACTACTCGTTTCCCACCGTCAGGCAAATACAAGCCAACAAGCCTGACATAGTACTCCTCGACCACCAACTCAAGACAATGTATGTCGTGGAATTCTCAGCTCCCGCTGAGAGCAACATTGTCTTGAAAGAGGAGGAAAAACGGACAAAATATCGAGATTTGCTCTTCGAACTCCGCAGGCTTTATCCAGGCCATTCTGTTAAAATAGTGGTACTGATTATAGGAGCCCTCGGTGGAATGAGACAGACGCTGCTTTCAGAACTAAAGATCATACCGGCATGCCGAGATTCGGCAGAGATCTTAGCCGGCAGAATGCAGAAGGCTGTCATCCTCGGTTCATTACGTCTACTCAGGGCACACGATTCGCGGACCCGGTAGTCACTCACCCCACGGGCGTGGGGAGTGGCTATTGGTATTACCAGCTCCCCTCTGTGAGGGTCGGAGCCACAGAGTAGGGTGACTGGTTTTTTGTAAAAAAAAAAAAAAAAAAAAAAAAAAAAAAAAAAAAAATAATAATAATAATAATAATAATAATAATAATAATAATAAATAAGCAGGAGGGGCTGACTTCCATCTATCAAGCCTTTGGTGAGTAGCGCCACCACTTACTCCAGCTGGGGTGCAAAACCGAACCGGCAGCCCTAGTGCACCCGGGAGGGGAAAGCGTCTTCCCCTCTGGTGTCGGTCGTGGGTCTGCTGGGCTAACCACCCACAGACCCTAAACTTTGGTTCCGGCAGGCCGAAGACAGGGCCCCCACGATCGACCCCGTGCGGATAGGGGTCAAGGGCAAGGTGGTGGGGCCCAACCGGACGGACCGCCCGTTGACGAAATTGGCAATGTCCAAGGACGCTTTGAGTGGACAGATGAACTGAGAGATGAACTTCTGCATTGCTATGAAAGCAGTGAGCCCGCGCGGAGGGGATACATGGCGCGGATGCATGCTCTGTGGTGTGAGAGGCTACCAGAGCATAGCGCCTTCACGCCACAAAATCTGCGTGACTATGTATCCCACCTTCGTAGTAGGGGCTACGTGAGGGCTGCTCCTGGACCGGTGAATGAGGTGGCCGAAGAGCCGCCACAATCACCGGTTGAGGACGTAGCACTCCTCGTTCCGCCAATACCAGAGGGCCTCAGTACCAGAAGGGGGTTACACCATCTGAAAACCCCCGGGCCACAAGACCTGGCCAGAGTGGACGCTGAACTTCGTACAGCGCTACCAGAAGAGGCTGACATCTGGCACATAAATTGTGCCGTGTATGCCGCTGCTCAACGCTCTTCTCAGGTGGAGAGGCGAAATACCTCTTCCCCACAGGAGAGAGCGCAGCGGCGCATACAAAAGATGGAAGCCAAGATCCGGTCGGCGAGGCAACACGCATCCCGTATCCAATGTGTGATGGACTATATGGCGGCCAACAGGCCGTTCACGCCTAAAGTGCGTCGATTAGCCGCCAACCTAAGACGCGTCCATCACACACTCAATGAGGCAGTGCTGCGAACCACCAAACAGCACTGTCTCGACAGGATACGGATGCTAGTGACTTGTAAAAAATCACTAGTGAGGCGGGCGAGAGGGCTTGCGGAAAATAAACTGTTCCGCGAGAAGCCCTCGCGCCTTTTCCAACCGCCTCCGCGTGTTGTAGACAATCCGCCGACTGCAGATCAGGTGGAGAACTTCTGGAAAACGCTATACGAGGAGAGGCTTCCACTCAACCGAGATTCTCCTGCCCTTGCACACTTTGAAGCCTTTTGTCAAAGGCTTCAGCAACCACAGGAAGTGTGCGAACCAATAACCCCAGAAGAGGTTCGTAGGGCTCTTGAGGGCTCTAAGAACTTTGCTGCTCCAGGTCCCGATGGGATAAATAACTTTTGGTGGAAAAAGTTATCGAGCACCCACCACCATTTGGCCAGAATTTTTAATTCCTGGTTAAATGGGGAGCAGCAAATCCCTTCTTGGGTTGTTGAGGGGCGGACAGTGCTGATCCCCAAGAACGGAGATTTGTCCAACCCAAAGAACTACAGACCGATAACCTGTCTAAACGCATGCTACAAGGTGTTTACACGCATTTTGTACATGCGGGTGCTCCACGCAGTTGAACCGGTTTACGAACGGATATATGAGCAACGAGGGTCGAAGAGAGGTGTCGCTGGCTGCAAGGAAAACCTGCTGATCGACAGATGTGTCACGCAGGACTCCATGCAGTATAAGCGGAACCTCTCTATGGCCTGGATCGACTACCGCAAGGCATTTGACATGACATCGCATGAGCTCATTGTTCACTTGCTCCGATGTCTTGTGGTACCAGGCCCCGTAGTGAGATGTATTGAAGAACTGATGCCGCTCTGGAGGACTCGTTTTACCATAACATCGGGTAACGATAGAGTCCAAACAGAGTCGGTAACATTCAGAAGAGGAGTATTTCAGGGAGATTCCCTCAGCCCCCTTCTCTTTTGCATCTCACTACTGCCATTATCCGTCTCGCTCCGGAAAACCCGTGGCTACAACTGCGGTACCCCCGGCGACAGGAGGCATAAGGTCACCCATCTATTTTATATGGATGACCTTAAACTTTATGCCTCTGGAGAGAGGGATCTCCAGCAGTCCCTTAGGGTGGTACAGGAGTACACGCAGGCTGTCGGTATGCAGTTCGGGTTGGACAAATGCGCACTGATCCATCTCAAGAGAGGACGATGCGGTGACTACGGAGAGGACGCGCAGCTCGTGGACGGAAGCATCTTACACCATCTAGATGCCGGAGAGTCGTACACTTACTTGGGTGTCGAGCAACGCTCCACCCAAGAAGTGAGTGTAGTGAAAAACGCTCTCCGCGGCAAGTATCAGCACCTACTCCGACAGATCTGGTCTTCAGAACTGTCGGGGAAGAACAAGGTGTCTGCTACAAATATGCTTGCCGTTCCGATCCTTCTCTACTCTTTCGGAGTAGTGAAGTGGACTAGAGAAGAGCTGCGTCAACTCGATGTAGTAACCCGCAAGAAGATGCATCTCAATAGGAGCTTGCATCCTAAATCGTCCGTTCCACGGTTATATCTCCCACGACATCGGGGAGGCCGTGGACTCTTGAGCTTGGAGAGTCTCCATAGCAGGATGGTTCTGGATGGAGCATGTAAGGTCATCAGGAGTTCGGATCCCCTCCTCTGCATGGTCCGAGACCATGAAAATGCAGAGGTAGGAGCTTTTCTCTTTAAGGCAGCACGCAGAGCAGCCGATGAACTTGGTCTCATCTTCGACGTCGAGCGGGTAAACCCCGACTCTGTCACCGAGTTGGAACCCGTTCGACTAAAAGCCCACATTAGAGCTGCAGAACACAACATCCTTCTGCAGCTCCATAAGGATAAGCCATTGCACGGGATCTTCTATAAAAATATAGAAGACCTCGGCTTATCCGAAAGGCTGACCTTCGCCTTCTTAAGGTCAGCTGGGCTGAAGTCTGAGACCGAGGGATTCATAATGGCTTGCCAGGATGGTGTATTTAACACTCTCGTCTATCGACGTCGTGTCATGGGTATGGAGGTCCCTGATGTCAGCTGCAGGGCCTGCCGCAGGGCGCCGGAGACTGTAATGCACTTACTGTCGGCTTGCCCGACTTACGCAGTCTCGGCCTATATTCATAGACACAACGCAGCATTACGAGTGCTTTACTATCATCTAAGGCACTCGTATGGGATAGACGAAACACCAGTGCTGCCTTACGTTCCGGGGGATATTGAGTCCGTTGTGGGGAATGAGAAGTGCCTAATTTATTGGAACTACTCGTTTCCCACCGTCAGGCAAATACAAGCCAACAAGCCTGACATAGTACTCCTCGACCACCAACTCAAGACAATGTATGTCGTGGAATTCTCAGCTCCCGCTGAGAGCAACATTGTCTTGAAAGAGGAGGAAAAACGGACAAAATATCGAGATTTGCTCTTCGAACTCCGCAGGCTTTATCCAGGCCATTCTGTTAAAATAGTGGTACTGATTATAGGAGCCCTCGGTGGAATGAGACAGACGCTGCTTTCAGAACTAAAGATCATACCGGCATGCCGAGATTCGGCAGAGATCTTAGCCGGCAGAATGCAGAAGGCTGTCATCCTCGGTTCATTACGTCTACTCAGGGCACACGATTCGCGGACCCGGTAGTCACTCACCCCACGGGCGTGGGGAGTGGCTATTGGTATTACCAGCTCCCCTCTGTGAGGGTCGGAGCCACAGAGTAGGGTGACTGGTTTTTTGTAAAAAAAAAAAAAAAAAAAAAAAAAAAAAAAAAAAAAAAAATAATAATAATAATAATAATAATAATAACCTGTCGATAAGCAGGAGGGGCTGACTTCCATCTATCAAGCCTTTGGTGAGTAGCGCCACCACTTACTCCAGCTGGGGTGCAAAACCGAACCGGCAGCCCTAGTGCACCCGGGAGGGGAAAGCGTCTTCCCCTCTGGTGTCGGTCGTGGGTCTGCTGGGCTAACCACCCACAGACTCTAAACTTTGGTTCCGGCAGGCCGAAGACAGGGCCCCCACGATCGACCCCGTGCGGATAGGGGTCAAGGGCAAGGTGGTGGGGCCCAACCGGACGGACCGCCCGTTGACGAAATTGGCAATGTCCAAGGACGCTTTGAGTGGACAGATGAACTGAGGGATGAACTTCTGCATTGCTATGAAAGCAGTGAGCCCGCGCGGAGGGGATACATGGCGCGGATGCATGCTCTGTGGTGTGAGAGGCTACCAGAGCATAGCGCCTTCACGCCACAAAATCTGCGTGACTATGTATCCCACCTTCGTAGTAGGGGCTACGTGAGGGCTGCTCCTGGACCGGTGAATGAGGTGGCCGAAGAGCCGCCACAATCACCGGTTGAGGACGTAGCACTCCTCGTTCCGCCAATACCAGAGGGCCTCAGTACCAGAAGGGGGTTACACCATCTGAAAACCCCCGGGCCACAAGACCTGGCCAGAGTGGACGCTGAACTTCGTACAGCGCTAACAGAAGAGGCTGACATCTGGCACATAAATTGTGCCGTGTATGCCGCTGCTCAACGCTCTTCTCAGGTGGAGAGGCGAAATACCTCTTCCCCACAGGAGAGAGCGCAGCGGCGCATACAAAAGATGGAAGCCAAGATCCGGTCGGCGAGGCAACACGCATCCCGTATCCAATGTGTGATGGACTATATGGCGGCCAACAGGCCGTTCACGCCTAAAGTGCGTCGATTAGCCGCCAACCTAAGACGCGTCCATCACACACTCAATGAGGCAGTGCTGCGAACCACCAAACAGCACTGTCTCGACAGGATACGGATGCTAGTGACTTGTAAAAAATCACTAGTGAGGCGGGCGAGAGGGCTTGCGGAAAATAAACTGTTCCGCGAGAAGCCGTCGCGCCTTTTCCAACCGCCTCCGCGTGTTGTAGACAATCCGCCGACTGCAGATCAGGTGGAGAACTTCTGGAAAACGCTGTACGAGGCGAGGCTTCCACTCAACCGAGATTCTCCTGCCCTTGCACACTTTGAAGCCTTTTGTCAAAGGCTTCAGCAACCACAGGAAGTGTGCGAACCAATAACCCCAGAAGAGGTTCGTAGGGCTCTTGAGGGCTCTAAGAACTTTGCTGCTCCAGGTCCCGATGGGATAAATAACTTTTGGTGGAAAAAGTTATCGAGCACCCACCACCATTTGGCCAGAATTTTTAATTCCTGGTTAAATGGGGAGCAGCAAATCCCTTCTTGGATTGTTGAGGGGCGGACAGTGCTGATCCCCAAGAACGGAGATTTGTCCAACCCAAAGAACTACAGACCGATAACCTGTCTAAACGCATGTTACAAGGTGTTTACACGCATTTTGTACATGCGGGTGCTCCGCGCAGTCGAACCGGTTTACGAACGGATATATGAGCAACGAGGGTCGAAGAGAGGTGTCGCTGGCTGCAAGGAGAACCTGCTGATCGATAGATGTATCACGCAGGACTCCATGCAGTATAAGCGGAACCTCTCTATGGCCTGGATCGACTACCGCAAGGCATTTGACATGACATCACATGAGCTCATTGTTCACTTGCTCCGATGTCTTGTGGTACCCGGTCCCGTAGTGAGATGGAGGACTCGATTTACCATAACATCGGGTAACGATAGAGTCCAAACAGAGTCGGTGACATTCAGAAGAGGAGTATTTCAGGGAGATTCCCTCAGCCCCCTTCTGTTTTGCATCTCACTACTGCCATTATCCGTCTCGCTCCGGAAAACCCGTGGCTACAACTGCGGTACCCCCGGCGACAGGAGGCATAAGGTCACCCATCTATTTTATATGGATGACCTTAAACTTTATGCCTCTGGAGAGAGGGATCTCCAACAGTCCCTTAGGGTGGTACAGGAGTACACGCAGGCTGTCGGTATGCAGTTCGGGTTGGACAAATGCGCACTGATCCATCTCAAGAGAGGACGATGCGGTGACTATGGAGAGGACGCGCAGCTCGTGGACGGAAGCATCTTACACCATCTAGATGCCGGAGAGTCGTACACTTACTTGGGTGTCGAGCAACGCTCCACCCAAGAAGTGAGTGTAGTGAAAAACGCTCTCCGCGGCAAGTATCAGCACCTACTCCGACAGATCTGGTCTTCAGAACTGTCGGGGAAGAACAAGGTGTCTGCTACAAATATGCTTGCCGTTCCGATCCTTCTCTACTCTTTCGGAGTAGTGAAGTGGACTAGAGAAGAGCTGCGTCAACTCGATGTAGTAACCCGCAAGAAGATGCATCTCAATAGGAGCTTGCATCCTAAATCGTCCGTTCCACGGTTATATCTCCCACGACATCGGGGAGGCCGTGGACTCTTGAGCTTGGAGAGTCTCCATAGCAGGATGGTTCTGGATGGAGCATGTAAGGTCATCAGGAGTTCGGATCCCCTCCTCTGCATGGTCCGAGACCATGAAAATGCAGAGGTAGGAGCTTTTCTCTTTAAGGCAGCACGGAGAGCAGCCGATGAACTTGGTCTCATCTTCGACGTCGAGCGGGTAAACCCCGACTCTGTCACCGAGTTGGAACCCGTTCGACTAAAAGCCCACATTAGAGCTGCAGAACACAACATCCTTCTGCAGCTCCATAAGGATAAGCCATTGCACGGGGTCTTCTATAAAAATATAGAAGACCTCGGCTTATCCGAAAGGCTGACCTTCGCCTTCTTAAGGTCAGCTGGGCTGAAGTCTGAGACCGAGGGATTCATAATGGCTTGCCAGGATGGTGTATTTAACACTCTCGTCTATCGACGTCGTGTCATGGGTATGGAGGTCCCTGATGTCAGCTGCAGGGCCTGCCGCAGGGCGCCGGAGACTGTAATGCACTTACTGTCGGCTTGCCCGACTTACGCAGTCTCGGCCTATATTCATAGACACAACGCAGCATTACGAGTGCTTTACTATCATCTAAGGCACTCGTATGGGATAGACGAAACACCAGTGCTGCCTTACGTTCCGGGGGATATTGAGTCCGTTGTGGGGAATGAGAAGTGCCTAATTTATTGGAACTACTCGTTTCCCACCGTCAGGCAAATACAAGCCAACAAGCCTGACATAGTACTCCTCGACCACCAACTCAAGACAATGTATGTCGTGGAATTCTCAGCTCCCGCTGAGAGCAACATTGTCTTGAAAGAGGAGGAAAAACGGACAAAATATCGAGATTTGCTCTTCGAACTCCGCAGGCTTTATCCAGGCCATTCTGTTAAAATAGTGGTACTGATTATAGGAGCCCTCGGTGGAATGAGACAGACGCTGCTTTCAGAACTAAAGATCATACCGGCATGCCGAGATTCGGCAGAGATCTTAGCCGGCAGAATGCAGAAGGCTGTCATCCTCGGTTCATTACGTCTACTCAGGGCACACGATTCGCGGACCCGGTAGTCACTCACCCCACGGGCGTGGGGAGTGGCTATTGGTATTACCAGCTCCCCTCTGTGAGGGTCGGAGCCACAGAGTAGGGTGACTGGTTTTTTGTAAAAAAAAAAAAAAAAAAAAAAAAAAATAATAACCTGTCTAAACGCATGTTACAAGGTGTTTACATGCATTTTGTACATGCGGGTGCTCCACGCAGTTGAACCGGTTTACGAACGGATATATGAGCAACGAGGGTCGAAGAGAGGTGTCGCTGGCTGCAAGGAGAACCTGTTGATTGACAGATGTGTCACGCAGGACTCCATGCAGTATAAGCGGAACCTCTCTATGGCCTGGATCGACTACCGCAAGGCATTCGACATGACATCGCATGAGCTCATTGTTCACTTGCTCCGATGTCTTGTGGTACCCGGTCCCGTAGTGAGATGTATTGAAGAACTGATGCCGCTCTGGAGGACTCGCTTTACCATAACATCGGGTAACGATAGAGTCCAAACAGAGTCGGTAACATTCAGAAGAGGAGTATTTCAGGGAGATTCCCTCAGCCCCCTTCTGTTTTGCATCTCACTACTGCCATTATCCGTCTCGCTCCGGAAAACCCGTGGCTACATCTGCGATACCCCCGGCGACAGGAGGCACAAGGTCACCCATCTATTTTATATGGATGACCTTAAACTTTATGCCTCTGGAGAGAGGGATCTCCAACAGTCCCTTAGGGTGGTACAGGAGTATACGCAGGCTGTCGGTATGCAGTTCGGGTTGGACAAATGCGCACTGATCCATCTCAAGAGAGGACGATGCGGTGACTATGGAGAGGACGCGCAGCTCGTGGACGGAAGCATCTTACACCATCTAGATGCCGGAGAGTCGTACACTTACTTGGGTGTCGAGCAACGCTCCACCCAAGAAGTGAGTGTAGTGAAAAACGCTCTCCGCGGCAAGTATCAGCACCTACTCCGACAGATCTGGTCTTCAGAACTGTCGGGGAAGAACAAGGTGTCTGCTACAAATATGCTTGCCGTTCCGATCCTTCTCTACTCTTTCGGAGTAGTGAAGTGGACTAGAGAAGAGCTGCGTCAACTCGATGTAGTAACCCGCAAGAAGATGCATCTCAATAGGAGCTTGCATCCTAAATCGTCCGTTCCACGGTTATATCTCCCACGACATCGGGGAGGCCGTGGACTCTTGAGCTTGGAGAGTCTCCATAGCAGGATGGTTCTGGAGGGAGCATGTAAGGTCATCAGGAGTTCGGATCCCCTCCTCTGCATGGTCCGAGACCATGAAAATGCAGAGGTAGGAGCTTTTCTCTTTAAGGCAGCACGGAGAGCAGCCGATGAACTTGGTCTCATCTTCGACGTCGAGCGGGTAAACCCCGACTCTGTCACCGAGTTGGAACCCGTTCGACTAAAAGCCCACATTAGAGCTGCAGAACACAACATCCTTCTGCAGCTCCATAAGGATAAGCCATTGCACGGAATCTTCTATAAAAATATAGAAGACCTCGGCTTATCCGAAAGGCTGACCTTCGCCTTCTTAAGGTCAGCTGGGCTGAAGTCTGAGACCGAGGGATTCATAATGGCTTGCCAGGATGGTGTATTTAACACTCTCGTCTATCGACGTCGTGTCATGGGTATGGAGGTCCCTGATGTCAGCTGCAGGGCCTGCCGCAGGGCGCCGGAGACTGTAATGCACTTACTGTCGGCTTGCCCGACATACGCAGTCTCGGCCTATATTCATAGACACAACGCAGCATTACGAGTGCTTTACTATCATCTAAGGCACTCGTATGGGATAGACGAAACACCAGTGCTGCCTTACGTTCCGGGGGATATTGAGTCCGTTGTGGGGAATGAGAAGTGCCTAATTTATTGGAACTACTCGTTTCCCACCGTCAGGCAAATACAAGCCAACAAGCCTGACATAGTACTCCTCGACCACCAACTCAAGACAATGTATGTCATGGAATTCTCAGCTCCCGCTGAGAGCAACATTGTCTTGAAAGAGGAGGAAAAACGGACAAAATATCGAGATTTGCTCTTCGAACTCCGCAGGCTTTATCCAGGCCATTCTGTTAAAATAGTGGTACTGATTATAGGAGCCCTCGGTGGAATGAGACAGACGCTGCTTTCAGAACTAAAGATCATACCGGCATGCCGAGATTCGGCAGAGATCTTAGCCGGCAGAATGCAGAAGGCTGTCATCCTCGGTTCATTACGTCTACTCAGGGCACACGATTCGCGGACCCGGTAGTCACTCACCCCACGGGCGTGGGGAGTGGCTATTGGTATTACCAGCTCCCCTCTGTGAGGGTCGGAGCCACAGAGTAGGGTGACTGGTTTTTTGTAAAAAAAAAAAAAAAAAAAATAATAATAATAATAATAATAATAAAACTTGAAAGGAGACAGTGCTACCATAGACACAGAACCTCCAATAGCGCAGGAAGTTCAGGAATTTTGATCGGCAATTTGGTCCGTACCCGACGAACATAATGATGACGCCCCCTGGCTAAAGAGAGAAGCTGCAAGGATGAATGACCTCACACCGATGGAAGACTTAGACATCAATTTCCTTGATGTCCAGAAAGCTATCAAGGAGTCACAAAACTGGAAGGCAGCAGGAGTGGACAAGATTCAGAACTTCTGGTACAAACGGTTTCCCTCCACCCATAAACATATGACGAAGCATTTCAATAGTTTTTTCCGCAATCCTGATCATATACCAGCATTTTTTACTGAAGGTAGAACCTACCTACTACCAAAAGATAAGGACACACGTAACCCAGCAAAATACAGGCCCATCACATGCTTACCAACAATATACAAACTGTTTATGGCCTGTGTCACCGAAAGAATATACAGACATTGCGAAGAAAATGGGGTACTAGCCACTGAACAAAAGGGCTGCATTAGAAAAGCGCAGGGGTGTAAAGAGCAACTCACTATAGACTCTATAATTGTAGAACAAGCAATTCATAAACATAGAACCCTGCATACTGCCTACATAGATTACCGCAAAGCGTTCGACTCAGTGCCCCATTCTTGGTTGTTGAAAGTATTACGTTTATATAAAGTGGCGCCATCAATTGTCACATTGCTGGAACATCTGATGTCATCGTGGAGAACAAGGCTGGAGGTCACGTGCAAAGATGGAAGGGTTACCACGGATCCCATCAGAGTCTGCAAGGGCATATTTCAGGGGGATAGTTTTAGTCCTCTATGGTTCTGCCTGGCACTTAACCCTCTCTCCCATATGCTTAATGAAAGTCAATATGGGTTTTCTTTGAAGCATCAATCCGCTGTACAATATAAAATCTCCCACCTTATGTACATGGATGATATAAAACTATACGCCAGTAACGCCACACACATAAAGGCACTTCTAAGAATTACCGAGATTTTCTCTAAAGACATACGCATGGACTTTGGACTAAATAAATGTAAAACTCAGATGGTCTCTAAAGGAAAACATCAAGCTGTTGGATTCCAACTGATGGACGGCAATGTCATTGATCCAATGGGAGACGAGGAATCGTACAAATATCTCGGTATGCTACAATCTACACGTACCGATCAGAAAACTATTAAACAGAGGACACGAGCAAAATATACCGAAAGACTACAGAGCCTCTTAAAGTCCAAACTTAGCGGCAAAAACCTCATCAACGCCATAAATACATACGCCATCCCCGTCATCACATACACGTTTGGCGTGATAAAATGGACGACCACTGATATAGCAGAAGTAGAAAGACAGACAAGAGTAATCCTCACTAAATACCGCGCCCTCCATCCTAAATCAGCTGTTGAGAGGTTAACAATTCCCCGAGAAGACGGAGGTCGGGGTTTAATTAATTTAACATTTCTTCATCACAAGCTTACATACGACCTCCAACAATATTTCTTGGGAAGAAAAGATACACACCCTCTCTATAGTGCGATATGTACAGCCGACCAAAACTACACTCCTCTGTGCCTATGTAATGCTACTCAGACCGAAGCCACCAGTAAATCGGCTCATACTAGATCTCTACAAAATCAGTGGATGCAGAAACAACTCCACGGCAGGCATCCTAATGATCTCAGCTTGGATTATGTCGACAAAATTGCGTCGAACTACTGGCTGAGTCATGGAGATCTGTTCCCAGAAACTGAGGGATTCATGATAGCTATCCAAGATCAAGTTATCGCCACGAGGAATTATATGAAATATATAGTTGGGGATCAAGATACAGCTGATGATCGGTGCCGAAAATGTAGGGGCTCTCCAGAAACAATCCAGCATATCACTGCAGGCTGTACTCATTTAACATCGTCTGACTACTTACATCGCCACAATTGTGTCGCTAGAATTATTCACCAACAACTAGCAATTAATATCGGCTTAAATACGGAACGACTACCATATTACCGATACAGCCCACAGAGTGTACTTGAAAACGGGAACCACCGATTGTACTGGGACAGAACGGTGCTCACCGACATAACAATAACCGCAAACCGACCCGACATCATCTGGGTGGATAAAAGTAGGAAAAAGACCTTCCTCATAGATATTGCGGTCCCTAATACAAACAATCTCCGGGACACTTATGTCGAAAAAATTAACAAGTACATGGATCTTGCCATTGAAATCCAGCAACAATGGCAGCAAGCCACAGTCCGAGTGGTTCCCATTATAATCTCGTCCACTGGAATCATTCCAAAAAATTTGAAAGACAGCTTAGCAACATTGAACATAGAACTTTGTGTCATGAGGGATATCCAAAAATCAGTAATTCTAAATACCTGTAATACTGTACGCAAGTTTCTTTCCTACCCATGACTCACGCATAGTGCATCTTGTCAGCAGGCCGATGTACATGTGAAATAGCACCGCATAGAGCGAGAGAAGAGGAAATAATAATAATAATAATAATAATAATAATAATAATAATAATATATATTTTTTTATATGTATGTTTTAGAGATAGTTTTTTATACGCCATAACCTAAACCCCGCCTTTTCAATTTTTTCAAAATCCGCCACTTTGTCTCCGGGGTATAAAATGATGTATATTTTTTTCCGTGAACGTTTTAGAGGTAGTTCTGTGAAAAACGGATAGCTCCGATATACGAAAAACAAAATTGTCCCGGCTCGATGTGTTTGGGCAGGGAGAGCGTCAAAGTACGCCAAAAGTGCGATTTTTCTCCAAAAAATGTATGTGATTCGCTCGCGAGTGTTTTAGGACAAAAAATAGCAAAATAACACAATTTATTGATCCGAGACGCCTTTAAAAAAATACATAGATATTTCTCTAAAAAAATTTAAGTTCATTATAGTTGTAACATATTTTTGATTTAAAAAGCAATGTGCCAATCCTAGTGAATAATATTCTTGAACTAAGTCCTCGGTAATTTTTTTCTAAAAAGTAATAAACATTTGGTTGTTAAGAGCAAAGAACAAAATTTACCTGTTGTTAGTCATTCACTATTAAAACATTAAACATACCAACTGATAAGATGAAGTGATCTAAGAACTAAACGGTTAAGTACTGTTGAAAAAAATATTATTTACATCTTCAAAGCCGAAATGGTGTGAAACCTTTATCGATCCTGATTCGGAAATATTGCTATTCAAAATTGGCCTACTTTCATAAATATTCAATATTTTGGATATTATCTCATATTAACCTCTCCACAATAAAATTGTGAGAGGTTACTAAAATTGGTTCAACATCAAATATTTACGTTTTGAGGTCCTAGGAACCCAAAAAAGTGCTTTTTGAAAAACGTCTGTGTGTGTGTATGTGTGTTAGCACGATAGCGCCGAAACTACTGAATGGATTTGAATGAAATTTTGCATGTGCGTTTCTTTAGTGCCCTAGAAGATCGGATTACGTTTAGTGCCATTTTGACGCAACAAGTTGTTTATTTTATAATTACTTTCAATTTGCAATGGAACCATTGAAAAGCAGTTAAAATTCTGATTTCAACGATATATCACACTTCCACCCTTTCGATTTGGTTTCCGTGAAAAAAATTAAAAACAAAGCAAATATGAAGCATAGATCGCAATTCGCATGACATGATCGATGCGCTTAGCCGTTACGTCGTGAAACTCATCACATCACGTGTCAATTTACGTGTGAGGGTTTCTTCACTGCTCTAGAAGTAGAGTGGATTACGTTTAGTGCCGTCTTTAAATATATATACAGACAAATCGAAGAATTAAACTACAAATATTTCTCTAAAATTTAGTAAAATTACTGAAATGCTAATGTTTCATTTAACAAAGACAGCCGCGAGCGATCGGCTTGCAATGAGCAAATTTTGACGATTGTCATTGTCATTGTTTGTCATCCGATAACGTTGGTGTCATGTCATGTCAATACGATTTTGGCATATTTGTAACTTTTAGTGGATTGTCACAAACTTTAAAGGTAGTTGTAACAATATCAATATCATATGCTTTCTGTACCTTCGTTGGTGAATTTATTATAGATTATCACTTTACCAATTTTTAGTTTGTTGCTTTACAAATCTGTAGTATTTAGGATAACTAGACTTTCTTAGTCGTTCAAGTGATGTTGTTAATATCCTATTAGTATATTATTCAACGAGCGATAATATAGGTAATAACTCGCTTAGATGATTGTAAATTCATTAAGTTGAGGGTTTTTTTAGTACCCCAGAAGATCTGAAAAGGTTTTAGATGAGATCGGATTACGTTTAGTGCCGTTTTGTCACACAATTTAATGCCGCTTCCAGTAGCTGCCGATTTTTTTTCTAAATATGATCTTATATTTTCTAAAGGGTTAGAGAAATTGCCAAATTTAAATACTCATATCTCGAATAATTCTTAACTAAATTAATGTGTGAGAACTCGAAAATGACGTGCTTTAAAAGTACTAAGTAGTTATATTTAATAATTTTTATCTGTAATACACCTAGAGCATTTGATAATACTGAGATAATTTTGTCACAGAGACTGCTGAAAACTTGTTGCTTGGTAATAGCTTTTAAGCAACAAAATTTTGATATAATGGAAATACAACGATAATCACATTTGCAGTGTAATGATGGTTTCATTGGCTTATTGACTATTTTCACAAACGTGAAATAGATGAATTTGATTGGATTTCAATTTCGACAAAAAAATTCCGTAGAAATTAACGAGTTTCAAGAGAAGTGTGAATAATGGATTGTTTTTATTTGGCGGTGAATTTGAGGGTGAATCTCCAAAAATATTTGCTCGAACTTTTTTGTTGTTCATTATCCAAATATTGTGATAAAAAGTAAGAAACTAATGTTCCTAAAAAAAATTTTCAAGGGCCAAAAAAATTATTTATGTCCGACCACGTTATAAAGGACTGTTTATGATATAGTTTTGTGGCTATAAAGTACCTCTTTATTGTACTAGTAAAATAAAGTTACTTTATTTTACTATTATGTCGAATTTAGACGTTTCCAATAATGAGCCGATCTTAGATTTTGACGTTTTCAAAATAAATATGTACAGGGTCACTATAAATGTCCCCCTCTAACTTGGTTATTTCTGGACCGATTAGAGAACTTCAAAAACCAGATTAAATCATTTTCTAGCAATTTTTATATGTATTATTGAGAAAATAATGATGTCCAAATCTAACCATATCCAGGGTGTTACTTAATTTTTAAATGGAATACCCTGTATCTAGCTCGAGAATCGCATTCCGCATTTTTCTCTGATTTCAAAAATATAATATTTCACATGGCTATCTTCTATAGTTTCTCTAATATTTACAAGAACGTCCATAATTTATAAATTAGAAACTGACCAGAAAATTTTAAGTAGGCATTGAAGACAATAAAACGTTTTCCAATTATTTTAATTGCCTCTACTCTTCCGACCAGCTCTCCGACATCCATGGCGCTTAGCGGCGCATTTAAATGGCCGAATTCGGAGTGGAATGCCAGAAAGGAACTTTTTCTAATTATTGATGCATAATAAGTTTAATTTTATTTGATGAAACAACACAAATAATAAAATTATTTTGAACACAAAACAAGAAATTTATTGAAGGAAAGCAATAAAAAAATTAAAGTAATTGTTCTATGTGGGAATCGTTATTATCTACACACAAGTTCATTCTTTTATTAAAATTTCTAGACACATTTTCCAAGATATTACTCATATTTATGTGATGAATTACTTCAATGATTTTTTCCTTCAATTGATCGGTATTATCAGGTCTTGTTTTGTAGACTTCATTTTTCATATAGCCCCCAAAAAAAAAGTCAAGAGCGTAAGATCAGGACTTCTAGGAGGCCACGTTATAGGTCCATGTTTACCAATCCATTGATTGAAATTCTGGTTAACAATGTCGTTACATTAACACTATTGTGATAACGGACTCCATCATGCTGCCAGATGGTTCTAATAATTTGATTAAGAGGAAGATTATCTATGTTATTTTCGATAATTTCTCTTAATATATCCAAATATTTAACGCTATTTATATTGCCGTCAAAAATTTATATATTACCCTGTTATTGAATATTCCAGCCCACAAATTTAAAGTTCTTCGGCCTTGAAAGTGAGTTTCTTTCACTATATGAAGATTGACCGTTGCCCAGTAATGATTATTCTTTCTATTATTTATTCCAGATGTGCTAAATGATGCCTCATCGGTCCAAAAAATATGGTTGAAAATTAGTGGGTCTTCTCTATGCTTTTCCAGCATAATTTGACAAAAATTATTTCTCACAATATTATCATTGGGATATAATTTTATAAGAGTTCTTTGTGCCATTAAATAGGAGATATCTAAATCTCTTGAACAATCTCTGAGGGATTTCTTTTGATCTTCGTCAAAATATAACAAAATATTCAACTCACGGTTTTCATCCTTATTCCTAATTTTTTTCTTGTTTTTCAGTGTCTTTGTATCATTAATCTTGACCAACATGCGTTGAAAAGTTTTCCGGCTTTGAACGGGACAATTTGAATATAGTGTCCTATACTCTATCACTGAAGATCTAGCGCTTTTATTATTATTGAAATATACCATTAATATGTAAATTGTATGATGCAATTGATATTCTGCGTTGCTTTAATTGCAACGGGTTTAACCATTCTAAAAATGTGTTTAAAAAGGAATTAACCTGTCCAAACTGTAGTTTAAATCATGCTAAAGAACTATGCAAAGCTGTTAATTATAAGTGCATTAATTGTATCAATTTGAAAGAGAGTAAGAAAGTTGATATCGATATCGATCATGCCGCCTGGAATCACGTTAAATGCCAATCTTATAAAAACTCAGTTCTCAAATTAAAAACTGACCTGGGATATCAATAGCAACTGCTCGGCAGTTCTGCAACAAATATTCATGCCACTTCCCCCATAACCTCACCTCTTTTGCTTACGGAAGATAATAGTAATCTCCCCACTAAAGATAATCTATCAATATATTATCAGAACGTACGAGGTTTAAATACAAAACTTAACATCTTATATAACTCTCTTACTGCTAGTTCCTATGATATACTTGCCCTTTCCGAAACATGGTTGGATTCTAATATTGAGAACAATGAAATAGTACACGAAAATTATGTCTTATTTAGATCAGACCGGGACAAGGCAGCTACTAATCGTAGCCGTGGGGGCGGAGTAATGCTAGCGGTTCGCTCGTCTCTCAATGCAGTTAATTTAAACTTAAAAAACAGTAGCTTTCGTGAATTATCTTTTATTGACATAGTCGGAGTAAAAATAGTATTAAATTATTATCATTTCTCTGTATTTGCACTTTATATTCCCCCAAATATGTCTTCTGATTTTTACAACTCTGTTTTTGATATATTTTGCGCTCTTAATTTTATTTATAATTCAGATATCATAATTATCGGTGACTTTAATATGCCAGGTTATTATTCTCATCATCTTAACTCCGTGTCTCCAGCTACCCGTCATTTTAAATTTCCAAAACTTTTTAAATATTGAACAGTTCAATAGTATAGTAAATTCAAACAACAAATTATTTGATCTCGTTTTATCAAACAGGAGTTGTAGAGTAGTAGAAGCTCCTGATATTCTTCTCGAGGAAGACCCTCATCATCCTGCTCTGCTGATTTATTTTAATGCTCAAAGTAATGGTATTAGTCGTGACAATAAAAAATATATATCGTACGCTTATAATTTTAGAAAAGCTAATTTCCCCTTGTTATATGAAATGTTATTTGAAGTTGACTAGAACTTATACGAATTCTCCGATGTTCACTTAGCATGCGAGAAATTCTATGAAATATTAGAACACATATTAAACGAATGTGTCCCTATAAAACGAAAACCTAATCGTAGTTATCCTTCTTGGTTTAACAGTAAAATCATAAAGAATATAAAAGAAAAACACACAGCATGGCGACTATATAAATCGGACGGAAATGAAAAATATCTTAAAAAGTTTAAAGATTTAAGGCGTATAGTAAAATCTGATATTGAAACTGCACACAGAAATTACAACAAGCATGTAGAGAAAAATATTGCACAGAATCCCTCGGAATTCTGGCGCTATATTAACATGAAAAGAAATGTCTCCAATCTTCCCAAAAATATTAAATATAATGATGATATTATTTCCGATCCCCAAGTAATTAGCAACTCATTTGCTGAATACTTTCAACAATCGTACTCTACACCGGAACAATGTAATGTTGATAATGAGCATAATGCATTTAATAATTCTTACTTAAATGTTCGTAATTTCACTGAAGATGAAGTTCTCAAAGCACTGAAGAAGTTAAAGCCAAAACTAACCAGTGGCCCTGACAATATTCCATATTTCGTAGTGTGTGACTGTGCCGCAGTCTTTGCCAAACCATTATGCCTAATTTTCAATCTATCATCAAACCTCAACATTTCCACAATGTTGGAAACAGTCCAAAATCATACCCGTCTTTAAGAAAGGTGATAGATCCTTAATTACTAATTACCGGCCCATTGTAATTTTGAATAATTTTGCTAAAGTCCTCGAAATGCTATTGTATGATCACATTTTTTGCCACGTGAAACATCAAATAACAGAATTTCAACATGGTTTTTATAAGGGTCGATCTACAGTTACCAACTTATTCTGCTTAACAGAATTTTTGTCTGATGGGATTGATGATGGTAGTAAAGTTGACATTATCTATACAGACTTCTCCAAGGCCTTCGACAAGCTGAACCATAGTATCTTATTGCAAAAATTACACACATTTGGATTTTCACCTCACCTTATTAATTATTTTTCATCCTACCTTAACAACAGAACCCAATATGTTTTATATTGTGGCCATAAGTCGGTCGAAGTTTTACCAACCTCAGGTGTCCCACAGGGCTCTAATTTGGGCCCACTATTGTTCATTATGTTCATCAATGACATTGTTACTGACATTACCCTGAACTGTCTTTTATATGCTGACGATCTTAAAATATTTTGTAGAATTACATCGGTCGAAGACTGTTTAATTATGCAACATAATTTAAATTTAATAAATAATTGATGTGTAAAAAACAAATTGCTCCTCAATCCGCTGAAGTGTAATGTCTTATCAATAACAACTAAGAAAACTACTATTAAATATGATTACACGCTTGAAAACAGTGTACTTTCTAGACCTAATACATTCACTGATTTAGGTGTAGTATTTGATGAAAAGCTATCATTCACTGACCACATTAATCGAATAATTGAAAAATCCTATAAGTCGCTTGGTTTTCTTATTAGAAATACTCTTCATTTCAGTAACGCCACTGGTCTTAAACTACTGTATTTCTCGACTGTGAGGTCTAACCTGGAATATGCGTCATTGATATGGTCTCCTTATTACAGGACACATATAGACAACTTAGAAAACATTCAACGTAGGCTCTTAAAATACTCATCATTTAAAGTTGATGGGGTATATCCACCTATTGGCTACCCCCATTCGGAACTATTATCGAGATTCTCAGTAGTACCGTTAGAAGATCGCCGTAAAGTTTCTTACCTTACATTTCTTTACAGATTGATACATAATATCACCGACAGCACTACTATAATGAATATGCTGCCCTTTCATGCTCACAGAACTGGTTCACGCCAGACAGATCTATTTAAACTGATCACGCCCAGAACAAATATAAAAAAAATTTCCCCACTTCAAACCATGCGCTCTATTTATAATAACATTCATGAACGTACCGATATTTTCAGCTGCAACATTGCTTCCCTAAAAGCATGCATCTCTTATCAATAATCATCATTAATCACTAAATCAATGATTGTTACGTGTTTTGTAAATCCTGTATTAGATTATATTATACCATATTAAACATCTTAGTTATTATATCATACCTTAGTTATTTTATTTTATTTTTATTTTATTTTTATTTTATTTTTATTTTATTTTTATTTTATTTTTATTTTATTTTTATTTTATTTTTATTTTATTTTTATTTTATTTTTATTTTATTTTTATTTTATTTTTATTTTATTTTTATTTTATTTTTATTTTATTTTTATTTTATTTTTATTTTATTTTTATTTTATTTTTATTTTATTTTTATTTTATTTTTATTTTATTTTTATTTTATTTTTATTTTATTTTTATTTTATTTTTATTTTATTTTTATTTTATTTTTATTTTATTTTTATTTTATTTTTATTTTATTTTTATTTTATTTTTATTTTATTTTTATTTTATTTTTATTTTATTTAACTTACACCATTCAACAGTATAACACCAATTACTGAATGGGTACAATACAGAGTTATGATAATTATAACAATACTAACTAACAATACTCAATAATCAGTAACAAAAGAAATATTAGAAAAGATAATACAAAAAGTGCTAAGAATTAAAAACTAAGTGCCGCTAAATTATTAGAAATTCGGATATAATAAACGTCGGTACACACTATAGTTTTAGGTTTTTTATTAAGGCCACATTGCAGTTGAACAAATCAAACTTGGTTTGGACAGAGTTATAATTGTTGCAAATTTGATGAAGCGGTGAGAATTTCAGTACATTAATACGGGGGTGTTTGGAGATTGAAAGTAGGAGATTGCCGTAATATTACATGGGGAATTGAGAAATTCAACTGGCTGAGAATCTCCTCACTGTCAATGTCATTAGTTATTAGATTGCGTAAGAGAACTAGTTGGGCAATAATACGGCGATTTTCAAGAGCGTCGAAAGAGTGCCTAGACAGTAATTCTTTATGCGGAAATCCAATTGGTGGATATAAATTATCATTCTTGAAGCTGAGATATTTTAAAAAACGTCTCTGGACTCTTTCTATATTTTGCACATGAATATTGTAGTGAGGACACCATATGATGGAGGCATATTCGACACGAGGTCTAACAAGGGCGTAGTATAATAACTTGATGATATTAATATCATTAAATTCGCGTGTATTCCGTATCACAAAGCCAAGAGATCTGAAAGAATTTGTTACTATATCATTTATATGGTCTGTAAAGGATAGGTTAGAATCAAAAATTACGCCAAGGTCACGGATAGTGTTAGGTCTATGCAGGGAAACTTCATCAATGGTATAGTCATATTTTATGACATTGTGTTTCAGAGAGAAGGACATTACGTTGCATCTGGAAGGATTTAGAGGCAGACTGTTTGAAGTACACCAGTTATTAATTTTGCTTAATGCTAATTGTAGCTTATTACAGTCATCAGAGCACTTAATAGCAGTGTATATTTTCATATCATCCGCGTATAATAAACAATTTGCTTCCACCTCATTTATGATATCATTAATGTATATATTAAATAATAATAATGGCCCCAGTATAGATCCTTGAGGGACCCCAGAGGTGACAGATATCTCAGTAGATTGTTGGCCGCAACATTGTACAAACTGTTTTCTGTCTTCAAGGTAAGATTTGAAAAAATATAGCAGATTTTTTGACAAGCCAAAAAGATCTAATTTGTTAAGCAAAATACCATGATTGAGTCTATCGAATGCCTTCGAGAAATCAGTGTATATAACGTCCACCTCTTAGTTACTTTATATCTTAGATTAGTATTAATTTGCCTGTGTGTATGCACAATTATTGTTTATGTATAGATTCATGTTCTTCTATGGTTGTAGTCTTTGCTACCTATTCAGTAATTGGGTCCTTCGACCTGTTGGATAGTGTATGTAAAAATAAAAAATAAATAAAATATATCTAATCTGACATCATCGCTATATTATGGCATTTTGTATCTATAACAATAAACTTTCTCTTTCGATAATAGAAAATTACTAACTGTCATAGTTCAGATTGACACTTGGGTGTTTTATTGTTTTCAATGTCTACTTAAGATTTTCTGGTCAGTTTCTAATTTATAAATTATCGAAGTTCTTGTAAATATTAGAAAAACTATAGAAGATAGCCATGAAATCATAGAAAAATGAGGAATGCGATTCTCGAGTTAGATACAGGCTGTTCCATTTAAAAAATCAAGTAACCCTTGTATATGGTTAGATTTGGAAGTCATTATTTACTCAATATGACATATAAAAACTTGCTAGAAAATGATTTAAACTGGTTTTTGAAATTCTCGAATCGGTCCAGAAATAACCAAGTTAGAGGGGAGGACATTTATAGTGACTCATCCTGTACAACAGTCATAAAAAATGTCATTAAATTAATTTTTTTCGTTAATAAGCCAAATTTAGCAGTCGGACATAAAGCTTTGTATGCAACTCGTTCATAATAAGGCCTTGTATTATGAACTTGATACATAAATAGTATTATGTCCGACCCCGTTATTATGATATAGTTTTACGTCTATAAAGTACCTCTTTATTGTACTAGTTAAATAAAGTTACTTTATTTTACTATTATGTCGGATTTAGACGTTTTCAAATTGATATATACAGCTGTCAATGGCAACATAAGTTTATTTAAAGTTACATTGCAACTAAACCTAATTAAATATTAAATAATAAACAAATATTATTGCTTATTATAATGGTTAATATTGATAACACAATGATTGTTATTAGAAATATTCATGCCTAGAATGTCGTTGCTTTTCTTTGCTATTTCTTGACCTTCTACGTATATTTTGGGAGTAGACGGTTCTTCAACAGGTAGCTCACCTAGGATCTTCTTTGCAACGGTAATTTTGGTATTTACGCAGTCATCAATATAGCCTTGCACCCCTGCGGATGAGCGCCAACCCCCAAGTCATTTTATTCATTCTATATTGGCTCCTTCACTTGCTAGAAGGGTAGCCGAGGTGCGCCTAAAGCAATGGCCCTTATATAAAGAATAAAGAAGCATCTAGACCGAAATATTTGGCCACCACAGTTGGCATTTTGCCAATTTTGTGTATTCCGACGTGTTGAAGAGTTCAGTCTCCTTTAATGTAATTGACGAAAAACCTGTTGTGTGGTGTTCTGGCCGGTCGAAGTGCCATGTATTCTCTGACAAGTTCAAGTAGATTCACATTTTTGAGTTTACCTGGTATTATTATGAAAGACCGATCTACTTTGGATTTGGTGTTATCAAGCTTGATTATAAAGTGCGTTTTAAAATCTTCGTACGTTGTCATTAATGTCACTAATTCTTGAAGTCTGCAGGCACCAGCCACACCAAATATGAGGATAACCGAATACAAATGATGTTTTTAGTAAATATTCAAAGCAAAACGTTATTAAAACATTAATACCTTATTAAATAAATTATCCTCCTTCACGTAGATTTATGGTCGATCGTAGCATGGTATATTTACTCCATAGTGATGAGCTTTTATATTGCGAAAGATCGCTACTGAAATAAGCTAGAATGCTATCTTCACAAGTTTTTCAATTTTCTTATCTGAATACTACTTACGATATGCATTATATGTTTTTTATAAATCCCTGGATTTTGATGGCAATAAAGAATCTTTCACGGAAGCAGCGATAGATTTAATTTCTCCACACGGTTCCTCACTGACCTAGTTGCATTTTGCTTCATTTACAGTTTTCAAACAAACAATAAACAACTTATTGGTAATCAAGCAATACTTAAAAAAGCACACTTTGCTAGTTTCTCATAGAATAAATATAAAATTCATTAAATGAATTCTTTCCAATAATGAGCCGATGTCAGATTTTGACGTTTTCAAATCAATATGTACAACAGTAATAAAAATGTCAAAAATTTTCTTGATTTAATTTTTTTTGTTAATAAGCCAAATTTATCAATCGGACATAAAGCTTTGTATGCAACTCGTCCATAATAAGGCTTCATTGAACTGGCCCTCTGTATGGCCTTACTCGCTATGCTCGCTTGGCCATAAACCGGACTCGCTCAATAAAGCCTTGTATTATGGACTTGATATATAAATAGCTATTATTGAGGTAATGGTTTTTTAAAATTTGTAATATGCAAATTTATTAATTTTAGGGATTTGACGTATATTTGTAATTTAAAATTTTCTCTTTTTGTAATTTTTTCTTTTTGGTTCACAGGTATGAAATATGGAAACAAATAATCGACCTCTCTGATCCGCAGGGAGAACAGAACTCTTATAAAATATTAGGCGTGAGCCCAACATCTAGTCAGTCAGAAATTACCGCTAAATGGAGGGCACTCAGTAGAGAATTTCACCCGGACAAGGTGAAAGATCCCGAAAAACAACGAGAAGCCCAGGAAAGGTTTATGGAAATCCAACAAGCGTATGAGATTTTATCGAATATAAAAAGCAAAAGAAGAAGAAAGAATAAAAAGTCTGTTAGGGAAGATGAACTGTAGGATATGTAAATTATTTTTAAAATACAAAGAATATGGATGTTGGAGTGACAGCTTTTTAAATATTTATAATATGATACATAAGTGATCCTAAAAGTATTAGTCATTAGTTTTAATTGTTAATTATGGTATACAAGCAAGATTTGATATATTTTTCATGACAAAATTAAAATAAAATTGGATGACATACCTAAGTTAAGTAAAACTGTAATTGTAACTTTAACTTAAGAGTAATTAATAAAATAGTTAGGTACAGAAAGAAAATAACCACAATCAGTCATATTTATCTAGCATGGACGGTAAGGAAAAAATTGGCAATATTATTGACAGGAATAAAAAAGAAGCTACTGAATTTCTCAATGAATGTCTAGGAGCCTGTTTCAACTTGTATGGTTGTTAGGATAGTTAACGACGTCAAGGTACCTTGGAAAGACCACCGCTACAACTTCTACAGGGTGAAAATTCTTACATGTGGAAGCATACCTCTCGAGTTCGTCGTTGAGGCTAGTCATCAATATCAGTAGGCGGTCTAAATTAACGGGGAAGCCATCCTTCTTGGTTCTTTTCTTAGACGCTCAATTCGGTCTGAATTAATCCCAGGTTGGACTCATTGCGATGGTGGTGGCGTCGGCAGCAGCGGAGGTCTCTGTTGCATACTGAGACCTGGCGCCTGCGACAATTGTGGTTCCCTCGTCGACGGCTGCGTCTATCGTTGCTGTTGGGTAGCCCTTCGGTCTTCTCACACGTTGGACTTTAGTGGTGGCGCCGCCACATATTTCATATTTACAGGAGGAGGGATCCTTACATTTTTCCTTACTATCTTGTCCAATTTGTTTTTATACAGCTCGTGCTATTTGTGCCCCTTCACAGTTGGCACATATTTCCGGTATATCTTTGAATTTTTTGCATTCCTTGGTGAAGTGCTCACTGGCACACTCAAGCGTCTGGGAGCTGACCTACAGTTCGATGTCCCTACCGTTGGCACTGAATTATTGATTCATTGTTTATGTGGTGCTCTCATGCAATAGCGGTGTGATCCACATACCGGACACGTGCCTGTAGCTCCTTCAGCGTCATCCTGTTGTCTGTTATCACCATGAAGATGGGGTGTTCTGTTCCCCGTAGGGTATACATTCCTTTGACATTTATTTTATGTTCACCTTTTAATTCGCCTATTACATCGTTTAACTCTACCTCGTGGTACAAACCTCTCATGATAAATGCGTGGGTCCTCTCTTTTTTTGGTGTATATGTATGATACTCCAGTTTTGCTTCTTTAAAACATTGATTGACTGTATCCCAGTCACGTCGATCTATGACCTGCATCGTGGTGGTGGTCGGGGTGTGTTTCTAAAAATATTTTTCACGCAGTCGCCTTTTTAATCAGGCGTCGATTTTCTTATGGTTATCAAGTTTGCCATGGATAACAATTGGTGGAAGCCGTTTTCCCACAGGCTGCTTCTGCACTACTTGTTCAGTATCTGGTTCTAGCTGAGATGGTGCCACCTCCATATCTTTTGCAACGTTTGCTCTACATTCAAAGCTATTTTGGATTGGCACTCCTGGTGGTGACGGTGGCACCCTGGCTGTTTTGGTGAACCCCGGATGGGTGCATGCAGGGCTATCTTCATCTCTTAAAGTAAGACGTCTCTTCTTGGTTTCATTTGAAAAATTTCAGTCAAATTGACCCCGTCAGAGCGGGAGCTCGGTCCCGATATTGCATTTTTTGTTGGTGAAGTGAGCACCACGTCCGTCGACGTCGCCTTTACGCTTACTTGACTTAATTGGCTCGCTTCTGATCTACTATCTGTGGTCAGTCTTTGTTGTTTCCTTTTTGTTATTTTCAATTTTGGCTTCATGACTTTTCTATAGAGACTTACAGAACTCCGCTCTCCATCTGAATCTGTTACGATCCCTTCAGAAAATCGCAGTGCAGGCATGTGCACTGGCCCACTGGTATCTTTTCTCTCCTGGGATGGTTTAATATTGGTACTAGAATCCATATCATAGGAATCCGCCGTAGTTCACAGATCTGATCAGATTCTACCGATAAAACTTTGTCTCTTTGCCAAAAATTTTCTTCTTTTTATTTGATTTATCGTTCGAACCTAGATTAGATTAGATTAGATTAACAAAGGAGCTGGTTATTTAGCCTTTACCACCGCGACCTTTTCAGGTCTATTGTGATGCTCTCAGAATATCTACCTTATAGTATCTCATCCAGCTTTGTCATTTGTACTAGACTCCACAGCTTTGATAAAGGCCCTTTTGTATAACCGTCCGCCCTTGGTTTTTCTTCTCCGAATACTTGGAATCTCAGTCTCGCCAGGCCTTCACAGTGGCACAATACGTGAACTGAGGTTTCCTCTTTCTCTTGGCATAATCTGCATGTTGCGTCCTCTGCCAGGCCCATTAGACTTATGTGTCTATTGAGCCGGCAGTGGCCAGTTAGAAAGCCTATATTACTCTGATGGCCTTCCTATTCTGGCTTAGTAGATCTTCCGTAAATTTGGCCGAACGTTCTTTAATGAACTCTTTGACCTGTCTCTGTCTTGGGAGATTCCTCCACCATTCCAGAGATTTATTCTGCATCCATTCCGTAATGGCTGCTCGTATGCATGGCTTTGCCATGCCACAAAAGGGCTCGGGTCCTATTGGGGCTTCAAGTGCGCCTTCCTTGGCCAGTTGGTCAGCCTTTTCGTTTCCTCTTTGTCCCTCGTGTCCTGGCACCCACTCTATTCTGACTTCCCAGCTCTGTAAGGGCCGTCAAGCAGGCCCACATCAATCTTGAGTTGATTTGTATGGAACTGATTGTTTTTATTGCCGCTTGGCTATCAGAGAAATGGCAATCGACTGGTTAACAGTGCCTTGTCCTATTATCTCCCTTGCGCAACAGTGTATGGTGATCGCTTCAGCCTGAAACACCGTTGAGTATTTCCCTAGACTTATCGGGATACTGGCTTTTGACCTTGTCCCGTAAATCCCGGCTCCGACTCCTTGTTCTATCTTGGAGCCGTCAGTGTACCAGACTGTTTGTGCAGTTATGGGAGGACCGTTTTTCCAATACTCCCTGTCTGGTATAACAGCCTGAAAGTTCTTGTTGAAGTTATACCTTGGGACTATTACATCCGTGGGGCATGCCTAGAATGGGATCCGCCCTCATCTCCGAGTATAACTTCTGGTACTCTGTCCCGTGTTGCTGGCTAATTTGCGTTTGGCCTTGCATTAACCGGCGCACTACTGACCGAGCTTCGCTTTGTATGAATACGTGTAAGGAGGGCAGGTCCAAGAGGACCGCAAGTGCAGCCGTAGGAGCAATTTTTATAGCCCCCGTGGCGCACAGGCAAGCAAGCCTTCGTACGCCACTTAACAGCCTTATTGCTCCCGACTGCACCGTCTTAGTCCACTGATCCATAGGTTATCATGGGTCTCACTATCCTGGTGTATAACCACAGGTTCATTTTGAGATTTAACCTCCAGTTTTTTCCACATATTTGCCTACACCTTCCCAGGGCGATTGTGGCTTTCTGTGTGACTTTTTGGAGTTCCATGTTAATTTTTGGTCAAAAATGACTCCTAAATATTTTGCGTTACAAGCAAATGGAATTTCCACTCCGTTGAGCCTTAGGGGCTTTAGACCAGTGCTCTTCTCCGTGTAAAATTGACGACTGTGGTTTTGTGGGGATTTATAGAAAGTCCTTCCTTTCAACAACATTTAGGGCTCTTTGCGAACGCTCCGTTATTGTATTCGCGAATCGCCCCTTAACCTCAAACCTAATTTCACACTTATTCGAAAACTGTAAGAAATTCCCATCGATTAGTAAACCAGTCGGAGGAGAATAGGCGACTTTGAATTTACGTGATTGTTACTACCAATTTTCACTAAACTTACCCTTACAGGTCTATAAAAGGCCCAAAGTCGGAACCCCAATATTCTCTATTGATCAGATCTCTGGTTTGTATCGCTTGCACTCAGAAGAATTAACAAAATTTTTTTCACTGCTAACGTCACAATAACTAGGTATACTAGGTGGTCTAATCAACTGTAACTGTAAAATAATAACTGTCGAGACGGTACGGAAGGTCTATTCAATGTTCAGGAGTCTCTATCCACTCCTGATCAGGGGTAGCAGAGTTAGACGACAGAATAAAAAATTGATTTACACCGTTATGATTAGGTCGGCCATTACATACGCAGCACCGGTGTAGTGCAGCATACCGGTGATGACAAGTTTTAGAACATAAGTTTAGGCGCCTCGTATCAAATTCTGGCAGATGCCTCAAAGATCTCTATGCACGTTGTCACGACATTTCTCCAATAACTGACTATGTCTAGGAATTTTCACAGCAATTTGACACTTTCAAACTAAGTGGCAATCCGCTAACCCAGAATATTACACAAATTAGACAGCGTAATGCCCAATTCAGAATAAAACACACCCGACCTTGCCAGGCATTGCCCATTTTCCGGGAACCGTTCTAGCCAACCTTTCACTTACCACAACTTCCTTTTACTTTGCCCGTCCCTACCGAACACTTTATATCTTTCATTCTTTCCTGACCCCCTCTTGATTTCTGTTTTTCTTCTTCCCAACTAACTCTACCTTTTACTAGAGTCAACATTTATTTTGGACCAGAGCAATAGAAAAGGATAGATTAGATAGCTGGGATGCTATCGCTCTCGAACAGGTTTTCTCCGTATCAGCTACCCAAATTAATTGAGTATTTCGCTTACTTTTACTAAATACTAAGTTTTAATTGTTTTGATCCTTTTTGGAAAATATTTAATTTATCGTTCTGCCAAAGGGAGCTAAGTATTTAATTTATATTTGCCGAACCGGAGCTGACCTGTCCAGCACTTCAATTGCCTTCAACTTGTAGTCCTATATGGGAAATAAATCTACGCTTGATCCGAGTCTTGGTGGTGGGAGCGTTGTCGTACGATTCCTATTGTGGGAATTGATACTTTTAATGTCTAAAAACCACTTAGGATTAATAAACACTTATTTGTCAGGCAAGGGAGAGTTACGGCGAGTTTTTGAACGAAAATCCGAAGGGGCCGACGCAATGGTGCTCCCATTAAACTAAGTGCAAAAAAAGTGTGTCTGGAGACTGTTAAAAACTAGTTTCAAAATTTTTATATGGAATAAATAGATTGATAAATCATGTTTGAAGGATTTATTAGGGACCGAAATTAGTTATAAACGGCCTTTGACGCAAAAATGAACTTTTTTAAAATTTACTTTCAAACCGCTGAAAAAATGGTATTGCAGCATCAAAATTCTTTCAAATTGGTTCATTGTATAACATTCATTTATTTAGTAATGTAGTCTACAGAAAAAATTCCAATTATCGATTACAATTATATCTAATTAAAAATTAGACATTCATATGTGGTTAAGTCATCTTTAAGTACGCCAATTTACACACAAAAAAAAATAGATGACAATCTTAAAAATATCCTTGAAATATGAACTCTTATATGCGAGAGTAAACTGCTCGTGCATAAAAAGCGCAGAACTGAAAACCGGGAAGTATAATACATTTAGAATAAAGTGAGAAATAAAGACATAGCAACGAAAGAAATAAAGAGAAACAACATTTAAAAAACCATCAGTATACGTCCTCTTTGCCGACTACAAAACTGAATTTCTGTTTTTTCCTGAATACTCCGAACGAATAAAAAAATATGTCAACATTGTCCAAACTATGTATAGTTTTAGCTATTCTATATATAGGGTCTTTCATACCGAGGCTTGTGCGGGGCCTTGAAATGTAAAATAAATTTCAGTTTCTACTGATGTGCTGTGGCACTAAGAAATTAAACTGTTGCAATAAAAAGATGCAGTTAATCTTACCATTAAATAGTTTGCGAGCAAACAGTGCTGTTCCAATTGATCTTCTAGTTTCTAATTTCACAAAATTTAATTCGTTTAGCAATATTTCGTAAGATAAATCAAAGCAATAAATGTCATATTTTTTGTAGTACAAGTATGTAAGAAACTTTTTTGCACTTTCTCAATTGTATTTTTATGTACTTCGTATAAGGGGGACCAAATAACTGATGCATATTCAATTATGCTCCTAACATATACATTAAATAGCTGAATTAGCATTCTCCCATTTTTGAAATCGCAGGAGTTTCTTATAACAAATCTTAACATCATAAGTGCTTTAGAAGCTCTATTATCTATATGAGCGTTAAAAGTTAGTTCAGAATCAAACATAATTCCAAGATCCTTAATATTATCTTTGACCGGAACTGATGAACTGTTGATATTATAGCTAATAACAATTGTTTATGCTTTCCGTGAAAAAGTCATCTGGTAACATTTCTTTACATTAAAGAATAAACGATTCTCTGCTATCCACTCAGATACATTAACTAAATCTGTCGTAAATAAGTCGTCAGCAAATAGTTGGCAGCTAGAATATTGAACTACCCCTATGATATCATTAACTACGCATAAAAAGAAGAACGGTCCTAGGTTTGGTCCTTGAGGTACTTCAGATAGCGTTAAAAACTCCTTAGACCGTGCTCCTTTAGATACAACATACTGCTTTCGGTCTTTTAAGTATGAGGCACACATTCACACTAACCTACTCAAGAGCCCGAGGCCATCTAGTTTTCTTAGCAAAACATCGTGATCAACCTTATCGAACGCCTTAGCAATATCTGTAAAGATTACGTCCACTTGACCGTTATCGTCAACCGCAATGTTCACTGTGTGGGAAAGACACATTAAGTTTGTGACTGTTAACTTATTTTCCATAAACCCGTGTTGATAATCAAATATAACTAGTTTAACATGCGAGTATATTATTTCATGGCAAACTATTTCAAATATTTTGCTAGTTACACATATTAAGGCAACGGAGGCCTATGGTTTATAATTTTACTTAAATTGCCACTTTTGAATATGGGACATATTTTTGTTGTTTTCCATACATCTGGTCCATATATATGATGTTATAATCAAATTAAACATTATCTTAAGTGGTTCCAGAAATAATTCCGCATAACTCTTAAATATATAAGGAGGAATATTGTCTGGCCCCACTGTTTTTTAGGTTTTAGTTTTTTTATGGCCCTTAATATATCATCATCGCTTATACTTTTTATATCGAGAGTGTTCACGGTACTTCTTGATTCAAAATTCAAGTCGTATTTAGCTGCTTTATTTAGATATACACTTTCAAAATACTTTGGAAATGCGTCAGCTATTTTACCATTTCCAGATATTTTAGGCCCCTTATATATCATCGAGGCAGATGCCTAGTCTGTATTGCCTTTTACTGATTTCACAGATTTCCAGAACTCTTCAGGGGAGTTCGAAATGTTTGTTTCTAGTTTATTGATATAGTTACTGTGTGCTAACCTTATCTCGTTTTTTAATTTAGCTGTTAAATATACGAATTGTTGTTCATCGTAGGTATTACCCTGCTCTTAAATTTTTTCCTATATCGATCTTTTTTCTTTAGATCTTGTATAATTTGTTTACTAAACCACGGTGGGTAGGTTCTTTTATGTTCTACAGCAAGAGGCACACATTCATCCAAGACACAATATATATGCGTATAAAACATTTCAACTACTTCGTTAACATTCATTACTTGAGCTATACAAATTACTCCAATCAATACTCTTTAGCATATTATACATTTTTAGAAAATCAGCCTTTTTATAGTTATATTGTGCATTAAATGTTTTATTTTTTTTATATTCTTGGTTACATACAAAACAAGGCTGGGTGATCTTTGTTTTCATTGTTAAAAGTAAAGTCACTTTTTTCTATCACAATTTTATTATTGTACAGTACTAGATCCAAACATCTTCCCCTTTTATTTGAAGTACTATTATGCTGTTGGAAATTATATAAACTGAGAACCTATTTCAATATTTGATCTATTGTTTATATTGCTTAGCTCGACAACCCTCGGTATATTGAAATCTCCTAACGCTATGATATTAGAATTATGTTTTACTACATTGTTATTTTCAAAGTTATCAAAAAATGCAGAGTAATTTTCAAATGGCAAAGTAGGCGGTATATATACCGCACATATATGTAAGTCCATATACATCAAATTAATTTTTCCCACACATTTTCAATCTTTGCATTATTACATAATATTGATAGTACGTGACAATCAAATCTAGAGTTGACGGCGACTAACACCCCCCACCCCCCCTTCTGCTCTCCTGTACTAATTAAGTTTCTGTCCTTTCTTACAACTAAGTACCTGTTGTCAAACATTTCGTGATCAAAGACTGATGGGGTGAGCCAAGTTTCCGTCAAAACAATTATATCATAATCACTAGTGCTTATGTTTAACTTAAAACTCCTTAATTTTGTATTTAAGTCTTGAACATAACTAATTTCTACTCCTTAAAAAATCCTTCAAATATGATTTTTTGACTTTTATATCCAAATACAGAAAACGAAGCCAATTTCAAGCGGTTCTCAGATGTACTTTTTGTACTTAATTTAGAATTTTTCGTTGCGTGGTGATTGCTGCCTTCATATCTATGTTGTATGACTGGTGATCGAGAGGTGATCGTACTTGCCTCTCACTCAAAAATTCCGGGTTCGATCCCCGGTCGTGGCAGTTGAAAATACTGCGAGAGGGACTTTTCCACTATATACGGATATTGGGTGTGTGTCCCTTGTCTCTAAATGTGTAGCCCCTTCCCACACAAGGCTCTTCTACAGCCTTAAGGGATAAAGGGGATCGTCATTACCTGTGGTGTTTTTACTATTTATTATTATTATATTTTAACGAACGTTTTCACATACGCTGTTTAACCGATCACTTTATAAATCTGTTACTATGGTATTACTACCATGTCAATGGCTTTCTTAATTACTTTTCCAAGAACAAAGCTATGTTATTTAATATTTGATTGTGATTTGCATACAGTAATTTTCTGGTTGCACAAATAGTTGTTTTAATATGTTGAGCAAATCAATGAAACGAGAAAAAAATTGTACATGTTAAAATTTCCAAGAATTGATGGTGTTAGCGAACTTAAATATCAGGAATATGTCTTACTGCTGATATTTCAAAGATGACGAGAGCAACATTGAACATACTTAGAAATTGAACTTTGTAAAAAATTAGCCATTAAGTGTATCGTTGAAAGCAATGAAAATTTCAATTTAAAATTATACTGGGTCATACTAGATCTGTTTTTATTTCAGTTCTAGATAGTGCATTGTGTAAGTCGGACAGGAATATGAATTTTTTCTAGCCTAACTAGACTATGTCCCCTCCCTGTTTTCGAGGATGCTGAACATGATAGCGGTGGTAAAATTTCTCTCTGAGGTCACCCCACCCCCCAAACGGACAAAAACCCCCGAAAGGGGTAAACCGCGGATCCGCCGTCTCCTATCAGCCAAACCTCGACCCCCACCAACCCCCCAAACGACCAAAATCACCCCCGATAGGCCATCTTCTCTCTAAACCCGTGTTATCCCCCCGTTTTCGGGATGCTGAGCATGAAAAAATTATCACGATCACTCCTCGCTCAGCAAACGGACAAAAATATCATTACACTCTTACTTCTTACTAAACGGGCAAAATTATCATTATACTCGTACTTTTTGATTTTTTACGGAAGAATTTAATTCAAACTACGCGGGCTCGCGGCGGCGAAAAGTACACACAGGAGCACGTTGAGTAAGGGAACGAGCAATAATCAACCAAATTTTACCCCCGTTTAGAAATATCGCTCGGTAAAAAATCTCACCGTTCAGTAGATCGGTGTGTTTTCTCGGATCTGCAACTTTTTACCTAGGTAAAAATTTGGATGGTTTTTGGCCGTCTGGGGGGTTTTCGGGGGTAGAGGAGGGTCTCGATATCACCATCGCGCTCAGCATCCTCAAAAACGAAGAGTTACACAGGTTTGGTTCTTAGGAGATGGCGGACACGCGGTTTACCCCTTTTGGGGGTGGTTTTCGACCGTGTGGAGGGTTGGCGGGGATCGAGGAGGGGTCTCGATATCACTATCATGCTCAGCATCCATGAAAACGGGGGCAACGCAAGTTTGGCTGGTAGGAGACGACGGATACTCGGTTTACCACTTTTGGGGGTGATTTTTGGCCGTTTGGGGGGTGGGGCGACCTCGGAGAGAAATTGTACCACCGCCATCGTGTTCAGCATCCTCGAGAATGAGGGAAAGTCTCGTTAGGCTAGAAAAAAATCATATTTTTCAAGGTTCTATCCGACTCACAGAATGTACTAAGAGGCTCTTAAGGAGTTTAAATATATTAAATTAGGATAATTCTTTAAAAAGCGTATTCAATGGCCAAAAATCAAAAACTTAAATATTTTCAGAATTCTGTATCAAACACAATTTTGAAATGCCTCTTGTTTAGTTTTTGAAATCTTGATTGCATTCCATCCATATAGCAAAATTTCCTTTATTTCAACTCCTTTGTAAAATACTCTAGCTTACAATTTACTGCCTCTTGGTTTCTCCAGACTAGTTCAGACTGACACAATACGTTGAATACTTTAAAGCAAATATATTATTACAATATATTAGTTTTCTTTTCTTGTAATCCATTTGGATTTTCCCATACATGAGCCATGATGCAAACTCAAAGATTTCTAACAGTCTTTCGTCAGACCATTGGAATTTTTTTCTTTAACTATCGATGAAATATAGCACATACCCGCCAAATGATAGTATGAAATATGTTTGGTTTTTGGAACTATAAGTGGAGTAGTTTAGTTATGCTCATATTAATCCAAAAGCTCCTGAGTTTCGAACGATTTTTATACGTTATTTTTGCTATGACAGAATTGTATGGGCGCTCGTACTTCAAACTGAGCAACACTAAGGGCATCTTTCATTCAATAGCCCTTGGCGCAGGTATAATAGAGCAGGCACTAAGGAGGAGGAAATGAAATCAATTGAAGCGAGTATGCAACTATTAGACGATTATAGGAAATTTGACAGGGGCATACGCTTCTCGCCTAGGAATCAAACAGAGCGTTTTTATCTTTTCTTGTACAGACTAGGTACGGCATCGGCAAAATCAAAAGAGCAACATGAGGTTAGATAGGATCTATGCAAAGTTATAAATTTTAACTCTAGTTTTACTCAGAAAAGCAATTATGTATTTTAATATACCTGCTTTGTTTAGACACAGAACATGGTAAAATGCTTCATTTGCAGTAGAATTTGGAGATTTATAATAAATTTACCTATCAAGGCAAACGTAACACTGCAATATTAATTTAACAGACAGTGGTCTTGTAGAGTTAGAGTATATATACAATCAAATAATATATTCCTTTAAAAAATAGAATGACAGGAGAGGAATACTTTAAATAAACAATATTTCTAGACCTATTTCATTTCACTATTGCGATCCTGCTAAATTTTATGGGTGTCAAAGAAATATTTATATTTAAGAAATAAATATTTTTACTTAAAATAAAAGACGGTGAAGAAGACCGCCCTGGGGGGGCGTCCTATTTTAAAAATAAGTCTTAAATTTGTTTTAAATTCAGGGAAATATCGCTTTTATAACTACAATTAACCAGAAATTATTTAAACATTACATTCTTAATTTCATTTCCAAATTTATGCAAACATTAATTTTACAACAGAAATTATTTTCACAATACCAGATGATAGCCGACTTCAGGGCGCCGTTACGTTTTAACTTATTAGGGTAGAAAGTTGTACATATGTCAAGTGCCACTTTAAAATAGCTTGTAACATGGTTATTAATTCTTATCTAAAACTTGGCAGTTTTAAAAACAAGACTAATGCATTAGTAAAACCAGCAAAGCGTCGAGAGTTGTGTATGAAGTGAATAGGGCGACTTTATGCAAACGTATAAGACGAAGATAGGGCAGGATACCGAAGCCACGTCTCATGTGTCAAATATACAAGCCACGTTCAGCTAATGGGAGAATTGGCACTGTGATTTTGGAACCGCGTTGTTGGAAGAACAGAATAAAACCCAGGCGATGCTATACCTCCTGGCAGAACTGATAGAGGACGCTTGCCGACGATTAACTACGAGCCCTCTCGGTTTGCCCGGAAGAATACTTATTCCAGTAATAGCAAATTTCATCGAGGATGTTTGTCGTCGATTTTCGAACCCTCTGAATTTGCTAAGAGATACTAATTGCCGGACGCTTGTCGACGATTAAATACTCGAGCCCGCCTTAGTTCTCTAAATACATCCATAAATTCTACGAATAAATCCAGGCTGGCTACTAAAAGATTTGGGCTGCTAGAACATAACTTCGCAATTTACACGACGACAATTTCACCAACATAACTATCTAAGTATCAAACCTATTTACTTCTCTGCGTTATTATTTAATATTGACTTTACATTCTGGTTTGGGGGATAGGGGAAATTGGCTTATTTGTGGTACTAAAGGAATATTAGTTTTTTTATGAAATACTAGCTTTGATTTTTTATTATAAAGAATATTATATTACCAGTTATTCAGTTATGATTTCATTCACGAATTTAATTCATGATATTTCACATACTGAATGTTTTGCTAGGAACATTTACGTTTGCACCCTAACAAGTTTATATTCTAGAACTATATATTTTCAGAGTTTATGCAATGACAAGAGACTTTAGCTTCCATTATACTTCAGTTGTTTACTATCAAGGGCTTGCCGTGTGCCTGGATTCACCTGTAAGGTTTCACTAGAATATTTCCAGTCAAACTATTGTGAGATATTTCTCACCTGCGAATGCCTAGTTTTCTATGATTGTTTAATAACGATCCATCAAATTAATAAAGAGTTCTCTGGCTCTAGTACAAACACCGCGATTGTGGGTTTGTACTCAACTACGTTTCTACCTTACAAACTACAAACTGTTCAGGCCAACGGTCAGTACTGGGTCCCCGCACCCTGTATACTTGCTTTTATTTTTAGGGGTATACTTATCGTCGAGTACTGAACCGGGACGTCTTGTCTGTTTGATTTACATCGACTCCCCCTGTTCACGTTGTTGAACAATCATATACAATTTGGGATTTGCAGTTTGTTTATTCAATTAAGGGAGCTTTCCCCCAACATTCTATGATCTCTTACATGAGTGTCTCATTATTACTTACATTCTCTAATGCACGAACAGGACATAATTCTGGTCCTCTGTTTTGCAGTAAACTTATTTTATCAGAGCGATTGCTAACACCAAAATTCCAATTACATTTTAATCGGCTATTTGCCGCATCTTTAATTACACCTACAAATAACACGGCCTACGATGGTATTAACTTAGTACTTGTTATTGCATAACCAGCTTTGAAATATGTATAGTATGTCATTACTATAGCGACGTAATCCTTCCTATATAATATTTAGGCAATTGTCTCAAATATTTGGATTGTTTTGATTTCATGTACGGCTATTTGCCGCATCAATTTATATAAAATAAAATGGGTTTTTTTGACTACTTTTTCCCATCAATTATTGTCTTTTCTTCCACCTTTACCTTTTTTATCACACAAGTAATAAACTAAATAAATGATTTCATTCTAATCAAATAAATTAGAAGACAAACTTCAACTATAAATGTACAGTGCAATCTTGAGTAATAAAACATCACATAAATAACATAAAACATTAACTAGGTTTCTCAAATAATAGACAGTGTATCCAAACTTACAGTGTATTTACAATAACAGAGTGATTAATTTTCTCAGTTACCGTATCAGACAGAAACAAGTAATACCAAACTTTAAATCAAAGAACCTGGGGTAATTATAAAGGGTTACTACACACACACAACGTAATTAAAGTCCTAACCACATCAAACTAGACGATCACATAAATGGCCAATTTGTTTATTTATCTTGACATAAAATTGAGATAATTAACTACTGGGTAGGAATTAATAAGTTCTTGATTGCTTCACGATTAAGGATTTCGATATTAATTAACACCCCTGGGGTTGAGATGTTTCAACGGTTTATCAGATTTATTAAGACCATGATGAATTATTTGTCTAGGCAGAATATTAGCTTGCATGTAAATTTCTAGTATCCTGAGTTTGGCAATAGAGACCAATTTGTAGCCACGAGATTTGCAAAATAGCTTTATAGCAGCTCAAAATTATTCATTATCCTGATTGTCCATACTTGAAAGCACTGAACATTTCTCATTTTAGAATTCAAAGGCAATCATATTATGGACATATAAAATACACCTTACTTAAAGCTGGTATAGTAGTAGCTCCTGATGAATACATAACAGATGTGGAATATCCACATCAGCAATTACGATGCGACTATTATTGCGGCACGATATGCGACAAGACCAAAGTCAATTAAGGGTTTATTCTTTCACTGCTATAATGTCCTATCTCCAGTTCATGCCAAAGCAACTTGTATAGCAACCAAGAATGCCAAATTTTGTCGAAGGCTTTATCAAAATTTAGAAAGATAGTCATTAAGTATAGTAAGACCCCGATCGAAACTGTTGATTGATTCACCGGCTCAGAAGAGCTGTTGGTGTGTGGAGTGGCCTGGACGGAAACCATACTAAAGTGTTGAAAACGTGATTGCCTTCCATAATCTGCAGTACAGGGAATAGGGTTATTTCATCTAGGGTAGAAATGATGATAGCTGTTGGAGAATTTTTTTCATTTATTGGGATTAAGGTGGGAATAATTTTGGCGTATTTTAAATAGAGGGGTAATAGTGTAATTGAAGGGGGAGATGTACGGTTTGCTTAGGAGAAGTATTGCACCTCGGAGTGGCACGTGATTGGAAACAAAGTTAGATTTCCCGCAGACTTGCTAAGGTTATACACTTTATGTCTTGGACGATTTGAGAGGAAAGAGTTAGAAGGTAGATTACCAGTATATTTTAGAATATGATCGAAAGAGTCGGTATGATTCGTAGCTAGCTGTTATGTGGGGTGGATAAGTTTTGCACCTAAATTCTAAGGCCGGAATTGCGAACCCCATTTGAAGAGAAGGCACTTTGTAATATCATAAAATTAAATATGATAATTTCACTCATGTCAACTATCATATCCGGAAAAAGAAACACGAAATCTATTTTTCTATAGTGTAATAGTTGATATAAGTGAAATTAAAAATTTTTATTTTATAAAATTACATAAAAACTGACTCCCCCATTGAGGTTCGAACCACAATTCACCAAGGAACTCCTCGTACGAAAAGATTAACACACTGAGCTATATTTATCGTATAATGCACAAATTAAATATGTATGAAGTAAGAAACCAAAAAAAATTCTTACCAGAAGTAGTTCATTATATACAATTGTTGCCATAGGAATTTAAGGAGACCAACGTTTTAAGTTACTATTTGATTATTGATTTGAATGTATATCGTACTGACATCTGAGGAAATAGGGTCCCCCAATGGTCGCTGCTTGAACTATAATATAGAGCTCGATCTTATGCAAGATTGAGCTCTCATTATTTCACCAGAGATCCTTTAGTATATTATTTTACACTTCCTCCTACACTTCCCTGTTAGCTGAAACAAATCATTATGATATAGCGTTTCTAGAGAATCCAATATAAGATAAACGATTTCAAGAAGACATTTGATATAAATATATAGCCCGCTTAATTTGTAAAATGACAAAGCTTTTTAGGAAATGAAAATTTATCGTTTTTTTGGATGGTCCATTAGTTGCCAACATAAGACACGTTGACAATTCCACATTAGACTAGGTACCTCTGGAATATGTTCCTGGAGTATAATGCTTGATGTGTGGCCTCATATTAAAGATATATTTGTTTTAAAAGAAGTCATATCCCACGTAGCATTTTAACACTCTATTTATATTCTCATAATATCCCAAATATAAATATATGGACTTGTGATGAATATGCAACATGTCGTGTACATTAAAGGAATTCCTTATAAACGTTCATTTATCCGTACTCTTTCGCTACATGAGCAGTTCTCAGAAAGTACTTATCATATATAATAAAGTGAGTTCATATTACCAGATATATATAATCGATTTTTTTTTTTACTAAATTTATCCCAGTAAACACTGGTAATGAGCCTTCAGTACTTTCACTTCATCATTGTTAGAATATTGTAAAAAGGTACACATATTGCAAACGGCGATATCTAAACTATTACATTTTATTTTATGAACTAAATTTGTACACATGCAGGTAGCTTCACTAACAAAAACAGTCCCAAAAATAAGCGCGCCTTCAAAAATATGTATATTTTATAAAACTATTGGTAATTTTACAAGACCTACTGTTCACTCACTCGATCTAATATAACAATATGGCCACCTACATTATAGTTGGCCTAACACCACTTAGATGGCGCCAAATGTATGTACAATTTAGGAATATCTACCGAATATTGTAAAGACCCATTGAGATGGATATTCATTGCTGTATAATCACATGATGTACATGAAAATGCATAAATTTTAACTATATGTATGTACATACTTACAACATGCATAAGATAAGAATATGCTGCTAGTATTTACAAGGTGACCTAGTTAATGTGTTACGCTTGATTTTCCCAGCAATGTTGTAATTTTTCTTATTTAATGGTTAATCTGACGTAGTTTTTCTGGGGAATCCGATATCGTTAAGAAATAAATAATCCAAAAAATATTGTGGAATAATATCCCACAAATTTCAAAATTTCATCTTAAATAAAAATAATGAGAGACTGCTACATATCTCATGCTTCATCGGTAAAAATGTTGTGCTATAATCTATTTTAGCAGTACTTACCCCATACCTGGTGTATATTTTGAGATATACGGAAACCATTTAAATTGGTCCTGAAGGCGAATAATAGTATGAAACTTTGCTATTTTAAATATTGTTTTCTTAAATCTTGGTGCCACAAATACTTTGTACTTCTATAACGTTTAACACATTTTTGAAATACCAATTATTTCTAAAATAAAATACAACATTATTTGAAGTAAGTTTTATTTAAATATAAAATAAATTAAAAACAGTACAACTCCAAAAATACAGATGATAACTTAGATTAAAACTAGTATGTAGATGTTACAGGCGTATGTGATATGAAAAACATGTCAAAATATAAATTTTGAAAAATATCAATTTCTATTCTGAGGCAGATTAATTCAGTATTAATAAATATCGACAAAGTATGGTCCTCATTAGTATTTAATATTTCGACTGTAAATCGTTAATGTTTTAGTTGAATTTCACTACCGTAGTATCTTTTGCACATCCAAAAGATGTAAAAGATTTAAAAAAGTTTCAAATAAAGTATAGTATATGTTGCTCAGTATTTTTATAACTATTAACTATCTGAAAATATTAAATATTTTATAACTATTAACAATCTGAAAATATTAAATAAGAAATATTATTGAAATAAAACTCCGAAAATAATGTTTCATGATCTACAATGATCTAAATATTTTGTGCGTAACTTTACGACTTGTATTTTGTTGTGTAAATGCCACAATCTATTTTACAGTCAATTAATATATTTTTCAACTGCGTGTTAATGGAATGCCCAAAAATATATTGGTAGTCGAACTATTGTAATGAACACGTTAAGAATAGGAATTGAATACGTAAAACTGTTGTATTGTGCTCACTCGAATCGTGACAAAAATGTTTTAAGGCCGTATTTCATCAGTCAGCCAACTTATATAATTCCTTTACTAAAATGACATAGCATTTATAACATTTTACATAATAACCATATAAACATATTCTTTTGCAGCCTTTGGATTCCTTATTGCAAACTACATGAGAATATAATTTATTATTTTCTTCATGAGACTATGATGCTGCCAAAAACAAATACAAGTTTTTTCTTTAATGTTTAAGAACTGTATTCTATGGCAATAGTAGAAGGCTTTACATTCTCGGACCATGGGCCCCAAAATACTAAAAGCTGATATATAGCAAATCTTAAATTTAAATTTACTCAAAAATTGTCCTGTAAGAAAGGGCACATTCAAAATTTTCTAGTTATTAACATGAATGGATAACCGACGTCTTCTTCTATATTCTGTCAAAATTTCAAAAAGACATCTGTGGCCGTTTACGCGTAATACAATTGATATTTTTTAAAAAGCATTAAGGTCTATTCTGTAAGGCAAAAGTTAAAATTTAAAGGAACTTTAAAATTTTAACCATCTTAAATTTGGTTTGGTATTCTGCAACAGAGAAAGTTAAAATTTAACGGGGTATTAAAATTTTAACCATGCTGATTGTGGTTTGGTATTCTGTAAACATTTTTTTGTTGAAATCTTTAACCTGCTCCAGCAAATTCATCAGTTAAAACATTATTTTTAGCAGTGGGTGAACAGTACCCCTTAAAATTTAATTTTGATGGTTTATTACATCTTTTAATAGTTGACAGCGCAGAAAATGAATTACAAAGGCAAGTCAAGGAAATACATATATTCCATTTCTAATAAATATTTCAGTAATAGACAAAGGTTTTGATAGTATAAGAGAACATAACCTCACTTTGCGACTGCTGTCAAATATATATATATATATATATATATATATATATATATATATATATATATATATATATAACACTTATATACACCTATAGCTATATCTATATTTTTGTTATGGGCATATAATCAAGATATTTTTTATTAATATTATTTTACAGTAGAGAATTTCGAATCCGGCAATGAGAATTACGAGACATGAGTAATCCCTTTAATAACCCAAAAGAGATGTTCCTTAAACTGTTCAGACTCGATAAATATTGCTACCAAGAACTGATAAACAGTATAGGGCCCTATATGAATCAACCACATAGTCAAACAAGAATGCAAACACATCTGCGAATTTTGGCGGGATTGTGCTTTTTTTTATCAAGGGAGTTACCAGATAGCTACTGGTCATGGATATTCAATTGTCCAGAGTCAACCAGCTGTCAGTAGGTGCATAGCTGAAGTTTTTGATGTTATAACCGAACGTCTTTATATTACTTGGATTAAACTTACGAGTTCAATTGAAGCCGGCTTGTCTGGCTTCAATTGAACTTGTAAATTTAAAACGGGGATTAGCGGAAATAACTGCATCATTCTCTCATCTTATTGGTGCAGTAGATGGTACATAAATACGAATAATAGCACCAAGCGCAAATCATCCAATAAATCTTGGACAACCTTACTATTGCCGGAAGAATTTTTATGCCATTAATACTTAAATTATTAGAGATTCTGTGAATGATATGGCTATCTGGATGACGTCTATAAATTTTCTTTGCCAACTAGTTCCAAAACTTCAAAATGAATCTTCGTGTTCATCAATTCCGGCTTCTGGTACAGAAATGCCTTCAATGACCATTTTGCAGACACTACTATAATTCGCTCTTCTAGGGCCGTCAGATATTTTTATTTCTTTGTTGGGCCTCCACCTGTGGCCACCTCGTAGTAGTGCAGTACTCTGGCCTTCTTTCGAATGTTGGTCAATGATTCATTAAAAGTCTGCAAATCATTACAAACTATTTTGTTTTTTAAACAAATTTGTGTCGAGTTGGGTAATTATGCTCAATTCCAAAAATGATTACGTCCGCACTTACCTCTCTCCACTGTTTTGCTCGTTTGCTGGCACCCTCAAGTCTATTTAGCTTGTCCGTCAAAAAGCAACAGCAAACTTCATACTTGGCGGTGTTAGTTTATCTTTATTTAAAAAAAACTTTTCTCTATATAATTGATCATATATTTTTTTAATACTTTTGTCACCCTTGGGCCCCGCGATTTTTTGACTCGTATTTTGCATCACAAAACACAAAAGACAAATAAAAAAACGACCACAAGATGACAATAACTCATTGACAATTGACGGCTGCTGAAATGATTATTACTCTCGGCGGTTTGAGTGCATTTGCAACTACAGCTGGGTCTATTACACCTACTTATACGGATATGCACGACTATTTTAGAGGCTTCCTTTAAATTTTATTTTTTAACGATCGGGTTAAATTTGAAGTTGTAGAATATGAAAAAAGGTTAGACATAAATTTAACGCCCTGTTAAATTATAACTTTTACCTTACAGAATAGACCTTATTGAGTCTTATGTTGATTTTCAACTATAAATAATTATATCTCCATTTGAAGTGCTGCAAGAATTTATTCAATTTACAATTTTCTTTTCATCCTCGCTAATTTCCTCTGGAATCAAGCCTTAAATCAAAAATCTTTCTCATGCAAAGTTATGTTATCCTTCCTTATTGTTTTGATGTTTTGTTTATATTTTTAACATTAATAATAAATCAATATATTAATTAATAAGAAACAATGACAATATGACAAATTTTTACATCTCAACGTTTCACCTTCATTGTCCTTTATCATCTCCCACGTTTAGTCCACAACTTGCAGGTATATTTTAATTGCAATACCATTGTCTATTAAGTAACAATATAAAATATGTACAACTGCTAAATAATAATATAATTATGTTGTTAATTACATTTTGAGAAATGATTGAGTAATATACAGGAAGATTTACGTAAACAGCGGAAAATTATTCAGTGGGTTGTCCCCACCAAAAGGAGTTAAAAAAATTAAGAAATAAAATTTTTTTGAAAAATAACGACCTTATTTTTTTGTAGAAGTGCGCCGCCTATGACTAACCAATCTGATGTAATACGGTGCAATGAAATCACTTCTTTTCTTACTTATGTGGTATGGGTAAAGACGATTCTCGCGTATAGGGTATTTATTTAAGGGTCTTGTTCTAGTAATTCTAGAATTTTTTTGTCTACTTCAACAGGACGATTTACTACACGTTTTCTGTCGCCTGGTAAACAAAACCCGGTGTCACGAACTCGTTGCACTGCACTTAAATTTTTTCTCTCATTAGGTTTGCGCCTATGGGGAAATTTTCTCCCGTATTTTCGTACAGCCCCTGCAAGACTTTCATTAATTGCAAATAGGTTAATATCATGTCGCAGTACTCTTGCGACGTGAACTCTGGCATAATCGATATTTACAAATACAGTTTAAAATTTAACAAAAATGGGAAATGCTCTAAACGGAAGTCGAAGAGTCACTGAACTGAACAATGAACGCGTGGCGCACTGACTTTACACAACTAAGACAGCTGATATTACCTGCTAAACAAACAAGCAATACGTGTGTGAACGCGTCGAGATAGCATAAGTCACCCGTTTAGAAGCATATCTTTGCAGGTTTTAATGCAAAAAAATATAATAAATTACCTCGGATCGCTTTAAAATTTTACAGAGGCTTTCTCACATAACAGACTTGTATACCATTTTATTTTTCGCATGTTTACATAAATTACCCTGTATAAAAACAATAAAACTCATTTTTGCTGCTGTTTGCAAAGTTCGAACTATTGTTAAATTTGCAAAAACGTAATTTTACAATAATTTGCAGAAAAAATATTCCAAAAGAGTAGCAAACTTTTAAAATTGGTTTTTATGGTATCTCCCATCCTCCCTAATTATTGAGATTTGCTGAAAATTTGGAAGACAAGAAGAATAGACACTTTTTTAAAAATAAATGCTTGCAATAATTCGAAAATAGTAATGTCAAAAATGACAAAGAGCCGACAAAAAAGCTCTTGCGAGACATTTTTCAGCGGTATTATGGACTGTTAGGTATATCGCGTCTTTTTAAATGTCTTGAATCCCCTTGGGAATCTAAGGCTGATAACGAGAAAGATACAAGTCAAAAACTGATAAAACTCTCAATATAATTCCATTGTGATATCTCAAAAATCAATTGTTACAGTGATTTTTAAAAAATGATAAAAATTGATATTAAATTATAGAAAACCCATCTGAAGGACAATGCTTTTACGAACAATAATAGCTAATAGATCAATGAAGAGGTGCGAATAAGGAATTATGTGAAATCATATCTTCAAAATGTTGGCATAACTGGTGAAATTACAGCCTATAGGGAACTGTGATAGAACCTTATAATGTCCACAGGAACAGTAGTGGAAAGACGTAATATTGGTGATTCATGCATAAATGAAATTATTAAGGACATTGATGTTATTTATATAACATTGACCGCAAATGAAATTAGAATAATGTAGCAATCGATATCTACATAGTTACAAACTTTAAATAAAATTAGTAAAGTACCTTTTTAATAGCATAATATCTTAGTATTTTAATATTGTTTATAAATATTTAATATTTCTTTAAATCTAGACTATCTAATACAATATATTTTCTTCCTGTATTAAAAAAAAATATTTGTTATAGTAAATGGCTGCATTATATTATATTCAGAAGTAATAAATTTCTAAAAAGGCATAATTTCCAGATTATCTATGAGATATACAATAGTAGCCCAGTTACCAGGGGTTTTAAGTCGGAATTCATTGTTACCTCGCTATTTTTTTCATGAAAGGCTAGTTTTTCGCTAGTAGAAAGTGGCTCAAAAAAGTTTACCAAAATATACCCCCGCGAACCCTTATAAATAATGCTAATATCTAAAAAAATAATGAAAACAGATAGCACCACGTGAAAGAACGGGAAATTTTACAAAAAATAACAAATTTTCCCTTAGCATGAGAAATTATTACAGTTCGCTCAATATTTCAAGCGCGTCGCACAGGGAAATGAATAAAGACAATTTGTACCCATTAAAAACGAATAAAAAAGGTAGCATTTTAAAGAGGAAGAATTCAGCTTTCCAATGGTATACTTACTTTTAATTTTTATGTCCCATAAATTGCACGTGAAAGTTAGGCTTTACCATTTTTTTTCACTCTATATTAAAACATAAATATTAAATAAAATACTACTTTAAAAAAATTCTTGTAGATATAGCTTGTTTATACCTTAAACTTGAATCTACTATTAAGTTTGATGATATAAAGTATCCAGGGTAAAGAAATTAACTTTTAAATCACTGGTATTTTTTCCATTTTTTCATTTCCGAATATTTTGTTTTACTTACAAACCTTTTTCGACAGTTTTCGAGTCGAAGTTTCCTAACAATTTCCTAACCCTAAAAAATGACCAATGATTTAAAAGTAATTTTTTTTTCCCTGGATACTTTATAGCATAAAAATTAATAGTAGATTCAAGTTTAAGGTGTAAACAAGCTATCACAAGGACAAGGACTTTTTAAAAATAGTATTTTATTTAATATTTATGTTTTAATATAGAGTGGAAAAAATAATAAAGCTTAACTTTCACGTGCAATTTATAAGAAATAAAATTTATAAAAATGAAAAGTAAGTATACCATTGGAAAGCTGAATTCTTCCTCTTTAAAATGCTACCTTTTTTATTCGTTTTTAATGGGTACAAATTGTCTTTATTATGTAGCGGCGGCGGTCGAGAAAGGCTTCATTTCCCTGTGCGACGCGCTTGAAATATTGAGCGAACTGTAATAATTTCTCCTGCTAAGGGAAAAATTTATTAAGAGAAACTTTTATACTATTTTTTTTGTAAAATTTCCCGCTCTTTCATGTGGTGCTATCCGTTTTTTTATTTTCCACTATATTTCGAGATATTAGCAAAAAACTGAATTTTTCCGTTTCAGAAGGTTGTTTATAACGGTTCGCGGGGGTGAATTTTTGGTAAAGCTTTTTGAGTCGCCTTCTAATAGCAATAAACTAGCCTTTCATGAAAAAATTAACGAGGTGACAATTAATTCTAACTTTCATCAAAACTAGTCTCTGACAACTGAGCTATAAGTATTCAAATGAAACAATTCTATAAAATATTTAGTGTGGTGATATAACTATTTACTGTATCTTGTAATTGTGTCTATCATTCGACGATTAACCACTGGATATTTTGAAGCATATCAATGATACAATGGCATAAATGAATCTGATCAGAAAATGTTAATGCGAGCAGTTAAACTCTGGACATATAATTCTGTATCATAGACAATTTATTGTACGATGACAGGTCGAGTATATGAAACTCTGTTAACCGATTTAGTTCAGTGGGCTGCTGAATATGTCAAGAAATACCTATTTTAATAAGCTATCCTACGTGGCACTGTACCATTTATACCGTATATTTTAATCACCATATTTTTTTAAATTTCTGATGACTAGAATAAAAAATTATTAAAAATCTGTATATTAATGATGAAAGTATATTGCAAAACTAATACGGTCATAAACAATGTCGACTACTTTAAAATGGCAATTTTTACAAACTTTCTGCTTTTCTTTACGTGCTATTTTCCTATGAAAATTTCACACCTCTACTTTTTAACCAATAAGGTACCTTAATTTTGACTAGTTACCATGACAATTAAAAAAAATTCCGGAAATTTTTTCGAGGCGCCACGATATTTAAGTGAAATTTTTTTGACAGTTGAAAAGGTAAACATATGATCTACAACCATTAAATAATGTAGGTGTACCTGTGAATAATGCAAAATTTCTTGTCTAATTACTTGTTGATTTTCTTTACCAAATCGTGACATTTCGCTATACACTTATTAAACTCAACGTACAGACCTTTTAAACTAGTAATTATTAAGCCTTTGTGACAGAATGACAAATCAACATATCTCAAAAACAACAATACCCTGGCCAACTTGACAAGCAGTGAAATTAATTTAAAATGTCAGGTTGGATTAATAATTTTTTTCCAAATTATGGTGTTAAGTGGTGTGAAATTTTCTTACCGAATACCACACAAGCTTAAATTATTCCTGGAAATAATTTAAGTTCTTGTGATATTATAAGTGAAAGTTTTATGGTGAAAAATGTTAGTAGATTAGCTATAAGGGTTCTGAGCCACATGTCATCCAGTGTTCAGTGCCATCGGGAGCGACGTAGACTTGGGCTCCGAGTCATTGTCTTAGAGCTAAAAACTTCTTATAACAGCTGCGAAACAGACTTGTAAAAAAAGCAAATTTGTTTTTTACAGGTATTTTTTAACAGGTTCTTATAGTTCCGTTTCAACCAGATTTGTTTTTACAGGCCTTTTCAGTTGCCACAGTAAGTTTTCAATTCTGATTACAATAACCAGGAGCTTAACTACGTCTCTCCTGATGGCATCTAAGAGCTGGCGGGTGCTCCACTATTATGTTTTAAAATTTAACATATATCGAAAATCTGATGAACTCATCGAACCCAGTTTGGGCACACTACGTCTCTCAATGTGTTTACAAACTTAATGTTTCTAATTTGTGTTATTTTACTACAACGGCACAGTAGCTTAGTACTCCAGAGATCAATGTGTGGCGAATATGCTTGGTCAGATTCTGATATGTTTTGAGTTCGATCCTCAGTACTGCCACGGCGGTAGGTAATGGATGTTGTCTGCATTTTTTCAAATATATAACTCCGTTTCTGACAGCCTTGACTCTGGATTTCGGGGTTGTAATGTGTTTATGTTTTAATACACGTATTAATTTTCAGTCTTCCTGCAATAGTGTTTGCTAACGTGAGCACCAAAACTAGTAGGCCACCCATATTTGAAAAAATGGAATTGTTTGTTGATGACAGGTTGAAATTTTCACAAATTGACAGTGTGATGTGAAAATTGGATTAGTTTATGATTTTATGTCTGACATTTTGAAAGCGAAACGAGACATGAACATGAATCTACATAAATTTAAATAAATTGGTGGACGATTAACTTATAAACAATATGTATATCATTTTTGCTTCAATGCTGAAGAAACTTTTCAAGCGATTTTTGGCAAAATCCCCTACTATGACTATTACGACTTTTTGTTCACAATTTTATACAAAAGCCAATTAAAAACCCTTTGTATTTTTTTCCCTAATTACCCATACTGAAGTTCACTGTAATATGTAAGTGCCATATTTTTCGAGAACACAGTGAACTTATTTTACAGAGGACTTAACCCTCGACATATATCCTAAAGCATGTAATTCTTCATGTAGAACAACCCTTGCTCGACCACTCGTTATAAATATTTGATAAAACGCGCCCCGATTCAAGGAGTAGGGAACATATATTTATTATAGAATATAATTTATAACTGCTGAAAAATAAGACGCTATACCATTAAGGACACTTCTTAAACCATTCCATAATAATATTTTTGATTTTTTTTTTGTTAAACGCACACCTATCTAATTCACTTACAGATTTTTTGTCAAAACAAATTATTTTTAGGTATTAAACCACTTATAATTGACAAATGTTTCCTACACAAACCTCTAATGGTGTTATTAAATTTAGGAAAAACGTACCCTTGTCTAAGGAATGGATTAAGAATGTTTCTCAAAATTTAAATTTTTATTTTTAAAATTGCTTTGTCTATGGGAAGAACTGGGGATTTTTTAAAGGTATTTTGCGTATGTTAAAAATCGAAGAAGTCTTTTAACTTTACATCATAACATCCCCCAACATTATTATTAATATTTAGTGAAGCGCGTAGGGGATTAAGTTTATTTTTGAAAAAATAATATATTCTTTGTTGTTGTTAAAAATATTGATAAACTTGCCGGACCATTCCCTGAGGCATTGCCATCTGCCCCAGCTGAGACTCGAACTCAGGAGTGCCACAGCGATGAACCGTGTTATTTCCCATACAACCCTCCTAGTACACTGCTACCAATTCGGCAACAAATAAAAAATAGCACTAAATCTCCATGCCCTAACACGTATGCGTTGAGCCACTGAGCAGATCGTTTATACCCATTTCACCCCTTATATAGGAGTATGTTACATACAGTATGTTAATCAATATTATTATTATTGGGAATACTTTAACAGTCTCTTGGCGTTTGGTAGACAAAGGAATTATCTTCAACTATTTTGATATTGGCTACTGAACGAACTGAACGTTAAAAATAAAAATGGTCTTATGGTTCCAGAGCGCTCAATAAAGCCACTGAGTTGAAATGAGCAAATAAAATAATAATTTCTGAGGCCTATAATGAATTTAAGAAATAACAGCGATCATGTCAGCTCTGGTCGATAGCCGCGTGGGTTAAGGCGCGAGGTGGCAATCGCGATTAATCACACGGTTATCGTACCACCGGGTTCAAATCCTGGCTCCGGCACTGGCACTGTCGGAGGGAATGGTTGTATGTCCGTATTTTTTCAATGTGTAACCCCCTTCCGCACGAGCCTCTGGCATCTGGAATTAGGGGTTGTCTAATTTCTGAGGTGTTTATTTATTTATTTATTTATGTTAAATATACAGGGTGATTCATAAATAATGGTACAACACTTAACTGTAGATAGTAGGAATTAAAACATTAAAATTTAACCAATGAAATGTTTCTATTTAAAAAGATACAGGGCGTTAGTGTTAAAATTAAATTTTTTTTTTCTTTGTAATTTAATGATTTTTTAGCATTTTATCATGAAAATTGGTGAATGGGAGTTATTTGTGGTGGGAAATCATAACACGTCTCCAAATTTCGTCTAGCTACTAGAGAGGGCTACGTACGCTATGTTTAATGTGTTAGAAGGGCCGTGACTTTTTCACTCACACTTTTATCGCAGATTTCGCATAAAGTTTGTATTCCTCTACCATTTCTTAATAAAAAAGGTATACTTGTTTCACGTCTCTAAGTACAACAGGTTTTGAGAAAAGTGCACATGAAAAGTTGCGTGCAAATTCATTATATAATTTGAAAAATTATTTTGGCGGCAAGATTCGACACTGTTTAGTTGTATTTTTTTTGTGCAGCTAATACCGCTTATGTGGTAACTGTTTGTATGACGTTTAACCCCTTCAAAATTTCGCACATTAAAACAAAACAACTAATGATGCGCTTTTAACTAGTAGGCATAAATAATTGAATTCAAAATGGTAAACAATGTATCACAAATCATAAGAACTAGAATAGTAATAAGAACAACTTTAAAATGTATAATACCTACTACAATAAATGTTCAACATGACCACCATTATCCCCAATATATTTTTTTATTTAGAGACTGTCTAACTTTAAATAACGATTCTCTGTTATCCCTAATAGTTTCCACAGCTTCACAATTTTTTTCCCATAATTATTCCCGGGTATTTATGTTATCATTGTATATTAAATACTTACAGTAGCTACAAAAGTAAAAATCCAAAGGATTGTGGTCAGGACTATGAGGTGGGCAAAGAAATTCAATTCCTCGATCGATCCAGTGATGTGGATAGTGCATATTTAAATGATTACGTACTTCCACCGAATAATGTACTGGGGGCCCATCCTGCATGTACCACATATTGTTTTTTAAATTTATCGGAGCATCATATAAGATTTCAGGAAGAATGTTTTCTAAAAAGTCCAGATAGGATGCACCATTTAAATTTGGTGGTAACTCAATCAGCCCTAGTATGAAGTCTCTACACATTCATTTTAAATTCGTGCTGGAAGTGTTTTTCTTTGGATAAATAGGGATTCTCAAGTTTTCCAATTAAATATCCCACGCCTGGTAAAAGTGGCCTCATCCGTAAACAATATTCGTTTCATAAACATAGGGTCATTATGTTGTTTGTTACGCAAAAATAATGAAAACTGCGACCTTTGTGGAAGATCACGAGGTAACAAATTTTGCACTGGAGTAAAGTGATATGGTTTTTCTTTCTTTATTAATCTATGAATTAATGACTGACTTAAACCAGTTGCTGCCGATAACCGCCGCGTACTTACTTGCGGATTTTCTGCTACACGAACTAAAATGTCTTCTTCTTGATCCACAGATATTCTTGTTGGAGGACCAGCAATATCACGTTTTGGGCGGAATGCACCTGTTTCTTCCAAACGACAAGAAAGGTTTTTAAATAACCTATGATCAGGCTGCCTTCTGTTTCGATACAATTCTAAGTACTTTTGAGCTGCAGCACGACCACAAAAATTTACCTCTGAGTATACAGAAACCATGTCTCTCATTTCAGAAGTCGAAAAAAATGTATGGCGAGGGAATTTTAAAATGATAGAATTGGAAGAAGCTCTAATAGATACTAAAAATACTTCTCCGGGACCTGACAGGATCCCATATGAAATTTTAAAGCAATTCCCTGCTACATATAAAGAAAAAATATTAAAGTTGTTCAACCTAACATGGAGGCAAGGGAAGTATCCTAGTCAGTGGCGAGAGGCTCTTGTCATACCAATACCAAATCATGGGAAAGATTTAAAGTTGCCATCCAGTTGTCGGCCTATATCTTTAACGTGCTGTTTAAGTAAAGCACTAGAAAATATGATTAATAATCGTCCGTCTTATGTGGGTTTTAGAAAACCGAAACCTCCTATCAAACTTTTCGATGGGATTCCGTAAAAACAGATCAACAATAGATCAACTGGTACTACTGGAGAATGCAATTAAAAATGCTTTCGCATTTCGCGAACATTTGATTGCAGTATTTTTTGATATTGAAAAAGCATATGACACGACATGGCGCTACGGAATCCTTAGAACAATATATAATTGGGGGTTAAAGGGGTAACTTCCTCTATTTACTCAAAGTTTCCTAAAAGAACGTCGTTCCGTGTTCGTGTAGGTAATACACTGTCTAGCACGTATGAACTAGAGAACGGAGTACCACAGGGATCCACCCTTAGTGTGACACTATTTATCATTGCTGTAAACGAATTTGCAATGACTATAACCCAGCCAGCCTATGGAGGCCTATTTGTTGATGATTTAGCTATTTATGTCTGGAAAATATAGAGGAAACAATCCAAACAATTATTAATACCATCAGCGAACGAGCAGGCAACCTAGGCTATAAATTGGCTCCACCAAAAACTATTTGTGTTCATTTCTGTCGGCTTAGGAGCCATCATGCCAATCTTGATCTGAATATAAATGGTAACCCAATTGTAGTCCAGCCAACAGTTAAATTCCTTGGTCTGACCTTCGACTCGAAACTGACATGAACACCCCATATCACAGAACTGGAAACGAGAGCAAAAAAGAGGTTAAAGATTTGTTCGTTGTATATCTAACATCAATTGGGGTTCCGACAGAGACGTACTTCTTAAACTGTATACGTCATTAGTAATGTCAAAAATCGGCTATGGTTGTTTTATATATGGATCCGCCAGGCGATCACGCCTACGAAAACTAAGCTCCATCCACTGTACAGGACTTAGAATGTCAATTGGTGCGTTCCCCACAAGTCCGTTACATCCTGCGTGCTATGATGCAGGAATCCCATCTTTGCCACTCAGAAGAGAACAGCTACTCTTAAACTATGTAGGAAAAATAAGAGCCTTACCACATCACCCTGTCTATTCCTGTCTATTCCAAAACGAATTAGTGGAAGTCTACGAATCACGGACAACTATAATACGGCCAGTAGGAATACGATTTAGAGAACTTTTGAGTAGATTAGAGTTAATACTATCTGATGTACTACCTATAAAATTGTGTGAAATACAGCCGTGGACATTAACCACACCTGAAATACGGAACGATCTGACACGTTACTCAAAAAATGAGGAGAATAGTATGGAGATCAAAAATAAATTTAATGAAATCCTAAGCGTTTACCAACCTGCATTACAAATTTATACTGATGGGTCCAAGACAGACATAGGTGTAGGGTGTGCATTTGTTACAATGGGCCAAACACAAATGTGGACCCTTCCATATGCGAGTAGTGTCTATACTGCAGAATTGTATAGTATTTGGCAAGCACTAAGATTTTCTGAACACGCAGAGCAGCGTACTATACTTATTATAACGGATTCTCTTAGCTCCCTTCAAGTTATAACTAACAACTTCTCAAAAGACCCATTAGTGCAAATGATTCTTTCACTGCTGTCCTAGCTAGCGCAAAATATCGCAGAATATCTGCCTAGCCATATTGGAATAACGGGAAACGAACTAGCGGACAAAGCTGCGCGACAAGCAGCCGACAAATAGAGTGCAGATAATATATCAATTCGACACTATGATCTAAGACCAGTATTTGAAGAAGCAATACATAGGACATGGCAAAAAGAATGGGAGAGTATAGATTAAAAATTAAAAATTTTCAAGCCAAATATTAAAAAATGGGCGAATCCCTACAAGCTGTCCAGAAGAGAAAGTGTGACGTTTACGCGATTAAGAATCGGACACACCAATCTCACGTCAAGCCATATGTTTAGAGGAGAACCACGTCCACTGTGTAACCATTGCAATGTTGCTCTTACTGTAGAACATATCATCTTAAACTGTAGGCAATATGTTCAATGTAGGCGAAATGTAGATCTTCCAAATAATCTGAAAGACTGTTTGAGTGACAACAAAGAGCAGATTAAGAAGATTAAATATTTTTAAAAAAAGTGCAGACTGATTAACAAACTTTAACAGTATCCCTCTTTTAACTAAGAGGAAATAGACCTAAATGAATGGAGGAGGGTACGGCTAATGACCTTAGCAGTCGATGCCGTGGGTTAAAAAAGAAAAAAAAATACTGCCTCATAATGCCTACTTGAAATTATTATTTGAAAAGGCTTTTAAAAAATTTATATGCAACTCTTGATTTGCACTTTTCTCAAAACTTATTGTACTTGTACCTTTTTTATTAAGAGATGATAGGGGAATACAAACTTTATGCGAAGTCTGCGATAAAAGTGCGAGTGAAAACGTTACGGCCATTTTAACACATTAAACATAACGTACGTAGCGTCCTCTAGGAGCTAGACGAAAGTTGAAGGTTCATTATATTTCCCACCATAAATAACCCCCACCCACCAATGTTCATGATAAAATGTTAAAAAATCATTAAATTACAAAGGAAAATAAAATATTTAATAATAACTCTAACTCTATCTTTTCACCTATAAACATTTCATTAAGGCATTATTGGCTAAATCTTAATATTTTGACTCCTTCTATCTACAATTAAGTGTTGTACCATTACTTATGAGTCAACCTGTATAAATGGTATACTAATTTTATATTAGTTCTTCAGAATTTTCAACTGTCACGTTCATTTAATTTTTCATAATATACTGCCCAGGAAGTGCGGAATGAATTTGAGATTCCAATTTTTGATTCCTAAATATTATCCCTTTTAGTAAAAATTTTACGTTATAAATGTTTATACATTCAAATTTCCTACTTCTAATTTGGCACAATCAAAATTAATATATTGGGTGATTATTACTTCTGAATATAACTTTTTATAGAGAGTTAGACTCTATCCTAACCGCAATAAATAGTTATTAAACCTTTAAAAATTTTAACGTCAGGCGACTTAAGGAAAGTCAGCCATTATAATATTCAATCTATACGTTTAGCACCATTTTGGATAAGTTGCATATTTGTTCCCAATTATTAAAACAATATTTCTCAATACAATATATCTATCCTATACTAAATTTATTTATATCCATTATACATGTTATTATAATGTTAATATATTATTCTTATGGGGTAACTAGTATCACATAAGATATTTAATTACGAATAAATAACGAAAATTTACAATCTATAAAGCGATTACATGAGAAGGGGGAGGAAATTAACCAAGACGTTTAACATATTTTCAGAAGTTACAAAACGAAACATAATTTTCGGCGTTGCCTCCATAGCCAAATTTAAACTTTAATAGTACACCGCACTAATAGTATATTATTCAACGAGCATATTACCTCAGTCTCAGGTATCTGAAGGTTGTAAGTCATAGGGGGGTTAGTAAATGATAAATACGTATAGACGTACAGCCAGATTTGCCCTATTTTTTTTATAAACAACGACCAAATTCGAAAAAGTTAGTTTTCGAGGCGTAGAATTTTCCGTTAATGTTTAGAGAAAAGTTGTAATAATAAAAGTTGTAGGTATTAAAAAGACCTTTAATTTAATTTTTTATGAATTAAAATCTATAAATGAATTACCGAAATAATGGTAAAAAACCCTCTTTTTTGCACTATTTTATAAATGTTAATAACCTTTGCTATAATGGCAGTAAGTGACACATAACATATTGGTGACGAGGCCATTATGGGTCTTTATAAGTGCGAAATTTCAGCCAGAACGGTTTGTTACTTTATTAATAATTGCATCTGTTTATCCCAGAGAGCGTCTGTTTAAACAATCGTCATAAGCAACATAATGAATCTAGAGATGTTTAACAAGGTGGAATGGATTTTTGAAAAGTTGAACTGCAAGGTAAGTTGAAATTATTTGTTCAAAAAATTGTTGTTAAAAAGTCCATTTAAAAACTGGGTGTTTGTTGCTTATAAACAAATAGAATAACTTTGTTATTTTTTATGCTAGAAACAAAGCCAATTTTCAGCATGTGTGTACTGTTATTTTAAATGAAAATACAACATTTTAACCTCTCCACAATAAAATTGTGAGAGGTTACTAAAATTGGTTCAAAAACGAAAATTGAGTCAACATCAAATCTTTACGTTTTGTATGTGTGTATGTGTGTTAGCATGATAGCGCCGAAACTACTGAACGGATTTGAATGAAACTTTGCATGTGCGTTTCTTTAGTGCCCCAGAAGATTTGAAAAGGTTTTGGTTGAGATCGGATTACGTTTAGTGCCATTTTGACGCAACAAGTTGTTTATTTCATAATTACTTTCAATTTGCAATGGAACCATTAAAAAGCAGTTAAAATTCTGATTTCAACGATATATCACACTTCCACCCTTTCGATTTGGTTTCCGTGAAAAAAATTAAAAACAAAGCAAATATGGCATAGATCGCATTTCGCATGACATAATCGATGCGCGTAGCCGTTACGTCGTGAAACTCGTCACATCACGTGTCAATTCACGTGTGAGGGTTTCTTCACTGCTCTAGAAGTAGAGCGGATTACATTTAGTGCCGTTTTAAAATATATATACAGACAAATCGAAGAATTAAACTACAAATATTCCTCTAAAATCTAGAAAAATTACTGAAATGCTAATGTTTCATTTAACAAAGACAGCCGCGAGCCATCGGATTGCAATGAGCAAATTTTGACGATTGTCATTGTCATCGTTTGTCATCCGATAACGTTGGTGTCATGTCATGTTAATAAGATTTCGGCATATTTGTAACTTTTAGTGGATTGTCACAAACTTTAAAGGTAGATGTAACAATATCAATATCATATGCTTTCTGTACCTTCGTTGGTGAATTTGTTGAGGATTTTTTTTAGTGCCCCAGAAGATCTGAAAAGGTTTCGGATGAGATCGGATTACGTTTAGTGCCTTTTGTCACACAATTTAATGCTCTTTTCGGCTTCAAAGATCCACCGAGTGGGGAGGTTCCAGCCTCTTCCAATAGCTGCCGATTTTTCCTTTTCTTTTTTCAAATACATTTATCATACGATTGATTTTTAAGACGATTGTAACAATTTAAAAATTATTACATTAAAAATAATAATAATCAATATCATTTATAACAAATTTAATGTAAAGAAAATCCATATAAATCGAATAACAAAAAAGATTAATCATTTTTATATTTCGTTAAAAAATTATGTTGATTTTTTTGTGATTGTGATTTTTATTAACAATACTATTTAATAATAATTTGATGCGACTAAAATAAGGAAAATAAATATAGCACACAGAAAAAAATAATCTATGTTTAATTTGAAAATATTTCATTACGTACAAATGACTGCTTCATCAATTTATAAAATAATTAGATTATAAAAAATAAATAGTTTAGAGTAGAGCAACATTGAAGCAAAATAAAAGGTTTATTGCAAAATTTTAGCTTTCACGTTGAAAATAAAGTATGAGTAATAAAACATGTAGATTTTTCCGCCAATTTCTAATTTTCCAGGGCAATGACAATTAGCCAGTTGTTAATTTTTCGTCGAGTTACCCCAGATTTACAAAAAATGAAGGTTCTACGTTGTGTAGAAGCCGAGATATTGTAAAATTTTTATGCGCACTCCAATTTGAAGTTTCAATCTCAAGAAGTCGCCGCCTGAAAACGGAGCTCGGGCTGCTCTCCCCACGTCCACACCACGGCGCTCTCGCAAGAGTACCTTCACTTTCAAGGGCTAGGACTTCATATTTATTGCATAAATTGTGTACTTATCAATTGAATCATAAAATATAGGTCTTCATAGAAAATCTGTGAAAATTTCAACTCTTAATGTTTATAAATAATATATTTTTAAAAAGTTGCTATCATGACTGCTATTGGTCGTACAGGGTTAATTTTTTTAAATACGTGTTTTCAAATGGATTTTCAATGCGTCTAATTACAAGCGTTTATCATAAAAAATAACAAAGTTATTCTATTTATTTATAGGCAAAAAAACACCCACCTTTTCAACGGACTTTTCTACAACAATTTTTTGAACAAATAATTTATTTTTTCAACTTATCTTGTAGCTTAACTTTTCAAGAATCCATTCACTTCGTTAAACATCTAAGGATCCATTATCTTGCTTGTGACGATTGTTTACACAGACGCTCTCTGGGATAAACAAATGCAATTATTCATAAACTATCAAACCGATCTGGCGAAATTTCGCACACTTATAAGATCCATAATAGCCTCGCCACCATATGCTACATACTACCATTAATGCAAAAGTTATTAATATTTATAAAATACTGCAAAAAACCGGTTTTTTGCCATTATCCCGATAATTTATTTATCGATTTTAAAGCATAAAAAATGAAATTAAAGGTATTTTTAATACCTACAACTTTTATTTACTAATACAACTTTTCTCTAAAACGTAATTCGAAAATTCTGAATTTTCCGATTTTGGTCGTTGTTTATAAAAAATATTGCAAATCTTGACTGTATGTCTATACGCATTTATCATTTACTAACCCCCCACTCCTCTATGACCTACAGCCTTCAGATACCTGTATTATTTTTTTGCGTGAAATCGATCAATTTTCTATACACAGACTGGATTATATGATGAATAGTAGCCATTATATGCGAGCAGAATACCATACTGAGTGCCTATTATTTGAGATATTTGAAAGATTCAGGTTAAAAAAATCACCCCGTATAAAGTATTTTCTGTACCACCGCACCCGACATAAAATAATATTTTATTGCCCCGATCATAAAAAAAAATTCAAATACGTAACAGTAATAAGCATTTAGCTGGTAACAAATTCAGTAAAAACTTGACAACATAATATTTAATTATATTTTCAAGTCACAATAATTGGCTTATATTATTAGAAATAAATATGTGTTGCTTAGCAATAGAAATGCAATACTTTGTAAATGTATTATTTGTCCATGATTTATTGCGAAATATTTTTTACTTTTTCTGATGTATGTTATAACCGTCATACAGAAAATATTATTTTTACCTGTGGCGTAAAGTGATTTTTTGGTTCTATGTTGAATTATTCAACAACATTTTGATGTTGTCTGTCACAACACGCTAAAATAGTATAACGCTCACTTGGGAGAAGTAAAAATTAAAATTAAAGGGACACGCTTATTTCTCTTTATAGAATTTCATTAACAACTCGCTGTTGGTGTTTATTAGTTTTTACACAAATGATACACTACTTCAGTCAATGAATATGATTTATCTTGCAAAAGGTCGGGAAGTTTTGAAGCTTGGCACATACCTAGATCTTGAGGTTCTTAATGACCACCTGATTTTGCGAACAGGGCGTTGCGCCGCTCGCGATGCCATCTTGGAAAAATGACGCATGAAATTAGAAAATTAGCCATATCTCCCTTACCGTACGTTTTATTGGAAAAATATTTCTATTCAAAATTATTCCTTATAAAATTATTTACAATTAAGCTCTTCACTATTTTTTTTTACGATCTTTATATACAGAGATATAGCTTCTCAAATTCGGGAAAAAAATAAAGTTTTGTGTTAACAAACAACAATAGCAAGAATACTTTCATTACGAACTGGCACCATTTCCTTTGTTATTATTCACGGAACAAGGTTCTACAATCTATCTACAATCAGGAAAAAGTGAAGTTTCTTAAAATTTTTCGCGTAAAATAAAAAAAATTTCACCAGCCGTAGCTATGCTGGCGGGGTTCAGCATTACGATTATTGAGAATTCGAATAATGTCACTGAGAGACCGAGAGTTTCCGAGTGTTTTAAGAAATTTAACGATGTGATATCGCAACCACTGAATGCGTGAAGAAACAGAATATTATCTACTACAGTTTCATCGTTTTGTAAGCTGCGTGAGGTGTATATTTTCTTGGACACTTTTCCCTTTCCTGGTTTTCGAAAATAAATATTGCCATAATTGCGTCCGAGGGCTGTTAGGGGAACAAGCAGATCTATATCTTCTCCTACAATATAAACAGAGTTACACAAAGATGACATTTCCAACGCTGTAGTTACAATAAGAGTGTCTGCATCTTCTGTGGCCTGCTTTACCTGAAAATGAGCCTCCTTGAATTTTACCTTAAGCATGGTGATTAAAAGAGCTTTATTTGATTCGATAAGAAACGCTCTTGAGATGAAAGCATCTTCATGGTTCCATCAAAAACTATTTCAAGGGACTTGTGGACCCGTGAACGCCGTAATCGCTCGGCGGTTTGGTGCTATTAACCATCTGGATATTCATAAAGAACTATGACTGTATTTGAGCCGTAATGGTTTTCAACATACTGGAGGTATCTGCTACAGCTGGACGTGAAATGATCGTTGATACGCCAACGGACTTTATGGAGGAGATGTCCTCTATCGACGACATGAATATTTGATTTGGACAGAGTGTGCTTAATGGGCTCAAAGACAGCATACAACGAGAATTTTATTCCCTCTCTGTAAATATTGAACGTACAAAATTGTTTATTTTTTCAAGGTCGTAATCTGGCTGGTAGTTCGTTGAAGATGAAATTTTTTCTGTAGGTATTCCAATTCGAAATATTAGGATTTAAGACAATTAACGTCCTCCATATACCTATAAACTTGTAATATTAATATTATTGCATTTATATGTTAATATGAAATATTTTAAAATTTATAGCTGGGTGTTTATAATAGTCATTCAACAATGCCAAAAAATAGTAGAGAGCTAAATTGTAGATAATTTTATAAGGAATAATTTTGAATAGAAGTATTTTTCCAATGAAACGTACGGTAAGGAAGATTATGGCTAATTCTCTAATTTCATGCGCCATTTTTCCAAGATGGCGTCACTAACGGCGCGACGCTGTGTTCGCAAAATTAGATGGTCATTAAGGATCTCAATATCTAGGCATGTTCCAAGTTTCAAAACTTCCCGACCTTTGACAAACAAACCCTGTTTTTATGTATTCATTGACTGGATTACACATAATATGTCTATATACTGTTTATTTGTATAAAAAGAATAGTATACTGTTTTATATGGAGTGAAATTGACATTTATGACAAGTATGTACTTGACAAGAACAGCCGTTATACATCATACATTTCTTATTCATTCAAAATTTGATACCTCCGACGGATGTTCGTTGCTACTAGCAACGGAACTAAAAGTATTTTTCTTCCACTCGAGCGAACTTTTACTTCCCTTGCTAATAGCAACACACAGCTAAATTTTTTATCGATATTTTTTTATAGCTAATTGACGTTTGAAGAAAAAATATCATGTCTTTTTCAGACTAAAAACAACTTTTTTGACTCGTCAGACTCGTCACAAAAGTATTACTTTTACTCCTAATAAAACAATATACTATATTTTTTCTTCAAATGCTTTTAGTGCCGCTCGTGGTTCACTTTGTTTACCTCAATTGACTCTTGCCAAATTAAGGGTAAAAAAAACAATTAATTGTTTATTAAGATAATAATTAATTAATTAATAATAATTATTGTTAGTCAAAGTTCTCCTCCATGCACCTTGAAAACAAGAAGACTTGTAGTATACATAATAATTTTATGAGCCATTTTTGCTCAACATTACCTCCGTTTTACACATGTCTCATAAACCCTTCTCAATAAAACGGGATATGCACTTATACGCGTTTTTTGCAAAAATTATTGTATTCGTCTAAAACAGCTTTATACAACAGAATCATACTGAATGATATATTTTTATTTATTTCGCTATTGGAGCACTTTACCATCAGATAAGCATAAATAAAGAAATGTAATTTATATTAAAAAAAACAGAAATCAGCTTAAATTTTGAAATTCTCTAAAGTTTAACGATAACGATATGATTTATCTTGTTTGTATTACTTCTTTATTTCTAGTCTATTCCAAGGTTTCAAGTTCCTTAGTGGCTTTGTATAATTGAAACAATTTTCATGAACATCATTTGTATTTTTGTAGAGGGAAGTTTCTTTCGAATATATACATCATCCTTTATTCGCATATCCATGTAGATATCTAATGTCTCTCTATTACACTTCAACAATTCAATTAAAGATAAGGTTTAAACTACACCCTCGTCTCCATGATTTCAGAACAAATAATTCATATTCAGCTCATCAGTATTTAGCAAATGTAATTTTATATAAATAGCTTTATTGCATTTAGACGCACTTTAAAATTCCCTACTGTATTGTACGTAAGTAATGAAGAAACACACAGTAACAAAAAGTGTTTAAGGACGCGTAAATTACGTCATATTTTTTGTCAATGATAGTATTTATTAAAAACAATATCCAGCAGGTGCAAGAAATAGGTAGATTTCGTGTGTGCAATAATTCAAGATTGTGATCAAAATTATGGATCCAAAATGGTAACATTTGATATCTTAAAATATATGAAAGGACCCCGCACAGAAACACGTGATTTGGAATCCCGGTGAAAATGGTCGAATTTGAGATATGTTGTAGTTAGACCTTCCTGATGAAAATGAGACCAATGCTAACAATAACAATTTTTTACGCTCCTCCGAATTTATTGATTTTTATTCTGGGCATGAAAATATTTAATTTTTAATTTTTTAACCTCTTCTCTCTCATTTCTAACGTCAAACATTGAATAAGACTAGCTCCTGAACTCGATGGTCATAGCATATTTGGAACGGAAATTCCGTTTTCGTACAAACTTATTTGCGCATGCACTGCATATCTAGCAGACGACGCGCTTGGTAATTTTAAACTCGAGTTGCATTATGATGTTAATATCACATGACTGTTATCTAATACCGTATATATAAATATATATTCTTGATTTTTAAGATTTATCACAAATTTACGAATTTTCAACTTTGCAGTTATTTCAAAATAAAAGGTTCTCGAGCCTTGATCCCATTTGAACGTTTCATCAGGAAGGTCTGAACTACAATATATCCTCAATTTCGACAATTTTCATCGGGATCCCAAATCACTTGTTTCTGTGCGGGATCTTTTAAAACTTTAACGAAATCAGGCAAATATAAAAAAACCGAGATGACGATCAGTTCGCAAGACACAATCTTATTTCTTATAAAATTTGGAACTGAGGCGAAATTGAACCATGGATTCGAGATCTTAAAATCCATGGCGGCCTGAGGTTTTACATACAAGCAAAAAGAATGCGTTACTTATTACTACTCAAAAAATATGTTGACATTGATCTTGAATTTAGTTTCAACTAAAACGTTTTTTTTTAATACCTTAGAAAAGTGTCGGTAAGAATTTTGTATGTCACATGTGAATAATGATAGTCTCGTGTGCTAATTTTTCAGCTCGTGGGTAAAATATGTATTTGTCCACTTGCACCATAAATAACTATAATCAATGGAGCGCATTAATAAAAGAAACGTAAATATACAAACTTGGCAGCCTTCATTTATTTTTTAAATTTATTTTTTAGGATTGGTAAATCAAAATAGAGTTCGAGTTATTAAAGTCTCCCGATGAGACGGCATGCCTACGTATTCGCATAGTTTTTATAAGATTAACCACGTCGCATGTCTAGAATAACAATATATATTAATATTTAAGCCTGTTCCCAGACATTTGAATAATGCAATGTTTTTAATCGATTTTTGTGCAATTTCGGATGTACTTTGGAGTCAAGGGAGCGTGGCTAAAAGTTGCAGAAGCTAAATCATAGGAGAAAGAAAGAATCGCGGCATTCCTTAAACTCATTTTGCTGTAATTTTAAGAGCATATAGAACATCTCAACAAATGTATAGTACTCTCTTTCTTATTAATTTAAGAAAAAAATGCTCGAAATAGAACTCTCTAAAAAAACTTTTACGAGCATATTGATATTGGAAAGTAGAGTACCACTGAAACTCGCTGAAAATTACTAATCCTTACATATTTTCACAAACTTTGAATGAATCAGATATTAAAAATGAAAATATCACTCATCATATAACCAAAACTATGCACCCAATAAAAAGTATGAAATCGCTATGTTTTAGGGATAGGCAATTATTTGCATCATAAATGACGTATCTGTACTAAAAATGAAAACTTTACATAATGCATCAAAAACATATTTAAAATAAAATAAATGTTGTTTTCTTACAAAACAGACAATATTTTTATATTTCTTTAAGTAACATCACATAAAGTAATTATAGTTACAATTTAAAAAGTGATCAACTGAATATTTTTCTAGATAACGTATTCTTAATTAGGTGATCCTTGTTGATTACTTAATTAGACACTAATTTCTATTTTATGTAATTTTGCAAAAGCTTTTTGATGACTATAATAAAATTTATCCATGTGTTAGAAGTGTAATTTTCCTCACGTTTTTATGGAAAACCATCAACTCATACAAACTTGGCAAAAATTTTCTTAGAACATATCTAAGGTAATTAGCGATCAGGACCAACTAGACGTAATTTACACACATCTCCTTAAGGCCTTTGACCCAATACACCATAAAATCATTATGAATAAATTAAAAACCGGCGGATAAAATTATTCGCTTCATACCAACATATGTTAAGATCTCAGCTTGTATTACATAGTAATTTTAACTAAAACCATTCTTGTTCTGCATCCTTCAGGGATACAATCTTGGACCCTTATTGTGGTAAATATTTATCAATAACATCACGAGTGTTATTCAGAGCCACTTGGTTCTATTTGCTGATGATTTAAAAATTGCTGTGGACAATATTAAGGATTGTGTGTTTATGTCAAATATAAAAACGTGAAATTTGGTGCCACCTGAATAGAGTACAGCTGCGTATTCAGAAGTGTAAAACTATACGTTATAGTATATAAAAAAGATCAACTTAATTTACATGTAAAACTCAAATTTGTTGGACTTTGGTCTTAAAGGCTGCCGAATTTTCATAATCTTCGAGTATTAATATCATTTTATTATTCATTTACATCAATTTACGAATTTCGACCACCACGCAGTTAGCACAGGTCTTTCGAAGCTGCAAACTTGGTTTTACACTATTGGTATGTATCTATCCTAACAACAATTTTTTGCGACCTAACGCAATTTTTATATCTATGGTGACTGGTCTACATCTAGAAATCCTGCATTGAAAATAGACAACATTTTTTTTTTAAATGTATGGCATTGCAAAATTTATGATCCTTTTCCCAAAAAAGCGTAACATAGGTTTTATTCGGTTTAAAACTTGATTTTAAACTTTTGCACATAGATAGACAGTATACATCTCCATGGGGAATTGAATTTTTCAAGCCAAGATTTTCATCTAGATAAGCAGATACTTTTAATTTGCCAATAGGGTACACGTGAATATCAGTTTTAACAGCCAAAAATGTTTCTATCAGATAGTTTATATTTGAAAATGTCTAAGTATATCATAATATAAATTGTTTATACATTCGATAATTAATAAATAATAATTGAAATTCAAATTATTTGGACCTTTACGAGCAACTGCCGAGTTTTGTCGAGCTCACCCGACCCGCGCATGACGTATGATCCCTTGTTTATTTCATTTTGGCTGTCCATATTTATAGTTGTTTTAAGCAAATGTTGACCTTTTGTGATTATTATGAGGTGTTTCAACGAATATATACAGATTTAACCATCTTAAAAATCAAAAGCTACACAAATTTACGACCAAATAAACACTGAAAACGCTTTACTTTATCACGATATTCACGGCTCCGTCAAAAGTAAACAAATGATATGACATCACCGCGGTATATGTCAACCGTCAAAATTCAATAGTGACGTCAAACCGGTTTTACCGCGTGACTTTCAAATTCAATTTTATGCCGAATTCAACATATTTCAATGAAATTAAAAATCAAAATTGTTGTTTTAATAAAAATAGAATCTAATTTTATTAATATTAAAATGTATGCGTGTTCCTTATTACCAAATCTATTACACTTTGTGTTCACCATTATATACCATACGTGATAATTTCCACAGCTAAGTATGTTCTGTAATGTATTGAACATAAAAAAACAAATACGTAGTATTGCTAAAGAATTTTAGAATCTTTCAATTGCACAAACTTACAAAATACAGCTCGACTTAATGCCGTATATTATTATTATTACGTTTGTTCACAATTTAGTTATAAACTATTTGTCCGGTAATTGGATTCATTCAATTTGTTGGGCAATAAAAAATACTATTATTATTATTTGTAGCTATCAAGTCTACTAGAGGCCTCAGTTTTACTGAAGAATGCGAGAATCTTCATAATATTATATAGTTTTATGGCTGATATATCTGATTCCTACAAAGTTTGCGCAAAAAAAAATATAAAAATTATATACTTTGATTTTCTTCGCTTTAACGGATTTAACTTAACAATAGCTCCAAAAATATTTTAGTGGAATTATTATGGAGTTAATTTTTCCACAAATTAAAGGAAATAGTATATTCTGTAATAAATTTGGAATGAAGCATATTCTGCGCGAGCGAGCGTTTGTCACCCGAGCGAAGCGAGGGGGACGGTCCGCGAGCACAGAATATGCCATTCCAAACGAACAACAGACTATACTTTTTCTACGCCTATAAATTAGGTTTATTTGTGTCTATATGTCTATTTGTTTTACCACTGCAACGGTGAAACGTGAAAGGTTAACTGTCAATAGAAACGTCAGCTAGTCAACTGTCAACAGAAACGCAAACAGTATTACAAATGGCACTACTACTGGATGGCGCCACTTATGCTTGTTACATTCTAGAGGCATGTAATAAATATTACATATCAGACACTAGAATATAGGTCATTCCTTATTTAAAATCGACATCATAATGCTCAGATTAGGCGTAGAAAAAGGAGTATTCTGCACTTTTTTGGCTGTAATTTTTTTGGGTCGCATCACAAAATAAAAAATGGGCCTATTTCTTATTTTCCTTTTTTAATTTCCCCAATGACTTCGTATCTGCATATTCAGGCAAACCTTTTTAAAATATCAAAATGTACCTGAACACGTTAAAAAGTCTGGTTTGAAAAGATTTCCTTATTGGGTCTATTTTTTCCATTTGAGACCTAGCATATTAACTTTTTTATTTTCCAATAGCATCGAAACTTAAGATGAAATAATTATAATTAGTGATAAAAAAGGTAAAACTGTTTAATATTAAGTTAAACGTCTGGTCTTACAGTATATATGCAAAAGTTTTACACGTCAAACTAACATAAGAATCTAATCTTTCCCTAATTATTTAACAGCAGTCTCTTAGTCTTAATACTCTACCATTTGCAGAGATAACATTCGTGCTATTTCTTTTTCTTGGTTCTCGCTGGTTTAATAACTGGAGCCTTCTCGTCGGGAATTCTATCGGGAACTGAAGATACGGGCGACTTTGATATGCCATTGCTAATATTATTATTGGGAAAATCGCCGTTGTTATTAACTAAGGTGATTTGCAGGCGAGGGACCGTGAGTGGACGAATAAGAGATTTTACTACTGGAGGGACAGTTGGACCAGAAGGAAGCACAGGTGAGCTGGCGCATAGAGCAGCAGATGTGAGTTGTGTCACTAAGCGAGCACTCGAAAACGTGTCGTTTGGATTTGGTCCGGAAGACGTACGAAATACTTTTCTTAGCTTGGACTTTAAACCTGAAAATGTAAAAAAAAGCATTAGTGTTACTTACTTCTTTAAATACAATTTTTTTTACACAGTATACAAGCTAGGTAGAACGTAATAATTTTTTAATCGTCTTTATTGTGCCAAGCATTATACTGGGTGACCACGAGTCAATGTACGCCCCCAATATTTTTGTTGTTTTTGTATTTAAAAATTTGGTTTTTGGTACACATGAATTAGACAATAATGGGCTACATTTAGACTAACAGGAATAAAATATCACTTCCGGTTGAACAGGAAGTAAGATCAGCATTTTCTACTTAAATGGAATACCTATATTTTTTTAATGGTTACTCATTAAGTATAAATTTCTAAGTGCAACAGTTTTTTCAGATGTAAAATATTCCAAAAAATAAGTGCGATACGAACAATTTTTTAACCAGTATTTTTAGGTTTTTTTCAAAAAACGAAATTTTATTTTCATTTTCATTCCCGTAGGGGTCCTATGGAATTTTTTTTTAATGGAACTGTGCTACTTTTTATATTAATCAGAAATAATGATTCATAAACTATAATTTTTTCGCTATTAATCATTTCTTAACGATATCCTTCGTAATAATAGAAGTATTTTTAAAAAGTAAGCGCCAACAAATCATTTTAATAAGGTACCTATCTATATTTAAATCCAAAATTGCAGATAGCCATGAAAATGACAGACATTCGCAACAATTGAATTATTCTTGACTTATTCACTGATTTTCTGAAGCAAGTGTATTAAAGTTGTTATAAACAATAAAAACTAATATAAAATGGCTTAAAAATATTCAAGAGATGAAAAAGTTAACATGTTCATTATTTATGGAGAGACTCGACGTAATGCAACTAGAGCACAAACTCTGTATGGACAGAGATATCCAGAAAGAAGACAACCTCCGAGAAACTATTTCGCCCGGTTGAAGCATTAATTTAGAACTGAACCTAATATAGAAATTGAAGAAAGATTTATTGTGGATGAAGAAACGGAAATTAATATATTAGCTTTAGTGCATGTTGACCCAACCATTTCGGTAAGACAAATTGAACATGAGTTACCAGTTTCCAAAAAATCAGCCAGGAAAATTTTAAAGGAACACGGCTATTGTTCTTATAAATATCAATTGCATCAATTTTTGTATGAGAATTATTAACAATGAAGAATAACCTTTTGTAATTGGTTACAGTTACGCCAATTAAGAAATGAGAATATTATCAAAAACATTTTGTTCACTGATGAATCGAGATTTACAAACTTTGGGTTATTTAATCGAAACAACAGTCGATATTGGGCAATTGAAAATCCTCACATTATGGGACAGGGGCGGTTTGGCTTCAATGTTTGGTTAGGCGTACTGGGCGACCATATCATAGGTCCAATAATTTTTGACGGAACTCTAACTGGACCAAGATATCTAGAATTCCTCAATAATATAATAGTTCCACAGATTAACCAAATTCCCAATACCAATATTGACGAGGTTTACTTCCAACAAGACAGGGCTGTACCACACAATGCTATTATCGTTAGGGATTACATTGGGACCCATGGTCCAGTCAGATGGCCTGCAAGGTCGCCTGACTTAACCCCACTCGATTTTTTATTTGGGCGCATTTGAAAAATAGAGTCTACATGACTGATCCGACCACAAGGCAAGATCTGGAAAAAAGAGTTCGACATGAAATTGCACAAATAACACCTCAAGAATTACAGAATGTTAGAGGTGCAACGACAAGTCGTGCTACTCTGTGTATTAATCATAACGGTGAACGATTTGAACAATTTTTATAATGGTTCATCATAATTTAGGTTTTAAATAGTTTTGTTATTCTATTTATTTATGGTTGTAACGTTTTATTAACATTATTTCTTGTTTAATTTGTGTTTACTTTCTAAAAATACTTCTATTATTACAAAGGATATTGTTAAGAAATGATTAATGGCGAAAAAATTATAGTTTATGAATCATTATTTCTGATTAATAAAAAAAAATAACACAGTTCCATTAAAAAAATTAAATGAAAATTAAATTCTGTTTTTTGAAAAAAAAACCTACAAATACTGGTACCTACCAGTAATTCAAACAACTATTTTCTTCTTTACAGACAAGTCTACAACTTTACTAATAATTTCCGTAGCTTACTTAGTAAGCATTCATCTGACGTGGTCATTTTGGAAAAATTAAAAAATTGTTGCACTTAGAAATTTATGCTTAATAAGAAACCATAAAAAATATAGTAATTCCGGTTAAGAAAAAAAACTTGATGTCACTTCTGGTTCAACCGAAGGTGATATTTTCATTCCTGTTAGTCTAAAAGTAGCCCATTATTGTCTAATTTATGTGTACCAAAAACCAAATTTTTAAATACAAAAACAACCAAAATATTGGGGGCGTGCGTGGACTCGGGCCACCCGGTATAACAAAAGAATTGTAAAGTAGGTAATGGTGCTTATTTCTACCAAAAAAAAGTAGCTATTCTACTCAACCACATACTGGAAGGTGAAATATACATATTTACATTTACGAATTAATATTAGACGAGTAAGTATACTATTTTATCGTACGTTCTCAATATTATCAAGATGGCTAACGAAAAAAGTACTAAAATTTGTCAAATAATTCAATCATTACAGTCAACTTGCCAAAAACCCATAAAAATGGTCATTAAGACACTCGTGGAACTCAAAAACCCCAATTTTCAATAAATAATTCTGAGAAAATTCACGCAACATCGATAATTCCCAAATAATCTGAATATATCACTAAAATCATTCCATAAAACTCATCAAATTACAGATCGCCCTAAAAAATACAGCGCCCCCATCAACTCAATTCACTTCTAAGACACTTCCCAAGCTCAAGTCAGAATATTTTTAATCACTTTCAAAATCTTTCTATAAACAAATTTCTCTTCAAAATCTTCAAACCCAATCTTCTATTCATATCTCAAAACATCTTTCGTTCACCTTTTCAGTCAGCCCATAAAACATTCGTCTCAAAATAAAACCAGTTTAGATGTTCCCCACGAGTTGCTAGCAACCCATCGCTAACTTCATTTCAATTACCCTAAAGTGGATTCTCGTACCGTTCAACACCGGCGATACATTACCCTCAATATGGCTTAATATAACATTAACATGACTTAATATAACATCAAATATTGATTAAAGTACAAGCTCTCAACGTTACTTCACGGGACCAATTCAATTCAACAAGTTATGCAGAAAGTTATCATTCATATTTCTAGAACTAAAATAGATTCCACTGACATTTTTATATCAAAACATTCCATTTTTCATCGCCGTTTTAGTGATATAATTTTCAACCCAAAATTCCAAAATTTCAGCAAGTATTGCCCAATATTTCATCATTGAGCCCCATATGGTGGTCTGGCGCCCTTTCCAGCTTCTCCAGCTCTCAGCGAGCGTCGTGCCCCGGCATCAGTATAAATAAGGGAGCAGGCTAAGCCTCCGGCAAGTTGTATTTTCGGCGTATCTAGTGACAATTAAATCCAGTGCCCGCGTTACCTCTTTGGTCACACCAGAGTCTAGATCCAAGTGTGTCTTCCGGTGTATCTCGCAAATTTAACACAATGCTCGTATACCTTCCTAGGCAGATCCTAGTAAAAAATTACTGTATTAATAATCAGCCCCAGTGCTCCAATTCAAATCGCCTTCGTGGCCTCAATTTTTCAAGTGAGTTTTCTCAGTATTAATTTTTTTTTTTATATAAAACAAAACCAACCCCGACTTAGGCAAATTTCTAGTGTCGATACGTTAAAATATTTTTAGGTGAATAAATTTTTTATTTCAATTATTTAAATACTCAACTCTGTGTTTTATGTAAATAAATAAGCTGTTCATTTTCGTTCTAAACTAAAGTGTTTAATTTAAAAACTAGTGCTACTATACTATACAGGGTGTAGCCTTTGAACCTGCCAGCTGAAATAAAATTCAGCGAAGTATTAAATAAATTACTGAAAATTAATGAGAGTATACAGGGCGAAGCATTTGGTCCGTTACAGCTTTTCAAGTTTAACAACCCCGACATCGAATAAAACAAAAATAAAGTGCACGAAAGGCCTCTTGAGTCTCACATAAAGCTCTCCAGCCAAAAATATTTTATTTTTTCCAAACCAGAGGTAGTTAGTGTTCAACTAAATGCTATGTAAGTTAGGATTTGCTAGACATAATTATTACGGGTACACATGAATAATATATATACAATAATAGTAGTGGTGTTACTGTTGCTGATTATTCAGTAAAAAGTGCTTATACTTCATTTAAATTTTTTTTTATACATTTATTTAACGTCGGCCTAGTTCCGCTACCGCGCCTTACGTTGCTTTACATCGCATATCGAAGTAAGTACATAGAAAGACGCACCCACGCTCGCCCCATTTAAATTTATTATAATTCAATTTGACATAATCAGGCTCTAATGAATTGTAGATCTTGATGACATTATAGACAAGAGATCTTTTAAACATGGCTGTTTTATGGTGTGGCATTGTTAATTTGTGACTATTGTGCATACTTAATGTGTGAATATTAAATCTAGGTACAAATTTCCGTTTGAGGGGAGTGCAACCATCCTGTCCATTTATTAATTTCGTAGCAAAACTATCTAAATTTAGGGTTCGGCGATTTTCCGTATTTAACCAATTCAGAGTTTTAACTGTACGTGATACATATATCATATATGATCATAATCATATTTACGTAATCCAAATATTAATCGACAACAGGAATTTTGCATTTTTTAATTCGGTTTTTGTCATTTTGGTTAAGATATAACCCATAAAAATAAAATCACAATAATTAAAATGTGCCAGTACAAGTGATTTACACAGTCTTTTTTAATTGAAAATTCAACATAATATGCCGGTTGGAGTAGGAAAGTTTCAGTGACTAAAACATCCTTTGTAGTAATGATTTCATATGCTGTCTAAATCTAAAATCAGTTTTTAAAATTACGCCAATATTTTTCGTGGAATTTACTATTGGTAATCCAACATCAGAAATATTAATGTTCATGGTTTTTTTCGAAGCGTTAATATAATTTCTATTACCAAACAACATTACAAACGACTTCCGTGAGTTAAGGTTCAAATTGTATTCTCTAGATATTACATTTATATAATATGCAAGTCACTATTAAGAATATTAACCGCGTGAAGATGATCATTAAAAGAGAAGTCATCAGCATATGTTAGAAGTCTACAATGCTTCACTGATATCAAAATATCTGAAGTGTAAATAGAAAATAATAACGGGCCCAATATTGAACCTTGGGGCACGTCAGATAAAATGTTAATGCTAGATGACGTTTTGTTATTGCACCGAATTTTCTGAAACCTTTCAGTTAGGTATGAAATTACTAAATTTGTGCTTAAAACTATAATATTTAAGTTTTGTATGAAGAAACTGATGACTGATAGTGTCGAAAGCCTTAGAAAATACCAATAGCACCAACCAACTGTCTTCACTACTGTTCCATACTTCCATAATGTCACTAGTTACAAGACTTGTTGCAGTACTGAATCCTTTCCTGAAGCCAGATTTATTATTAGGAATAATTTTATTACTTACAACATAGCTATAAATTTGACTGTATATTATTTTTTCTAGAATTTTTGACAGTGCAGGCAGTATACTCATTAGGTCAGAAAATGTTTCGTGAGAAATTTCATTAATATCTTGCCCGAGCTGCAAGCAGTAGTAATATAGAATTATTTCCCAAGTTCTATGGTATATTTAGTAACATTAAATATAAAAGCTGCGATTTGCGAAATAATATTCATATAGACAAATGCCTTCAAAAATGGGCATTTTTCTTAGTGTTACTAAGTTTTTCTATCTCAATATTACAATATATAAATGTAAAAGAGGAGTTGGGAATATTCCTGTAATGAGAGTTGTGATTTATTAACTCCCCCTTAAAAAAAATCCTAGCAACATCCCTGACAAAGTGTATAAATAAAAACTATACTTCTTCTGCCAGAGCGACACTGAAAACGGTAATCTAATTTAAAATGCCCAGGTTTAAAACAATTAAAACATAGACTATTAAAAGTAAGAGGACACGTAAATAAATTTTGTTAGCTTACACCGGAAAATCTAAACAAATTGTGCAAACCAAACTGTAAATGGAAAATATGTTATTAAATTCTACATTTTCTGGTGATAGTATCGATATAATTAGGCTTAGACTATTCTACACTGTATATAAATAAGGTCGGTATCAGAATTTCATAAATGTTTCAACGAAGGTTTGTAAAATAACAATTTTTACGTTACACGATAGGTGCAAACCCTTAAGAAATTGTTCAAAACTAACTGAGTAGAACGGCATAAAAGTTTGTAGCTTATTAATAATATTCATCGGGTAAAAAATAAGTAAATTTGACTCTGGATTTCTCAAATTTGTTATAACACGTTTTCCACAAAATTATTATAATGAAATCTTTATATGGCGCAAACAAAATATATAAGACTGAGTAAAAAACAAACAATGTCTTATCTCACTAAATTCTTTAATTTCTTTACTGGCGACCAGTTCCGTGAAGTATAACTTTCTTCACATCATCAGACCACAAGACTATAACAATGACAAGATATTTTATAAACAGTAAAATTAGGAGTAAAAATAAGAATTACCAAAAAGTTTTTTGTGAATAAAATGGTTACTAAAAATTATCTAAGTATATAAAAAAAGTGTATGTGAAATCTTTTAAATTGCATAATTGTTTTAAAAAATGCAAAAGCCCTTCCAAAACATTGCGTAAAGTGTCCCAAAACGATCTTCTATATGTAATATGTTTCTTCTAAATATATTTCAAAAGTGCATAATTATTGTCATTTCATAAGAATATTGCCGCCTCTTTAAATATAACGATGATTGAAATAATCAGACTTTTCTATTTATATAATTTCCAGGAATTGTTTCTGATCAATATTCTATTATATGTAGTAACCAACGCTTGATATTTTGCATATATTGGCTAATCAAAAAAATAGCTAGGCCTCAAGATGCCACTACCACTGTTAATTTAAGTTCTGCGTAACATAAAAGCTAAAAATATCTTAAAACAGTCAAAATTTATGCTTCTCCCGTATTATAACTATTTATATCGAAGGTTAAACCGTTTAAAAAACGTACATCCAACAGAAAAAATCACTTAAACAGTTAGTTTTTTACAATTTCTAATAATACCTTTTAACCAATATAAAATCCATCAACTCTTAATTTTAATATAAATCGTATTGTAGAATTTTTAAATTAGAAATAACTCAACTGTATATCAATTGCGTGTATATATCTGACATTTCACCGAAAAGAAAGTAATGTTGATGGATTATTTATTAATTCCTACAAGTTAGTTTAATCAAAGTTTCGACAAAATGTATACATAAAATTGATCCCCAAGTTTATTACTTTCACGTCCAGTGGAAGTATAGTAATGCCAAAGAATATATTTTTTTTGTTGAAATAGGCTTAAAATGTCATGAAACGTCTGTCGGTTTGTCTGTAACTTATTTTTGTACGCACGTTTACTCCGGAATCTTTTATGATATTAACTTGAAATTTGGTACACTTATGTATTATAATGATATCTGGAACTATATTATATTTTGATCCAATTCTGTTGAAGGATTCGGGGGTAAATGGGGTAAATAAGGGTAAATAGGCAAAGCAAACAGGTAAGAGTCCATAAAATTTCAATTTAGGGCATGTGCAAAAAGTCAAGGTCTCAACATTTTCAGTCACTTCCCACTATCACCCCCATAGTATTATGAAAGGCAATAAAAAAAATTAAAATGTGATTTAGTGTGTATACAAGAACGAAACGTCCCAAAAAATTTTTTAGCTTACAAAATCTGGATGTGGAAGTAGTGATTCTTTGTGCAGCAGTTTTTTAATTTACAATATATTAAAACAACTATATAAGATAGTAATTAACCATTAGAATTAATTATTGCGCTTAACTGTTCTATATTTTGAACTCGCAAAAATAAGAAATAATTCTTGAAAATTTACTAGTTTCTCTGTATCTACTATGGATATAATTATTGTTTGAAAGGTTTGGCATTTTCTTGGTATTTCGATGTGTTATGACATTCCGCACTATTAAAACAATTCAAGCAGTGTCAAGTATTTATGTAAAAAATTACTTTTGCAAGTACTTACCTACTACTTTTGCAAAGCTTATCGTTATTTAATTTTACTGAAATGAATGCACCAGAACCTATTTTGAATGAAGCCGCGAGCGTGGTTTTAATTTTATAAAACGCAATTCTCTAATTAATGCAGTCAAAATAGGATTTGAAGTGGAACTTTTTCCATAAGCAATTTTATGGTTGGATCCTGTTAGTGAGGTGCTAAGGAGTACCCAAGAAATATTTGTGCTGTTTTTTTAACCGCATTTTTCAACCTAAAAATGTGAATAACTCGAGACATAGAAACAAAATCTCTGTAATTAAATTTAGTACAGATCTACGTTTAGTGTAGGTCTTAGGTGCTCAACCATAACCTACAAAAGTGAAAAAATTTACCAAAAATCGTTTTTCTTCATTTCACTGGGTGAACCGATCAGCTTCAAACTTCCAGAAAAGCTGGCCTTTGCTCTAACAAGAACACTCTAAAAATTTGGTGCAACAATATTAAACCCAGTATGCGCAATTGAATTTGTTATTTAAAAATAGAATTGGCCGCCATTTTATGCCATTAAGTCCAAAACAAATTCAATTGCGCACACTGGATTCAATATTTTTGCACCAAATATTTTTGTTACAGCAAAAGGCAGGTTTTCTGAAAGTTTGAAGTTGATCGGTTCACCCAGCGGTTCTGGGCAGCAAAATGAAGAGAAAACAATTTTTTGCCAGTTTTGTCACTTGTGTAAGGTTATGGCTGCGCTCCTAAGAACTACATTAAACGTAGATTTGTATAAAATTTAATTACAAAGATTTTATTTCTTTTATGTTGTCCCGGTCGGACCTGAGTTACTTCCTTAGGTTGAAAAACGCAGTTAAAAAAATTAAATTGATAATAACAATTGGAGCACAGGGCCTTGAAATACAAAAATGTTTTGGATACTCCTGAGCACCTCTTCTACAGGATCCAACCATACAATTGCTTATGGAAAAAGTTCCTTTATATTGATTTTTTATGCTATTTTTACTGCGCTAAATGCCAATCCTCCTTGGTCAGCACTACTAATTTGTAAAATTGACAGCTGCCAGTGTAAATTTTTTTCAAGTCAGTAGCTAATTAAGAGTAATTTTAAATAATTATATATCGTGTCGTTTTACAAGTAAATAACAAATAAAAACATATATGTAATGATATATCGACATGATGAAGCTAAAACACCACACAATATAATTCCAAAATTTAATTCTCGGGGTCGAAAATTCAGTATTAATGAAGGAAACACACACAGAAACACACAAACAATAAAACAAATTCAAATCAACTGAACAAAGTATTGTAATAACAGATATATCATACAACGAAAAGATAAAATTTCCCTATCTTGTTAAATAAAATAATTATGATTCTAAAATTAAAATAATTTGAATATAATTAAGTTAAAAATAAAATTTGTTTATAAAAATTAAGTTGATTGTCAAAAATTTACCATTCACCCATTTATTTCCACGTTATTAATTTATCGATTGAATATATACTAAAATGGTGAACATAAAATTGTATATATAGTTTGTTACAACCTTGTTAGTTCGCGTAGCGAAGTATTAATTCCAGCCCCACAGTGTCACTTATCTGCGATATACAGTTACTATCCCCCATGCGTTTTCACCTTCTAAAGGATATACCGTTTTTCACCAGAAATCTTTTCTCTATTTTATTCTGATATTCTTTTTTCTCTAAAATTTTCTCTCCCCTTCAATTTTCTTGTTGCTTTTTCATCCCCTGGCAACCCCCAATTTTCAATTTTTCCACAATCTCCTTTATATTTTTTTCATATAAAATCCCAAATACCAACTTGAATCTTTCATGATATAAACTTAACAAAACAAATTGCTTTCTTCTCTTTTCATTCAATAATCACGTGATATTGAGCCTTTTTCCACTTTTATCAATTTCCCGCACAGATTAATTAAAAATCTTAAATATACTTGAACATGTTAAATTCGTAAACAGTTCGAGATGTTTTAAACGTTTTAATAATTAATACAACAATAATTGAGTGCATTTATTCAAAATAACTGATTGTATTTATCATTAAATTATGTTATAAATAGCTACAAATCTATTTAAAGTCATTCAGTATGTTATAAACAGCTCTATCTATCTTTAATGGCTGAAATACAAAAATTTCATGTATTTATTGAAAATATCTGTCTTCTGTAAAATACCTTGATATTTTATCAAACCGAATAAATAAAAGAAAACAGAAAACATGCATGCAACTCTCTACTCAGAATAAAATGCATCTTATTCACAATACACGACTCAAATTGACCTGAAATGAGTTTAAGCTGATGTATTTTGTTATTTAAAAATAATATTGTTCAAACAAAAAAGGAAAACTATTTATCAGACTTTAAAAAATCTTGTATATTGACAAGTCTAACAAAACAAATAATGAACAACACAAACTTTACAAACTAAAATGTTCCAAATGTTGATAATTAAAACTTCAGAAAATTTTCTATTGAGATTATGAAACTTCAAAGTACGAAAATTGAATTGACCATTCCAGAACGACGTCATTGACAGTTCGGCCACATTTGCTGGATGGCATACAAATACCATTTGCGTATGTAAATATTGCGTATACTTCATCATTAAATTGTTTAATACTAGTCTAATTTATAGAAAATGCCGCATTTTCGTAGTATTGTTAGATGTTCCATGCGTGCTGAACGAGACAATGTATCGTTTTATCGATTTCCCGCTATTTTAACCAATTGGATCAACTTAATGCATTGTCTATAGAAAGAAGAAATGCTCGGATTAAAGCTTTGAAATGGGGGCCACTAAGTAAAAGTCACCTAAAAAACAGTCGTATTTGTTCAAAACATTTTATAACTGGTAAGTACTTAATTTTTGTACAAAAATTCCTTTTAGGTTTTATAAGGTTAGAATTAAAGGGTGGATGTATAAGTGCGATTTTAGGAAAACTAACTGCTTTAGAGGATAAAAGAAGTACCAGCTTTTACAGAAGGCCAAACTCAGTTATATCCTATAGATTTGGAAAACACACGAAACATGGCAACTGTACGAATTCATGTAGAAAGAATTATAGGTTTACTCAAAAATAAATTAAGATTTTTCATGAAACAATACCCATACATATTGTCAAAACGAGGAAATTGTTTGAGTGCTTTGGATAAAATCGTCGTGGTATGGAGTGCAATCATAAACATGTGCCTTCTCAAATAATATAAATAATGAATTATCTATGTGCTTATTAATAAAAAACAATTTTAATATATATATATATATATATATATATATATATATATATATATATATATATATATATATATATATATTATAATATCATATTTCAGCTACGTGCAGATAACAAATTACCGCTATCATTTATCGCTTACAAAGTATCATATTATATTATATTACATTTTAACCTCTCACGATTATGCTGAATCGCTTGCTTGCTTTTCTTTGTTCATCATTTAGATGACACTGCATCTAAATGTCATAAATAGAACCACGAGACATTTCTGTAGCTAGTTATCATACTCACTTTAAATTAAACACTTTACATATTATTACTGTATTATTTCTAAGAGTCAACGTTGACTCTACAAATAAATAAAATTGTTTTTAAAAACTTAGCTACGAAACGCGAGCTATAACATTGGCGCAGTCGGTAGGATCCGTTAAACATCCCTGGAACAAGAAGCCTAACTTGTAGTGAAACGTTCGAGAAGAAGGAGAACATCTCAACAAGGGTGCCTAACTAGTGCGAGTGATCTACAAGAACAAGGAGACCTTCCTCACCAGTGGTGGCGGATCCCAATCCCTCGACGGAGGAAAAAACCTACATATGAAGATATTTACGTAAGTCATTTTAAGAATCATCACGTTTTATTACTGTTATTTTTATTTTTCACATTTCGCAATCTATTTAAGTGTATTATACATTCAACGAAAACAAAACAGTTCTGCTATCAATTTTATCCTTATTATTCCCCAAACGACATAATTAATTTTATTTTATACGTATTATACTGTTAATACGTAATCGTGTGTATTATACAGCTAATACACTCACCGAGTTCCATTTTATTTTAAAGCAACATCGAAGCGTATTATACTGCTAATACGTACTTGTGTGTATTATACATCTTTCAAATTTAACTTCAATAGTTTGTAACTAAAAGCAACAAAATGTCAGAACAAGAAGCCACCGTTCAAATCGAAGAACAAATTGAGGCTTATAACCTTTCAGAGATATTCTCGATAATACCTGAGTTCGATGGAAACCCCATCAACCTACAAACATTTTTAAATTCTTGTACATATGCTCAAGGAATGGCAATTAATGACCAGTTGTTATTATTGACTACTCATATCAAAAATAAATTGCGTGGCAAAGCTGCCGAATTGATAAATTCTAGAAATCCGGCTACATATGCAGAAATAAAATCCTTATTAGAAGCGCACTTCGGAGATTCTAGAGACCTAACATCTCTAATCACTGACCTACAACGCATCCATCAATTACCTAACGAATCTGCGTTAACCTTTGTATCACGGTTGCAAACGCACAATGCAAAAATGCATGCCGCAATCCAAAAACAAGTTTTGTCCAAAGAACAGAAGAAATCTCGAACTGATTTAGTCGAAACTATGACGCTAAATAATTTATTAACAGGCTTAGAACCAAATTTAGGCAAAATTATACGTGCTGGCAATCCACAAAATATGTTGGAGGCTATTAATCGAATTAAAAGAGAACTACAACTCTCTTATTTTGAGTCACAAAAATTCTCAAGAAATAACCAAGCTAAAAACCTAATTTCTCCCCAACAAAAGAGACCAATTTCAACTTTCCAACAGAAAATGTGTTCATTTTGCAATCGCATTGGGCATACTGTAAGTGAATGCCGTACTAGGCAACAACAACAATTTATGCCATTAACGTCCCAAAACTTTCAAAGACCAAACTTCCAAAGAAATTCAAACTTCCAAAATTTTTCGCAAAATAATCAATTTACTCACAGGCAATTCCCACAAAATAATCAATCTAATCTTCCACAGCAAAATAGGCCTTCAGCCATCAGACCAAACCCGAATTTCAATCAGCAGAGACCATCTGCAATCCAACCAAATCCAAACTTTAATCGTTACGATCAACAAAAGGCCCATCATTTGAACTATGAACCTTATGATAGTTACATTGATAATTCCAATCAATATGAGACCTACTCTACCGATTACTCCCCAAATTACCAACTTCAACAAGACAATTGTGAAAATTATAATTTCGAAACCAATCAAAGTTTCCCAGAGAACTATAATTCTCAGTCTGAACAGTATGAGCATTATACCGCTAATCCTGAGGATTTTTACCAAGGTTCCAACCAATTAACTCATCCTCCCAACCAGGAATCCGAACTAATTGCAGAATTGGAAACTCAGATCCAAACGATGACTCTAAAAGACAGTTTCAACCCATACCTGAATTTACCGGAACACAAATTCATGTAAATATTCTTTCGCATACATTGCTAACTGTCAACTCAAAAAATCTCTATTACATGAAAGACATAACGGGTAAATTTAAAATTTTGCTAGACACAGGCGCCGGTATTTCAGTTTTTAAACCTAGGACAGCTGAAAACTACAGGCGCAGATCCCCTGAAAATGTGATTGTCCAAGGTATAACGAACGAAAAGATTAATATTAATGAATCTGTTCTCATACCATTTACCACAAGTGATCCTCATAAAGTTTATATTCACGATCTAGACATAGACTTTGACGGACTTTTAGGCGCGGACTTTTTCGAACATTACGAATGCAGGATAGATTTTAAGAATAAACAATTAGTGACGAATTTTAAAACCGTACCGATATTCAAAGTTACTGATATTTTACCATCGCAACCAAGCGTAACCCGCGGTTTAAACACCATAAAAAATCGAAACTTAATTTCCATTGAACCGCGCACGGAAAAAAATATTCAAATTAAAATGTGGCCTACAAAATACCGAGGCTATACTGGTAGCCCAAGAAAACGAAAAAGTACGCTTACCCAACGCTATCGTCAAAATAGACAACAACGGAGAATTTTTAACATCTGTAATAAACGCAAACGCTATTCCAAAAACTGTAATTTGTCGAACCTTAAACTCGAACCAATAGAAAAATTTAGGGCAATCTTTAATTTAAATTGTCAAAATTCAGACTACCAACAACAAATAGACAGGAATTTCGAAATTAAAAATCAATTACGCTTAGAACATTTAAACGAAGAAGAAACCGATTTAATAACACAACTTTGTCTAAATTTTTCGGACATATTCTACCTAGAAGGAGATAACTTGTCATTCACAAACGAAATTAAACATTCTATTGACACCAACAATGCCAAACCGATATTCACAAAATCTTATCGTTACCCCCAAATTCATAAGCAAGAGGTAAAGTCACAGGTTTCAAAAATGTTAGACCACGGCATAATCCAGCCTTCGATTTCTCCCTGGTCCTCCCCAGTTTGGGTAGTCCCAAAAAAACTTGACGCCTCTGGCAAACAAAAATGGCGAGTTGTAGTCGACTACAGAAAACTTAACGAACTGACTATTGACGACAAATATCCCCTTCCGAACATATCTGACCTTCTTGACCAACTAGGAAAATGCCAATACTACACAACCCTAGATTTGGCCTCTGGGTTTCACCAGATAGAAATTAATCCCGAAGACGTCCAAAAAACTGCCTTCTCTGTAGAGAATGGTCACTATGAATTTCTTCGCATGCCATTCGGTCTTAAAAACGCCCCATCCACTTTCCAAAGGGTTATGGACAATATCCTACTAGGTATCCAAAACGAACGTTGCCTCGTCTATATGGACGACATCATCATTCATTCCCTAACGATTCACGAACATATTACCCGACTAAACGAAATATTCCAACGCTTAAGGAAAGCTAACCTTAAAATACAGCCCGACAAGTGTGAGTTTCTTAGGAAAGAAGTTGCCTACCTAGGACACCTCATCACCAAGGACGGTGTAAAGCCAAACCCTGCTAAGGTTGAAGCAATCCTAAACTTTCCTCAACCCAAAAACCAAAAGGAAATTAAATCTTTCCTGGGTTTAGCAGGCTATTATAGACGTTTTATCCCCAATTTCTCTAAAATATCAAAACCTCTGACCAAATTACTACAAAAAGACATACCCTTTAATTTCGACAATGATTGTACGAATTCATTCAAAAACTTAAAACAAACCTTGACAACAACTCCGATAATAATTTACCCGAACTTCGATGAGCCTTTCCTATTAACCACAGACGCGAGTGCATTCGCCATTGGTTCCGTGCTTTCGCAGGGCCCCATTGGTAAAGATTTACCTATCGCTTATGCCTCCCGAGTTTTATGCAATGCCGAAACTAAGTACTCCACGATAGAAAGAGAGCTCTTAGCTATCGTGTGGTCAGTAAAGCATTTTAGACCATACCTGTTTGGCAGAAAGTTTAAACTAATCACCGATCACAGACCACTTACCTGGTTATTTTCGATAAAGGACCCGGGTAGCAGATTAGCCCGTTGGCGCCTCAAACTTGAAGAGTATGGCTACGAGGTCATATACAAACCCGGCAAAATAAACAAAAACGCAGACGCCTTGTCCAGAATCAAAATAAACCACTTTAACGATTGTTCCAAATTCTATTCTAAAATTTTAGCAGCTAACGAAAACACAGACGATGACGAAAGTCTAAATGACGAAAACGAAATAACTAACGAACATATCGCTCAGGAATTTGACACATTCTCTAGACTATACAAGACAAAATCCCTAATAGATTACTCGAAAATCGAACTTACAAACAAACAATTGTTAGATCGAGAAAACAAAAACATAATTACGTTCTTTCGGCAAAATAACCTAACAGACCTTCATCACCAAATTATAGAAGATATTTTCGAAGAAAATCCCGAATTCGACAACAGTACAATCAATATTGTCTCTAGTAAATCAACCCGACATAGAAATTATTATATTATCGCTGTACCTTTCGACCCCGAATCTGTAATAGAACACTTGTTTTTAACGTTGTATAAAAATCAAAATAAACTAGATCTTTCCAAGACCTACTATGTCGAAAATAATTTGGACCTCCCAATACTCGAAATTCTCTCATTCATTTTTGCGGAAAAAGACCTAAAATTAATCATTTGTCAAAATCTAGTGCAATGCCCCGACGAAGACCAACGCCCGATAATCCTCGATCAAAATCACACTGGAAAAAATAATTTGCACCGCGGAATAAACGAGACAATACGCAGAATAAAAAACAAGTATAATTGGCAAGGGTTAACGAAAGATGTCGAAAATTTTATCAAAAACTGCGAAACATGCCAAAAAACGAAAGTTTGTCGAAAAAATTTAAGTAGTCCACTGGTAATTACAGAAACACCAAAGACACCATTCGAAAGAATTAACATTGACTTATTTAAATTCCCTACGCGCAATTATTCCCTGACTATTCGCGACGAACTGACTAAATTTACACAAGCTTACGCAGTCCCCGATAAATCCGCCAAATCTGTAGTAAATACGCTACTGCTTTATTTTCAACATTATGGTACTCCATTAAGAATACATTGCGACTATGGGGGAGAATTCGATAACAATTTATTAAGAGATTTGTGTAGATTATACGATATAAAATTAACTTTTTCGAGTGTAGGACATCCCCAGTCAAATGGTTCAATTGAACGATTTCACGCAACCTTGGCCGAAATGATAAGAGCTAACAAAACGGAAAACCCGAATGAACACCCATTTACCATTTTACCGTATGCAGTAATCTGTTATAATAACTCTGTAAATAAAACTCACGGATTTACCCCATACGAATTAGTTTTTGGTCATACATCTGTTCGTCCACCGGAAACATTATACAATCAAAAAGAGTTAATCACTAAATATGTCCGAGATTTAAACAATCGCATTTCTCACTATTATAAAATAGCTCGAAGTCGAACTGAAACTCAAAATCAAAAAGCCAAAGTTCGGTTTGATAAAAACGTCCCCGAAAATCGCCCCACATATAATGTTGGCGACAAAGTATACGTTAAGGAATCTCAAATAAAGAACAAATTACAAGATAAATTCAACGGTCCGTTCGAAATTAAAGAAATTTTTCAAAATTCCGCTACCCTACTAAATCTCGAAACGAACCAAACAACTAAAGTAAACTTTGACCGAATGAAACCATATACTGAAAATTAAATTTATTTTCAGGTTTCTGCTGCTGCTCGGATCAGCACTTGCCCAGTATAAAATAACATCGATCAACAACACGATCGGAGTGTACTACCACCGAGACACAGACATAGTAATCTCTAACGAGAAATGGACTCTACTTGTACATAAAAACATATCGACTCTTAAAACAGCATTTGACAAAAACGACAAAATCTTACAAACCCTCTACAACACACTCGACCCAACATACCATTACATGAATGTCTTTTTCGGCGATGTAAAAACGCATCTCAGTTTATTAACTCAAATCTCTCAATCGATACAATCAAAATTTAACGAAGTTTACCTTGACACAAAAAGATACAGGCGAGGAATACTAAACGGTATCGGAACGATCTTCAAATCGATAACTGGAAATCTAGACGCAGAAGATGGTCAGTACTATTCTGATTGCATCAACAAGCTAAATAATGACGAACACCAACTCGAAAATTTAATCAAAAATCAAATATCTGTCACGACTTCAGTCATCAAAAATTTTAATTCAACTATTCAAAAACTACAAATCGACGAAGAAACTTTCAATAAGGATATCAAAGAAATCGAAACCTCAATTCTAGATATGACTAAGGATATCGAAAATATCCACACAAAATTAAGATTTTTAGAAATTTGCGAACAACTCATGGCAAGTTATTTATTCATTGAAGACAATTTAAACGATATTTTGAATGCCATAACATTCGCTAGACTAAAAATTATACATTCGTCAATAATAACTCCTGACCATTTAGTAACAGCATTACAAGAGATTTCTCAGAGTTTACAAAGAAACAATTTGCTTCTATTAAATTATCAGCAGTCGCTCAGTATTTAGACATTATTGAGTTACAAGCTTTTCAAGTAGATTCTAACTTAGTATTCATTCTAAAAATACCCCTTGTTGAACCTCAAAATTACAATACCTTCCGCCTATACCCGATCCCAATTCTTGATAACAGAACTGGCCTTCTGCACATTTTATCTATTTCACAAAAAATTTATCGCGAGGGACGATGATTCTTTGATGTACATACCAATTTCAAATTTAAATGAATGCAAACCACTATACTTTGGAACGAAACTATGCTCAAACCTGTTTGCATACCCTATCGATCAAAATGCCATATGTGAAGCCAGAATCCTGAAACAGTTGACTAAACTCCCCGAAAATTGCCAGACATCCTTCATCATTGGTCAAGGATTTAATAATAAACTCCGAACCACTCCACATCACCATCAATTGTCCAAAAAGAGATTCAATAACCGAATTAATCAACAAAAATTCAATCGTCAAACTACAGCCCGGATGTTACGCCTTTGTAGGAATCACCAGAATACAAGCTAGTGCCAAAGACTTTTCAGACATTAAAGACAATTCTCATCCCATCCAAATTCCTTATGAGTGCTGCAATCAAATGCCCGACAAAATTAAATTACCAAAATTAAAACCTCTCAAGTTAAACAATCTAAACGTAGAAGATTTGGACATTGCCAAAACCAAACTGGAGCAATATTCAAAGGACCTAGATGATCTTATAAACGAACCATTTGTGAACAAACATGTATCTTGGTTCACGTACTTTACAATCACATTTGTTGTTTCACTAATTCTACTTTACATATTCTGTAAGTGTACGAAAAGACGACGTGGAATGCTGAAAATCCAACACTCTACAGATGACGCCCCTTCACCCTCTGCAGGACGAAGCAAACCATTTATGAAACTTCCCGGTTTCATCCCTCCAAGAAAGCGACCCGTTATCAGACCCCAAGAAGGAGATGACATCGAGTTAACATAGACTTTCACTTGTGATTTATCATTCGCATTATTAACTTAACCTTTGTATATTTTTACCTTTATCTTTATTATTTTGTATTGTATTCACTCACTATTTTATTATCTCTTCAATTTCAAAAGTTCCTGTATAACAGCAACTTTTTCGTTAAGGGGGAAGTTGTTATATAATAGTATTTGAGCCACTGTATACAAGACGATACGTGACTTTTGCTTCATTTCATATTATCATATAATATCATATTTCAGCTACGTGCAGATAACAAATTTCCGCTATCATTTATCGCTTACAAAGTATCATATTATATTATATTACATTTTAACCTCTCACGATTATGCTGAATCGCTTGCTTGCTTTTCTTTGTTCATCATTTAGATGACACTGCATCTAAATGTCATAAATAGAACCACGAGACATTTCTGTAGTTAGTTATCATACTCACTTCAAATTAAATACTTACATTTTATTACTGTATTATTTCTAAGAGCCAACGTTGACTCTCTACAAATAAATAAAATTGTTTTTAAAAACTTAGCTACGAAACGCGAGCTATAACATATATATATATATATATATACCTATTTATTTCAATATATTACACATCAGTAATACATATTTACTTACATATGTACTTAACCTACAACAGAGATTTAAAACATGTTAATCAAGTTTAAAACCTCTGTGGCATATCACAATTATATTATACATTAACATACAGAATCTAATTGTAATGTAAAATTACGCATTAACTTTGACTTCTTACCTTTCCAATGACAACAAATGCCTCATCACTGATTTGTTTTGCCAAAATTCATTGAACAGTGCCAAATTCGTAAAGCTTGTAGGCTTGCAAGCTTTTATAAGCATTAAATTGTTGACTAGTATAATAACTATGAGTTAGTATTAAATAATTCATGAAGTCCATCATGATAAGATTATTATAAACTTCAAGCCTGCATTCTTTAAGAGGAATTGCATAGGGGTCAATATTGTCAATAATCTCGATTTTTTATCATATCTGCACTTAATATCTCTAAGGGTTACATAATATACACTACGAGACATCTTAGCGAAAAATTTGCAAGAAGTCACAATAAACTCAATCCACAACACAATTCCGGTAGCGTTTCGTTTAGACGGGAACAGTGCCTCACCGGAACGTTTTCTCCCATTTCTTGCTTTCGTTTGCCGTGCCCCGTCCATTCTTTGGGCTAGGAAACGATTTTTGCATAGAAAACTAAACTGAAGCTTATATGGAAAAGTAGGCATCAACAAGAGGCATTTCTTGAAGAAAGATTCAGGACTGTATCTGAAATGGCTATTGAATTATTTAGGATTAACTACCAAGCAAAGTCGGACGGATATTTATATGGTCCGGAAATTTAGTTTTGATGAAAAAAAACCTTTATTTTTGAACGGTGAGTTTATGGTTTGGCTATTAAAATTACATAATTTGAAATGAATGTAGTCGTTGAATAATATGAACAGAAATTGCTAGAAATAGAAATAAAATATTGTGAATATGAATTTGGAAGGCAATTTTGATATCATTGAAATTCATGTGGGGGCGGTATTTTTTAGGACGATAATGTGTAATGATTGGACTATAAAATTGTTGTTTCGAAAGTTTGAAAGCTAGTATCGGTAGTTTTAGTTTATTTTGGAATTATCGAGCGTTTGTGAATTTTTTCAGGATTTGATTAGAAAAATTGTGGTTTTTAATAAATTTAAGCGTCTGAATGACTTTTTTATTGTAGTTTGACTTTATGAGTCGAAAATAATATTTCTTTTTTGAAAAGTGTGAAACTTTTGAATTTTATTTTTTTGCATTTACCTGAAAGGTACTATAACACTTGAAACGGTCACCCATCTAAGTACTAACCGCGGCTAACGTTGCTTTACATCGCATTTCATTCATATGTAAATATGAAGATGCACTTATGCTCACCCCTTGTCGAATAGTTGATAGTATTAACAATTATTTTTGGTATTGGAACGAAAAAAATGTCTCCAGAAATAGATTCAGAATAGTTTAGAATTTGTTTTGGATTGGGAACACAAGTGTTAGTGCTTAAGCTAAATGTTGGTGATTGCTTTGTTTCATACTTATTGTGAAAGGCATAAAATGTATGAATGTCATTTTATTTGATTCGAAATAACAAAGAAGTGTTTCGCCAAACCAAGAAATTTGAAAGTGTAGATTGGGTAAGTGGACTTCCATTAAAGAGATACTGCCGGGTTATTCCAGCAGTTATACTTATGATTTTTTTATATTATTATATTATTTTGTTAAAAATGGTTACTTTATAAACGTTACTGCATACATACATAATCCATCAGTGATTCGTATTAGTAGTGCATACTTATTGCATTATAAAGCCTGGTAGCACAATATGTTTAAAGTGTCTACGTGTATCAATGTTCTAGTTGTGGATTGCAAATGAATGTCTCTTTTGATGTGGGTGGTCTGAATTTAATCCCTTTAGTACATTATTGCATCGCTTTTATTATTGTACAATCCATTAGAAGCTAGGTTTTACAACCATTACCTCTTTAGATATTAAATTGTCATGTCAAGTTAAAGGCAGATATTATTGTGTGGTGTGAAATGGATCACCATACATATAATATACCCCACCACAGTGTCTCTCCATGTGATTGTGGACAACCGCTATCCATAACTTTACGATACGATAAGTCTAACTCGTCTACTAGTAAATTTCATTAAAATTCATTTATTAGATTGTTACTCCCTCCGCTGTGGAAATTTCAGCGACCTAGTGTACTTATATATACATAGATAATGTGTATTTACAGATAACTTATAATATTAAACAATTATTATCTGAGATATGTTACTTCATGTTACAAAAAACGTACATCTAATTAATTGACTCAATACAATTATTTTTTGAAAGCTTCTTACTGAAACATAATGTACAGCCATATATATATTGTCATACATCTGTGATAGTCAGTATTTTCTACTGAAGCGTTTACTTATTTTAGAGTCTGATAAAACAATTTTAATCTGTTTTGCGAAGGTTGTTATTTAATTTTAGTAGATGTTCGTCTGTCAGCATTGGTTAATCAACTTGGTTAAATTCGATTTTCTATTGATTGATCGCCAATGGTTTTTCTATTAGTATCTCTAATTATGTGTCAGCATAGAATCACACCTCATATGGTGGGTAATATTTTATTAATTACGTTTAATTTTGCATATATTGTAGGGCATATTGTTCAGTTTTCATTTTGGTCCTTCGAGCCGGATTTTTTCTTTCTTTGTTGCGGTCACTGCATTGTATTAGTATTTTTGTTATATGGAATAAGTGCCTTCAACAAACAAGTTACACTAGTTTAAAATTGTTTATTTGCTGCGTTAAACTGAAGGGCAGAGGAAGTTATTATATGTTTATACATAATTCTGCATAATTTTAAGTGTATTAATTCGTTTAATATTTTTTTCTTATACATTTACGTATCATTGACGGCTGGAGACGAGCTACTCCCAACCAGGAATTTTGCTAAACCTCTTCTTTATCGATGAGTGATAATTAGGATTTCTCCTATTTTTCAATAGTAGGAATTAGATGTATATGTTTTGGAAAAAAGGGCATGAAAGTGCTGAAAACAGTTTATTTCACGTTTTCAATGCGAAGGAACTTCACGTTCACAAAATGCACTGAAGAATTTTTCGAAGAAATAAACTATCTGACCTGGATTACACGGAAAATAATCGCTTTGTGTGCCACCCAGATAAAATGGCGGATCTGTCAAAGTCACGTGATCTGGGGAATGGTTTATTGTCTCTTAAGTTAGGAATAATATTTGACAGTTATTGAGATTTATTTCAAATGTACTTCCCTGCGGTTCTATATACAAACATCTATTTGGTTTACTTCTTTCCGGTTATCTTCTTTGTTATATACCTTCATATAAATTTCGTACGATCAATAATTTGGAATAAATTTTCTAGAAAATTATTTTCCCTTTTATAGTAAATCCATAATCAATTGAATTTTTCTTGTTTTTACTGGCAATTGAATTTATTATTTCATAAATTGCCAATAACTTTCATAATTTCAAATTTGAAACTAAATCATTCCTACATTTAATTTGGCTCTTCATTTTCTACCTTTTGACATGTGTATTTTTCTATATTTTGCCAAAAGTCACCTTATGTTAAAATCTAACAAATTAAAACGTGCTTTGCATAATTTTGCCTAAATGGTTGCTTTCAATTTATAATGGATATATACCATTGGACTTTCTATGGTATGTACGTTATGAAGAATCTACTCTTAAATAACAAAGTAAATCATTTCAGCTTGCCTTCACCTCAGGAAAATGCTTTTAAGATCAATCCATTTTCAAATCCAAAGTATATTGCTTGAGATGTGACCTTCCAGCAATACATACTATGCAGTGGACTACTTCCTTTCTAATTGTATGACAATACAATATTACGAATAAATACTTATATCCTTATATCTTTTCTATATATTAAAGTCCAGGTATGATTTATCAGTCTCTATTATTGTTTTAGATCAGTGCTATGTTGCATCATTAAATAGCTCTGTTGGATTTATATTTACAAATATCGTATTTGCCAATACCTGTCAAATAGTTTCTTTCAATAATTATAGATTTCAAACCTTTTGAATTGATTTCTAAAGAACAAATATTAGATACCCAATGTTGTAATTTAATATGAGATATTAATATGCTTTTTAAAACTTTTCTCTAGGTAATTTTCTTTCAGAATACCAGAAATTTGACTAAACTAATGTACCTCATATTTTGATTAACTAATTAATTGATATAGAATTTAATAAAGAAAAATTTAAATTAATTTAATTTATCTTAACACCGCTTTTATCACTTTCGTAAATTGCTGTATTCGGATATGTTACTCAAAAAAGAATACAGTTGGCCACGCCCAAATGCAACGCCACTCTTATTTTTAGATTAAAGAATATTCCCAAAAATAAGTGATGTATTTTATACTTCGTCTCTGGGACCAGACATTACACTCCACTGGCACTGTTTACAAAACATTAAATCATCAAAGAATCAAATACATGTGCTTTTCATCAACATATCACATCCAGGATAATCTGAAGTATAAACAAATGCATGATAATAAATATTTGAAAATGAAGTAAAATAATTTTGAAAAGAAATAATTTGAGCAACGTTGACAGATATCTACAAAAATCAGTGAATATATATTTCACCAAAAAAATAAAATACAATTTTGTTTCTTCACGTCTTCAAACATATGATTTATTTAAAGTAGTTTTATAACAAACCTAGGTTACATTGATTTCATAATGCGGTTTATAACAATTATATAGGACAGTTTGCGAAATGAGCAAATAATTAAATAGATATACAGAAATGGGGGCAATTACAACCTATTTATTTATTTATTTACATTTACAACCATTCAACAGATAAAAATCCATTTACAGAATGGATACACACGAGAGTTATTAGATAAGTAGAATACAAAACAAGATATTTTAATAATTGAGGAGCATTCGTGCAAAATCCGATAAATCCAGTTTGGATGGAAAATGAGTTATACATCGTCTCTTACTAATTGAATGGTCTTCTATCGATATATGAAACCAGATTCGAGAAAAAAATCGCTATTTCCCGCATAAAATGAACTTGATAATTTCGAGCAAATACCGACAAATCCAAGATTTCAAGCAAATACTGTTAAATCCGATATTCGGAGACAAACTTGAAACAGTTATACTATATTGCCATCTGCATTTTTTGGAATGATTTTAAAATAATGAATTTATTTAGTCAAATAAAGGAAAAACAAAAGAAAAAAATGTATCACTTCAGAAACATCGTGCAAAAGCCGATAAATCTAATGATTTTTGTTTTTTAAAAAGAATTTTGCACATTGAATTTTGTCAAAATTTTAGGATTCCTCAGTCTAACCTCTAAGACATATTTTGATGAAAAATATTCAACCGATTGCGTAGTATACATTTTCGTCGATTTGCTGAGAAATGTAAAAAGTCGAATTATCGGGTTTTGCACGAATGCTCCTCAATTCTAAACTACTACTACTAACTAACCTACTAGTGATGTTTACAAAATAATATATAATAGATATATAATATGAGGTAGAATATGACATCAATAATTAAACGATTACATACAGTAAGATACTTTAATTGTTAAATTGCATTGTGTTTTTTGAGGCTACACTACAGTGAAATATATCAATAGAGTTTTGCTTATCATTGTATGCAGTACACATTCTATGCAGTGGTGAGAAATGTTTTACGTTGGTTCTAGTTCTGCTTAATTGGAAATTTGAATGTTTACGCGCGGTTAGTCTAGGCAGATTATTTAGGGAGAATCTGTCAAGCATCGAGGACTGCGAGATGCCAATGGGAAGGGGGGGGGGGGTATATCCCATCCTCTTTGAAACAACAATATTTTAGAAACCTTGGATATGGATATTATATGGCACCAAATGATTGAAGCATATTCTAATCGCGATCTTACAAATGTACTAAAGCAGCTTTAAAGTGCTGATATTGTTGAGGTCACTAGCATTTCTTAAAATACCTGGTGTTCTTAGGCTATCCGATGTGATACCATTGATGTGCTCGATAAACGAGAACTTCTGATCAAACGTTACTCCTAAATCTCTGAAGGTTGTTGGTCTGTTTATGTTAGTGTCGTTTATGGCATAATCGAAAGTGAACAGATTTGTTCTGGTACTATAGGTCATAACATTACATTTTTCGACGTATAAAGGTAGTTTATTTGCAACGCACCAATTATTTACTTTCAACAAGTTGTTTTGCAGGTTTATACAGTCCTCCATGCTTCCTATGTTACAGTATAATTTCATGTCATCCGCATACAGTAGACAGTTTGCATTTAAGTTGCAAACGATGTCATTAATGAAGATATTGCATAGTAGAGGGCCCAGGTTGGACACTTGAGGAACACGGGATGTTGCTAAGACTTCGACAGACCGATAGCCAGAGCATTCGACATATTGCCTACGATGTGTAAGGTAGGTCTAAAAAATTTTAACATACTCCTTGAAAATCATGAATCTGAAGTTTTGCAATGAGAATGCCGTGGTCCAGTCTATCGAAGGCCTTAGAAAAATCAGTATATACAACATCATTTTGAAGGCCTGCGTCTATAGATTCAGCTATGAATTGTGTGATACAGAAGAGATTTGTGACAGTGGATCTACCTTTAATAAATCCATGTTGAAATTGACTTAAGCGATTGTGCATATAGAAATACGTATGTTCATGTAATAGGATTTCGAATACTTTAGAAAAGTTATTGACTATCGTGATCGGTCTGTAATTTTCGATATTGGCCCGTTCGTCTTTTTTAAAAACGGGTACAATTTTGGAAATTTTCCATATATTTAGAAATGTTGTAGTTTCAATGGCAAGAGTATTTTTAACGGTTGAACGAGGACAGAGTTGCAGTCTCTAATGAGACCGGTGGTAAATTTAGGTTTAGTTTTTTTAGACTTTTGTAAACATCACATTCATCGAATTTATTCAGATAGAAATTGTCAGCTGTAATATCATTGTTATGTTCAACATTTAGTGGATCGGGAAGTATATAAGAATTTTGGAAAAGTCTGCGAACGCATTAGCAATATTCTGTTGATCCTCAATATTAGCACTGTTATAATGCACCGATGTGGGTATACTGGACACTTTTCTTTTATTATTTATGAATTGCCAAAATTTCTATGGATTATCACAAATGTTTTCCTCCAGTGCTTTGCAGTATTCTTTGTAAGCAAAATCAATTGATTTTTTAATTTGTTTTCTAAGATATTTAAATTTATTTAGTGACTGAATATTCCCTTGTGTTTTGTATTTTTTCCATACGCGATGTTTTGAATTAATATCTTTAATTATTTGAGATGGAGGATAATTTCTATTATGCTTTTTGGTTTTGGGAACATATGTGTACTTCATAAATGTTGTCATAAAATTGCTCATGCGCTAAATTTATGTCGCTAAAGTCATTAAGAAAGTTCCATGACTTCAGCCAGGCATTGATACAGATCAATATAGTTGACCATATGAAAATTATAATGAATAATATTAGTTCTCTGTTTATTGATGCCACACTGCAAAATAACATTTAATAATGCAGTTAAGGCCGGGTGATGGCTATCTTCATTGATCAGAATGTCCACAGATCTTTCGATTTTACTGTCGATATTTGTAAGTGCCAAATCTAATAGTCTCTCCATAGAGTTTTTTATAAAATTGCGTTGAGTTAAATCTAACAAATTAAGAAAGTTTAATAAAGGTACAGTATGTCCTACTGGTTTGTTTGTTATTAGATAATTAGAGTAATCTGCAATGTTAAAATCACCTAGTATCATGACTTGTTGGTTGTATATGTATTCTATGGAGCTGATTCTATAAAATATCGAATGATAATCATTAATAGTTATATTATTAGGCATATAAATAGCGAATAGATATAACGTATTATTGTCCAATACTATTTTTACTCCAACATCAACAAAGAATAAATCTTTAAATTTTGCTTTTAAATCTAATTGATTAGTAGAGAAGGAGGAGTCAACCGCTATAAGTACCCCTCCACCTCTAGAATTGCCAGTTCTAAGAAAGTCTCTATCAGATCTATAAACTGAAAATTTGGGACTTATTAATTCCTAGTTATTTACACTATTACCTAGCCAGGTCTCAGAAAGGGCTAAGACATCGTATTTGCGAGTAACAGATGCGTTAAAAAGAACATTAGTTTTACTTTTTAGACCTCTCACATTTTGGTAGTAGACTGACAAAGATCGACGATTTTGATGTGCCGTAGAGAAGGGCGGGATAGGAAAAGTGGAGCTTGATCCATATTGAGTACAATGTGGGTGAACCGGCAATAATTGTTTAGGATTAGCTATTTGCTATTTCGAGCCGAAAAGGTCAAACTTAAACTTTTCATAAACTTTATTGTAAGCGAAACATCTGCCATAATCCCACACCGCGTCGTTCACAGCAATATCAACATTCTGTTTTTGTTTAACAGATACACAATTACTGCACTTGAACTGATCTTTACTGGCAGTGCATGATTTTACATCATGGTTTTCCGAGCACACAATTGGACTATTACATAATTTATGACTGTGATTGAAATTGCTACATTTGAAACAGCGAGGCACTTGCAGAGCATCGTATACTGTACAGAAATCTAAGCCTATTAATAAGTGACCATTGCTTGTTACCTTATCATATGTATGTGAATCAACCTGCAGTGTAGCCTGAAAAGGTTTGTTATGCTTCTTTGTAGGCTAGAACCATAATCTTTCACAATCTGACTTTTCTGTAAATAAGTCCTTATTTTGCTTTTGTATATGTTGCAGCAGGGTAGCATCCTCGAACTTTTTTTTTAAATACATTTATTTAACGTCGGCCTATTTCCGCTACTGAGGCCTATCACCGACGCCTGTAGACGAGCTACCTCCAACCAGAAATTTTGCCGAACCTCTTCCCTTAAGAAGAGTAGGGATCTTTTACTTGCCTCACATTTAATAGGCAAGGGACTGACGGCTTTACATCCCCTCCGAAGGATGGTATATCCCCTATACAACCCTCGCCTAAGGTTGTATAGCTTCCGCGCATACACTGATATACAAGCCGCTGGAAGATGTGTGCGGCGAGGACGCGGTCTTCGTTGGAACGGTCACCCATTCAACTACTAACTGCGCCTGACGTTGCTTTACATCGCATATCAAAGTATGTACATAGTAAAGACGCACCTACGCTCGCCTATCCTCGAACTTCTCAGATATTCCAAGAACTCTTATACGTGGGCGGATAATCTTTAGTTCGTGAATTTCATAGTTGTCCGCGAGTTTTTCCCCAACAATTTCTTTCAGTTTACTCGACTCACCCTCAGAGTTACATCCGACAACAATACCACAATTTTTAATGTGCTTCACTTTGTTGATACATATTTGAATGATAGGATTAATGTTTGGCAAGATGTCCGATTTTGTTTATGAGTTCTCCTGATTCTTATTTTTGGGTTTTATAGCAATTTTTGTTTGTTTTCCAGAGAGTACTTGAGAATAAGATGATAGTGCAGCGTTTTGAAAAGATTGTGTCGAGATATCAGAAATCTTTTCTGTTACACTTGTCATATGTCAGTGATTCGAACTTATTTCTTACTTCAGCAAATAATGTTGTACATTCTAGTTCAATTTTTTCTTTAATGCGGGTCTCATAGATAAACTATTTGCAGTTAAGCATGCCTTGCATCTCCAGGATAGACCCTGTATTTTTGTTATAATTGTATAGAATTCAGAGGGTATTCCGATGCATGAAATATGGAACTGATTATTGCATAGACCATCACAAAGAATACCTTGTTTGTTGCGAGAGATAGCGGTCTCGCACATCGCACAACGAGACATTGTTTTGTTTGACTTCTGTGATCAACGCTAATTTTGACATTTGGTGGAAAATTATAGTCTATATACTTCGATTAAATACATATTTAAGACAGAAGTAGTATACGGATTTATTACTTGTCAGATATTTAGAAGGTTCTGTCCCGGGCACTTTACAGCAGCAGGTAAACTTCACTTCCCTTGCCTTTACGAATTTCGCACTTGTTAGCCACCCGTTTAAAACTGTGCTATTTAATTCATATGTTTAATATTCCTTGCTTGTTCTGATTCACTACACTATGTTAATATATGTCAGAATACATAGAATTTTTTGCACTTTCGATCAAGTATAATTTCGATCAATTTAGCTCAGTTTTTACCGATTTTATACCCGAAGCTCACGAGAGCGGCACTAGCACGTGTCTTATCTGCCGATACCTACTACCTTTTTTTGTTACTACGTTATGTAATGAAATAGTTATGTAATGAAAATAAAACAGTAAAAACGAACATGCATCTATGAGCTTTTTTAGGCAACTGTGACAAAAAATGACGTTTATCGGATCTGACAGCATTCCTAAAATGTCATCTCTTTGTACTCATTTGTCAATCTTATTTTTTTGGCCGCTTTTATCGCCGTACTTCACGGCCTCATGTATTACTTGATCATCATTATTACTTGGGGGGCGAGCGTGGGTGCTCTTTACTATGTACATACTTCGATATGCGATGTATAGCAACGTAAGGCGCGGTTAGTAGTTGGATGGATGACCGTTCCAACTGTTATAGTATATTCTCCATTGAAACAAAATGGCCGACTTAAAAAAATTATTAAAATTCATCAAATAATTCCATCATCCAAAGCAACTTGGCAAACACCATAAAAAAGTCCTTAAGACACCTGTAAAATTACAAAACCACAGCATTCAATAAATAAATCTGAGAAAAATCCGGGAGCATCGATAATTCACGAATAATCCAAATCCACCAACAAAGTCATTTCAAAGTCAAATTTCACGAAATTACACTCAAAACTTTACAAAAGATAGCCCTCAAAAATACAGCCCCCTCTTCATCTCGAATCACTTTCAATTATCTTCACAAACATCGATTCAAAATATTTTATTTCACTTCCCAAAATTTTCTACAAGCCCCTTTCTCTTAAATTCAACTCTTTATTCAACTTTTTAACAATATGTCGAAACATCTTTCATTTGCCTCTCCAGCCGGCCCCAAAAACGTTAATCCCGAAGTAAGTCCAATTTACGTGTTCCCATCGCATTACCCTAAAAACGGATTCCGCTCTGCTCGACGCAGACAATAGGGTTTTCCCACTAATTTTATTTTAACAATTTGTGTCGTGAAAATGGTATAATAAAACATTTTATTAATTTACAACAATTTACTTTTCTAATAAGAATTATTTCTAAAAAAATATCGTTGAAACAACTTGCTGATAATTTCAGTGCTTTTTAAAACGGGCATTTTTACGCGCCAGAATTACGTATCTACCCGGAAAACCAATGAGATTATGGATATAATTAGTTTGTAATAGATTCTAACTATGTGTTAAAGAAAGCTTTCCTCTAAAACTTCTCAGAATTTCAATTCGTAATGCTTGTACTGTGATTGGTCTAAAGCAGTGGAAGTGTAAATATTGGCCAATCAGAATCCAGATAAATGCCGCACAAGCTATTCGTGAAAGCGTCGGACGTTAATATTTTGTACTGTAGTTTAGGTTTAACCTTCACCGACATTACACATCAGATGACTAACCTAAAACGTTAAATTTTTATTTTTATGTTTGTATTGTTTGGAGTGAAAATATTATTTTATCAGTTTCTGGTTTATGTTTTATTAATTCTACAATCAAAATGGAATCAAGTGGAAAAGGCATATGTTAAAGGTGTCGCTGATAATTTACCTAAAGTAGAAAAGTGCTGAGTGCTGTCAATAAATAGAGGCTATGTTATGTTTTATGTTAACAGAGACCAAGAACAATCTTGAATAGAGACAACCTCTGTGATGTTAATTCTGTGATTGGATTTCAGAGTGTTGACGCCACAACGCGCCAATTTATGGCTGTTTAAAATGAACCCAATATTTTTCAAACTTCAGTTTTTTTTTGTTACTTTTAGTAAAATTAATAAGATAATAAATTATTATAACCCTATTATATACCCTCAATATGGCATAACATAACAATCACATATGGATTAACATGACTTAATATAACATCAATATGGATTAAAATAAGACTCGCAACGATACTTCATGGGACTAATTAAATTTTACCATTTTATTCAGATAATTATCATTCATATTTCAAAAACCAAATTAGATTCCATTGACATTTTCATATCAAATCGTTACATTTTTCACAGCCTTTTTAATAATATAATTTTCAAACATAATATTTTTAGTCGCAAACTCCTCTATAAATCCTTATTTTACTATAAGGAAAGTAACCAGACTGCAACCAAAGTTACAAATCTGGTGCGTTAAGTGTAATAATTGCATATTACCATCAAAACGCTAATGCTTCGATTGCAACAAACACCAGCCGAAAGACTGATCCTACTTAAAGGAGCTCCCTTGCCAGTCGTCACACACCACTTGCAGACTGCAGTTTCGAGCTGTTGGCTCTCGTCAGTGCAAGGTAGGTATGCGACGACCGACATGAGAATTCTTTGACTATAGTACATCCCGGTATTTTCACAATAGCGACATGTAAAACAGCCAGTAGGCGCCATCTAGCGGTCCAGTGTCTGTTGCAATCGAAAAATAAATAGCCTGACTTGGCTTAGCATAGTTCAAATGTGCTTTTAGAGGGCGGAATATTAAACATAATATTTTTAGTCGCAAACTCCTCTATAAATCCTTATTTTACTATAAGGAAAGTAACCAGACTGCAACCAAAGTTACAAATCTGGTGCGTTAAGTGTAATAATTGCATATTACCATCAAAACGCTAATGCTTCGATTGCAACAAACACCAGCCGAAAGACTGATCCTACTTAAAGGAGCTCCCTTGCCAGTCGTCACACACCACTTGCAGACTGCAGTTTCGAGCTGTTGGCTCTCGTCAGTGCAAGGTAGGTATGCGACGACCGACATGAGAATTCTTTGACTATAGTACATCCCGGTATTTTCACAATAGCGACATGTAAAACAGCCAGTAGGCGCCATCTAGCGGTCCAGTGTCTGTTGCAATCGAAAAATAAATAGCCTGACTTGGCTTAGCATAGTTCAAATGTGCTTTTAGAGGGCGGAATATTAAACATAATATTTTTAGTCGCAAACTCCTCTATAAATCCTTATTTTACTATAAGGAAAGTAACCAGACTGCAACCAAAGTTACAAATCTGGTGCGTTAAGTGTAATAATTGCATATTACCATCAAAACGCTAATGCTTCGATTGCAACAAACACCAGCCGAAAGACTGATCCTACTTAAAGGAGCTCCCTTGCCAGTCGTCACACACCACTTGCAGACTGCAGTTTCGAGCTGTTGGCTCTCGTCAGTGCAAGGTAGGTATGCGACAACCGGCACGAGGATCCTTTGACTATTTGGTACATCCCGGTATTTTTACAATAGCGACATGTAAAACAGCCAGCAGGCGCCATCTAGCGGTCCAGTGTCTGTTGCAATCGAAAAATAAATAGCCTGACTTGGCTTAGCATAGTTCAAATGTGCTTTTAGAGGGCGGAATATTAAACATAATATTTTTAGTCGCAAACTCCTCTATAAATCCTTATTTTACTATAAGGAAAGTAACCAGACTGCAACCAAAGTTACAAATCTAGTGCGTTAAGTGTAATAATTGCATATTACCATCAAAACGCTAATGCTTCGATTGCAACAAACACCAGCCGAAAGACTGATCCTACTTAAAGGAGCTCCCTTGCCAGTCGTCACACACCACTTGCAGACTGCAGTTTCGAGCTGTTGGCTCTCGTTGACTCTCTTAAGTAGGATCAGTCTTTCGGCTGGTGTTTGTTGCAATCGAAGCATTAGCGTTTTGATGGTAATATGCAATTATTACACTTAACGCACCAGATTTGTAACTTTGGTTGCAGTCTGGTAACTTTCCTTATAGTAAAATAAGGATTTATAGAGGAGTTTGCGACTAAAAATATTATGTTTAATATTCCGCCCTCTAAAAGCACATTTGAAATATAATTTTCAACTCAAAAATCCAAAATGTCCGCATGTATTACACAACATTTCATCATTCGAGCCCCATATGATGGCCTGGCGCCCTGTCCGGCTTCTCCAGCTCTCAGCGAGCATCGTGCTCCATCAGGAGTATAAATAAGGGAGCGTGCCAAGCCCCCGGCAAGTTGTGTTTCCGGCGTACCTAGTGATAAATAATTCCAGTTCCCGCATTACCTCTTCGGTCTAAGTTCAAGTGCGTTTTCGGTGCAATTCGCGATAAATATTCTAGTGCCCGTGCCATCTTCCTAGGCAACCCCTAGTAAAATAATTTATTATTAGTATTCAGCCCCAGTGCTCCTTTTTTCTTCGCCTTCGCGGCCCACCTTAATTTTTTGTTAATAATCAGCCACAGTGTTCAAATTTGAATCGCCCTCGCGGCCCTAGTTTTAAGTGAATCATTCTCAGATTTTGTTTTCAATTTATTTTAAATCTACCACGAATCCAACCAACTCAGGCAAAATTTCAAGTGTCGATAAGTTACCTGATTAATAAATTTCGTGTAAATATTTTAGTTTCATAACACAAATAATCAACTCTGTGTTTTATGCTTAAATAAATATTGTTAATTCTCGTTAAAATACAGTGTTGTTATTCGAAGAGATTATTATACAGGGTGCAATCCTTGACCCTTCCAGCAAAATTAAAAACAATTTAATTACAAAAAATCTATACAGGGTGTAGCATTAGACCCTACGACTTTAGAGAAGTCCCAAAAAAAGTGAATATCAGCTCTGAAAGATATATAGGACGAAGCTATTGGCCCATTCCAGCCGTTTAAGGACTAACCACCCCAACTCCGAATCTTACAAAATAAAGTGTACAGCAGGCCTCTAGGGTCTCACCTAAAGCTCTCCAGCCAAAAATTTATTATTTTTTCAATCACAGAGGTCCCGCACGTGTTCACAACGAAGACCGCGTCCTCGCCTCACACATCTTCCAGCGGCTTGTATATCAGTGTATGCGCGGAAGCTATACAACCTTAGGCGAGGGGTGTATATAGGGGATATACCATCCTTCGGAGGGGATGTAAAGCCGTCGGTCCTTTGTCTATTAAATGTTAGGCAAGTGAAAGATCCCTACTCGTCTTAAGGGAAGAGGTTCGGCAAAATTCCTGGTTGGGGGCAGCTCGTCTACAGGCGTCGGTGTTAGGCCTCAGTAGCGGAAATAGGCCGACGTTAAATAAATGTATTAAAAAAATCATTACTATTTGAAATATGTCACGACTTGTCAATAAACTATCTAGTCTCGGCTGTGCCTCAGCTGCAAACTTCGAATTCGGCCGAGAAATATGAACTTTACGGCCTTGATACACAAATAACTATTGGAGGAAGCACCAGCTCCTGTTTTCTGAACTGTTATGTTTGTATTATTGTTAGACTCAAGACCCAACCTTATAAAGAGGCTGGCAGACACTTTATGGAAATTGGCTCCCTTGCAGCACGCAGTGCAATCCCTAATAAATGTTTTTGTTTGGATTCATTCAGAAATGCACCCTTTTACCAGCCTTTGCTCTCATGTTTGACGGTAACAACGATCATTGTGTTATGCCTGAATAATTTAGTTATTGAGGACAAGATGACTTGGCTTAGCTATTTAAGTCGTCGAATTAATTATAATTGAATTCGCTGTTATCCCTAACTCCACTGATCTTTCCTAGAAGTGATGTTTGGAGTACAACAGCGAAACCACAGCGAAACCATTGGCTGTACATTACACCTTTGGAAATATTCCAAGTAATCTGAACCAGAAGCCACATTAATTATCATGAACGGCTACAATCTGTTGTATGTCAGAAAACAACGCCTGAGATATTTGCAACATGGTATGCTTGAAAAATTGGTTGAAACAAATTTCTACGAAATAATATTACAACTTTTAATGTATTCGACATAAGGAAATATCTAACATTCTTCATGAAGTGCCGCGTGGTGGCTATTTAATAATAGTAATAAAGTATTTATTATTCATCCAAACTCACAACAATACAAGTGATAGGTAATTAAAAGGCAGGATAGTTTAGTTTACTGACACAATCAGAAACTGTTCTTCTACTACAGCCTATTGTGACAAAAATAAATATAATATGGCTTTCAATTCATATCTAGACAATCATAATACGCAATATAATTAAATTAGAGGAATATATCAAGGGGGAGAGGGAAAAATGAGATAAACAGATAACTAGAGCAGAGACAGAGAAAAGAGGGGAATGCAGGAGAATAGAGGAGATAGAAGAAATAAAGAAAGATTTATTGATGGTTTCGCATTAAATATTTTTTGACATGTAAGGATTTGTCCATCAAAAAGTAAATTATTTATACAGGTAGCAATGTTATAAGAGAATGACCTCTTGAAAATTTCCTTACAATGTTGAGGCACAGTAAGAATATGTTCGCGTCTAATATTAATGTTCTGAACATCAGTGTGAAAGGGCAGCTTGGAAATAAAGTGGCGACTTAAATTTTAAAATTTTATGAAAAAAACAAGCCACGTGAAGTTTACGAGGATTGTATATATTCAGACAACCTGCAGTTTGTGAGATATTATTTGACGACGTTGAATTCCAAAAAGTAAACGAAGGCAAGAATTCTGTACTTTTTGTATACGTCGCACCTCGATGTTATCAATACAAGGGCCATAAACCGTATCACAGTGATTAAAATGGGACAAAACTAAAGAATCACAACATTATTTCCATATCAAAAAGTGTCTCTGAGAATATATCATTTTCAGTGCAGCACATGCTAATCTTAGTTTACTCCTTACATGTTGTTGTTTAAACCTTAATTTGTCATCAATAATAAGAGCTTTATAGCTATGATTGAAGACGATAATATCATTTCCGATCTATATATTAAATTCTCTTGATACAAATTCACGTACATTGTCATTACAAAATATTATAGCAGATAACTTACTAGGGTTAATTTTGAGTAGGTGATCAATTGAAGCTGATACTAAATTCTTTAAATCAGTGTTAATTAATTTCCCCCATATTCATATAGATATTCAATGTGAAATGAACAATAAAATTGTGTATCATCGGTACATAAGTGGTAATTACAAAATTGCAAGGATTTATGAAAATTTTATGCAGAGATAATAAATAATAATGAGCCGAGTATACTTTACAGTACAGTTAGCGGTTGCAACATATTGTTATTGAGTACCGTTTGTTGAACTCTATCCGACAAAAATAATAGAATTTTGTCGCAAAAATGCAAAACTGAAAAAATAATTGATGACTTATCATATCAAAAGCTTCAGAATACTCTAATAATACTAAAACAATGATTGTATTACTATCAATAGCCCCAATGCTGTCATCAGTTACGTCAGCAAGTGCCGTAGCGCAACTGAAACCAGATCTAAATCCAGACTGTTTTAAAGGTGGAATATTATTAATATTTAAAAATCCTCTAATCAGTAATTCTAATTTTTTTTTAAAACTGTTTAATAAGCTAGGTAAAACACTAATATATCTTAGGTGACTTAATTGATTAGGTTGATTAATTTCAGGCAGAGGAAATATTAAAGCCATTTTCCAGCTTTTAGGGGAGTAGTTTATACGTATACACTCGTTAAAAATAATATGTGCTAAAATGGAACTATATAGGGACAGCATATATGTATTATTGTTGAATTTAATTTATCATATCCATAAGCTTTTGATTTTATGTTTTGAATTATTTTAAATAACATCTAAATCAGATATCTGTTTAAAAGAAAATAAACCATCTGTACCTTCTTTAACATTGGTATTATAAAAATTCATTAACTCGTCTCTAGATGACTCATAATTATTTGAGGTATTAATAAAAAAATCATTGATAGTATCATTCAGGTATCTTGATATGTCAGTTTTTACAAATAATTAGTTTTTTAATTCACTTTATTTGTCTTTTGCATTACAATCACTGAATTTATATCTAAATAAGCCTTCTTTTCAGCATTAATGGCAGTGTTAGTTAAATTATTTATAATAAGTCCAATGACCTTTTTTGCCCGATTTGTTTGAGTTTTGTCAGATCCTTGTTACGTAGTTTCAGTAAATAATGCACAGTTCTTCCCATTACCATCAATAAACTACTAATCTCATCAGGGATCTAAATTTAGATTAAAATTTTTAATAAAAACCTAACTTCCACATCCAGATTTTGTATCCTTAGTCCTATACACACTAAATCCCAATGTAATATTTTTTTCCCTTTAATAATAGAGTGGGGTGGTAGAAGGGGTGGCTAATGTAAAAAAAATTTAGAAGTCCTTGGTTCTCGTATACACACTAAATCTCAATTTAATTTTTTATTCCCTTAAACAATAGAGTGGGGCTTGTAGAGGGGGTAACTAATGCCAAAATAAATTTTAGAGGCCCTTGGTTCAAATCCCAATTTAATATTTAACTCCCTTTAATAATAGGGTGGAGGTGGAAATATGGGTAGCTAACGCCAAAAAAAAAAATTTTAGACGTTTCGTTCTTGTATACACACTAAATCACATTTTAATTTTTTTTACCTCCTTTAATAATAGGGCGGACAATGGGGTGGTAGAGGGGGTAGCTAACGCCAAGAAAATTTTTTTCGACGTTTCGTTATTGTATACACACTAAATCACATTTTAATTTTTTTTACTCCCTTTCATAATAGTGTAGGGGTGGTGTTGAGGGTGATAGTGGGGTGGGGGTGGCTGATGCCAAAAAAAAATTGAGACCTTAACTTTTCGTGCATGCCCTAAATTGCAATTTTATGGACTCTTACTTGCTTGTCTTGCCTATTTACCCTTATTTACTCCATTTACCCCCGAACCCTTCAATGGAATTAGATCAAAATATAATTTAGTTCCCGATCTCGTTACAATACATAAGTGTACCAAATTTCAAGTCAATATCATAAACAGTTTCAGAGTAAACGTGCGCACAAAAAAGTTAGAGGCAGACAAACAGACCGACAAACAGGTCATTTTTTTTCGCTCAAATTTAAAATCTCGACGTTTCATGACATTTTAAGCCTATTTCAGCAAAAAAAATATAATTTTTGCGTTCTATACTTCCACTAGACGTGGAAGTAAAACCATATATGTCTTTCTACAATTCAACCCTTTTAAACCAAGAACTACTAATATTTTTGGAAGTGCGTCCTTTATCTTTTATGTTGCGTAGTCCTGTTTAAGTAGACGACCATATGCTCTGGGTGGGGGTCCTGGCGGTTGAAGCGGTTTCGTATGAAAGCTATTTTTCATCAATTTTCGCTGAATCCAATAGAAAATAATTTTACGACAGAAAGGCATATTATATGTTTTCGAAAATTGACAATATTTACAAGTTAAACGATTTGAAGATTGTGATTTTAACATTGAAAAATTATACTTTAAGCACAAAAGTGAAACTTATAAAGTGACAAATATTTCGTTATTTATTTCTTTCTACATGAGTAGTTCTAAAGATATGACACTCAAACATTTGTCAGTCGAGATATAATGGTTAAATCTCAAATATTTCAAAAATAGGAAGTCCAGCGTTATAAATGCATATGTTAGAAATTGAATTGCCTTCACAACGGGTTTTATTTGTTTCAAAAATGATGAAGTTATAAGAAAATTAATGAGTGCTTCGCATATTTTAACCTCTCCACAATAAAATTGTGAGAGGTTACTAAAATTGGTTCAAAAACGAAAATTGAGATAACATCAAATCTTTACGTTTTGAGGTCCTAGGAACCCAAAAAAGTGGTTTTTGAAAAATGTCTGTGTGTGTGTATGTGTGTTAGCACGATAGCGCCGAAACTACTGAACGGATTTAAATGAAACTTTGCGTGTGCGTTTCTTTAGTGCCCCAGAAGATCTGATCTTGGTTGAGATCGGATTACGTTTAGTACAATTTTGACGCAACAAGTTGTTTATTTTATACTTACTTTCAATTTACAATGGAACCATTGAAACGCAGTTAAAATTCTGATTTCAACGATATATCACACTTCCACCCTTTCGATTTGGTTTCCGTGAAAAAAATTAAAAACAAAGCAAATATGGCATAGATCGCATTTCGCATGACATGATCGATGCGCGTAGCGGTTACATCGTGAAACTCGTCACATCACGTGTCAATTCACGTGTGAGGGTTTCTTCACTGCTCTAGAAGTAGAGCGGATTACGTTTAGTGCCGTTTTTAAATATATATACAGACAAATCGAAGAATTAAACTACAAATATTCCTCTAAAATCTAGTAAAATTACTGAAATGCTAATGTTTGATTTAAAAAAGACAGCCGCGAGCGATCGGACTGCAATGAGCAAATTTTGATGATTATCATTGTCATCGTTTGTCATCCGATAACGTTGGTGTCATGTCATGTTAATAAGATTTCGGCACATTTGTAACTTTTAGTGAATTGTCACAAACTTTAAAGGTAGATGTAACAATATCAATATCATATGCTTTTCCGTACCTTCGTTGGTGAATTTATTATAGATTATCACTTTACCAATTTTCAGTTTGTTGCTTTACAAATCCGTAGTATTTAGGATAACTAGACTTTCTTAGTCGTTCAAGTGATGTTAAAGTTATTAATATCCTAATAGTATATTATTCAACTAGCGATAATGTAGGTAATAACTCGCATAGATGATTGTAAATTCATTAAGTTGAGGGTTTTTTAGTGCCCCAGAAGATCTGAAAAGGTTTTGGATGAGATCGGATTACGTTTAGTGCCGTTTTGTTACACAATTTAATGCTCTTTTCGGCTTCAAAGATCCACCGAGTGGGGAGGTTCCAGCCGCTTCCAGTAGCTGCCGATTTTTAAAAACAAATTATAAAATTTTCTTGCCGCGAATGACCGTAAAACAAATATTTTTAAAATCTGTATCTGTTTTTTGGTAATATTACTAACGTGCTCAAATATTTTAGTATGTTTATTTTTATAATATACTTTGATTAAAAGTAAAGTTTGGCCATATTGCTGGAAAAATTTCCCTTCTTGCAAATAACACAAAAATTATTGTATTAAACTAAAAAAGAATAGGATATTAATATAAAGCTAGGAAACGATAAATAATTTTTGTACAACCATTTTTCTCATCTTGTTTTCGTTTGATGCAATAGTTTTTGAGTTACATGAAAAAAGAGGAAATTTTTCGGTAAAATGGCGAAATATTACTCCGTTTTAAAGTACACTATTTTATCAAATAAGCGCTTTAAAAAATCCAAAAAAATTGAGCATGTTAGTAGCACCATATATTAATTAGTAGCAATACAATGCTATTCTAATTCTCATTTGACTGCCAATGGTAGCAGGAAAACCCTATTTCCTAAAACAAAAAAGATAACAAACTTGCTCAAAAAATTTTTTTTTTAAACTAGAGGAACCGAGAAAATCCATTTTAAAAGGGAATTTCATTATCTTTAACTCCAGTTTTAACGAGAGGCTTATTGTGTTCGAACGTCATCTTTAAAATTATTCATCGTTTAGATGGAAAAAAACGAAATATTTGTCATTTTATACACTTTTCTTTCTTGTCTTGACACCTCTCTATTAAATATAGTACTTTTCGAGCTGTGTACAAAATACAGTCTCGAAGTATCAACTTTTCGATGCTAAAATCGCAATCATTAAACTGTTATGATCAGGTAAACTATTCGTCGCAATTTGTTTTGTTCACATTGAATAATCAATAATTTTAATAACGTAGATACTATAGTATTAGCACTACTTATTATTCACCTGTACTTAGACAGCTACTTTGCTTTTACGCTGAATTTACGTTAACTGAACATAGAGACCTGCTGCTGTCAGTTTCTTCAGAAAAAAGGTAGTCAATATTTTGATCTCAAGACACAACTATACCTTCACTAACGATATCTAAGGATTTTTTTTAGAATAGGTTTAAAAAGTGAGGTACGGTGTGGAGTAAATATCAACTTGAATAACTTCCACAAAATAAGTTATAATTAAAAAAAAAAAAAATTTAAATCTAACGGCATTCTATTATGTTACCGGAACTAGTATCGTACCATTTGTATGGGAAAAAACGGACGCAGAAGTCTCTACTCAGGCGAAAAATACAAAAAAAACCCACCAACCTTTTGTATCGTACGTTTTGCCGGAGGCCCGGTTGGATAACATAACACTTTTCACTCCCGCGTCTCCTACGTGCGGATATTTGCACAAGTAATGGCGAAATACTGTATTATAATCTGATCTTAATAACTGTGCAAAACTTCATCAATTGATTATGTCAGGAAGTGAGTTAAATAAAGGATGCAAGATTTGAACAGGAACATCGTGCATGAAAACTACATTGCGAGTTAAATAAACGCGAGGGACCGAGAATTGATCTTTTAAGAATACCAGATGCTGACAGGTACACGACAGAGTCATATAGCAAAATAATGTTACAAATAAATATTTTTTAACTTATTTAGCCGTATACAACGGGCCAGGGAATACTTGTGTTTGTATAAAATTTGAATTCAGTACTTTAATATTTAACATATCGTCGCCTTTCGTTTGAAACTAACCAAAGATTCTAGCACCAGCCGTTGATTCTTAGAAACCGCTCCAAGAAAACGCTGAAATTTCAGGAGTTCAAGACTGCAAATTCGGGAAGTCGCGCCGACATGACTTCGCTGAAAATATAACTTTGTTTCTTGCTATGGTCAATAGTCAATAGGGCCTCTGAACAAAAATCCAGGTTTACATACATTTTTTTAAAGCTTCAAAACTACTTTATTTACAATGACTAGGCTAATACCCTTTACACAAAAACTAATAAAATGAAGTTGATTTACTTTAGTAGGTTTGAAAGTATTTATAATTTTATTCATTCGGTCAAAAAACACGAGCATCTATTTGACCGTACTATTGAAAAACCTTTTGATAAATATTTTCAATAGCGAAATTTACCGAAAATGTTTGTGATTTAGCAGTAAATTGAATTTCAGTATGCTTCATGTACGTATAAATAAATTGAATTATGTGTAAAGCGTAATTCTTTATGCGCATAAAGCATTTTTGTTTGTTTATGATTCATTTAGTGTTACCGACATGAAAGTGAATATTCGATTTAATTAGTTTTGCAATAATTTTTTTGCAAAAAATAAATTATTAAATAATAAAACGATCATTCTAAAAATAATTCATTTGGAAACATTTTGTAATTTAAGATTCATGTATCATCACTTCACATTTTTTATGGTTATTTTATGTTTATTATAAATTTTATGTTTGTGTCAATGGCTTTCACTTAACTTTATTAAAATTATGTTCTTCTTAGGAGAGTATATTGTATGTCGGACACTTTTCTAAAACTATAAAAATCGCTTGTAGGGAAAAAATTTATGTCATAGTGTTGGCTACCAAATTCTGAATAAATTTTAAAATGTCCGTCCACGTGTCTGTTCTTTTTACTGTCTGTCCGTTTATCAGTAAGTATAAATAAAATCTAAGAAATATTGTAAGGAACAAGGTTGTTGCAACCATTAATAAGCGTTTACAAAGAAACATGGGCAACTTGTGGAACATTTATTATAATTTTTTCTACTGAGTTATTTGAAGAAACCTCTTTTTTTAAGTTTATTTTTGAATTTTGTAATTATTGCTCAATAAAACATCTATATCTTGCTTAATTCTAGGAAAATCGCGAGCCTCCCAATCTTAAAATTTGTCTAGGATCAGTGGCGTCGCCAGACTTTTTGGCTCGGGTGGGCCAGTATTAGGCATGGTGCTCTGAAGGTGGGCCAACGTTATTTTATTTCATTATTTTGGGGTTAGTATTTTTAAAAAATGGGACATAAGTATCACTAGTATCAATGAAAACTAAAACATTAAATATGCAGGCTTATTATATTTAACAACAGGCATGTTATTATGTTATATGCAGACTAAGAAAAATATGAAAACAACAAAAAAACATCTAAATACTAATACAAGCAGTATAAGGTAAATACTTAAAAACTAATTTAAATATTGATATTTTTGGTTTTGGTTGCAAAGTTTAATTATAATATATGATTTGCAGGAAACAACTACTCAGCGGGCAAATACCCCGATCTGCATTGAATTACACCTGCAAATCATGTAAGAGTGGTAGCCAATATCATTTGTCAATTCCCTGACCAGACATAGACCGGTTTCGAACTTATTAGTTCTCATCAGTATGCCATAGGTCATGGAACACACAAATGATAGTGACCAACCCGCTAGTTTTATACAAACTATAGTAAATTGAGTAGTGGTGAGAGGTAAGTGAATCCTCTCATATGGTCAATTGCAACTATACACCATAGATGTCTCCATGAGCGTATAGTGACTTGCGATTCTGCAAGTACCTGAGAGCGGCGACCCTTCAGTCCTAGGTGGACTTAACCTACTGTTATAATATATGATTTGCAGGAAACAACTACTCAGCGGGCAAATACCCCGATCTGCATTGAATTACACCTACAAATCATGTAAGAGTGGCATATCATTTGTCAATTCCCTGACCAGACATAGACCGGTTTCGAACTTATTAGTTCTCATCAGTATGCCATAGGTCATGGAACAGACAAATGATAGTGGCCAACCTGCTAGTTTTATACAATACATACTACTCAATTTACTATAGTTTGTATAAAACTAGCAGGTTGGCCACTATCATTTGTCTGTTCCATGACCTATGGCATACTGATGAGAACTAATAAGTTCGAAACCGGTCTATGTCTGGTCAGGGAATTGACAAATGATATTGGCTACCACTCTTACATGATTTGTAGGTGTAATTCAATGCAGGTCGGGGTATTTGCCCGCTGAGTAGTTGTTTCCTGCAAATCATATATTATAACAGTAGGTTAAGTCCACCTAGGACTGAAGGGTCGCCGCTCTCAGGTACTTGCAGAATCGCAAGTCGCTATACGCTCATGGAGACATCTATGGTGTATAGTTGCAATTGACCATATGAGAGGATTCACTTACATCTCACCACTACTCAATTTACTATAGTTTGTATAAAACTAGCTGGTTGGCCACTATCATTTGTCTGTTCCATGGCCTATGGCATACTGATGAGAACTAATAAGTTCGAAACCGGTCTATGTCTGGTCAGGGAATTGACAAATGATATTGGCTACCACTCTTATATGACTTGTAGATGTAATTCAATGCAGGTCGGGGTATTTGCCCGCTGAGTAGTTGTTTCCTGCAAATCATATATTATAACAGTAGGTTAAGTCCACCTAGGACTGAAGGGTCGCCGCTCTTAGGTACTTGCAGAATCGCAAGTCGCTATACGCTCATGGAGACATCTATGGTGTATAGTTGCAATTGACCATATGAGAGGATTCACTTACCTCTCACCACTACTAAAGTTTAATTAGTTTAATATTTTTTATCCGACTACGCGAAGCAAAAAGGATGTATGTATGTATGTATTATGTACGTTCTCGTACGTTCTCTCGTAGCGCCTATACTAATGCACCGATTTTGACAAATCAGGTGTCAAATGACTCGTCTTGGAGCCAAGAGTGTGAACACTGACATGAAATTAATGAGAAACCAAAATGGCGGCTGTTGGATGCTATTGTTGAAATAAAAAAAATAATAACTAAAAAGATTGAAACAAAATAAAGTTTAAAAAACTATGAACCCCGACTACTCAATAAATTACTAAAAAGTTAAAAACAAGATTTACCTGTTTATAGAAAGCATAGGAGAGTAGTACATCTGTCTGGGATATTAAGTATCTACTACTCTCCTACTCTTTTCTGTAAACAGGTAAATCTTGTTTTTAACCTCTTAGTTATTTTTTGAGCAGTCAGGTTTCATAGTTTCTTAAACTTTATTTTATTAATCTAATCTAACAACAGTCTTCTCGGATGCTTCTTGGCAAATACATCCACAACTTCTTCCAAAGAAATGTTTTTCGAGATCTGTTTTTCAATATTTATTATTGCTAAAGTACAAAGCTTTTCATTAGTCATCTTATTTCTTAAATATTTTTTTAAACGCCTTAAGCATGGAAATAATCTTTCACAAGCGGCACTGGATACTGGTATAGTAATACTTATTAAAGTTAATTTATAAGTTTCGGAAAAAGCCAATTTATATTTTTTCACCATATCCACGAACTGCATTATGGTTTCTATTTTTCTTTTATTTTCAACTTCGTATTTTTTTATAGTGCTTGGTAATATTTTTAATTCAGATTGCAGTAGTTCTAGACCGGAATTGTAGTGTTTGGCAAAGGCAATAATATTCTTAAAAATTAAAAATGTATCCTTAAAATTAGGGTGAAAGCAAGTCAAATCCATAAATAAATCTTTGTGAGACGAAAATCGATTATTTAGCTCACTTAAAATTATATCAATGACAGGATTATATAACTGAATCTTGAATGATTCTTTTGAATTTGGTCTTATGTTTTCCAAATTTGTTTGTAATTCCAGTAATTACGATTACGAGATGATTTATATAAAATATATGGTTTTCCCAGAATGAGTCAAGGTGGGCCAAGCCAGTTTTAGGTGGGCCAAGGCCCACCCGGCCCACCCTCTGGCGACGCCACTGTTTAGGATTTATATATCTCCACTTTTTTGGGCTACAGCCAAAATTGGATAAATTTTAGTCGTACAGAGTTCAAAAACGCAAATTGTAATTAAGTTTTCTATTGAAGAGATAGAATATAATTTTTTCAAACGACGTTATTAAGTAAATCGCGAAAAAGTCGCAAAAAATTAGCCCCTTTTCAAAGGAGTAAGAAATTTCAAATTTTAAGTTCTATTTTTATATCTCGATCAAAATGTACTAATGTAATTATATAAGATTAACGAATTTCAAGAAAACATGAAAATATGTTTCTTTAGATTTTGGGTGTGAATTTGGTAATAAACTCCTAAAGATATTTGCTCGACTTTTAGGTAGATTTCTCATCTACCTATTGCAGAGCAGCATGTCACGACTTCGGGAAAATTTCACTATAGTATTATATAGTATAGTATAGTAATTTGTAAACTTTCTAGAGGGCGCATTCCGCTACAGATCAAAACAAAATTTGGCAAGCATATACTTTGGGTCCATATCTCAGTTAAGTTCGAAGATGGGTCAAATCGCCTTGTTAGTTTCAAAATGGCGGCGGTTCAAAGTTTTAAAAAAATTCTCAAAATTTTATTTCGAATCAAATATGTACATGCGATACATCGTTGGATAGTGGTCACCTAGCCCTACAATTTTTGTCTAAAACATTTTTTGCTAAAACGCATAGGAAAAATTTAAAAAATGACGGCGGTTCAAAGTTTTAAAAAAATTCTCAAAACAGTATAAGACGAAATCTACCTTTCCGACTGGCCCCCACCATCGGGCTTTTTTGTTCATAAGCATATTCCTAAATTTCAAAAAACTGCAAAGAGAGTGAAAGGGAAGACAACTAGAATAAAGCATGGTAATACAAAACTTATTTTTATTTCTCATAGAATTATTATTTTTATTAATATTCTTGCCAATTATAAAAACTCATGAAATAAAAGGCTTCTAATACAATTATTGTATTTAGACAATAATTAAGTTTTATTCCTATACCCTCGGGAAAATCGATTTTCCATCAAAGTTATAAATAAAGTTTTTATTACTATTTATTACTGTATAACTAAGACTCGATGAAACAAATATAGATACATTATTGTCAATTTTATATTTAGGAAATGTACGGTATGTACCACCTGTGCGTGGGTTCTGAACACAAATAATGAAATACAATGATCTGCTCATTACCGATCAGATAATATAGAAATATGTTTGGATTATATAGGGTGGACCATTAATAATAAGTCATAGTTCAAGGCTATATTCTTTGGGCCAAAATGTGAGGATATATTGTTATTTGTGGCATTCTACGAATATTCTTTGCTTTTATTTGGGTTTTCTACCATATGTATTATTCTCTTCAAAAACAAATCACCGAATCTACAAAATAATAGAATTATTGAAAAAAAGCCTCTGCGTCTGTGACGCTTACGTCAAAGGAACAGTCAGAGGTTACGTTTTACAAATAATATAAATCGAAATAAACACAGAATTAATGTGTTTTGCTGACGTTTCTGAAAATAGTCTCTTTCCGGTCCCAAAGCTTTTTTTTGAAGAACTCTTATTTGCTGTGTGTGTCAAATTCACAGCTTTAAGATTCTGTTTATGTTATGTGTAATAACTTTCAGACAATATTAAGATAACAGTTATGGGCATAATATAAAGCAGTGTTTCAGATTTTTAGAAAAATGTTATAAGAAATTAGCCAAATCAGAAAAATAGCATAACCTTTTTGTGTAAATGTCGAGAATATGACATAATTTCAAAGTTTTTACGGCTAAAAGTGCTTTTCCAAAATGCGAAAACCAGAAAAATTTTGGACAAGGCAAGCAAGTCCATCGTTAGGGAAAGAATTCAATGTCATAAATATCAAAAAGAACGAATTATTGATGACATTATTTACACAGAAAATGAAACAGGAACTTCATAAAACAGGATTTTCAGTTTATAAACCGGAATGTCAGGTTCAGTTATGAAAAATATTTTAATCTGCAAGAAGGTACGCATTTACATAAATTTAGAAACTTAATAAGGGAAAAACAGATTATGCAATTGCAAAATATAAATAATAATCCTTTAATTGACAGAACTGTCATTAATATGTCAAAAAGAGTTTTGTCCATTTCAGGCAGGCTAGTCTTATCCAAAGGTTTAAACTTTGCAATAAACCCGAAATCTGTTCCAAAATTTGATATAGTAGCGGCAATAGAAAAAACGGTTCAAAATTTACCAACAGATAATGAGAATGAATATCGCATCGCATACGGGCAAAAATTGCTTTAGAAAAGTAATACAAAATTAAAGATAATTTAACTCCAGATGAAAAGCTATCGATAAATTCATTAAAACGCGATGAAAGTATAAACAATATTGCCAGCAGACAAACAGACAAGCAGACAAAGGTAATGCCGCAGTCATTATAGCAAGCTCCTCTATAAAATCCTTATTTTACTGGGATGTAACCAGACTGCAACCAACAGCTACTCTCTGGGCTATGTGCCCCGCCGAGCGCTGAATTACAAGTTACAAGCCTGGCGCGCTAAGTGTAATAATCGCATATTACCAACAAAACGCTAATGCTTCGATTGCAACAAGCACCAGCCGAAAGACTGATCCTACTTAAAGGAGCTCTCGTGCCAGTCGTCCCATACCACTTGCAGACTGCAGTTCCGAGCTCTTGGCTCTCGTCAGTGGAAGGTAGGCATGTGACGAACGACACGAGGATCCCTTGACTATTTGGTACATCTCGGTATGTTTACGATAGTGACATGTAAAATAGTAAGCAGGCGCAATCTAGCGGTCCAGTGTCTGTTGCAACCGAAAAATAAATAGCCTGACTGGGCTTAGCATAGATCAAGTGTGTTTCTATAGGGCAGAAATATTGTTGTTGTTGGTAATATGCGATTATTACACTTAACGCGCCAGGCTTGTAACTTGTAATTCAGCGCTCGGCGGGGCATGCACACTTGATATATATATATATATATATATATATATATACTCAAAACTAAACAAAGATCCAACAAAATCTATAGAAAGTAAAATTTACAGCACTTTGTTAAAATACGAACACGAATTTAATGATTTTGAAAGAAGGAAGCTTGCACCACATCATAGTAAGCCTCCTCCAACAAAATATTCCTTTAAGACCAATTGTTAGTTCTAATAATTCACAATGTCATAATTTGGCAAAATTTTTACTTAAAATTATCGATCCATTATTTGGAAATACCGATTCATATATTAAAAATAGTAAACACTTTTATAGAAAAAAATTATGAAAACGATATTCATTAATCACACCTGGTTAGTTTTGGTGTAGTTAGTCTTTTTGCCAATGTTCCGGTAGATGAAACCTTAAAAACAGTTAAAGATAGGGTGCTGAATGATAGTAGTTTGGAAACTAGAACTAAATTAAGTGTAAATAGCAGAAAGGAACACTTAACAATATGTATGAAAACAACCTATTTTCAATTGGAAAATTAGTTCTATCAGCAGGATTTTGGTATAGCGATGGGGTCTCCATTATCACCAATTTTAAGCAACATATTTATGGAGAACTTTGAGAACACACATGTTCAAAATTGTATAAACAAACCGGTTGTCTGGTGGAGATATGTTGACGACATCTTTGCAATTTGGTCTTATGGTGTTAATTTACTAGATAGTTTTTTAGAAAATATAAATAGTAAGGAACCATCTATTAAATTCACATTAGAAGTAGAAAGAAGGAATGAACTACCGTTTTTAGATGTTTTTATTAAAAGAGTAAATAATACAATTGAAACAAGCGTTTATAGAAAGCCAACACATACTAATAGCTATCTAAATTTTAACTCAAATCAGTCAATAAATGTTAAAAGGGGTGTTAAAATAATTTCATCTAATAATGAAACATTAAATAATGAGGAAAAATTTATCAAAGGGGTTCTAGTACAAAATCAATGCCTTCGTTGATAAAGTTTTCATAAATGTTGAAAATAGGAACAATCAGGTACGTCAAAAACCTGAACGTCATTATACAGCAATAATTCCTTATGTATACGGACTATCGGAGAAGCTACGCCATATAGGTGACAAATTTGATGTTAGGACGATGTTTGTGAGTTTGAAATTTCAGAGTTTAAACCACCAATCAAATTATATTAATCTTGATTTGTTGCATTTAGCAGTTATAATTCGCAGCTAATATTTATATTGGTTGCGTGGCGCCCTACTTTATCTTATCTTGTATTAGCTTATTTTATATCGTTCTTTTGTGTTAACTATTAAAATCAGACAAATTATAAGATTTCAATTTTTTTGTCAAATTGCTCACTGAAATTGTCCTTTAGCTAATAGTAAGTCATAGACAAATTTGTATTTATTTGTTAACTTTTAAAATCTATAAACTGAGCAGCCGACAGGCATTAGTAAAAATTAATTTTCTAACCATGGTTACATCCATATATGAAGGTTAGGTTACAAGAAAAAGTACAGAAAATACAAACTAACTCTACAGTAATGTACTAAATGTTTGTAGGTCGTAAATATCAAACAATTTCAGTTCGGAAATAAAAATTCAGTTTTCCGAAAAATGTACATGTACATTCCAAGAACTGCATACGACCGTTTAGAGAATTTAAGGGGCTTTCTAATGATGTACAACTCGCCCTCCTTTTCTATACAAATTTTGGGGTTTGTTCATCCCACTGCTCGGAGGTTGGAATGACGATGATGAAACTCAGAAAATCAGTTTTCCTCCTCCAAAATAAAATTGACCTGTCCGAAAGTTTCTATCATTACCATTCAAAAGTAAAAATTTAGACCTCTGCATTCCTATGCATTATGCAGTATTGTGAAGTAATTGGACCTATGACACGACCGATGATAATATCAAAAGTGGGTGAATTAAACACTATTTTAAATTTTGGAATTTAGTAAGTGTAGGAATTAGGGAATTATCAACGAAAAGTGGCCTGGAAAATTCAACCGTCCGATATGTAAACACTAGCCAGACTTTATTTCATATTGGAATTTATGTAACCGCAAAGTTCATAGGTTCAATAAAATTTAATACCCTGTATCTCAGAAACCGCCACATTAAAAATTAAATTATAATAATTACATGTCTAGAATCCACCCTTGTGAGATTGGCTTATAACTTTGTTACACGTTGTATTTTAAGCTCACTCACGTCTAATATCCAAAACATAGATACTATTTCTAAATAATTTATAAGCAATTCAAACTAAAAAAAGCTACATGCGTGCACAGCGTTGCTCCAGTTTTGTTAGAAAGGTTCTTAATAAAATGTATTACAAAAGATACGTGACTTTCTGGTCAGGATTCCTTATGTTCACATTTAGAATTCCTGTTATTGTCCTACTTTAAAGACTTGTTTCTTGTTCCATTACATAAAAAAGTTATTGTTGGTTTCCACTTACCGTGTGACGACTGTTGTGGGATAGTCGGGACTGGAATGACTTTTCCCATAAGTACTCGAGCACCAAGCTCATTTTCTCCACCCCAATTCCCATAGGAAGTGGATCTCTCAAGAAGCCTTTGCCTTGCGTGTTTCTCAATGACATCCGCACAAACATAGCGGCCGCAAAATCTGGCCCATTGGTCTGCTCTAAATCCTCGTCCGTTATCACGCAAGGTAGGATTTGCTCCTGAAACAAAGTGTAATTTCACTCACTGAGGGACCTAAACGCAACTTTAGAATTCCAATAAAAGTAATATTAAGAATAACGGTGTGGTGAAATGGGTTAGATCAGAATATTGCCTCGATAAAAACAATTCAAACTAAGGGAACAGTAGTTTATATTTTATTCAGTGTATATTAAATGTAGGAAGGTATTCGATTATATTTTTAAATCTCTTAAAAAATGACTTGAAATGAAATGATGAATTTTTTACAAAGGTGTTGTCTCTTGATTCAGATTCATATTCTTTATTTGTCTTTTCAATGTTATTTACACAACCCGACATGCCGGTATAATATGTAGTAAATTTAAAAAATAATAAAAGAATTCGTGATAATAAATATTTAAATATTGTCTGATAGTTATTTGTGGCATTCTATGAATATTCTTTCCTTTTATTTGGGTTTTCTACTACATCCTTTTAAAAAACAAATCACCGAGTAAATAATATAAATCGGAATAAACAGAGAAATAATGTATTTTGCTGACGTTTCGGAAAGTAGTCTCTTTTCGATTTCAGGGTTTTTATTCGAAGAACTTTTATTTGCTGTGTATGCTAAATACACAGCTTTAAGATTCTGTTTGTGTTATTTTCATAGATACTTACACAGAACTGATGATATTTTCTTTTAGATAATGTTGAGTTTGTTAGGTTCTCCTTTTAACATTTTTTTTTTTTTATACATTTATTTAACGTCGGCCTATTTCCGCTACTGAGGCCTAACACCGACGCCTGCCCCCAACCAGGAATTTTGCCGAACCTCTTCCCTTAAGAAGAGTAGGGATCTTTTACTTGCCTAACATTTAATAGGCAAGGGACCGACGGCTTTACATCCCCTCCGAAGGATGGTATATCTCCTATTCAACCCTCGCCTAAGGTTGTATAGCTTCCGCGCATACACTAATATACAAGCCGCTGGAAGATGTGTGAGGCGAGAACGCGGTTTCCGTTGGAATGGTCACCCATCCAAGTACTAACTGCGCCTGTCGTTGCTTTACATCGCATACCGAAGTATGTACATAGTAAAGACGCACCTACGCTCGCCCCTCCCTTTTAACATTGGTAGCCAGGTTGTACAAATATCTACAGAACAATTCGATCCACATTTATCTTCATTTAATAAGATATTGATGATTCTTTAATTTTTCTTTTTTTTATTATGTGTTATATTATTATGTATGTTATTATGTATTATGTATACGGAAAAGCAGTCACTGCTTCCCTATCTCTACTTATTACTCAGTGTCAAGAAATTTCCCCCATTCCACAACGCCATCTCTTAGAGAAAGGTTGAACACATACCGAAAATATGTAAAATTTTATTTAAAATATTTTTTGTTCAATGACTTTTTCTGTGCGACCAATAGAACACGAGATATAACGATTCAAAAAAATTTCAAGATGGCGGATGAAGCAAAAGGGCGGAGGTCACCTTTTTGGTTTTAGACATTCTAAGTGTAGACCCGTCATATTTTACATCAAAAATGCAAAACACGATGTAAGCTGAATTTTTGGTTCGTTACTTGGACCCATTAGGGAAGTGGGGAACTATGTTTTGCAAGCAAAAAAGTTGTGCTAGCTGCGTAATACTTGAAGAACTGCAAAATTTTCTCACTTTTTACACTTTTTGCAATTTAACTCACAAAATATGCGTTTTATGACATTAGTTGTCATTATCATTTTTAAAGTATATTAAATTTGTGACAATTTAAGCCCACCGCAGCTCCGTATATCTAATAATTTTTGAGATATAGTACTTCAAAAATTGGCATTTTTCAAAAAAATCATAATTTTTAAGTTTTGCTTATGTTTTCAACCAAATATCGGCACAACCGCGCATCCTACGAGAAAAATTATAAGAAAGTAAGTTTTAGCACATTTAATTACCTTTCACATAAGCAAAACGGGGCCAGTAGACCGTATAGTTCTCTTACAATCGCCAAAAACACAAAAATTGCGAAAATAGAATTTTTAAGACAACTAAACAAGTTGAACAAACAAGTTCATGTTATAAGTATAACATGAAGTTGTGGGCATTAGACGAAAGAAAAGCCAGGTACAAAGTTGTTATGTCTATTTACATTTATTATGTGTGTTCATTTATCTATATTGTGTTCATATTTATAAATAAAAAGTTACTCTTTATTTACAACTTGAAGTGGCCAGGATCAGAATTCATATTCAGAAAAGTTAATAGACTTTCTGTCTGATAATGTGGACAATGTGTTCTTTCAGAAAAGTGGCAGGGATGAATCAGGCTCTCTGCAGTTTTCTTCTATATCTTTCAATTACGGAGAGCTATCGTTTCCCCCAGGATTTGTATTATTTGTGCACGCCTTCTCCGGTTGTGACACTACTTCTCCCCGTTTTTGGCATGGAAAGATGAAGATGTTGGGCGTCCTCCTAAAACATCCACGGCTGGTTGATGTGGCTACCATTTTCCTGCAGCCTGATGCCACGCACGACGAAATGGCCGCTGCTAAAAATAAGCTTCTTCTGGCTCTGTATGGAGGAGAAGTCACCAGCACTTTTTACACTCTCCGTTACGAAATCTTCGTGCGATCAGTTGCCAACGCCAAGATCCACCTGGCTCGTCTGCTATCAACTGAAAAGGCTGCAGCTCAACATGCATATGGAACATACCAGCAGGTTCACGAGTGGTTGGGTGTAGAAAAAAAAACAACTGGTGCTGGACCAGTAACCAGCAGGGGCTGTTCCTGTGACTTCAACAAAGGACCCAGCTCCTCAAATCCTCCTAAAATTCATATCATGCAAGTGCCGCAAAGGATGCCCTGGACGAGGTTGCATGTGCCAGAAAGCAGGGCTAAAGTGCTCTGTTTTCTGTCAGTTCTGTCGGGGTAAGTAATGCTAAAATGTCTCCGCAATTGAAATAGACGACTCCGACAACGAAGAACCTTTGGAGGAGATGTTGTCTCAACAAGAGTTGCCTCAACAAGATTATCAATCGGCACCGTCAAAAAAATGTAAAATTTAATTTTTTGTAACATTTTAATTGTTTTCCGTAACATAAGAAATGTCAGTAGACATAATAACGTTTTACCAGGTATTTTCTTTCGCCTAATACCCACAAATTCATGGTATAAGTGTTTCGTTAGGTCCATATCTTAAAATTTCTATTTTCTCAAATTTTTTCTTTTTTTTTTTTTATATATATAACCAAGAAATAGCTTGCCAAATTTTAGCAAAAAATATCCAACAGTGGCCGCAATTCCGTTTTTAGTCCTAATTTCACAAAACTTTCCCCAATTTACCCAAATGGTCGAATGAATTTTTTTTACCAAAATGAAGGTATTCTTATGTACTTTCATGTGATGTAACTAAAAAATAACTTTTTTTTAATTTAGCCGATTTTTGTAATTTATGATATATACATGCGCGCGGCGATTTCCTGTCATTTTCGGTATTATACGTATGCGCGCATAAGTATACGTGTAATTATTAATTATAAAAATTTCAGTATTAATAATAAAGAGTTTTGTGAGCAGGTTTTTAATATTTAGATAAAGAAAAACTCTCGAAGGTAAGATAAAAAATTATTTTCGAAAATTCACTCATTAAACTTTTTACATATATTGATTATTATTTTATTATATTCATGTTTTCTTTTTCTAGTAGTTGTACTAGATGTGCTACTACAAGAAGTGTCTACTTCCGAATCGGTAACTAGAGTTTGGAATATTTCTTCACCCTCCGTCATCGCTAAAATCGTATACACCTAAGATATTCTCTAAGGTACAAACATCTTCATAATTATCATCTTCTTCGAATTTTTCATTATCATAAATATCAGGACTAATTTCTAATTGCTCGTCAACAATATTATCTGCATTTTGACACAAAGTATTCCTTCCATTGTGGCTTAAATTGCTGCATGTCACGCCAATGGTTTTGCATGAGCAACGTTTAGTTTTGCAAACGATCATACAATAATAAGCAATAATATTGAGTAATTCATTAGGAAGAGGAGCTTTATTAGTCCTTATCGGCATCAGTTCATTATCTGTTGTTTGCTGCCATCCAAAATCCTGTCAATTTTTGTACTTCAGAGAATATCTCAGATGTATACGACTTTAGCAATGACGAGGGTGAAGAAATATTCCAAACTTCAGTTACCGATTCGGAAATAGACACTTCTTGCAGTAGCACATCTAATACAACTACTAGAAAAGAAACATGAATAAATATTGTAATTTTTATAATGAATAATTACACGTTTACTTGTGCAACGCATACGTATAATACCGAAAATGATGGGAAATGGTCGCGCGCATGTATATACCAAAAATGACGAAAAACGGCTAAATTAAAAAAAAGTAATTTTTTAGTACATCATGTGAAAGTACATAAGAATACCTTCATTTTGACAAAAAAAAATTTCGTTCGATCATTAGGCCAAATTGCGGCCAAACTGTTGGATAGTTTTTACTAAAATTTGGCATGCTATTTTTTGGTTAAATAGGTTACTTTTGTCTAAAATTTCATCAAATTAGGTTTAGTTTTGGCCAAGTTAGCCGTAATTAAATTTTTGACGATTTTTCAGTATATTTATATACACATCGTGGGTGCCGGTGAACCGATTTTCACGAAATTTGAACTGAACATTCCTTGAACATCTCCAATAAAAGGGTACCATTTTCGTTTCTTAAGTCGTATTTTAAAGGATCCAAAATAAATTTAAACTTAAAAACCAGCCACTTTCCCCTTCTTCGCGGAAAAAAGGGTTACCCCACCTACTCGAAGCGAAAAACTCAGGGTATTCTTAGTTTAACCAAAACAAACATATTTTTCTATGTCGCGTTGATCCATGTAAAATTTTCTCTATCGCCTTATTTTGGGCTATTTTTACTCCACTAAGTTAATAATAATAATTTTTCTCGTAGGATGAGAGGTTGTGCCGATATTTGGCTGAAAACAAAAGCAAAACTTAAAATTTTCATTTTTGGAAAAAATGACAATGTTTGAAGTGCCATAACTCAAAAATTATTAGACATATGAAGTTGCGGGTAGGCTTGAATTATGACAAATTTAATATACTTTAAAAATCCTAATGACAACTAACCTCAAAAAATGCATAATTTGTGAATTAAACTGCAAAAAGTGTAAAAAGTCCGAAAATTTTGCAGTTTTCCACGTATCACGTATTACGCAGCTAGTACAACTTTTTTTTACTTGCAAACGTAGTTTCCCACTTCCCTAATGGGTCCATACAACATACCAAAAATTCAGCTTTACATCGCCTTTTGCGTTTTAAAAGTTTTTATTTGTAAGATATGACCTAGAGTCCAGTACGTGGGGGTTTTTTGAATGCAAAAGGTGGGGTAATAGTGTTTTTTTAGTATGTTGTTAAGCTTGGGGCCCTAATGAAAAATCCAAGCTTTCAACCTCGAGGCGCATGCGCTCGAGCCGCCAGCTTGGATTTTAGGTACAAAAATTTGGTTTTTTGATAATAACTCAAAAACGGTGTCTTTCACGACAAAAGATGTTCTATACAAAATTAAAGAGGACAATTATTTTGTAGCACACATATGTTAGGAGTTACAGCTCCGTGAAGTTGCACTATTTGAAAAAAAATACGGAAACTTCATTTTGGTTCAGTTTTATTTTATTATTCTTATTATATATCATTATATTTGTACATGATTATTAAAAAAAACTAAAAGGCACTTGAATATTATCATTAACAGTATTATACTTATCGTAAATAAAGTTAAAAGCGAAAAGTATATCGCATTTTTTTTTTAAATTTATGAATAGTAAATTATGATTTTAGAGCGTTACAAAAATTAATTTCTACTACATTTTGGTACGTTTCGATGGTCCGGGTTGGTTATTGACGGTGTCCTGGTCGTAGTTTTGGTCCGTAGCCTGAAAAATGTCGTCATCCTCGTCCTCGCTTTCAATGCGGATTTCCGGCATATTTCCGCAAGATTCTCCGTTGCAGAAGCCACATACAACCGAACATTTAAGTCCAGCCTTTCGGCAGCTGCATGCCCCACCACACCCCTTTTTGCAGTTACAAGATACCGATTTTAATAAGGAATCGGGAGCTGGTTTTTCCGCCATTGTTATGGGAGTGAGCCCGTAAGCGCCATGCTTCCAACCCCAGTCTTCAGCATTTTTCTCTATGCCTCTCCATTTCTGTACTTGGTGGAACGTCCTAAAGGCGTGGAATTGCGCCGCGTCTTTTATAGGTGGCAAAGAGGCAAGATTAAATTTGCTTTTCAGCGTAGATTTGGCGAAGCGTTGGCAACGAATCTCTTCCAAACTCTCTTTATCCATGTTGCCACCATATAAAGCTACAAGAAAGCGTACTCCGGCCTCGGCAATCTCCTCTGACGTGGCATCGTGTTGGTTGAAAATTTCAATTATTTCATGAACCGCTCTGTTTTTTTCTATCAGCGTACAAAATTTAGTTTTTCCCTGATTGAATAGGGATGACGTTGTGTCACAACCACTGAAGGCATGCAAGAACAGAATGCGCTTGGTTGCTTCTTCGTATTTGAGGCTACTTGCTGAATATATACTCTCAGCAGTTTTTCCTCTCCCAGGTTTACGGAAGTAGATAGAACTTTCGGCTGGTGCTAAGGCTGTCACAAGTACTAAAAGGTTAACATCTTCCCCAACCACAAAAACAGCATCAAATATTGATTCACTGCATAAAGAAATTACAGTGTTGACAATCGGCATCATCTTCAGCTTGTTTAACTGTAAATGCAGCTAGCTCAAATTTGTTCTTCAGCATCGATATGAGACGAACTTTATTTTTTTCATTGGCTAAAAATCGCTCCTGCGAAACTTGCACCACCAGTGTTTCATCAAAAAGGACATCGGCAGACACGTGCTTTTTTGATCGACGAAGTCTTTCTGCGGTCCTTGTATTTGTATTGCCACCATCAGTTGGATATCCATCAAAAACAACAATTGCGTGGGAACCAAAATGATCTTGCACATATCGAACATATTTGTCACAAATCGCTCCAAACAAATCATTTTGGTGCCACACAACTTTGTGTAGGAGATATCCCCCCCATCCATCACATTGATCTGGTTATCTCCGAATTGAAATTCATCGGAAAGCGGTGTGAATACGGAATATAAAGATGACTTGGTTCCTTTGCGCATTCCTGCTTCCAAAAAAAGCGACAAAGGAAAGGGGGGCCAGCTCGTATTTAAGGAAATCCTTTATCTCGTCTTCGGATTTCTTAGCAATGCACATTCTTTGAAACAGCATTAGTGGGTTGAGGTAAATAGTTTCTTCGCCGACTTTAATGCTGCTATTAACTGCTAGTAGTGGGATAACTTTATCTTTTCGTTTAAATTTAATTGCCTCAAAATTTTCGTACGTGTTAACCATTTTGTTCAAACCTTTCAAACCCATTTCCCTGGACAAATGACAGTTTATCGTTGCATCTCCAACAATATAAAATTAAAGTAGAGTCTCTTTAAAAATTATTTCAATATGATTGGCATTTGTTTACATTATTTATTTTAGTTATTAACAGCCAAATAACAAAATATAATACTTTTTTTTTTCAAATAGTGCAACTTCACAGAGCTGTAACTCCTAACATATATGTGCTACAAAAAAATTGTTTTAACAAAAAAATTTTGGAAATTTTGTCCTCTTTAACTTTGTATAGAACATCTTTTGTCGTGAAAGCCACTGTTTTTGAGTTATTATCAAAAAACCAAATTTTTGTACCTAAAATCCAAGATGGCGGCTCGAACGCATGCGCCTCCAGGTCGAAAACTTGGATTTTTCATTAGGGCCCCGAGCCTAACAACATACTAAAAAATCACTACTACCCCACCTTTTGCATTCAAACACCCCTTTTTGATACCCACGTACTGGATTACTAGTGGTCCCCCGATAACATTGAGTATGACAAAATCGAGTGTGCAATTTTTTCCAGGTCATGGGACTTTTATTATTTTTCTATTTTTGGAACATTTTTACTGTACTACAAGGTTACCTATTTTCTAACTAATGCAGACCCAGAAGCATGCTTCTGAAAATTCAATTGTAATTAATTGTTCCAAGATCAGAAACATTTTGATCAGCTGCAAAAACACGTCGACTAATTTCAAAAACTTCAAGCAATTTTTTTCTTATAAAATTATTTGAGGTTGGCTGCCGAGAGCTTTTCGTCTATAAGCGCATTTTGCTATTTTAGAAGAGTGTCAGTGATCTAGTAATAACTTGTCAAAATGCGTAAGTAAGTGTCAACTGATAGGTATTACTTTTTGGCGTATACTTGAAAACATTGAAAATGGGCAAAGACTATTACAGCATCTTAGGACTATCCAGAGGTGCCAATGATGACGAAATTAAGAAGGCATATAGAAAACTTGCACTGAAATATCACCCAGATAAAAATAAATCTCCTGAAGCGGAAGAAAGATTTAAAGAAGTAGCTGAGGCGTACGAAGTCTTGTCTGATAAAAAGAAACGCGATATTTATGATTCTGCCGGCGAAGAAGGTCTCAAAGGTGGTATTCCTGGAGGAAGGGATCCTTTCAGTGGTGAAAGTTTTACATACACATTTCATGGAGACCCGAGAGCAACTTTTGCCCAATTTTTCGGTAACACTAATCCATTTCAAGAGTTTGTCGGGATTGATGACCCTTTTGAACATGAAATAAGCTTCGATGACCCACTTGGGGCGTTCTTCAACATTTCGAGAAACTCAAGGCAGTCGCCAAAGAAACAAGATCCACCTATAGAGCATGAATTGATTATATCTTTGGAGGATATATTATTTGGTTGTACAAAAAATATGAAAATTACGAGGAAAATATACCATAATGGCGTATATGAGAAAGAAGATAAAATATTGAACATTGTTGTGAGACCGGGATGGAAGGCTGGAACTAAAGTAACATTTGCAAAGGCGGGCGATCAAAGTAAGAACAAAATACCTGCTGACGTAGTCTTCATAATTCGTGATAAACCCCACGAGTGGTTTAAGCGAGAAGGAAGTGACATTAAATACACAGCTAAAATAACTCTCAAGGATGCCCTGTGTGGGTGTGTTATAGATGTCCCAGTTTTAGGCGGAGGAAAACTCACATTGAATTATACGAGCGAAATAATTTCTCCCGATACAGTGAAACGTGTAACGGGCCAAGGATTGCCTTATCCCAAGGAGCCATCCAAACGGGGCGATTTAGTTGTGACTTTCGAGATCAGTTTTCCTTCTTACCTTCATAGTAAAGCCAAGAATATGATAGCTAATCTACTTCCTTAGATGTAAGTTGTTGGACAGATATATAAATTTACTGTCGGTAATATGTGTATGTGTAAGTTTCAAACTTGTTATATTGAGATATGGTTAATTAAATTTTGTTGTAAGTGTTATGTTTTTTTTTAATTACTTCCACGTTCAGTGAAAGTATAGTAACGCAAAAAAAAATTAAATTTTTTTTGTTGAAATAAGCTTAAAACGTTAAAATTTTAAATTTGAGCGAAACAAATTTACTGTCTGTCGGTCGGTCTGTTACATTTTTTGTGGGCATGTTTACTCTGGAACCGTTAATGATATTGACTTGAAATTTGGTCCACATATGTATTATAACGAGATCTGGAACTGGATTATATTTTGACATAATTCCGTTGAGGGGTTCGGGGTAAATAAGGGTAAATAGGCAAAGTAAGCAGGTAAGGGTGCATAAAATTGCAATTTGGGGCATGTACGAAAAGTCAAGGTCTCAACATTTTCTTTGGCATCAGCCACTTCCCCTTTATCATCCCCAATACCCCTCTTATGATGAAAGGGAGTAAAAAAATAAAATGTGATTTAGTATGTATACAAGAAGTAAACGTCTCAAAAAAAATTTTTGGGCATTAGCCACCCCCTTTACCACCCCTATTCCCACCACCATTTTATTATTAAAAGGAGTAAAACATTACATTGGGATTTAATGTGTATAAAACTTGGATACAAAATATGCATGGGGGGGCGAGCGTAGGTGTGTCTTTATTATGTACATACTTCGGTATGCGATGTAAAGCAACGTCAGACGCAGTTAGTACTTGGATGGGTGGCCATTCCAACGGAAACCGCGTCCTCGCCTCATACATCTTCCAGCGGCTTGTATATCAGTGTAAGCGCGGAAGCTATACAACCTTAGGCGAGGGTTGTATAGGAGATATACCATCCTTCGGAGGGGATGTAAAGCCGTCGGTCCCTTGCCTATTAAATGTTATGCAAGTAAAAGATCCCTACTCTTCTTAAGGGAAGAGGTTCGGCAAAATTCCTGGTTGGGGGTAGTTCGTCTACAGGCGTCGGTGTTAGGCCTCAGTAGCGGAAATAGGCCGACGTTAAATAAATGTATATATAAAAAAAAAAAAAATCTGCATGTGGAAGTAGTGATTCCTTGGGCAGCGGTTTTTACAAAGCAACGGACTATATGATTCTAGCTCCTAGGAAGACTTCTCAAATAATGTTAGAATTAAATATATCTACTCTTTACAGATATGGAAGAAATTAAAATGTGTTTAATGCAGGAACAATAAGCAAAAATTTCAGAAACAAAGAAATTTGCTGTAAATATTGTTTGCTATTGAAATTTTTTGGGGGATTTCTAGCAGATTACTAATACAAAAACTCTACATTTACTGCAGATCTAATTCTGATTAGCTAGAACATTAATATAATAATAATAAATCGTCTTTATTTCTATCAAATAGCACATTTACATAAATAAACGATGGTTCTTTTATATTATGGGCTGTCAGAAGGCGAAGTTTAGCCATGGCTATTCTTACACTTAACCCTCTGATCTACCCAGGGATAATGTTTTTACAAAATAAAAAATGTAACTATAAAAACAGAATAAATGGCGTAAAAATATATACAATATTGATTTTATTTTTTATCTGCTGATGCAGAAGACATGTTTTTAATTTATTTTTTAAAGACAGGATACTTAATGATTTTAAATCTATAGGAACTTTGTTATAATAGAAAACAGCATTGTAGGTAAAACCTCTTTGAAACAAGGCTGTCGAATGATGAGGCATAGTGAGGTTACTTTTTTGTCTAATATTAACAGAATGTATATGAGATCTCTGCGTAAGTTTATCAACTATATTACCACTCTTGTGAATTAACATTTTATGCACAAAAATATTAAGGTGCAGTATTCTTCTATTTGCCATATTTAACCATTTGAGCACATTAATTTTCTGCGAAATATGATCAGACCTTTTCAAACCAAAAATAAACCTAACACACGAATTTTGCACTTTTTGAATTCTATTTTTATAAATATTATCAAGACAGGGTCCATATATAAAATCACAATAATTAAATAATGAGAGAATAAGCGATTCTGATAAATATTTCCTTAAATTAAAACTTAAAACAAATCTGTTTGAATATAAGATTTTTAAAGCAGAATGGACCTCTGTAATAACTTATTTACGTGAGACTTAAATCTGAGGTCATTATCTATTATTAAACCCAAACTTTTAGCTGAGCTAACAACTGGCAACATGTTTCCATCTATGTTAATATTGATAATGTTTTTTATTTGGTTATAGTAGTTCTTGGAAGTAAATATCATGACTTTAGATTTAGTAGAGTTTAATTTCAAGTTGTGTTGTTGACTCTTGTTGAAAATAATAATAAAATGTCAAATATCTCTGAAACGGCTAGGTTTGAGTATAGGATATGCTACATATTTTCGACTCAGAATTTTATGCTCTTTTCGAAAACCCTAAAATATATATAGGGTTATCTATTTGACATAAGCAAGTTGGTATCTATTGTAATTATTTTAGTTGGATTGGCCACACCGACATTAGTAATTATCTAAATTTTCAAAATTATCTGATGGGTACTTTCCTCTATATCGATCGATTCAGTTCCCGGTGAGACACCCTGTATATAATGCTTATGAAATATTTTAATAGAAGAAGACTGCTGTAATATTTGATAAAATACAACAAAAATATTGCAAGGCATACTGACTAGCATTTCGATGCTAAGTTGGCGTCATTAGGTGGTGATTAAATTTATAATTGTACCTGAAGAATTAACTTATTTTATAAAATTATGAAGAGTACCCTGTAAAATGTTCAACAATCGTATGGAAACTTCAGTACATCGACATATTTACGTAATTCTTTTCTCAGTTTAAGTGATATAAAGATAAGAAGGATGTATGAAATAGTCATCCTACACATTACTGTATTAAAACACAATCAAATGGACGAAAGTACATACATAGTAATAAAAATTCTAATCTCTCTACGCTTCGTTTTACATCTAAAATCATTAATGACAGTCTGTGCTCGATTAAATTCATTTAATGGAAAACTATAATATAATTGCGTATCATCAGCATAAGATTGTATGTTACAATTGGTGACTGAATTTAAAATATGAGCAGTGTATATTATGAAAAATAATGGTCCAAGGGTGGACCCTTGAGCTACACCAGATGAAATATCCACAAAATCAGAGTATGAATTATTAATTTTAATTTTCTGTTTTCTATTGGAAAGATATGATTCTACAAAATATAGAGCATTAGTAGAGATACCATAATATTTTAATTTTGAGACTAGCAATTGGTGGTTGATGGTGTCAAAAGCCTTAGAAAAATCGAGCAATACCAGCACACTAATCAATTTTTTATCAGATAGTGTAATGATGTCATCAATTACTACAGCCAATGTATTAGAAGTACTACAGTTTTGACGAAAACCAGATTGACAAACTGGAACTATGTTATTTGTAGACACAAATTCATAAATTTGTTTAAATAAATTTTTTTCCAGTATTTTAGAAATACAAGGTAAAATGCTGATAATTCTGAGATCAGAGTATTCAACTGGATTGGGAATTTTTGGTAAAGGTAAACCAATAGCCTCTTTCCAGAGTTCTGGATAACAGTTTTTTTCTATACAGAAATTGATGATATGTGTTATATAAATATCAATAAATGGGCTGCAGTATTTAAGCATAATGGAAGATATATTATCCATACCATAGGCTAACGTTTTAATTTGAAAAAGTGAATCATGCACCTGCTCTATGGAGGCAAGCTTAAATTCAAATTTGAGTGAATTATCATATAGATTATTTTCATAAAAATTTATTAACTGCCGACAATTTCGATTATCTTGTTGTATAAATGTAGAAAAATAGTTGCTAATATTATTTGGGTTCGAAAGTTGCGTAGGTATAGGTTTATTAGATTTACTCGTTATATTAAATGCATTTAAAGTAGATCAGATTTTCTTACTGTCGTTGTTCTGACAAAAGTTATTTAAATATGCTCGTTTTTCTGCCCTAATTGATGATAATGTGATATTACGTAACTGTTTGTAATATTCCCAGTCATTAATTAAGTTTGAATTTTTAAATTTTTTTAAAGCTTTGTTTCTTTCTTTCATAAGAAATTTAATATTAGCAGTAAGCCACGGTTAGCTAAATAATAAATAATAAATAAACACCACAGAAATTAGACAACCTCCGATTCCAGAAGTCAGATGCTTGTGTGGAAGGGGGTTACACATTGAAACAACGCGGACATACAGCCATTTCCTCCGACAGTACCGGAGCCGGAATTCGAACCCGGAGGAGCGATACCCGTGTGATTAATCGCGATTGCCACCTCGCGCCTTAACCCACGCAGCTATCGGCCAGACAGACAAATCAATGAAAAGATATTGTTAAGACAACTTTCCTTAGAAGTTAATAATAATCTCAAAAATATTATAGTAAAACTCTCATATATTCAATATCTAATATTTAAATATCAAGAATGCTATTTTGTTGAGTATACTAAATGAAGTTAAATATACCGTCTGTCTATTTTATGAAGGTCACAGCAAATATCGCTTAATATCTATTGTAGATGAATAAAACTTTAGAAAAAGTCAGCCCATTTTTTGTGAGCTATATTTCAGTAAAAAGAAATTTGAAATTCATAGCCTACTTTGTAAGATGTATTACAAAAACCTGAAATATTATAGCTTCCTTATTTGAGAAGATACGAAAAAAGTTAAAGGGATGAAAGTTGACGCCAGAGACAATAATAATAATAATAACTGTGTATCAAAAAAATTCGAAAAACGCAGTTGGCTTTGACATACGCTCTTGTTCAAAAATGAAAAGAACAAATCTCAAAGTGGGCCATGACACCATTAATTCCGTTTATTTTTTCTCTTTCCAACGATATAAAACATGTCACAAACATTTTTACTGATAGTGTCAATATTTAATATTTACGAAAACCACAATTCATATCAGTGAATCGTAAAAATCAGCTATACCATAATAGTAAAAATTCACTTTATAATAATTATAATTCAGTAATTATTTATTACAATTTAATACAGACAAACAAATATCTCATAAATAAAAATACAAGTACAAAATGAACATCCAAAAAAACGAAAAACTATGTATAACAGTACGACTTATTATCATACTGAAAAGAAAATGTGTGTATTTATTTTTCTGACCATAAATGCTCAAATTATGCACCATGCATTCTAGTACACAAACGTGCTCTACGAGACACCTCACGCATTACATTTTGGAATATTTCAGAAGTAATTGCCTCACATGCGTTTTTAAATTCTGGTTTTGATGTCCTCAATATTTTCAGGGGCAGTTTGAAATACATTGTCTTTAATGTAAACCCTTCTTCTTAAGGTGCCATCTTCCTAGTGAACGTTGGCTACAATTTCGGCAAAAATCTCTCTCTGTCTTGTGCTATTTTTAGTAATGACTGTGAATTTAGACTAGCCCAGTCCCTAACATTTTCAATCCACAAGCCTCGTCTCTTCTACCCTCAATCTTGCCTTCCATTATTAGTTTTAGAAACTAGAAACTCGTATCTCCTGCCTCTGTATATATGTCCCAAATAACTTGTCTTTCGCCTTTTGACAATTCCAAGAATCTCTCTGTCTTCATTCATCCTTATTAGGACAGTTTCATTTGAGACATGTTCTGTCCATGATATTTTGAGCATTCTGCGCATTATCCACATTTTAAAAGCTTCTAATCTTTCATCGAGCGGGTTCCCATCGTACAGGCTTCACTGCCATATAGAAAGATTGAGTATATATAGGCTTTCACAAATCTGCATCTGATGTTTAGCGATAGCATGGGGTTTGTTAGGAGTTTATTCATTTTAAGGAATGCACTTCTTGCGTTCTCTATACGACAGCGGATTTCTGTTTCCGGATTTAAATCTCTTGTTATCCAGCATCCTAGGTATTTAAACTTATAATGTAACCCCAGACCAATAAAATCCAAGGGAGTAATATCGGGTGATCGAGCTGGCCATAGAATGGATCATAGTTGTCTATCCAGCTATGTGGCATAACTTGCTTTAAATAATTTGAATATATTTGTGTGAGGTGGAGCCCCATCTTGTTGAAAATATGAACAATTTAATCTTTCTGTCACTGTTAATTTATAAAGAAAATTTTGAGATTGGTTTTGCAGCAAATTAAGGTATCTACGAGCGGTTAATTAGCCATCATAAAAATAAGATCCAATTACTTTACTCCCTAAAAGACCCACCCAAGCATTCGTAAAAAATCTTTCTTGGAAAGCAGTCTCTCTCTCTCTCTCTGTACCAATGAGTATTTTCTCGTGTTCACTTATAATGCATATTTCTATTGAAAAATCCATTATTAGAAAAATTTGATTCGTCTGACCAAAAAATTTTGCTGCATACCAGCAGGTCATTCCTTTTGTTATTTAACAACCATCTACAAAATCTTACTCTCCTCGGCTTATCTCCCTCATTTAAATGTTGAACTTTTCTCATTTTGTAGCATCGAAATTTTTTTTTTTTTCAACATTTTTCTTGTACTGTCTTTTTTTCTGCGACAGTTTGTCTGAAGTTACAAGAAGTGGGATAACTGTTTCTAAAACTTTATTCTTCTACAATAGATGTTAAGTGAAATATTTGGTATGGCCCTCGTAAAATAGACAGACAGTATGTAGCTGTGACAACATACGCCAGTAAAATAAGTTAGAATCTAGATAAATTAAAAAGTTTCTAATCAAAGATTACTGAATATATAAAAATATGTAGAATTACTTTGTTTAAATAATTTTTTCAATAAGATATTCTGGAAACATATTCATTTTACTTTCTCATCTATAGAGAAAGTATTGGCCTCGCTAAAAAATCAAATTTCATATTTTGATGACAGTGGATATTTAAAGCCAAAACATACCAAATGTAATCAAATTGGTATGCCGCATGTGTGTCTGTTTGTGTGTGATATGTATTTCTCGAAAATGGCTCAACGTGGAAATCTGAAATTTTAAGTATAAGACCTTCCAAGAAAGAACGCTGTTGAATATTAGTAAAATCGGTGCACCAGGGATAGCTCTAGTCAAGGCAAAAAATAGTACATTATACACTAAGGGAGAGAAACGTCTTAGTTTTCCTGAGGTGTAATTTGAGGCCCGAGGGCGAAGCCCGAGGGCAACAAATACATCGAGGGAAAGATGGCGGTCTCTCCCGAGGTGTATATACTATTTTTTCCACGATCGGGAGTAGAAACATTTATTTATTTAAATAAAGAATTATAATGAATTGGAGCGAAATTACAATATTTAGAAGCCTTTGGGATATTTCCATTCAACGTATCATGGCAACGGATATTTGTTTATAAATACATTTGTCAAGTGCAAAAGTTGAGTTTTGGCAACCGCAAGATATCGTTGAAGCTGCCGGTGCGGCAGTTTTAAACTTATTACCCACAAAATCAAGAAATTTGTATGATAAAGCGTACAATCAGTTCAGAGAATGGTGTAAGAAAAAGAAGGTACAAACGTACACGGAAAATGTTATGCTGGCCTATCTTCATGAAAAATCAAATGAATATAAATCTTCCACGGTTATGTTAAAATCGTGTATGATTGTGTACGATAACATAGATATAAGTAAATATGCAAATCTGATGGCATTTTTGAAAAGAAACTCCGATGGTTATAAAGCAAAAAAATCAAAAATTTTGATAAGGGACCAAATTGACCCTTTTTTATCGCAAGTAAATGACGATGAATATTTAATGATAACGGTAAGATTACATTAGTGTTTATTAAGGTGCATGCATTAATGTTTTGTTACTTTTTTAGATTGCGTTGATCTTCGGAATTTCAGGCGCATGCCGTGGAGACGAATTAACTAACCTAAAAGTTGATGATATTGAAGATGTATCATCTTTAATAATAACAATACCTAATACCAAAACTAAAATGTCCCGAACCTTTGTAGTAACCAGAAATGAAGGAAACATAAATGTACTCGATCTATATCGTAAATATGCCGCATTGCGTCCCTCTCGCACCAGTCATGGTCGATTTTTTGTATTTTATAAATCAGGAAAATGTACTACACAGCCAGTAGGCAAAAACACTTTTGGAAAAATCCCAAGTATAATAGCTACCTACCTAGGATTATCGAGTCCAACATTATATACTAGCCATTGTCTACGTAGATCTTCAGCAACTCTATTAGCGGATGCAGGAGCAGACATCACGACTATAAAACGTCACGGAGGTTGGAAGTCGACGACAGTTGCTGAGGGGTACATTGACAATTCGGTGCAAAACAAAACAGATATAGCAAATCAAGTAAGTACTACAAGCTGCAACTATGGTTCAAAAGACTGAGTAAAGAAAATATTTCATTTAGTGAAGTTCCTTCGAATATTAATTTCAATAGTTGTGAGAATGTAATATTTACTATCAAAGTTAATAAATAAGAATTACATTTTGTTTAACTATTGGGCATGAAATAAAAACTCCCCTAGGGAAATTATTGTCTTATTTCGTCCCTAGGGAGTAAATGCTTTACTTCTGTCACAATTTTGATGCCATTAGAATTCTACTCCCGATCGTGGAAAAATAAAATTTCATAAAATCTAGAAACATTTCAATTAAAAATTATTTAGAATGGAAAATTGAATAGAAACGGTCCATTGCAAATTTTTGTCGAGGGCCAGGGATGGCTTCAGAAAGTCTCCAAAAATTGTGTACCATGGAATCAAACATTATTTCAATACAAAAATTGTTTAGAATGGACAATTGTTGCGGAAACAGTTTCTTTATTTCTCGCCAAGATATCAACGGGGGAGGGCCAAAAAACAAGTAACTGTTTAATCAAAATATGTTTAAAATAGAAATTGTTATAAGTACGTTCCCAACAGAAAAAATTTATTGCGATCATCTTGAAAATTTATACCTACAGATATTTTTATTAATGTTCTGCATACGTGGGAAAAATTTGAGTAGCTTTCGCGGTACTATATTTGTACATATTAGCACCTGAAATTCCCATTTTAACACACTAATGCCTTATGAATTCCATATTCACTTACGTTTTATTTAATTACAATGATAATTTTCTTACGATTTTCTTCAAAATCTGAGAGCTGTTAGAAGAACGAAAGAGAAATATTTTTGTCTAAGAAAATTACTGCAAGCATTATTTATTTTTTTGTGAGATATGTTGAAAATTCGTGTCTTTCGATCGCTCTCGGCTTGTCTCAGATAAGTTGGTGAGTAGGAGTTCGCGACTTAGCAACGTTGCAATTACGCGGGAACGTTTAAAATGCTGTGAATGCACAGATTATGTCGATTAAAATATGGATTATCGTAAGAATAACAGTTCATATTTATGGCAAATCTAGCATCTTTGTTAAAAATCACAAATATATTTTTAACCTCACAAAATATGATAATACACTCTAAAGTAAAGCAACAACGCACGTTCCTATGAGTATAAAAACGAGACCTTGCCAAATTAAGTCAAGCGACACAGTATGTTTATTTTTGTGCTTATGCGCAGAGGGGACAGGGCAAAAAAGTGCAATGCTTATCAGCCTGTTTCTATTTTAAGCATGGTAGTTTACATAGGGCAAGTCTTTTTGTAGGTTCAGAACGACTACCTTTTGCGAACATCCTTAAAGTCGAGAATTGCAACGAAAAGGCTGTTTGCAATTTTTTTCATTGAGTCAAAAATTGTCTTAAATAATAACAACTATTCAAAATGGAAATTCGTGTCAGAAAGTTTTGTCAAATTCTAGTCAAAAGGAACAGGGTGCTCTAGTTAAGCGCTAAATGCAAGTTTTCGTCGAATTAAAAATTTTATAACAAAAATTACTTATTTATCGTGAAAAATTGCACCTAAAAGACATTTTGCAAATTTCTCATCAGAGCACCAGAGGCATCCTCGGGGAGGGCTTGAAAACATTTTCTTAATCAAATTAAAAACCGCTTCAAGTAAAAATTGTTCAGGGTGGAAAATGGTATCAAAAATGTATTTTTAGATTTTCTTGTCACAGCATCGGGGGGACGGTTTCAGGAAGAGCACAGTACAATATTTTGCCGAATCAAAAAAATATTTCTAATGAACATTGTATGGAGTGGAAAATTGTATCGAATAGGTCTTCTGAGAATTTTTCGTCAGAACAACAAGGAGAACTTGAAAACATTTTTTTGTCGATCATCCCTCAATTTAATTTACGCAACTTTAAAAAATAATTAAAAAAATAACGGGCCCGCCAGAATGAAGTATCCATTTTAAATTGAGTTGTTTGTATTAATGGCTAAATTTCTATTAAAAAATTAAACACAAGGTTCTTGAAGAAACACGGACATTTTATTTTTTAAATATTACATCGGTCAAATGACACTTCTGACACTCTTGAAGTCTAGCTCGACCATTTTTCACCACCCTCCCCAACATTTCAGTTCGGATTCGTTTATCTCTGTCCAAAATTATATTTTAGTAGTTCCAAAGTTTGCGGTCGATTAGAAAACACTGTTGACATTAGGCAGCTCCATAAAAATAAACCACAAGCTGAGAGATCCGGTAACTGTGTCGGCCAGTTGATGCCCCCAAATTTAGAAATGACATGACCAGGAAACGTTCTTAGCAAAATTGTCATAGAATCCCTAACAGTATGGGAAGTGGCTCCATCCCGCCGAAACCATATTCTTTCAATACCCACATCAAGATTACGAAGTTGTTGTTCAAAGTTATGCAGTACCTGTTGATAATGTTGTGATGTAACAGTAACCGTCAAGTTATTTTCCTCAAAGAAGAACGGTCTAAAAATTCCAAAGGCGGATAGTGCACGTCACACAGTAAACTTTTTGCTATGGAGCGGTACTTCGAGCAATTGCAGAGGATTTTCCGTCGGTCAGTAGCAAAAATTGTGATTTTTAACAAATCCGGAAAGATGGAAATGAGTTTCATCTGACATCAGCAACGATATTCGGGTTTTCAGCAAATAGCACTTCGAAACGTTTGCAACTGGCATCTCTATAAGACACACATCAACACGCATCTAATACTCACTAACAGTATTGACATAACCAACTGGAGAGTGTAGGGAGTTTACAAGGATACTGCAGCATGCCAAACAGTGTGTTGCAACAACCATAACTATAGATCTTTACAAAGACCAACTCGACGAGGCGGTCAAATGAGACATTAGGGAAAAGAACAGATCAAGATGACGTTGGCAGCAAAATCGTGATATTGATGAAGATCGAGATGATCAAATTGCAACGGCGGATTCGAGTTGCCATAACTACCTGAAGAATGGAGTGAGAAGCTAGAAGTATTAAGTCTTCAAGACAACTCACTGTGAAAATTAACCAGGTCATTGAAAACTACACGGGCAGCCATGCCCGCGGTGACCAAACAGAACGGACTTACAAAAAGCAAATGAACCAGCTCACAATTTTGAAAAATACACAACGTTAATACATCAAATAATCTAGACCATGACCGCATTGAAAATGGCGTTAACGATGTTACTGGCCATGACATCGAATTGGCAAGAGAATTTTTAAAAGTAATGGTCAAACTCCCGGAATTAGCAAAGCTTATCAAGACGCTACCCAGTAATAGAGCCCCGGGCGAGGATGATATCGATTATAAGCTGCTCAAATATCTGCCTAGAAAGAGTATTGTACAACTTATATCATTAACGCTATTTCTATGACTATAGCACTGGCCTAGCCAATGGAAGTGTGCCATAGTTGTTCCCATTCTCAAGGCGAATAAGAATGCCAAGATGGCAGGTAGTTATCGACCAATCTCGCTACTGTCAGCGATCTCAAAATTAGTGGAGAAGTTCATCCTGGACAAGTTAAACTCTGCTCTGGAGAGACTTCACATTAACGATGAGCATCATTTCGGCTTCAGAACGGAAAGAAGTACAATTCAGCAAGCCGTTAGAATCGTGAATGACGTGTTAGTTCAGTACAATCTCGGAAGAGTACCACCATGGTACCCTTAGATATTGAGAAAGCCTTCGATACCGTCTGGATCCCGGGGCTAGTATATAAAATGAACAACTATCATTTTCCGCTTTAATCACAAAACTCGTATACTCGTATTTATCTGTCAGAACGCTGGGGCCCGCAAAGGCCGGTCCTCGCCCCTTAACTGTACAGCCTGTACATTTCCGTCTTCCCTAAGTTCCCAAATACTAAACTGGCGAAGTACGCCGATGATACGGCCATGTATGCATATATAGTCTAGTATACTTTAACTTGGCGTGTGTATGTATGAGTTAATATTTCCGTACCATTTCATTTTCTCTTGTACACAAAGATCCAGAAATATTGTCCACGTAGACAATGTTTCTGGACTATTGCTTTAACTTTGTGTACAATATGGGAGAAAATGAAATCGTACGGAAATATTAACTCATACATACACACGCCAAGTTAAAGTATACTAGACTATAGTCACAATGCTTAGTGGCAAATATGCTATTTAAGGCCTGCATGGCCCGTGCCATGACGTACCATTACCAGTAGAAAATCTGGGTAAACGTCTAGAAGTCGGAATCTATAGTTTTCACGCGTAGAATGACAGAAAATAAAATCATTATACAAATTTCGATAAGGGGCAACAAAATTCCAAAAAGGGAGTGCGTGAAGTACTTGGGTACGTTTAGACAAACTATTGACGTTCAACCGACATATCAACGAAACAATACGGACAGTATATTCCATATAGGTTGTGTTGGCGGGATTAAATTATGGAAAACCAATTTCTGACGATTGTCGACGTTTCGATTTATTATTAAATCATCCTTAGGACTCTGTGGCTATAATAAATAGTAAATAAAACTTGTGGTCAATACATTAAAAATCTATCTAAAAACATGTTTTTGAAATCGACTAAAATTTTATTAAAATATAGTAAAAAAGTTACATTTAGTAATGAAATTTTAAACTGAGAAGGATTAAAATAATTAATAAATAATTACAATAATTGTAAAACAACAACTTATATAGAATTTTTTGATAAATAATATAATACACTACAAAACAAAAAAAAAACAATAAAATAAGCTATCCACAGTCAGAACGGTTTTCCGTGTTATGATTGAATAAATAAATAAATAAATTTACAAACAGATATTTAGGTACAACAAAACAAATAAACGGCCATGTACCAAATAAAAAAATACGATAAAAAAGCTCTTGAAATGCTACAAGACCTATCAACATACAAAAAAATAACATCTGACTCTACCAACACAGTTCAAGCTCGGTGAAATAAACTGGTGCAAGACATGGTAAAAACCAATATATTGATGAAAATATAGGTAAAAAACTCAAAAGTAACAATGGTGTTTTTCCTAAAATATATTTCCTACCAAAGATTGATAAAGACAATACACCGCTAAGACCCATTGTAAGTTTCATAGGAAGCCCCATTTATATGTTATGCAGTTTTGTAGCTGACCTATCAAAATACGCTTTCACTAAAGACGAAAGATATGTTAAAAATTCTTTTGAATTTGTAAAAGACATAAACAACATAATATTGTCAAATAATTATATCCTAATATCTTTGGATGTAAAATCTTTATTTACAAATATACCAGTAGATATAATAATACAACTAATTGAAAAGAGATGGAGTTTAATAGAGTCATACTAACATTTCATTCATTCTTTATAAAAATACTAAATTTTTGTGTTGATAGTAATTATTTTAAATTCCAAAGTGATTTTTACAACAAATATTTGGACTTGATATGGGAAATTGTTTGTCCCCTATTTGTGCGGATATAGTCATGTCCGAGTTACAAGAAAACTGTATTAAAAAACTAAATTATAACATACTTTTTTTCAAAAGATATGTCGATGACATAATTACTGCTGTACCCAAAGACAGTACGGAAGAAATTTTAACAATTTTTAACAGTTTTCACACTAGGTTACAATTCACATATGAATTAGAGCAAAATAACCAACTACCGTTCTTAGGCACAATAGACATAAGAAAGAATAATGTTCTAATCACTGATTGGTATCACAAGACTACCTTTTCTGAAAGATTCCTCAATTATCATTCACCACATTCTATGACACAAAAAATAAATTAATACAATTCAAAACTTAAAATACAAAGCGTTACAGTTATCACATGAAGACTTTTGGAAAAAAATTTAAACTTAATAAAAGAACTCTTAACTGAAAATAATTATCCCATTCAACTAGTAAGGATATTCAATAAAGGAAATGAACAAGTTACGGACAAACAAAATATACAATTAAAAATTTTTCATAAAACACCATACATAAGGAATCTTTCGGAAAAATATGTAGAATATTAAATAATGATATTATTCAAATTACACAAAAAAGTGAAAACACAAACAAATTTTTTTTTACCAAAGTGAAAGCTAAAGAATTGGAATCGGGAATTGTTTATAAAATACCATGTAGCAATTGTGAAAAGGTGTATATAGGTCAAACGGGTAGATACTTAAAATTAAAAACAAGGATAAAAGAACACAAAAATGATGAACAAAATATACATAACCCTCTTAGGAAAAAACTAATCCTACGGCATTGGCAGAACATAGCCTGAACAATCTTCACCAGTTTGTTTTTAATGAAACACAAATTATAGGTAAACAACAAATTTTTTTTAAAAAAGATTGTTAAATGAAATCATATCTATAAAAAAGTATAACAATTCCGTTAGTAAAAGATCGGATGTAGAGAATCTAAACTCAAGTTACTTTAACTTAATTGACAAAATAAAAATCACCTGATGTTATTTCTTCGTAACCAAACTGTTTTTATTTGTTTTTTTTTTATAATATTCTCTCGCCGCAAGAAACATCTTACTGATATCAACCAAATACGCTTATCATTCTGAACTTGACCATTAGATATTCTACTGTTATCCGTTTATTTGTTTTGTTGTACCCAAATATCTGTTTGTAAATTTATTTATTTATCCAATCATAATACAGAAAACCTTCCTGATTGTGATTGTGATTATTTTATTATGTTTTTTTTTGTTTTGTAGTGTGTTATATTGTTTATCAAAAAATTGTATATAAGTTGTTGTTTTACAATTATTGTAATTATTAATTAATTATTTTAATCCTTCTCAGTTTAAAATTTCATTACTAAATGTAACTTTTTTACTATATTTTAATCAAATTTTAGTCTATTTCAAAAACATGTTTTTAGATAGATTTTTAATATATTCACCACAAGTTATATTTACTATTTATTATATTCACATAGTCCTGAGGATGATTTAATAATAAATCGAAACATCGACAATCATCAGAAATTGGTTTACCATAATTTATTGGCCTATTCCCGTCAACACAACCTATACACAATAACATGGCTATTATTACACTCAACAGTATATTCCATGTCTAGGAGTCTACACTCGCTTTTAGTTAGGATTAGAAGTCTGAGCAGACATAATAAAAAATTTATATATATCGTTACTGTGAGACCCGCTCTTACATACGCATTGCTGGTGTGGTGTAGCGCATCGGCAACAACAATGAAAAAACTTTCTGTTTTAGAACATAAATTTTTCCGCCTCATTTCAAATTCATCACGTTATACCCCCTTAAGAGACTTATATGCACGTTTTCACGACATAACAACACTATTGGAATGCATCAAAGTTACAGCACAAAAATTCTATCAATTCAAACTTGGTGATAACCCGCTAACAAACAACATTACTCAAACTGCCATACCAAGCGTCGCCCATCTTCTTGCAACATCTATAGCCAATACTCTTTATATCTTTAACTAAAATAACTATCTAACGCAACTTACATATTTAAATTCTTTCGTCCTCTACTTCGTTCCTTTTTGTTATTTATTTATTTTTGCTTGCGTCCAAATTCCTTTTTCTTAATTACAACTTTCATTAAAAACTATCTTCAAAAAACGTTGACATTCTAAAGCGGTCTGAAATTCCCGCTCAGTTTGGCTGAATTACTTTTTTAGCCAACAATTTTCCCATAATTATTAACCCTATATACTATCAGTCATGATTATTTTTTTACACCATTTCATTGTATTTTATATTATATACAAATTATCTCAATTTCGTCTCGGTGTATTGTCGTATTGTATAAACTAAATAATCTACGAATAAATTACTTGTTAAAAGGGCAATAAAGAGCTTTCCATTCAATTGGATGCACTGTTAAAAAAAGTTATATAACAATAAACAGTTTTAGGGTATGTGTATATTTTTCTGCTTCTTTGACCAAAACTCGTTTTGGTAGTACAGAGAAATGGTAAGAAAAATGTAGTGTAAAAAAAGAGAGCTCCGCTTGTCATACAAAAGCGATTTTGCCCACTTCTACCGAGAATTTTCGCAGAGAGAATAGTTGGGAGACTCGTTAAAACGAAGCCACTCACGAAAATTCAGCCTGCTAGTAATCACTTTAAAAAGGGGCGTCGGACCTCGGACTATTACCAAATTTAATGTGTTGATCTCAAAATGTTGGGCTCCAAATGTACTAGAAATTTGACCTTAATAATTTTCAAAAAAACTAATGTGTTTTGAGAAAAGCGCGTAATAGTTATATTCCTAACTAATGTGGAAAGTGATACTTACCAGCACGCGATTGCCGTTGACCCGGACAAAAGTAGGCATTCGAGTATGGGAAAGATACTTTGCACACTAGTTAGGAACATTATTTCTTCTATGACCTTGTCCAAAATTAAATCGGTACTGTACTTAATATTGTCACAAACAAAGAAGTAGCATCTCCCTTGCCCTGTACTTTACATTCTCGTAACATTCATATTTGTCCACACAACTTGAGGAAGTTTGGATAATAATAATAATATTAGCCAGTTTAATTATGATTGAAATTCATCTAAAACCGGCACTTATTCAGTTGCTGGGGCTAGCCGTATATGAAAACCTGAAAGAGATTTATATTTTAGGCAATTCCTCTTAAATGATCTTTTCTCTAATTCAACCCTTGAGACGTTTTTCATGTTGAGGGAATTGGTCCGTGGAAAAGTATTTTAACACGAACTGCCCTAACTTAGATATGGTGAAACTTTTTATTGAGATACTTCCTGAGTTTGTCCTAATAAAAATAATTTGTTGTTTTATTTTCAGCAACGTTTAGCATATAAATTAAGAAAAGGTTATACCTTATCTAAGAAAATGAATAATGGTTATTATTAGCACCCTAAATGTAGTGAGTTCGTCTTGTCTTGCCTTCCCTACATCGCACCTATTTATAACCGCCTTGTTCTCGGAGTTTTGTTTAAAGTAAAATATAGTATACGTTTTATGCTATTGTAAACATGCAATCAAGTATCATTCTACATTTAAAACGTATTCACAGTTTTACACGTGCTGCTATCTATCATTACTTCAATATAAGACAGAACATTTACATTAAATGAATCCGTTTTTAAAATCATTATTTAAGTTGTTAGGGGAATTCCCACCCATACAAAGTTTGTTGTGCAACTGTAAAATGACTACTAATAGTTACGAGGTTAAGAGGCTAAATCTGCGTAAATAACAGTGTGCCAACGCAATAAGATAACTGGCCCTCTCTCAGGGTGGATTGAAATAATAACCAAATATTATTGTTGGGATATAATACAGGCTGGTGCCAAAGCAGATTTTGAAAGCTAAAAAAAATTTATTAACAGGCAAGGACCAGCCGGAACATTTAGTTAAGGTTATAGTTAAGTGAAAAAACAAAAATTAAACACGAGATAAAGTGAAATTGTAAAATGGGGGAGCTGTTTAGTGGTTGAAAGTGATATTTTGCGATTTTCGGCGAAACGTGACCTCCTAGCAGAAAATATCTGTCACAAAAGTTGTATATAATAAAAAAATCTAAAACTTTCATATAAAGCATTTTTCAACATAACCTCACATTTTCCAAGAAAATGGAGGAGAACTGATTTTTCGGTTTTTTATTCTTTTCTCTTGTAAAAATAATTTAATTTACATAAAATTATGTGAAAGTATACCTTTTTTGCATTGAATAGTATAACTTTTTTTGTAACGTGGGAAACAAGTAGTTTCCGAGATATTTAGATCTTTCGAAAAAGAAACCAAAACCTTCAACGGGAAACTTTATTGGTGTTTTTTTTATTTAAATATTCTATCGGGTCCACTTTAACAGTATTTTAAAATGGTACATATATGCTGATGGTTTATTTTTCATGAAACCGCTTAAAACTGAGAAAAACCAAAGAAGTGACTCTCCGAATCACGAATTTTTCAATATTTTTTATTATTTTCAATTTCTTTTATTATCTATGTAAATAATGGATTAAATTTCAATGGCAGAATTTACTTCAACGTAATATTACTGAAATTGAAAATTTAATTGAAGAAAGTCACAGAAAGCATCTTGTAACTTTTAAATAAATAACAAATTAATAAAAAAATCTTTTAAGTTATGCATATAAATATGGTAGAGAGATTTACAAAATTGTGAATTTGGAAATTCATATTAGGAATAGGTGCCAGACCAAGCAGCCGAATCATACACAAATATACTAGCATTTCTTCACTCTTTTTCGGGTTCCGGGTTGCGATACAACTTCCGGTTTTGCTGTAAAAGGGAAAAGACAATAGTAAAATTATTATTGAGCAACAAAAATTTATCAAGCCTAACTAGTATTTATTTTTATAGATGCAGACCAAATAACCAATGCATAAAATGGATCTCAACTTATAGCTGGTATTTACAAAAGTAAACAAAATGGATATGTGACTAAATCAATTAAGATTTGAACCGGCAACTAACAAATCTACTTTTAAATTGGAAAACTTCCCCCAACTGAAGGAACAGCTGCACAACACTCCTATAGAGTTTATTACCAATTACAAACTTGGCTTAGTTATTTGGGCAACGAGCTCGATAACAAAAAAACTAAACAATGGGGCTGGAACGAACATCTAGGTAGACATGTGTCCAAATTTATTCTAGACAGTTCAGTTCAGACTTAATTTCCGAAAAATTACTAAAGAATATTAGCTACTGCTGTGAAAGTGGTTGTAATAAACAAAGATGTGGCTGCCGAAAAAACGGCTTAAAATGTACCAATTTATGCAGTAATTGTCATGAAAACTGATCAAATAGAGATAAAGATTATCTATGAAGAGCCAGCAAAGTGTCTCGATATTGAAGAGCTCGAAGATGTCGATAATCTCGACGATCCTTGGAATTTGAAAGATTTATTGATGAAGAAGAAGAACAACCACAATGCAAAAAATATAACATTCTTTAGAATTTTATAATTTTTTTATTTTTAATATCAATATATTAATTGCTTTACTTAATAACTATTTATTCAAATATACCTAAAACAGATTTCTCATCGTTATACCATTTATTTAGTGAAAAAATAGTAAAATATACATTAATAAAAATGCATACTGGGGCAATGAGTGAGTCTTAACTCTAGCTTACGACTTCCAGTAGAGTACGGTGCATTGCCATGAAAAACTTAGTTTCAGTATGATTTTTCCCATTTTCTTCATTTAAATTCATTCAACTTTAGCAATATTACAGTGAAGTAAATTCTATCATTGAAATTTATTACATTATTTACAAAAATAATAAAAAAAATTGAAAATAAAAAATATTGAAGAATTCGTGATTCGGAAAGTAATTTTTTTGAATTTTCTCAATTTTAAGCGCTTTCATGGAAAATAAACCATCGAAATATAATACCATTTTAAAGTAGACATTTCAACGGTTAAAATGAGCCCAGATAGAACATTTAAATAAAAAAAAAACACCAATATAGTTTTCCGTGCAAAATTCTGGTTTCTTTTTCGAAAAATGTAAATATTTCGGAAACTATCTGTTTCCCAGATTCCAAAAAAGTCATGCTTGTTCAATGCAAGAAAGGTAAAGACCTTCTTATAATTTCATGTAAATTGAATTATTTTTACGAGGGAAAAAATAAAAAACCGAATAATCAGTTTTCCGCCGCTTGCTTAGAAAATTTGAGGTTATGTTGAAAAATGCCTGATTTGAAAGTTTTAGATACTTTTATTATCTACAACATTTGTAAAGAACATATGCCGCTAGGAGGTTTCGCTGAAAATCGCAAAAACCACTTTCAACCACTAAACAGCACCCCCATTTCACAATTTCACTTTATCTCATGTTTAATTTATGTTTTATCTTTTAGTTATAACTTTAGTTAAATTTTTCAGCCGATCCTTTCCAACAAAATATTGGCAACCAGCCTAATAATAGAGCAAAAGATCTGAAATAGAAATTTCTTAGGTATATGCAAGTATATAACAAGTTGATTTACGTACTAAATCAACTCGTTTGAAGCTGACTGTATAATATTATTAACTGACAGAACATGTCATACTCATTACGCGTCGTTTAGATTGGGCACAAGTATCTGGATTTGTGTGATTTACTTGTTTATTTGACAAATCGTGATACCAATCCTCGTACTTCTTGTCACATATTTTGTGTGTGCAGTGACAATGCGCTGACGCTTGTCCCTCATACGTTGTGTATATGGAATTAATTCAATATACATGATAAATCAGCGTATGCTTTTATAATTTGTGTGGGTTTTGAAAGCCGCCACAAATGTCATCGTAAATGAAAGAAAAACCCTGTTACTCAATGAAAAGGTAATGCAATCCAATGTTTAGGATGTCAGATGTAAGCAGTATAAAGACGCAAAAGTTCGAGGCGATATATACGAATAAATTTGTATCTTTGTTCAGTGTATATGGTGCGACTTTTTGCAACAGATATTCGATGTCATTAAGTCCCATTCGCACATAGTTCTTGAAACAAGTTCCATCCTCCAACTTTAATTCAGAAATTAACTTGTAGGCCCCTTGATTTTCCCTGTATTTCAGAAATGTATGTTGCCACCATCTGCATTTTTGACGCTTCTTTTTAATTTATAAATAATAACAGAGCCATGCAACTAACTCCTTTTTAAATGTCATTTTATCATACCTCAGGCATATAAGTTTTTTAAACAAAGTCTTTTCTGATAGATGTATGGATATATTTCGATACAAATCTAGATACTTGTGTACAATATAAACGTACGTTAATATCTTGGACGATATGCATACAAAAGTTTTTTAAACAAAGTATTTTCTGATACATGTATATGAATAAATCTCGATACAAATCCAGATACTTATGCCCAATTTAATATTATTTTAGACGTCGCTACCACCAATATCTAACAAGTTTTCTTATAACCAATGAAACTAAAAATCATTTTAATATTTGACAATAATTGATATGATAGATCACGGTCAACAAAGCATGACGAATGAGCAACGAAGCGAAGCAGCACCAAGGTATATAACATAATAACTTCAGTGTTTGGAATCTTTCTGAAGAAGATGACAGTATGACTAGCGAAATGTCAAATTCGACGACCACGGCAATGCCCGGAAGAATTGGCTACTGTCGCCGATAAATAGAAGAAATTCCAAAAAATTATGTTTTCTGCCGATTTTAGTACAACTACAACTCTTGTATGCGATGTTAACTGGAATTTTTCACAACACTTCTTAAATCTATCGCCTCATGGAATTTCCATATTACCTATCACTTTCCTTCAAAATAGTATTTGGACACAAATGAATATCAGAAATTTAGTATATTGGTCCTTTTAAAAATAGAACGGCTATATAAAATATGGAAATCAATTAACATAAAGGTCTCATACCACCACGCATGACGAGTACGGAGAATCTCGTGAAGCGTTGATTTCAACTACCATCTAATAGCTTATTAGAGCAATCGTCTGGCACAAAAAATCCAGTAAAAAAAAATTATTCCGCAAATTTGGGACTCATGTTTGTCTGTTTATGCATGACATATTAATATTATCTTGGGTTCACCCGTGGATAAGATTCAAAGTACTTGAATCGCACCAAATTATAATTTACGTATTTACGTACTCTGTATATAGAATGTAAGGATTAGTTGACTCCGAATTACTAAGTAACCAGATATAGGCCGTTTCAGCATAATACACGGTACATTTTTGCCAAAATTCGTTGTAGGATTTGAAACATTTGACCTTCAAATGATATTTAGGTTCTTGACAAGGCTTCCTCCAGGGACTTTCTGCAAGAACTACAAACCCATCCATATAAACTATTTAAATTATTTCTCAGGGTAATTCTTAAAAATGGTTCAAAAACTAAGTTTTTCATGCAGTTTCTAAAAAGGAACAAGAAGGAACTTGAATTTCGTTATTATTCCTAACGAGAACAAAAAAAAATCGAAAAGGTAATGAAAATATACCTATTCGTTTTAGTTTCTGTTGCAGTTTTGAAGGGAATAACTTTAATGTTCATGAAGGCATTTTTAAATATCGCGTGCGGTTGCAAAGTATCTATTCAGAAGTCAGATTTCATTGCAGTTCCTTTAAATCCTCCAAAAGAACAAATGCAAATGCAAATGAACGGTTAGATTTTTAGTGATTAATAGTAAAGACAGTGACAGTTACACCAACAGATCTACAAACAGTTGCTGCTCTCAAAATTATCGACAGGCATTGGCCAGATAGAGAGAGTGAGATAGGTACACCGTACACCTATCATGAACTATATACAGTATTCTCATTTGGAGTTGGCCGCTACTCTGAACAAAAATCTGTGGAGGAGAGTTGAATATATGTCTATGAATAAGCAGAATCTCCACAAGCGAGAACAAGTAAGAAGCAGATTTAGATACATACCATTTTTTTTGAGCATTGGCACAATTGTAGTCCTATATAAGATATATACTTCGAGGTAACCAACATAAATTTAATTAAGAGGATATTTGCCCTGTTCACATGATGTATTTATGAGTATCAGAAAATACCTCATTTCTATGTAAATAACTAAGATAGAAATATCAAACAAAATGTACTGGAAAGAAGAAAGATTATTTTATGACTCCCGTGTAACATTTTTTAAATTTTCTCATAGTTACTGGTTATTTGTAAATACCTGTGGTGATGTGATCAGTTTCAGGAACGGCTTCTGCTTTTTTATCTATGTGATGTATGTAGTTTATTATTGTGGTGTTTCGTGCGCTATATTTTAATAAAACGGTGGTGAAATTGCAGATATTTAAAATTGAACATTTTATTCATTTTTGAGTTATTTAGTTAGATCGAACTATAGACTATCGTAAAGGAAAAAAATATAGACTGCGGTTTCAGCTAAACGTAAAAAAGTCTAATATATATTATGAATTCAACAGGTAAAACATATTAAAACGATATTATGTATAGATTAATAGCGGTTATTATCTTCTTGGAAATTCTCTCGCTATAATTCTGTCCGTATGATAACTCGAGAATCAGTTTTGAGCAACTGACGAAATTTTACATATGTGCTATTGCGGCCGAAAAAAAAGTAATCGACTGATTTTCCCATTGTAAATATGGTTCTGACCAGTGACGCATCAATCATAATATATTGTATTATTTTTATTAGTGTCAATGTCATTGTGTGATACCCCCCAATGATTTCTTGTAATTTAATTGATATGACTGATATAAAAATCCCCATCTACAACAGACTTTTTTTGAAAAAACATACTACTTGATAAAAAATCGGTTACTTCAATTCGACCGCAATAGTACATTCTAGAGGAAAATTGTAGTTTCGAGTCGTAGATAGACCAAATAAGACTAACAATAGGCATTGACTAAATATACAGGGTGCTTCTCCAGAAGCCAATTGCTAGAATGTGTAAATTGCTTCAGTTTTCGATCAGATCATTCATTAATATGTTAGAATGTAGATGGCTCTGTACTGCAAAGACATTTTTCGATGACAGACAGTTTGAAATAGAAGGCATTTTAAAAGCTTTATTTCGGAGTGTGGGCAACAAAAAAATTATTAACATTCAAAATTTTTCTGCATCTTTTAAGATAAAAATTGTTCCTAAACTAAATCATTTTCATTATAATTGTTTATTGTATGAAATCATTTATCCCAGATATAGTAAAAACATGAAAATTATAAATTCTGATTACATTATAAATGTCAAAGACGCTAAATCTATAAAAAAATTTAAAATGCTGAAATGATTACTTCGTTACTTTCTAATTGCATTTTTTCAGTAATCTTTACCTATCCACTTCATTTATTATTTACATATTTTGAATCTCAATGATGGTTTTAAAAAGTTTTGTAATTTTCTACAATATAACACTGTTGAATATTTAGCGTGGTTTTATTTATTGTGGGTTTACCTTTTTTATTTTTATTTGACGTATCTGTATTTATAATTAATAAAGAAATCAGATGCAGACGATATTTGAAAAACCTTTTTAAAGACAAACACTTTCAATAAAAATGTATAGACAATAATATTTTTAACTATCACAACATGTTAAGGCTGTTATATGTTTAAAATAAAAGCATGGGGCATTACAAGCGTGTTGTACGGAATATTTTACTGTCTCTGTTGAGAAAATTTTTACATTTTCTTAATTGCTTATGTTTTTATTTTAATTGTATATAAGCCTGAATCTACTGTGATAGTTAAAAACATTAATTTCTAGTTTTTAATGTATATGCTAAAACCTTGCCTTTAGAAATTTTTCTTAAATATTTTATTTTACACTTTTTAGGCATTAGCCGTATTGTAATCAATATTCAACTACATATCTGTTTCTTCGTCTCATTTATGCAATGCTCCTCCCCCATATACTATGGTGGCACTTTTTTAAATAAAACCGTGAAAATTAAAATTCCTCTTTATTATCTGTATTTTGAATCTGCTATTTGCTATTTGTAAAAACTGATTTCATGTTCATATCAAACAACTCTATATACCCTAGGATACTGATTTTGATTAAAATCGGAAAACATATTTGAAACGTCAGCCATTTTGAAACCGCTACCTTCAATTTTTGAGTATATTATTTATTAAAAGTAAAGAAAGTTTCTTCTTTTCTGCAATTATATCAACTATATGTCAAATATTATCCTCTCTCATATTATTTTACTAATTATTTTCTAAGATGTTCACCCTGTATATTTTTTCACTAAGTACATATCAAACTCCTTCCTTAGCAATACTGGCCAAATTTTATTTATTTTTCTTTGTCACATACATTTTACCGCGTAGGTGTAGAACTTCAAAAATCCCTTTTTAACTAGGTCCTGCGGTTTGTGCTGGGCTTTACTGTGTCAGTCATTTCAAACGTCCGCCATTTTAAAACCGCCATCTTGAACTTTACAGTTATCGAATTTTTTTTGTATTTTCACCAAGAATATACAAATGGAAATTATTGGACATAGGGATGTGGGTTAAAATTAATTACAACATTTGAGGGTAACCAACCTAAAGCTAGATGAGAGGAGAAAAAGATAAAATTAAAAAACATGATCATATACGCAAACTAACAACTCTATTGTGCAATATATTTAGTACGGACCTGTACGTTGTTATGAACGTATAGCGAAATCGTCCAAAAGAACCTGGCACCTGACCTTCGAAGGCGGTCTTTACTATAATTTTAATACGTCTTCGTCTGTCACCCCGCGGAGAGTCATACCCTAGAAGTGTGGGGCAAATATCTTCTTAACAAACCGAGACAACGGCAGCCCGCCAAATGGAGTCCGTTTCCGATATTTTACTTCACGTTGAAGATATTGAAAAAAGTTATCAGAAGGAGTTGTTAAGAATCTAATTCTGAGCCCCAATACCAAATTTCATTACGAAACTCGCATTTTTAGTTTTTTAAAATATTTTTTATTTAATTCCGACTTAAAACCCCTGGCAACTGGGCTACTCTACGATGCTTAATTTTTTTAAATCAATTTTTAAAGTTTTTTTTGCCAAGTTGTTTTCGTTTAGTCAGCTGGCCTTTGTCGCCACGGCGACATGGCGGAACAGCGCGTGCTGCACTTGGCAAAACAACTTGGCAATATATACTTTTTAAATTGATAAAAAGAAAATTAAGCATCGTAGAGGAGTATTTCCCGTAACAAAATTGTAGAGAATTTCTTGCTCTACCACGTGATATATATTTCTTAATTATTAGAAGCATTTTATGGCCGTCGTACCGTGTTAAAGTCGAGTGAGGCCAATTTGTTGATAGTTTTTATTTATTTACAAAATTGCTACAACACTCAAGTCTGAAACATTTTAATATGTTATTCCTGACATTTTTCCCCATCGCTTGATCAAAAAATTATCCCCTGAAAAATAAAGTCCAAACGATAGATTAATTAAGTTATTTGGTGATGAGGCTCGTAGTAGCAGAGAAGTAGCCGCAGAATTTAACCGGATGGAACTCCAGCCGCAATAAATGTTCTTTTCAATGAAACTGACAGTGTTATTAAAAGATCTGAAAATAAGCGTATTTTAATACATGCGTGCGTGCATCTTAATACAGTAATTGATATTTATAGAAAATAAGTAGATAATTAATAATTTTTAATAGTTATTTTTGTAGTGAACTGAACGAAGAAGCTTAGCTTTATAAATCCCTAACATGGGGCGAGCGTAGGTGCGTCTTTACTATGTACATACTTCGGTATGCGATGTAAAGCAACGACAGGCGCAGGTAGTACTTGGATGGGTGACCATTCCAACGGAAACCGCGTCCTCGCCTCACACATCCTTCCAGCGGCGGCTTGTATATCAGTGTATGCGCGGAAGCTATACAACCTTAGGCGAGGGTTGTATAGGAGATATACCATCCTTCGGAGGGGATGTAAAGCCGTCGGTCCCTTGTCTATTAAATGTTAGGCAAGTAAAAGATCCCTACTCTTCTTAAGGGAAGAGGTTCGGCAAAATTCCTGGTTGGGGGTAGCTCGTCTACAGGCGTCGGTGTTAGGCCTCAGTAGCGGAAATAGGCTGACGTTAAATAAATATATAAAAGAAATAAAAAAAATCCCTAACAATATGTAGTTGGTTGTAACTCCTAATATTTACTGCACTTTTGAATTTTTTATTCAAATTCAGGAGCTTTTCAATTTTTATTACATTATGGGGTACCTTTTGTGAAACTTCTTCTATTATAATATATTTTACTATATATTTAGTAACATAAACTATAAAGTCTTGAACTGAAGGGAATATTGTTAGTCAGCATTGAAAATAGACTTCAGTATCCATACCCTGAACTTTTATTACTATAAATTTTTTTATTTATTATTATAAAAAATTTCTATAGCTCCATAAATGTAATATAAAATGAAACTCTTATAACATATTAAATTAATAATTAAAAAATTTGAAATAAGTTCTTATGATTTTTAAACATAAATTATACAGTGCACGTCATGCAAATAATACAATATAGGACATTTTATTTAGAACAAATAACGATTTTATTAAAATAAGATATTAGTTATCTAATTGATTAATGATTGCATTTTCTACAAATATCATTGACTCTATTAATAAACACTTGACACCTGATGTTTTAAATGGTAATAGAGCCAGAGCCATCTATTTTACATTGCACTCAGTTAGGCGTGCAAGGTAATGTATTTTATTTCAACCTTGCTGAATTTTATGTATTTACACATGAAAGATTTTTTTACTTATACGCAACGAAATATGGAGATTTCTATTTCATAATGGGTCTGTACTGTCGTGAGCAGAAAAAAAATAGGACAACTTTTTTTTCTAATGTAAATCTGTTTCTATTTGAATTTGTAATGAGTAGCTGAAATAAAACAGATATCACTTTTAATTTATTTTTTATTTTAATGCTGTAGTTATTGCTATAGTAAATGATGGATGATTAATGAGACAAATTGCACTATATTATAACATTAAAAAAATTTGGTGTGTAACATTTTAAGAAAGTGGAGAATAAACGGTACGATTAGTAGAAATCCTGGATCAAAGGACAAAGGATATCCTACTTAACAAGAAACTAACTATTAATATTTCGTTATTGCACCATTTCTATTTATAACTTCTATAAGTCTGTTTGGCATAGAATTAAATAACCTTATACAATAATCATTAGTAATAATATTTTCCCATGCATTATTTACTATTTCCAGTAATTCTTCGGCATTCCGCGGTCTCACATTTCGTTTTTGGATACTTCTTACGAGTAGTCCCCATACTTCTTCCACAGGGTTAAGATCTAGACTATGACTGGGCCAGTTAAGAACATTGATGTTGTTATCTTGAAACCAGTTAGTTACGGTATGAGCAGTATGAACGGAACAATTGTCTTGTTGAAATAGGAACTCATTAGGAAATAATTGTGACACAGAAGAGAGCAAAATATTGTCTAAAATCCTAATATCGTTTCACTATTAAATCGTTCCTCAATATGCCACAAAACACCAGGACCACGTGCCGATATCCAAGCCCACATATTTATAGAAAATCTACCACTTTTATCATTGTTAGATATATATTTCTCATAGAATCGAGTATTCGGAGGGCGGTAAACACAAATACGACCGCCGTGTTTTGACTGGAAAGTTTTTTCGCCTGTAAACATTACATTGTTCCAAAAATTTACATCATGCGCTAAAAATTCAAGCGCAAATCCTACTCGAGCTTCTTTATGTTCAGCTTTAAGTAAGTATTTCTGTGCTGCTGCATGACAGCGTAGCTCCGATTCTCTTACTCGCCGGCGATCAGTACTACTCGATACAGGAAAATTCGTTTCTTTAGCAGCCTGAATAACTGAGTAAAATGGATTTTCTACTAAAGCATTTGTCAATTGCAAATATTGTTGTTGAGTTGATATCCTTCGTCGCCCTGATCCAGAATTTCTACTAATCGTACCGTTTATTCTCCACTTTCTTAAAATGTTACACACCGAATTTTTGTCAATATTATAACGCAGCGCAATTTATCTCATTGACCATCCGTCTTCTGCTTTAGCACTATCTCCAGATTTAACTAAATCGCTTATATGAGGCATATTAATTTTTTTGCACACTTGCAATAAATTATGGCAACCAACTGACAAAGTCACAAATATTAAAGTTAGATGTACATAACTAGATTTTAGCAAAATACCGTTATAAGACTTGTTCTTTTTTTTTTTGCTCACGACCATACCAAAGCAGATACTGTAATCACCGCAAATACAGATGTTGCTCTTACTCGGTTCCTAATTTACCAAAAATGTTCTCCTTTTTTAAATTGTAGATTTTGATTAATTTTTTCATAATATGTATATTTTATTTTGTTCAGATGAAAAATGGATGAAATAATGGATGGGGCAAAAAAATGCATTTGTAAAAATTGTACAAAATGTGCTTTTTTGGAAAAAAGCACCTTTAAGAACCTAAAATTAAAAAAAATTAAGACCGTCGCCTCCTTGATACTTGAAGGATTTAATATTATATTTCGTTTGTAATTTTCAACCATCCTATTTGACCTACAGCGCGGCATATAAATGTGCTACAACACTTGCGACGAGAAAATCATTTCGTAAGTGTTAGTAGTAGAATTTGTGTCTAAAAGGGAAATACAAAAGCTGGTTAAACGAAACACTTTTAATTTGTTGAAAACGTCAAGATCAAATTGTGTAATATATAAAAGTTAGTACCTAACTAGTCATAGCTCCGTTGTTATTGACTTTTTGTAATCTGCTTGGGATCCAGTTCATTATATTTATTGGTAAATTTTGATCTTCCGTCAGACTTTCCCACGTTTCCTCAATACGTGTCCATAAATGTTCTGCATTTCGTACAACAACATTTAATTTTCGCATATTTTTCACCATTAACCCCCAAATGTTTTCCAATGGATTTATTTCGGGACTCTTCGCGTTCCACGGAAGAATTCAATATTATTTTCGGCAAAATTACTTACACAATGAGCAGTGTGTACTAAGCAATTATCTTGCTGAAACATAAAACTATATACTCTATATACTCGAATATGTCCGTCGTGATATGACTGAGAACTTTGTCATCAGAAAAAATGACCACTCCCCAAAAATTCACTGCATCATGAAGTAGATGATTAAGAGCAAAAATAATTGGACCTTGCTTTTTTTTCTTCATTAAGCCCATTTTTTTTCCCAGACGCGCAATTTCTTAGGTCTGTTTTTCGAATTGGTTACGGAAACATGAATTTTCTCTCTACACTACTTGCCTTCTTTACTGTTTCAAACTGATGGTGTCTTAAATAATCGACTAAATCAGCATCCTGCTTAACTGTAGTAATAGTTTGTCCTCCTCTTCTCCTTTTTCTTTCGATTGACTCTTCATTCACCCATCATTTTTTAATATTACTTAATTGTGTTGGCATCGTTATAAGTACGTGTGACAGATTTTATAATATAACAAGTCAGATTTACGTAGATAGATATAAAAAAGTCTATATTTACAAAAACGTCAGAGCAAGGGTAAAGGTCGGAAAAGAAATTTCTCAGGTTTAGAATTGACAAAGAACTTAAACAGGGATGTGTTTGTCGCCCACCCTATTCAAAGTATATATACAAACCGCACTAGAGAATTGGAAGAACAAATGCAGTGAAATGGGGATTTAAATAGATGGTGAATGCTTATACACTCTCTTATTTGCGGACGATCAAGTAGTAATTGCTAGCGAAGAGGAAGACATTTCTTACATGACCAGCAAATTAGTGGAGGAATTCAATAAGTGGGGATTAAACATAAATAGAAAAAAACCGAATACTTGGCGTCAGGAGTCCAATCATCTGATCTCCAAGTATCAGATAATATTACCGTTAAAAATAGCGATATGTACAAGTATTTGAGAAGTATTCTCAGCGAAGGTGGAACGTGCGATGAAGGCATAGCACATCGTGTGAATTTAGGGAGAATAGCAATTCGCAAACTAAACCCCCTTCTCTCGTCCACTAAAACCGGATTAAGAACTAAAATCAATATCTAAAAATCGATAGTAGAGCCAATCACAATCTATGTGTCAGAATGTTGGACACTCACGAAGAGAAACCGGAAAAGGATCGAAGCCACTGAAATGGACTTTCTCAGACGAGCATCCAGGGTATCCCTTGGAACACATTAGCAATGAGGAAATAAGAGAGATAACGAACAAAAAAGGAAAAATAACCCAAGTAATTGAACAAAGACAATTTATCTGGTACGGACATATGAGGAGAATGGGGAATGAGAGAATCCCCAAGAGAGTGTTCAATTACATACCCAATAGAAGAAGGAAAAGAGGAAGACCCCCGAGCCAGATGGTGGGAAAGTATTAAGAGGAGTATGACAGAAAGGAACTTGACAGAAGAGGATACACAGAACAAACTATTATGGAGACTGAGATGCAGGATGCGGCAGGAGGAATAAAAAGCCTATTTGACAGTCACATTCATCACTTTGACAGCGATAAAAAAGGCGCATCATTTTTTATCACCGATAAAAATGCCTGTTCCTCAAAAGCAGAGTACATCTAGTAGTCGCACGTCACTTTAAAATCTGTACTGTCAGCTATATTCTGTCGTTATTTATCTTGGCAAAAAACACTTGAGCTTTTCTTTTATAGATAAATTTCTTTTTAATTCAAACTTTTGCCAATCAGTAATTTTGCTCGAAAAACTGACATTTGACAAAATCGCTCGACCTCCGATAAAAAAAATACATTGTGATTTTACTGTTGATAAAATCGAAGTATACCACATTTATATGCCGCACAGTGTACTAAGTACGGTCGTGAGCAAAAAAAAATAGGACAACTCTTATAACGGTATTTTGCTAAAATCTAGTTGCGTACATCTAACTTTAATTGTTGTGATATTGTCAGTTAGTTGTCATAATTTATTGCAAGTGTGTGTAACATTTAAAGAAAGTGAAAAATAAACGGTACGATTAGTAGAAATCCTGGATCAGGGCGACGAAGGATATCAACTCAACAACAAGATTTGCAATTGTTAAATGCTTTAGTAGAAAATCCATTTTACTCAGTTACTCAGGCTGCTGAAGAAACGAATTTTCCTGGATCGAGTAGTACTGGTCGCCGGCCGGCGAGTAAGAGAATCGGAGCTACGCTGTCATGCAGCAGCACAGAAATACTTACTTAAAGCTGAGCATAAAGAAGCTCGAGTAGGATTTGCGCTTGAATTTTTAGCGCATGATGTAAATTTTTAGAACAATGTAATCTTTACAGACGAAAAAACTTTCCAGTCAATACACAGCGGTCGAATACTTGATTCGATGAGAAATATATATTTAACAATGATAAAAGTGGTAGATTTTCCGTCAATATGTGGGCTTGGATATCGGCACGAGGTCCTGATGTTTTGTGGGAGGATTTAATATGAAACGTATATTAGGATTTTAGACAATATTATGCTCCCTTCTGTGTCACAATTATTTGCTAATATTGAGTTCATATTTCAACAAGTCAATTGTTCCGTTCATACTGCTCATACCGTAACTAACTGGTTTCAAGATAACAACATCAATGTTCTTAACTAACCCAGTCATAGTCCAGATCTTAACCCTATGGAAGAAGTATGGGGACTACTCGTAAGAAGTATCCAAAAACGAAATGTGAGACCACGGAATGCCGAAGAATTACTGGATATAGTAAATAATGCATGGGAAAATATTATTACTAATGATTATTGTATAAGGTTATTTAATTCTATGCCAAACACACTTATAGAAGTTATAAATAGAAATGGTGCAATAACGAAATATTAATAATTAGTTTCTTGTTAAGTAGGATATCCTTTGTCCTTTGATCCAGGATTTCTACTAATCGTACCGTTTATTCTCCACTTTCTTAAAATGTTACACTCCAAATTTTTGTTAATGTTATAACGCAGCGCAATTTGTCTCATTAACCATTCATCATTTACTACAGCAATAACTACAGCATTAAAATAAAAAATAAATTAAAAGTGATCTGTTTTATTTCGGCTACTCATTACATATTCAAATAGAAACAGATGTACATTAGAAAAAAAAAGTTGTCCTATTTTTTTCTGCTCACGACAGTACATTCTATTTACTAGTAGATGTGCTTTACTTTCATCAACTCTCGTGAAATTACTCTCGGTCATTGCAAAGATATTTAATTTTGAACTTTTCGACCATGTAACTTTTGAGGCTCCACCCAGTTTTGGAAAAAAACATTTTCCCTTAATTAGGAGGTCAAAATACATAAGAATCAGTAATAACATTTCTTCTGGATAGTTGTGGTCGAAAAGGATTAATTCATATCAATTCAACTGTGCTATTAATCAAAGTATAGACTAATATCGAATTATTTACTTCGTACTAGATTGATTTTCTTGAATTAATTTAGAGCTAGATCTCTCGACTGTACACTTGAGTAATGCAAATTACAAATTCGGTCATATGATATATAATTCAGGTCATAGCCGAGTTACATTGTCGCTTAAAACTAAATACCTGAATTGTCCTGAATTTTGTATAACAGCAAATTTTTTTTATTGACTTAATCTGGGAAATAATAATTTTACAAACCTAATACCGAAAGTAATATGTCTTTAGTTTAGTCCCATAATAAAGGCACATATCTTATGCGTTGGTAGGGAAACGAAATCAATTCACACTCTGTCGGTTATACACTTTCTTTGTGTGTCTGTGTTATTATTTTAATACAAATAAGTCAATTTAATAAAACAAATAAACAAAAAACAATTAATTACTGTCAATTCTATTAAATCCAACGTAATTACAATTATATTGCATCTATTAGATAGACTTTATTAGCAACTTCTGCTATACAAAGATAATACAATATAATATAAAACTTAATGCTGATATGCTAACTATAACGTAGATACACTAACTTAATAGATATATGTATAAAACATAGTTATAGAATTACAAAGATAAAGAATACATACAATAGATTTGATACCATCAATAATTTACATTCATTATCGGTTACATTTTACGTTATGGCAGACATTTTTAACTTTATACATAAGCATTAAGTACGTGGTTTTAACTTTTCTTTAAATCTAAAATAATTCTTACAATTTTTTATTTCTGTTTGTAGAGTATGAAACATATTTAGACCTTTATAGAATATAGTTTTATTTAATAATGATGTTTTAAAATATGTTTTAAATAAGTCATTATTCTATCTTGTATTATGTGAATGAATACTTTATATATATCTCACTTTTTTACCTAAGTACATAGCAGTCTTGTCATTCTACAATTTATAAATAAAATCTAAAGTTTTAAATATTGTTCTTTGATTTAAATTTATGAAATTAAGTACTTCTAGCACATTTTTATTGCTGTATACTTGTTACATTTAAGGATTTTTCTCATAGATTTATTTTGTAATTTTTGCAGTTTGTTTATTTCGTGTCGGTTAAAATTGAAAGAATACTTAGCAATATTCAATGTGTGGAGCTGTTACTGATTTGTATAATATGATATTTGCGCTCATCGTTAAGCTGTTACCTAATTTTCTCAGAAAATTAATATTTTTTGACATTTTATTTAATCTTTAGTCACAATGTTTTTAAACTTTAAGTTCTCATCTATTATAATACGCAGGTACTTAATTTCCTCAACTTGTTCAAGCTTATAATTATTTCAGTTCAATTGTCTCAATATAAAAAATTATTACATCTAACTAGGTACATATAATATAATTTTTTTCTATTAGCATGTATTTTGTTTTACTTAAATTAAGACTTAAACTCACACACTCAACCATTTATGTGGTACCATTAATTCCTTATTTATAGTTATATACATCTGGTTAAGGTCATTACCACTTATAATATTGTAGCATCTGCAAACATGGACATTTTACAATCCATAGTTACGTTTCCGGGTTCTCTTCCGCGTTGATAGTTTTGAATACTTGACGTTTCGACCATCTTATCCTTCTTCTGACGCGAAGTGAGCCCTGTTGGACTGCGCTCCTCTATTTATATGCATCGTCAAGAGGCTTGGTTCCAGTGGTGCCGCATTGTAAGTGGACCGGAGCATTGATGTCCATGTCAACGATAGCTGTAGTCCGGCGTCACGGTTGAAATTATTTTGATTTTTGTGTATTTCTATGGCTTCTCTGTATCTTCTGGGCCAGTAGTGTCTCGTGCTCGCCAAGCTTTTGGTCTCGTCAAATTTTATCCAGTGACCGGTTTCTTTTGAGTGTTCCGCAACTGCAGACTTAGTGATAGTGATTTCCTTGTTTGTGTGCCTGATATGTTCTTTAAGCCTGGTATTAGTGCGTTTCTTGGTCTCTCCTATGTAAACTTGTCCACACGAGCATGGAATGCTATAAACTCCTAGTGAGTCGAGCTCTTCTGGTGGCTCGTATTGTCCGATTTTTTGTTTTGCGTTGTAGACCACTTTGATGTTCTTCTTTGTTAGCACTATTTCAATCCTGTCCGTACAACTTTGTATATATGGTAGGTAAGTGGTCGCTGTATTTCTCTTTTCTTCTTTCGTTTTGGCTATGGTCCCTTTCTTGATGGCGTTGTTTATGTCCTTGGGTCTATCAATTTTTCTGTAGAGATATCTTTAAAGTCTAGTATTCCTCTTGGAGATGTTCTTCTTCACATATTTGTTTTGCCCTGTATACCAGTGTGTTGACGACGGCCTGCTTCTGTGCTGGATGGTGGTGAGACTGCGTCGGTATGTGTTGGTTTCCTGTACACATTGTGTCCTAATGTTCCATCCTTTTTCTTGTATATGAGTACATTTAGAAACGGGAGCTCACGATCTTCCATGGTAAATTTGATGTTTTTCTGAAGGTTGTTAAGGTAGGTTTTGAAATTCTCCAGTTCTTCCCACCCATGCTGCAAGACAATGAAGGTGACGTACACATATCTAAACCAACATTTAGGTTTGAGGTCGTAGGTTTCCAGGGGGTACGTTTCAAATGCCTCCATGAAGATATTGGTCAGTGCTGGTGACAGAGGTGAGCCCATTGCTATCCCCTCGTTCTGTTTGTATAGGTTTCCGTTGAACTGAAAGTATGTCGACTTTACACAGAGTTCTATCAGATCGGCAAGGTTATTGTTCAGTCCGCTGTATTCCAATTGTTCTGGGATTAACTCTATTGCTTCTTCAATAAGTACTTTGTGAAGAGTGATGTTATATCAAAGCTGATTAGGATGTGTTCTCTTTCCACATTGTGTTCTTTTATCTGTTCTATAAAGTGGTAAGAATTTTTGATGTGGTGTACCGTCTGTCCAACTAATGGCTTTAGGATGCCGGCTAGGTATCTTGCTAGAATGTGGGTCGGTGAACCCACAGCACTAACAATTGGGAAGAGTGGTACATCCTCTTTGTGGATTTTCGATAAACAGTACAGTTGTGATGTTCTTGATTCAAACGGTATCAGTTTTGTCTGGTCTTCTTTTGGGATGCAGGATTCCTTAATCGCATCTGATATCTGCTGTTCGATTGTCTTGGTGCGATTTCTTGTTACTTGGCGATAGGCTGAGTCGTCTAGTAGCTCTATTCCTTTCTATTGGGAGTCTGTTCTATCCATTAATACAGTAGCATTTGCCTTGTCCGTTGATACAACTGTTATGATGGCATTTTCTTTGAGTGTTTTCAGGGCTTGTCTTTCTTCTCTTGTTATATTTGATTTTGGTGGTTTGAAATATCTTAGATAGAGAATATCTTAGAATTGCTGCTGATGCTGCTCTGATTTCTTCTGCGTCTCCTCCTGGTAGCTGGTAAAGTGTTGCTTCCAAAGCACTCAGTATGTCTTCTTTTGGTATTGACTTTGGTGTGATTGCATAGTTGAAACCTTTGCAGAGGACTGATGTGTCGGCATCTAGTGGTAACGATGACAGGTTTATAACCACCTTCTTGGTTCATTTTACAGTTATTAGCACGCTTAACAATATCATTTATATAAAGAGTAGACAGAATAGGACCTAGAATGGTTCCCTGAGGAATTCCATGTTCTATCTGTAGCTCACTTGTTACTGAGTTTTTGTATTTAACTCTTTGTGATCTGTTGGTTAGGTTATTTTTAAACTAATTTAACGCATTATTTCTTAGTCCTATTCCTTCTAGGTTGGATATTAACAACTCCCTACTTGTCGTTTCAAATGTCCTTTTCAAGTCAAGCAATAAGACTAAGACCACTTGATTACCTTCTAAAAATTTAAACCATTCATCACATTAAAGTAATAAATTTGTAACAAACTATTCAATTTTGAGTTTCAGTTTTCCTTATGAATTTAATAAAGTCAACGTAACACTGAAGTAAAAAATCTTAATAATTTCAGACCAATATAGTACATATTGCCATACGAATATTTAATCAAATTCGTCAATAGTTTGATTCAATGAAATTATTTGCAGTTACACAATAATCCTCTAGACCTCATTAGTGCATTACACATTCACTGTTAAATGATGTATGATTCAATGAGACGTTGCAAAATTAACAGCACTAGCGCTAGTAAAGATTGATTACAGTAACGCATTTGACATGCTTAACCATGAATTATTTGTTTCTAAATTAACGTGCCATGGCTTCAAAGTAGAATGTATAGATCTAATTGAATTTTATTTTAATAACCGTAGCTAGAAAATAGCGAATAAATAACGGTATTTTCAATAAACATGCGCAGGACTCAGTTATCAATCAGGCCATTGTTTTCTAAACAAAGTACAGAAGACTTTAATAAAATGTTTAATAAATATAAATCGTATATGGATGATAACATACACATAACGTTGGAGAATATTAAATGTATGACAACAAAAACTAGATGACGGTGCCTCAATCTACCCGTTCATCATCAATCACTACTTGCGTTATATAACCTTTTAAAAGAAAGTGATTTTGTGCAAAAAATTTACAACACTTCCCAGTATTAAATTGCTCAATCTTTTGTAAACTATTTAGGTTTCATAACGGTAAAAACTATTAAAATGGTTTTTGCGATCTCGTTGGAGCCACTCCTGGCGCTCTAACAGAAAACTGACAGAAGACTTCTTAATACAATATCTCGGGTTCAAAATATACATTAGTTCGGAAAAATGAGATGCTGATTGGATTTTGCTTTTTTCCTTATATATTGGTAGCAAATGGGTCTTTTACTTTACTCTATTCGGGAGTTTGCTTTTTCCTAGGGGATGAGTTCCACCCCTCTATTAGGGGAGGATAGCCAAAAAATAAATAACTATTGAAAAGGATAGAAAATTTTAAGTAAAAAGATCTCATATAACCTTTTATAAAAGCCACTAGTTACTAGAGAAGAATGAGTGCATCTAAACATTCTTCAGTTAATAAGTAGTAAAATATCACACTTAGCGTAAACCCCGTAATAACTAAAAAGATTGCCCATAAAATGACCTTAAGTTTGCTGTTTTACTTATTTCTTTCGTGTACTAACGCTCCATACAGAAGTACGAACTTTCGTAGTAATGGTAGTATCAAAATGAGGTCCAAATATTTTTACGATGAATTGTAATGTTAAAATGGTGAAACAAGAAATTTTTTCATTCAACAAGCCCTTACCGAAACTGTACTAAGAAACTATGACAAGAAATTTGGAAAAACGTTTTGATTACAATTTTCATTCTTCGATAGAAACAATTTTTGATTCGATTTGGTTTTAGGCCCTCCTAGAGTTTTCCCTGGCGTTCTAATGAAATATTTTTCCGATGCAGTTTCTAGTTATTAGCAATTCTTATTTTAAAAATTTTAAGGTTTGATGAAAAGCTGAATATTCTTGGGAGCTATTAAAAATAACTCATTGTTTTTGGTATAATTAGTATATTTGTAACTATTAATCTTCACTTGATGATGCTTGGTTGGTGAAACCTTCCTCAAAACACAATGTAATATTTTTGTTTTGTAGATTTTTATTAAATGTCATCCAATTCTCTATGTACATTTTTTCTTAAAATATATCATAACTCTTATATTTACTGATTGATTCGCGACAGGCAAATAGATAGACATACGAACAGACAGGTAGAGACTGAAAGACAGATGGATAGTTTGAAAGTTGTTCAGAATTCGATTATTAATACAACGATGATGGATTCTTTTTTCTGCTAACGATATTTACGATTTTATAATTGTTTATCTACTCTTGTTATATATTGAAAGTAATATGACACTCATTTCAATGACATAATGATGTTGTTTATAGCACTAATGCGATATATATTTATCGCACGCATTTTATAAAAAGCGCACGCGGTTGTATTCTGCAATAAAACTTAACCCACACATTTTTTACTTAGAAATCAGTACTAGTTACAATGCAAGTAATTAAATTAATTAGACTCTCACTAAATATTTCACTTATATTGTAAAAAAAAGTATTAAAATCGGTGATTATTTTAATCATTCATTCATCATTCAAAGTAGCATCAAACAATTGCAAAAATTTATCACTACCTTGATCCGTTTAGTTTGGGAGTGCCGAAAGATCAATTAATTAATATTTCATCTGGTAAAGCTGCGTCAGATCACGTAAAGCCATTTCCTCTTAACATTGAAGATAATGGCGATTGTAAATGTAAAATGTTTATTTTTGGACGTATAACAAATATTAACAGATTCGAAAAAAGTATAAAAAAATCAGTATTGATAATTTTTCGAAAGATTATCAAATAAAGACGGAAATTAAAATAGGTGGTAAAATTCAAGAGGGTAAACTTCATCGCGATTTATTGGACGTATGCTTGGTATTTCAATCGATTATAATGTAGATATTTCAATAATTTTATCTTACCCAATTAGATGAGAAAATGAGTTTTTCTGATGAAGATTTGCCTGCAAATATCGAATAAAGTGCATCTGAAGCAATTCTAGGGCTTGTTCCACAGAAGTCTCGCATACAGTATGCCTCAATATAATATGAGAGATATGAGAAATTTTATCATTAAAAGAAAATTAAGGAGATAACTGGTGAAAAAGTTCTACTAGCATATTTCAACGAACTAGGTAAGAATCGTAAACCTACTTCATTATGGAGCTATTACTCCATGTTAAAAACAGAACTGTCAATAAGAAAAACGTAGACATGAAAAAATGTGTTAATTTATTTGCCATGCTTAAAAGAAAATCGGAGGGCTATAAGTCGAAAAAATCTAAAATTTTAACCAAAAAAACATATCATTTGTACAAACAGCCGACAATGAAATATATTTGGATTTAAAGGTAATTTCCTTCAATATTCTTTTTACTTTTTCAACAAAATATTTATTTCTTAAGATTGCTGATTTTTGGAGTGGCGGGTGCCCGTGGAAGAGCGAAATTGACAAACTTATTAAAAGATGATGTTACAAATGAAGAAGTTACTTTAAAGTCCGACTTATAGATACAAAAAACAAAAATTGATATAGAATTTATTATAATCCCAGGAGACATAGAAGATGTTGATATGATGGATACTATTAAAAAGTCTGAAACGAGACCTCCAAATTGTACACATAATCGTTTTTCCGTTACATATAGCAATAAGAAATGTGTTAATAGACCGATTGGTACAAATACAATTATTGAGGCAGTACCCTATAAAATTGCCAATTTTTTAAAACTGTCCAACCCTAAACAGTTTACTGGACACTGT